>CM076582.1:617519081-618212511 GCA_034641835.2 Pinus albicaulis
GAAAACTGGGACCAGTTTTCCTTGTGTAGAAATTAGCTGAATAAATCACTTATTCACTGAAGATTAACCTGGTCATATATCAATTTCGAATTTCATACATAACACATAACCTTCTTCTACAATTAATTGTCACATGCGGAAATAACAGAAGCAATCTCACATCAATTCAATCACACATTAACTCAGTATGTATGGGGAAAGCCTATAGCTGAAAACCCCGCAGCTATTGTGTATATTATAATGGAGAAATCAAGTAACCAAACAAGTACAATACTCCTCACAAGTACTCGGTACTCTCTCATGAAGTTACTCACAATCTGACTCAGTTTTGAACAAGTCTGAGGTTCAAAACTCCCCGCCAATTGCCTTGCCTCTATTGCGCAATCATGGCATGTATATGAAGAGGTTCAAGGTTCGAATCCCCTTGCCTTGATTGCGTAATTGTCATGGACAATTCCTCCAAGTGTAATGCAAATCTCATGCAAAACCAATCTACCAACTGATAGCTTTACTCACCCTTTCATCTACCTCTTCCACTGGTCTCCACTGAACTGATCATGCACTGTAGTGAACTGAAGTGTTCTTGAGTTGACTAATGAGTTAATATTTAGTAAATTAAATATTATTTAATTTACTCAACTCATATCTAGTTGATTAGCTAGTTAACTAATCCCAACTAGTTCAACTAAAACAAACAGAACACAACTCCACTACTTGTCCCGTTAACTCCTCCAAAACTCCTGCCACTGAAGTCTAACTGAAGCCAACCATGCAAGATGCCATCAAAACCTAGGAACCACGTGATTCCTTGTGTCAGTTGCATGAGTCACCTCCATGACTCAAACTGAAGTGCGCCAAGAGAGTAAACTGCTGTTTATAGTCAAAATATTATTAAGGGTAAATAATATTTGACTTCCATATTTTTAGGAGATCAGTCTAAAAATAGCCTGGGTCCTAAAAATAAGGGTCTCATCTATTTTTACCGACATGTCGCATACTTTAAGAATATCCAAGTAGAATTCCCAAATTATGCTCCGTATGTCTAAAAATAGACATAGTCTAAAAATAGACTTTGCGCCAGAATTTGCCTGCGGGCCCACTTAGTGAAGGCGACTTCATTCCACTAAGCTCCATCATCTTGCTGCATTCTCAACACTCCCTCTTAGCAAGATATGGATTATCTGCAACCCCTATCCTGCCTCTGTGGAATTCGAACTTGCTCCTGGTGAGCGCCTTCGTCAGGATGTCGGCATCCTGATCCTCCGTGGGAACATATGAAAGCATCATGATTCTCCGCTGAACACAATCTCTGATGTGATGGTACCTGATGTCGATATGTTTGGACCTATCATGAAAAACTGGATTAGCCGAGAGCTTGATGCAGCTCTGGTTATCACAGTAGATCACCGTAGGCTCCAGATAGCTTCACTCCATCCTCTTGTCTGTACCATAGACCATATCCCGATGTGCCTCTGATATAGCGCAATACATGCTTGCCCGCCTTCCAAAAGAGCTTGGTAGGCTTAACCATAGCTTGCGAAAGCTGGTTAACTGCATAGCATATATCGGGTCGAGTATTGACCAAATACATCAACGACCCCACCAGCTGTCGATAGACAGTGGCATCCACTACCTCCTCCGAAGTAGCATCTCCCTTCCTCCAACCTCCAGGAAGAGGGGTATCAACAGGCTTGCAGCCTTGCATGTTGAACCTCTCCAGAATCTCCCGGGCATACTTGCCCTGAGAAACAAACAGTCCTCCACTGCGCTGCCAAATCTCCAATCCCAGGAAATAATGAAGGATGCCAAGGTCCTTCATCTCAAACTCTCGTGCAAGATCCTCCTTGCATGAAAGTATCAACTGCTCGTCGCCAGTCAAAATCAGATCATCTACATACAGTACGATGATCAACAGCTTCCCCTCCACCACAATCTGGTACAGGTTTGGATCCGCCTCACTCTTGGAGAATCCAAGCCCGGTGAAGTAGCTGTCTATCCGAGTGTGCCAAGCACGAGGTGCTTGCTTCAGCCCATACAGTGCTCTCTTGAGTCGGCACACATGCGACTCACTGCTGAAGATCTCAAAACCTTCAGGCTGCTCTATGTACACCTCTTCCTCAATAACTCCACTGAGGAACGCAGTCTTCACATCCATCTGATGAATGTGCCACCCCATCTGCGCTGAGAGAGCAAGGATCGTCCGTATGGAAGAGTACCTTGCGACAGGTGCAAAAGTCTCCTCATAATCGATCCCCTCGATCTGTGAGAAGCCACGAGCGACAAATCTCGCCTTGTACTTCTCCACACTCCCGTCAGCCGCCTGCTTCACTTTGTAGATCCATCGCGAACCCACTACTGATTTCCCCTCCGGTCTTGGGACAATCTCCCATGCTGCTTCCATTCACGATGATGGAATCTGTTCTTGAAGTGTGGCATGACCCATGGAACCCTCACGGCTTCCTCGAAAGAGGATGGCTCAAAATCCACAACATTGACTCATGCAGAGCCATGTCCAGTGTGCCGATCGGTGTTTGTCTACCCATGCCTTGTTGTCTGCTGTGGGTGGTCTGACCTTCTGCGCATCCCGAGCGGTCGCTCAAACACATGGTGCGCATCGCCTACGGTAGTTGGCGGCCCCACTGGGCTGGTTTCTTCCACCTCTGAACCTCCTCTTGTGGGTGATCCACATCCAGAAGCTCCTCCTTAGGAACTAACAGCTCCTCATCTGCATGCAAGTGTAGCTCCCTCTCAAGCGAACACTGCATGGCTTTCTCCTCCTGAAATTTTATATCCCGTCACACAACAGTCTTGCGACAATCTGACAAATACACCCGGTAGTTGTGAGGTGTATCAGTGTACCCCACAAATATTCCAACCTCAGCAGTTGGATCCAGCTTCCTTCTCGCATCCTTCGTCACATGCATGTAGACAGGAGAACCAAAAATCCGCAAATGGGAAATATCAGGCCTCTTGCCAGAATAAGCCTCCTCCGGTGTACTCATGCCAAGAACCTTGTGAGGACAACGGTTCTGCACATACACTGTTGTATTGCATGCCTCGGCCCACAAGTGAAGGGGTAGGCCCTGATCATGCAACATCGCCCGTGCAGCACCCACGATCGTTCTGTTCTTCCGCTCAGCCACCCCGTTCTGCTGTGGGTTATGGGGTGCGATGAGCTCTCTCTGAATCCCTTCTGCGCTGCAGAACTCCTTGAATTCAGCCGAGATGAATTCACCACCGTTATCACCCCTTAGAGCAATCACCTTCTTCCCTGACTCCTTCTCGACCAGTGCTTTAAACTCACAGAACTTCGCGAATGTATCGCTCTTCTTCTGCATGAAGAAGATCCAGCACCTTCGAGAGAAATCATCAACAAAGATCACATAATACTTGTGCTTTGCTGTCGAAGCAACTGAGAAAGGACCACACACGTCTGTGTGAACTCTCTCAAGGATCGTCGTGGCGCGACTATCATTCTCGTGAAAGGTGGCTTTCACATACTTCCCTAAAGTACACCCCTTGCACTGATCTGACTGCGCAAGGGTGCCCTTAGGAAGTCCAGTAGAAATCTGCTGCAGAATCTTCAAAGCTCCATGGTGAAGATGGCCCAATCTCCTGTGCCATAGTTCGCCCTCATCATCCCGGCTCACCACATCTCCGGCCTTGCATGCCATAGCTGCGCAGTCATCTACCTGCAACTGATAAAGGTTCTGAGTTCGAACCCCTATCTTCCGGGTCTCTCCAGTAGTCTTACTGCGCAGGAAAGCTTTTCCTTCGCTGAAGACCACATCATAACCCTTATCCTCCAACATCGCTACTGAAATCGGGTTCTTCTTCAATCCAGGTACATGCATGACATCCTTTAAGACAAAGGGTTTACCAGACTCCCTCTGAAAGGATACGGTACCGATACCAGTCGCACTGTATCTACCGTCATCGCCCATCTCAATGTGCATACCCAAATCCTTGTCCTCCAGATCTGAGAACAACTCCCGATCTCCCGTCATATGAAATGACGCACCGCTGTCCAAGAACCACACCGATCCCATCACACTTGAAACCAAGCATGCAATCAGTGAAAAGTCAAGCTCGAACTGTGAAGCCAAATCTTCTCCATCTGCAGATCTTCCCGCGTGCTTGTTCTTCTTCTTCTTTGGACAATTGGTAGCATAATGTCCGTGATCATGGCAGTGAAAACATTTCACTTTCGCCATATCCTGCTTCTTGCTCTTAGCTCCAGAATGAGAGGTTTTCTTACCCTTCCCTTTCTTGGCTTTGGACACCAAAGCGCAGTTTTCTTCATCAGCTCCCTTTGATGAAGATCCATCTCGAGTAGTCCTCCTTATCTCCTCCTGCATGAGATCCGCCCAAAGGCGCTCCCATCCCGGCAGCTTCTCCCGACCATTGACACTATCTTGATATGGGTGCCAAGCCTTCGGAAGACCAAGGAGAGCCAGGTCGACCATGTCCTCGTCTTCGACAGTCACCCCCACACTTCCCAGCTCATCTCTGCACTGAGTGAACTTCGTGAGGTATTTGGCGATACTGTCGCCCTTCTCCATCTTGATGTTCCTGAGCTTATCTTTGAGCGCCAGTTTCCTTTGGTCACTCTTACTCTGGAATAGATCCGTCAAAGCTTTCCACATTAAATATGGAGTAGCCTTTCCATGCAGGCTGGATACAATATGATCCTTGACGCCCTCCAACAGGATCCTTCGACATTTAGCGATCTTCTTTTGCCATGCATCGACCAGAGCTGCATCAGTGGGCTTTGGGACATCCGCATCCACGAACTCCTTCAGACCATTATCTTCTAACACTGCTTCCATTCGATCTTTCCATGCAACATAGTTTGAACTGCCTTCAAGAGCATATTCGAGTCGCAAACCATTGAAAGAAGACATCTTTCAACACGGCACCAAGAAGAACAACCTTCTGCAAAATTCGAATTCCAAACTCCAATCTCTATCGCTTCCGATCTACACTTGAAAACAAATTATTTCCAAATCAGAGATTGACTGCAAAGGGCATTCACCAGATCTTTCACCTTACAAAGAAGGATGAATATTCCGGAGGCTACCTGGCCCGCATGCAGACTCTGTCCAAGGAAATAAGTTTGCAATCACCGTAATAGATCTCGACAATTAATCTCGCTTTGATACCATGTAGAAATTAGCTGAATAAATCACTTATTCACTGAAGATTAACCTGGTCATATATCAATTTCGAATTGCATACATAACACATAACCTTCTTCTACAATTAATTGTCACATGCGGAAATAACAGAAGCAATCTCACATCAAATCAATCACACATTAACTCAGTATGTATGGGGAAAGCCTATAGCTGAAAACCCCACAGCTATTGTGTATATTATAATGGAGAAATCATGTAACCAACAAAGTACAATACTCCTCACAAGTACTCAGTACTTTCTCATAAAGTCACACACAATCTAACTCAGTTTTGAACAAGTCTCGGGTTCAAAACTCACTGCTGACTGCCTTGCCTCTATTGCGCAATCATGGCCTGTATATGAAGAGGTTCAAGGTTCGAATCCCCTTGCCTTGACTGCGCAATTTTCATGGACAATTCCTCCAAGTGTAATGCAAATCTCATGCAAAACCAATCTACCAACTGATAGCTTTACTCACCCTTTCATCTACCTCTTCCACTGGTCTTCACTGAACTGATCATGCACTATAGTGAACTGAAGTGTTCTTGAGTTGACTAATGAGTTAATATTTAGTAAATTAAATATTATTTAATTTACTCCACTCATATCTAGTTGATTAGTTAGTTAACTAATCCCAGCTAGTTCAACTAAAACAAACAGAACACAACTCCACTATCTGTCCCGTTAACTCCTCCAAAACTCCTGCCACTGAAGTCTAACTGAAGCCAACCATGCAAGATGCCATCAAACCCTAGGAACCACGTGATTCCTTGTGTCAGTTGCATGAGTCACCTCCATGACTCAAACTGAAGTGCGCCAAGAGAGTAAACTGGTGTTTATAGTCAAAATATTATTAAGGGTAAATAATATTTGACTTCCATATTTTTAGGAGATCAGTCTAAAAATAGCCTGGGTCCTAAAAATAAGGGTCTCATCTATTTTTACCGACATGTCGCATACTTTAAGAATCTCCAAGTAGAATTCCCAAATTATGCTCCGTATGTCTAAAAATAGACTTTGCGCCAGAATTTGCCTGCGGGCCCACTTAGTGAAGGACTCAGTACTCTCTCATGAAGTTACTCACAATCTAGCTTGGTTTTGAACAAGTCTCGGGTTCAAAACAATGCACCAAGCACCTTGCTCTATTACTTTGTATAATCATGGCTTTGTGTATATGAAGGCGTTCAGAGTTGAGATCTGCCTTGATTCTTTGTAATTGTAAGCAGGATGAATTCCTCCAAGTGTAATGCAAATCTCATCCAAAACAAATCTACCAACTGATAGCTTTACTCACCCTTTCATCTACCTCTTCCACTGGTCTCCACTGAACTGATCATGCACTGTAGTGAACTGAAGTGTTCTTGAGTTGACTAATGAGTTTAATATTTAGTAAATTAAATATTATTTAATTTACTCCACTCATATCTAGTTGATTAGTTAGTTAACTAATCCCAACTAGTTCAACTAAAACCAACAGAACACAACTCCATCTCATGCAGGATAACTCCTCCAAACTCACCTTGTAGAAGTCTAGTAGAAACCAGCCATGAGGATGCCATCAAACCTAGGAACACGTGGGTTCCTTGTGTGGGTTATGAGTCCTGCATGACTCAGGCGAAGTGCCAGGAAGAGTAAAGTAGTATTTATAGTGAAAATATTAATAAAAAGAGGTAAATAATATTTGACTTCCATATTTACAGAATCGATGTAAAAAATAACAGGTCTGCAGTATAAGGTCTGTCAATGCACACACAGGCATATAGCATACTTCAGAAATCTCCCGAGTGATTCAAGTCCTTGCTCCGTATGTCTAAAAATAGACTTTGCGCCAGAATTTGTCTGCGGGCCCACTTAGTGAAGGCGACTTCATTTCACTAAGCTCCATCATCTTGCTGCATTCTCAACAGATAATCTCTTAAAAACAAACTTCATGATATCATTCTTGCAGCAAGAGAGCATGCAACTCAAGGTAAATAAAATACTGTCAAGAAAACCTAAGTCATATTTGGTGGAAGAGAAGGATAAGGGTAAGGCAGTGATAGATGTGGAGCATATAGAGGACAAGGATGTTCAAATCAAGCTAAGGAGGCCAAAGACAAGAGGACTAACAAGACAGAAAGAACATGGAAGTGAGCCATTCTCTCCCCTAGGTCAACAAGACATTGATGACACTATTGCTACTGAGATTTAAAAATATAGAGCGTTTTGGATTGGAAGAATCAATGAGCACTTAGATAAACTCATAAATAAGGCAAAAAAAACTACAAAACTTAAGAGACACATGGATATACACTATTACACCAAGAACTGGATTTACAAATTTATGGTTAAGAATGTGAAAAAGAATCTTAAGAAAACCCTAATCAAGCTTAAAAAGAGATATAACCTTGATTTTCTTGTTGATGCATCATTGGTTTTCTAGGCCATCACTGATAGATGCTAAGAATGAATTTTCAGCAAATTTTGGTCAATTTGCATTTTTGGTTAATTTTGGCAATTTAGTTGCACAGAAGCGTAGCGTGGCCCCACTACGATTCTTCTCAGGGCATTCAAATGAAAAGTTTTTTACATGTATGGATAGCCCTTGACCCCCACATCACATATATGCACTCGCTTTTCCATTTCATATCACAATTTTGGAGAAAAAATCAATGAACAAGTCATTTTTCATCTTTCTGCCTCCTTTTTGGACCCCACGTTGTGCTTCTGGAGTAGCCTTGGAAGATTGGTTTTTAAGTGCAATGGAGGTGGATTTTTTCAGGTTTAAAGGTTTATAGGGCTATTAGAAATCCTAGGTTATCTTCATCAACCTTAATTTCAACTCAAAGATCAGGCTAAGCCACCCAAAAATGGCATCAAAGACCATGATGTGCTTCTACTGGACCACGCTGCACTTCTGAGATTTTCGCTGTGCTTCTGTTAGAAAGTCAATTTTTTGAGTTTTCTCAGTCAAAGTCAATATATCATGATGTAATTTTTATTTTTAGTAGTTTACATGATGTAATTAAATGTAATAGTGTTGGTAAAGGTTAAATTTATGTAAATTCATGAACAGTAATGCTTGTAAAATCAGTCAAGCCTAAATAGAGAGTTAGTTCCTAACCTCCCTAGTTTTAGGTTTGGTTAGAGATATTGATGTAATCAATTGCTATCATGATGGATTCAACATCTTCGAGGGGGGATTTTAGTTTTTGATTTATATGTAGCCTTGATGAAGTCAAATCAAAGGTTGGACATCAGTTAGACAAAGGCTTGGAGCTAGTGTACATCATATTTTTGTAGGAAATATACAAGAAGTTGCAACTATTACGTTGGGATTATTTTGGTATGCTTTAGTGACAGTTTTTTTCCTTTGTTTTATCATCATATTGAATATTTTTTTCTTCTTATTAGCATTAGCATGCTTTCATGTGATTATCTCATGAGTTTTTAAGTAGACTTCATAGTTTATATGCTTTGTTTTGATGAAATTTTCATGTTTATGTCTCATTTCTTCTGATAAATGACTTTATAGTCTTATGCTCATTTTGATCCCTCTCTATTCAACCCTATACCACAGTGACAACTAAAATATGTCACTGATCATACCTACCTTGCCCCATCTTATCCCCAGAATTGATCATTTGAAACCCTGACTTAGTTCCCTAGACCTTTAAGATTGATCCAACAAACCTTAAAAATTAAACTGTAGTGAGCTGAAATATCTAGCTCAAGATCTATTTTCATCTCCAGTCACATCATTGGATGTGAGATTGCAAAGAGATCCCTCTCTGATTTTTTTAGGGCTAGCTACCAAATCCAAAGTTGGTCTAAGGTTACCTCCTTCGGTCTCCTTTCTTAGCCTTGGGATTCTGAGGAGCGATGAAACATAAGATAGTGAATTAACACTTACAAGATAGAGATTAAAAAAAAATGACAAAAAACAAAGTGCAAAACAAGAGATTGAAAAAAAAAAAAAAAATCTAGATTTGACAGTGGAATCATGAAAACGGTAAATGATTGAGAATGAAAAATTACTTGTGTAACACCCTCCTCCCACATCTACCCAATTAACTAAAAATTGGGGTAAACATGTGATGAAGAGTAACTATTATCTAATTCAACCTCCTAGGTGACCTTAAGGAAGTGGAATCGACGGAAACACATCAAACATGCCTTCCACATCAGCAACAAAACACCCAGGAGCCAACCCAACCATTAATCTATCTAGCCCAGGGTCCCACTGTTTTTTTTACCTTTAAATCCCTGGACACTCCCACAATATAGGCATGGGTGCGCCTGGGAGGCTCTGGAAACTCCCACATCATATGAATGTAAGAGTCCAGGGAATTTCCCCCATAGACTTGTGCCAACGTCCCAGATATTTGAGCCACTTTTTCAGGCCCAAAGCCTACTTCACTTCCATAACTCAATTAAAAGTTTAAAAATTAAATATCATGATGGAACAATGATGAAAAAACAAACACTTTAACAAGGAATTGACCCGACCCCTACTAACCATGACAAGCATTTCGTCAAACATGTCACAAATATGTAATATACATGTTTAAATAACAACTCTGAGCATAGGAGTATCATACTTATCTAAAAATCGTTAAGAAGTATTGTTGCCTCATTACATTAATTGCATTATCATCTTTTTAAGCATAGATACATTGTTCCTTCATTTATGAATCAAAACATGATGAGATCCATACATCATCACCATCATAAAACTCAGTCATAACCAACATATAAGAAACAAAGATGAAAAACACATAAAAACCATATAGGCCATATAATAACAAGAATATTTACCCATAAATACAAGAGGAAAATATCTCTTATTTCCATAAGGAGAATGAAACCAAGTTTGGGACTTCCATGTTCCACCCGACCATAGACATGGATGAGCCAAATCACTCCTCAGCCAGTCACCACCATGCCATATTCCAAGCATGAATGTGGGATATCATAAACCAAATCCATCAGAACTAACCCAGGGTTTTTAGAGGCCAAACCACCTCAACACTCAACCAGTGATTCCACCTCACAGTTGGACATCACAACCATCATATATTGGTATCTATCCAAGCTATTCTAGGGCTCCAGAGTGCTTTTTATAACCAAAGCTACTCAACCCAAGTCATTACATGGCTCTAGAGCGTTTTTCTAACCAAGGCTCCAAGACTAGTAACTCAACTCACAACTGTAGCCGAGATCCAGGGCATTTTTCCAACCAAGGCTCCAGGAACTAGTAACTCAATGCATAAATAAAGGAACATGAAAACCAACCAGAAAAAAAATAATGAAAATGAACCCACAACACCATGCCTATCCAAGAAATGGAAAGGATATGAAAATCCATTGTTAATCCATGCAATCCTCCATGCCAATGACATATCATAACCAAGAAACCACATGCATGTTCCATGCATGGATAAACTACCAAGGAAACCATACATGCAATTTGATACCTGCAAAGAAATCCAACTATAGCCGTTGATCCCGATGTTATCTTATGGTTTCCTGTCTTTCTTTTTCCTTCTTGCTCCAAATCCAAAGTATGTCACACTCCTCCAAGAGTGCTCCAATAAAATTCTAAGTGTCCAAGAGTATGAGAGAGAGAGAGAATAATGAGGGCCATAAGTGAGAAAAATATTGAGCCAAAATCTTTCCACCTAATCCTCAGAAGCCTTTTTATCAATGAGGCCTCTATTTTCTTCAATTTCCATTATGTTCCTTCATTTTCCTCCTCATATGAAACTTGTGACCTTTCATCTCCCTTTTCTCCTAAATTCCATTATTTTCATAAATAAATGCCAATAAATGCCAGTTTTCCTTTCCAAATACTTATCCATTTCATTTTCTAATTTCTATAGCCATAATAAACCATGTGAACACCCGCACTAGGATTTGTTCCCAACATTCAGCTTCGAATACGTGTCCCATGTAGTAATTTCTGAATCTTATATCTTATACAGAAATTATCATTGTTAATCCAGTTAAGTTTCTCCTACTTAGATAAGTTATTAACTGAATACATTCAAGTTAACATCGAAGCGAAACACATAATAGATCTCTACCAATCAAAATCTAGAATAAGCACATGCACACATTGACAAAGTGACACAGTTATTTCTAGACGAATAGTCCCTGGAAAAATCGGCCTTTGGTTGCTGGAGGGTTCTATTATTAAGAATATTTTTGAATACACAAATTTGGGTTCTAGATCTGGAAAACCCGAAAGAGAAAACACTAGATCTACATATCACTAGCTGATCTAGGGCTAAAATAATGATTGATACACACCATCAAATAGGATTTTTACATTAAAAAATGTCACCCTGACATTCTGCTAACTGTATGAGCTCATTAACACTCATACATACCTCCTCTGCAAGTCTTACAACCTTTTTTCCTCATTCCAAGCCCTAAAAATAGAGGAAAAACCCTTAAAACTCAAAAAAGCCTTGGGTATGCAGTTAATATGAGACTTACCTGCGTTCTTAGCTAGGGTACGCAGGTAATGTGAAGAGGAACTGCGTTCTAGAACGCATTTTTCCAGTGTAATGCCTGCGGTACCCCTGTAAAGTCAAAAAAGCGCGAAGGAAAAATGAAAAAGTTGAATTTTGGTCAATTCTAGAAGGTTTTGGATGAGATTTTTTGGGGATGAGTACGCTTTAGTAAGGTGCATGTATCCCACACCTTAAGGAACTAATCCCTTGATGTGAGGAGCCTATCCCTTTGAAGGAGGGTTCTATCCCTTTAAAGATGAAATCCTAACCTCCTCATCTGCTCTATAAAAGGAGGCATTGGGTAGCCTCAAAAGGTTAAGAAAACTAATGGAGGATTGAAGAAGTTAAGTTAAGATTTTTGAGTTGAAGTGTTGTTGAGATTTAGACTTCTTTTTGCTAAGCTTTTGAGAGGAAAGATCACATACCTCTTTTTGCTCCTGAAGGAAGAGTGCAAGACTTATCAAAGTAGAGGAGATCCCTGCCTCGGACCAAGGGAAGACCTTTTGAACATCAAGGCTAAGGTTGTAAGGTTATTCTGTATATTTTAAGATTAATACAATCAAGTTTTGTTTTTCTCAATAAATTTTCGTTCGATTGTTTATTTCAATAAGTTGTCGTTTGATCGTTTATTTCATAGATTCCTTGATCACTATGATAGGTATGTTTTATAATTATTTGTTATACAGGTGCTATTTGATATTTTCTTGTTTTTGATTGCAGATCAACGAAAGATGATACTTTCTTGCGACAAAATAGCTCTTGTTGCGACGAAGAATTATTGATACGACGGAAGAACTACGACCGCAAATAAGCATTTGGATCTAAGGTAGGATCGACACCTTCATAACATTTATTTGTAAAACAAATATATTTAGAGAAAGAAAAACTTAGTCGTTCGTTTGTTGCTAGATTGTCTTCTGACACTAGGGAGATTGGTCTTGTCCGCAAGAACGATTTATCCGTCCAACAAATTGGCGACTCCACTGGGGATCGAACCCAGAATCTCTGTATTTTTTTGTCAAAAATCTCTTGTTTCTAAGTTTCTTTCAGCAAATTCTTCATCTCATCAATCTCCATTAAGTTAATTGGGTGTTTTGAGTCTCTTTTTTGAGAAATTCTTAATTTGATTTCCTTTGGTCATTACTTGGAGGTTTGTCTCAGTATTTTCACAATTTTTCATCTTTTTGCTTTTGTTTTTGTGTATGAGTGTTAATCGCCTTTGAGTGTTTTTTGATCTTTGGAACTCTCACCCGATTTTCTTGACTTGCACTTGATTGGTTCTTAGATTACATTGGAATCATCTTGTGTTTGATAATTCTCTTGCATAGATCACATTTGCATAATTAGAATTCTCATTTTCAGCATATGAATGAAAAATGTGCATAGATTACATTTGCATATTTTTCAAGTAAATTGTGCATAGATTACAACTGCATAGTTTACATTCTGAAAAATCAATCGTAGATTTAGATCAGTTTTCTTTGATTTCAATTTAGATGTTTTTATGCTTGTTTTTAAAACACAAAAATAAAAAATTGTTTTTGGATTGATTTGCATTAGTTTTTCTTGATAAAATTAGTGCATTAGAGAATTTGTTATATTTTCTCTTAGTGATCAATTTTTTGCATTGTTGGAAGTGAATGGAAACTCTCTCCTTACTTTAGTTAGGATTCATCGAATTGAAAAGATTACATTATCATATTCGTTTGCATTCAGTTTTGGGTCGGGTCATAACACCATTGGTTTCATATCCATTTACCCTTTTGAGTAATAACAACCTAAATAACACAACGCTTAATTAAAATTCATCTAGTAATTTTTACATTTCTAGGGCTCTTATCACCAACATAGCTTAGGCTAGTGTCTTGGAATAGGTTTTAGTTAACTCTCCAAGACAGTAAAACAAACAAGTAGTAAATCTTGCGGTAGGAAAAATTCCAATTGTTGCATGTATGCTCTGGGAAGCTCCTCCTAAAGGAGTCAAGCACGAGATCATATCTGAACCAGTGAGGTAATCAATCCTTCCTCATTAGGAACGATAGAAGATATACACGTATTAACAACGGTAAACCTCGGATAGACCATTGTCGAGGAGCCTGGGGTCACTTGTCGGTAAACCTTGGATTATGTCAAGGAGCCTTCAAGGGGATTGAGCTTCGTTACTCTGCCCTTGCGTGTGTATCGGATCGTAGACTGTTCCCCCAGGTATATTTGTTTCTATTGGTAACCTTAGTGGCCATAATCTATAGGATTCTTTCCTAAGGTGACGGTGGAGGGAAGATCCCACTGTACCTAGAGCAAACGTCGACTAGACTCACTTGGACTCTCTGGGGGGTTCTCTTCACTCGAGATGGTTTTGTGAAGAAACTTGTGCCAGTCTGTTTCATTAAGCAGGTTGTCGAGGTAACTGTTCCAACCGCCCTTTCTGTATTAAATTCTACGATGTTGGATTTCATCACCAACTAGTGTTTTAGTACGGGAAGTTACTGTTTGTGTGTGGTTTGACTCCTAGATTTGATAGCGTGTGTTAATTTGTTTGTTTTTACTTTTAGAGACCATAGGTGTGAATTGTGAATTTTAATTGTTAGGTGTGAATTGTTAATTGTTAATTTTAGTTTTTAATTTGTTAATAAAATTCACTGAAGTTGAATATAATGGCAACTGTTCCGGAATTTACCAACCAAGGAACTCCTGTTAACGAGAATCCTAGTACTTTTCCTTCCTTTGGAAATGTTGGTCCTCCTTATATGGCTACTTTGTCATTACCTGGATTTACAATAGGTTTACCGATATGGTTATTTTCAACTTTGTTGGCCCCGAATACTCCAATTGTTCCACCTCAACTGGATGCTTCACCTCAACAGAGTTCACCATCTCAACATCACCAACCTTCTATTGACCCTTTACCTTCATCGCCTAATATTTCTTCCTCCATTTCTTCCTCTTCACCTGGTGAAAGCCTTGACGCTAGTAACTAGGTGGCTAAGAAGAAGAAGAAAGGGAAGAAGAAGAAGAAGAAGAAGAAGAAGCAAGATAAGAAAGAAGTCAACCAACCAACCATGGATGTAAGTGTTAGTTATGTTGAGGAAACCTCCAACATGCATCGTAAACCCAAATACCCTTGCAAGCTTTGTAAGGGTGACCACTTCCTTATCATTTGTCCTGGTATTCCAAAGGTCTTGGAAGTATGGTCAAAAAAATCTCATCAACTTCCCATTGATCCATCAACCAGTGATAGTCAGGTTCCTGGGAAAAAGGGTAAAGTTAGGTTTCCTTGTAAGTTATGCAAAGGGAGTCATCAAACTCACATTTTCCCTCACATGGATGAAGCCTCAAAATTATTTGAAAACCTTACTGTACCACAGCAAGAATTTCCAACTGGTTACCGTAAACTTTCTCCCAACCTACCGTCAACTGACGGAGTGATTGATCTAATTTCAAGTACAGTCGATCCCACTCTTCCATTGGAGAGTGAAACTCATATCACTCAGGTTGATGATCCGTTAGTTGATTAAGTGGTCGATTTGATTTCACATTCAATCGATCCCATTCTCCCTGTAGAGAGTGAACTTCATACCGCTCAGGTTCTTCTTGTTACATCAGATTCTTCTACGCCGGGGGGCATTTCACCTGTTTCTACAGAACCCCCTCCAAGTACAGAGGTATTTTCCTTTGATTGGAATAGACTGACATAACCGTGTCTTCCTTCCTCCATCCCTTTTCAAATCATTGTGAATTTTGGTGGTAGGGACATACACCGCACACAGGTAGATGAAGGTGCTTCTGTTAGTATTTTATCCTCAACTGCTTGGAAAGCTTTGGGTTCTCCTCAGCTTGTGCCTATTATGCAGAATCTGAAAGCTTTTAACAGAACAATTAGTGAACCTTTAGGGATCCTTCCTAAGTTTTCTATTACTTTGGAAGGTAAAACTGTCTGTATTGATCTTATGGTAGTTCGAGGTCCCTTGGATTTCAATTTACTCCTTGGGCGAGACTATTTTTATGCAATGAAAGTTGTCGTATCGACACTCTTTCGCGTGATGTCTTTCCCTCACAATGGCGATATTGTGACTGTAGACCAGCTTTCATTCCCTAGTCTTGTTTCGACTACCAATAATCTGACATCCCTGAATGTTCCTCATACGCAAGTGGTATCTACCCCGCCACCGGTTAATTATGTGGCAACTAGTCCCATGTTTTCAGTTACCAGTGTAAGCGAGCCTCTCACTGCTTACTCATCTTCATTTGACTTAGATCCGGTAATTGACATGGAAAACTCTATGGGATTATTTGAACGCAATGTTCTTATCCCTTTTGAGTCCCTTGACATGTGTTCCTTCCAGAGAACTATTCTTCCTTATGATGAAGACCTCTTGGAAGCCATGATCAAGGTTTGTCCATTGACATGTGTTTCTTCCAGTTGGAAGCCATGATCAGTTGGTGCGAGGATAGTTCCTTTTACTGTGTCAACCTCATTAAAAAATGAATCAGTGAGTGTGAGGATAGTTCCTTTTACTGTGTCAACCTCGTTAAAAAATGAATCAGTTAGTCGAGAGCATAGTTCCTTTTCTTGTGTCAAGCTCGTTAAAAAATGAAACAAGCTTCTTTGAGGATAGTTCCTTTTACTGTGTCAACCTCGTTAAAAAATGAATCAGTTGGTCAAAGGATAGTTCCTGTTACTGAGTCAACCTTGTTAAAAAATGAATCAGGTATGAGGACAGTTCTTTTCCTGTGTCAACCTCATTAAAAAATGAATTAGTAGGTAGATTTTAGAGAGTAGATTAATAGATTAGAAATAAGTAGTCAGAGGATAGTTCCTGTTACTGAGTCAACCTCATTAAAAAATGAATCAGGTATGAGGATAGTTCTTTTCCTGTGTCAACCTCATTAAAAAATGAATCAGTAGGTTATATAGGTAGATTGTAGAGAGTAGATCTGAGGAAAGTTCCTTTTACTATGTCAACCTCGTTAAAAAATGAATGAGTCAGTGTGAGGATAGTTCCTTTTACTGTGTCAACCTCGTTAAAAAATGAAACACGTTTCCATGAGGATAGTTCTTTTCCTGTGTCGAGCTCGTTAACAAATGAAACAAATCCTCCCCTAATTGAGTCGAGTCTTTGAATAGACCTCGTAAATGTTAATTCATATATTTAGGTTAGTTTTTAGGTCGGGTCTTTCATATGATCTCGTAAATGAACCTTCATTCCATCCAGTCATTAGTTACCAGCAGTGTACTTAGTTGAATGAAATGAAGCTGGGGGGGCATGCACTCTAGCAGTTACGCTTAGGGGGCATCAAGCACAATTTTCTTTCTGTTTCAAGCTTGTGTAAAAATGAAACCACTCTGAAGCATAGTTTTTCTCTGTTTCAAGCTTTTGTAAAAATGAAACCTATCTTGAGTCAATTTTGGTTATTTTCAAGACTCGATAAACTCATGAAAATCCCAAGATTATTTTTCTATCTTTCATTCTCGTAAAAAACATGAAAATGCCGAGTTCTTTCCGTCTTTTCGTACTCGTAAATTAAATTTAAAGTCGGCCACAGGAGTACATTTTTATCCCTTTTTTGAACTCGTTAAAACTTACGAAAAAGTGAAAATCATGAGTACATTTTTATCCCTTTTTCGAACTCGTTAAAACTTACAGAAAAAGCGAAACTACTGAGTACATTTTTATCCCTTTTTCGAACTCGTTAAAACTTACCGAAAAAGTGAAACTATTGAGTCCACTTTTAAGCCCTTTTCAGACTCTCTAAACATGAAAAGATTGTCGAGTACTTGATTATTCGAACTCATTAAAGTAAATGAATGATCGTCCCTTCAGTATAAGTTTACCCCTTTTACGGACTGAAATGGACTATTTACGAAAAAGGTATACGTTGACTAATTACGGTCAATAGAGTTCTCTCCCGCATTATTTTATCCTTTTTCGGGCTCGAGAGACTAAATTTACAAAAAGTACACCCAAGGAGTTTTATTAAGTTTTTCTTCTAACTCCCTAAAATTGAAAACACCGAGTTTCACCTATACTAGACTCGTTAAAATTTAACAGTAAAGTACCTATCGATTACAAATAGGAACAGACCACTCCTTCTTAGGGTTTGATTTTAATACTAAGTTGGACTCATCTGAAGGATGAGCTTATACAATAAGAAAATGTTGGTATTGTTATCCCCCTGCTTGGTCAAAATAAAGAGGTACTCTGCTTAAATGTGTGTGGCAAGAGAGAAAACTAACTGTTTATTACATCTAAATTATTCAGAAACCGTTAACCACTCCGAACATGACGCTTTGTTCACCCGGGTTTGGGGAAAATCCTTTTGCCTATCACCTAATCAAACCACATCGAAAGTCTCTCAAATCGCTTTCTGGTATTAGCTTGGGTCACCACCAAGCCATCTGTAGTGTCGTTATGTGTTCAAGAGGACAGTTCAAATAAACCATTCATTTGCGAAATATCTGTCTTCCATTTTGACCATCCCTGAGTCAGTCCTTGCCAATATTTCTTCAAAACTTGATCTATGATTTCGTGTTGTGGGCTTGCCTACGACAGATCACTTTCTATCGACGACAACTCATTATCTAGGAAGTTGATCCAGAAATCGTCAGTACCTTGGAATCTGCATGCCTCAATGGCAGGTTTCTCGCCTTCGACGACAGGTTACATAATTGACCTTCGATCGAATGATTCCGTGATATGTTCGACTTCAGCTCATTCATTCACATTTCATGGATTGTACTGAGTACTTTAAGAGCCATTGACATTACTGGTGGTTACTCTTACACTTGTTAACAGTTTACATCATTGACTGGTAATCAAGTGGTTTCTACCATGTTTGACTTCAACACATTTATTCACATGGATAGAATCGTACTAGTTCGAGATGCGGAAATCAAGACCTTGGATCTAGTTTCTACCATCCAGGCTGCGAGGAATTTTGTTATCATTTTTACAGTAGACTATTTATAAACAGATGGCTGCATCCATACTGTGTCTACACATGTCTATACTGTGATGTATTCAAAATCATTCATGTATCAGAACAATTTAGAGTTAGTTTCTAGTTAGTTTTGATCTGAGTATGGGAATGCCTACCTCAATGATGATATGTATACATATATATATTTTGCATTGAATTTTTTTACAGGTTTCGACCGGGGTGTCCACAGGATGATCCTTGAAATGATAAAGTACTTCACTCTTCATATATGACAGACTTCATCTTCATCTATTTCAGACTTCGCACTTTAGGGGGAAATCTGTTACACTAAAAAATTTCACCCTAACATTCTGCTGACTTTATGAGCTCATTGACACTCATACTTACCTCCTCTGCAAGTCTTACAACCTTTGTTCCTCATTCCAAGCCCTAAAAATAGAGGAAAAACCCTTAAAACTCAAAAAAGTCTTGGGTACGCAGTTAATATGAGACTTACCTGTGTTTTTAGCTAGGGTACGCAGGTAATGTGAAGAGAAACTGCATTCTAGAATGCATTTTTCCAGTGTAATGCCTGCGGTACCCCTATAAAGTAAAAAAAGTGCGAAATTAAACTGAAAAAGTTGAATTTTGGTCAATTCTAGAAGGTTCTAGATGAGATTTTTTGGGGATGAGTACGCTTTAGTAAGGTGCATGTATCCCACACCTTAAGGAACTAATGGAGGATTGAAGAAGTTAAGTTAAGCTAATTCAAGAATATTTTTAAGTTAAGATTTTTGGGTTAAGTTTTAAGAAGTTTTTATGGTTAAGAAAACTATTGGAGGATTGAGGAGTTGAAGCTTTAGAATATTTGAGTTGAAGTGCTGTTAAGATTTAGACTTCTTTCTGCTAAGCTTTTGAGAGGAAAGATCACATACCTCTTTTTGCTCTTGAAGGAAGAGTGCAAGACTTATCAAAGTAGAGGAGATTCCTGCTTCGGACCCTGGGAAGACCTTTCGAACATCAAGGCTAAGGTTGTAAGTTTCTTATGTATATTTTAAGATTAATACAATCAAGTTTTGTTTTTCTCAATAAATCGTCGTTCGATTGTTTATTTCAATAAGTTGTCGTTTGATTGTTTATTTCATAGATTCCTTGATCATTATGATAGGTATGTTTTATAATTATTTGTTATACAGGTGCTACTGATATTTTCTTGTTTGTGATTGCAGATCGACAAAAGGATTCTTGTTGTGACGGAAGGATTCTTGATGCGACGGAAGCTTTACGACTGCAAATAAGCATTTGGATCTAAGGTAGGATCGACACCTTCATAGCATTTAATTGCAAAACAAATATATTTAGAGAAAGACAAACTTAGTTGTTCGTTTGTTGCTAGATTGTCTTCTGACACTAGGGAGATCGGTCTTGTTCGCAAGAATGATTTATCTGTCCAACAAGCCCTCTCCTTCCTCCTCAATTCCTTTTTCTTTCATATTTTCCTTTCATCATTGGAAAGGCTCGCTATTCATCTTGGACTGTTAATCCAGATAGATTGATGGTCATCGGGCCTCCTCTTTCTTCAAAACATCATTCCCTTTTTTATGCCTAGACTCAATCCAGACCGTCCGATCAACTTATCAAATGGCCATCACACAAGATCTTAACCCTTTTTCGCCTTCATATGCCTTCCTTTCTCATTGGCCCAAAGTCAATCTCGACCGTTGATCAGATCTAATCAATGGCCCAAGCGTAACTTGACATAAACATCCTGCTATATAACTAACCCACTAAACGACATATTTGCATACATTATCATGGACCCTACTTACCTTTCAACCCTGCATCTCACAACCTATCGCGCTCATTCCGCACCATTGGATCTGGAGCCTCCGATCCAACCATTGATGACGCATATCGCATAATTTTTGTGCCCGGAGTTTAACACTCCAAAATAATGTGATACCAGTGGTTTTCCAAAAGACGGGTGTCACGTAGTGAATGGAATCGCACTTCCTCCGAGAAAAACCACTTACCGCCTAGGGGTCACGTGAAAACCACTGCAGGTTTTTCCAAAACCACTCCTCATATTCGCGCCCATATTCAAAATTAACCCTAAATATGTTATTTCCACCATGGTTTCTGCCTCTCCGCTGTTGCAAGGCCTCTTCCCCTCACTTCTCCTCGCCTTCATCAACCTCTGTCACAGTTATCCTCATTCCCGTAGGCTTATATAATATGGTTTATATTTTTTATTACATGTTTCATGGCTGATAAAGTGCCCAAGCGACCCACAGTATGATGATAACACAAAGGCCAGGGATGACGATCCCAAGCATGTTCGTCACAAAAGGGTTATCCAAAGGAGGGTTTTTATCTCCACATTTATCGATGGATCATGACCATCAGCCTTCAGTAAGAACCCTCCAGTCAAGAAAAACCTCTGCGCACCTGCCAAGAAATGGAAACATAGTGAGCATCAATTAATTGAAGGATCAGAGCATAATCAAAGGATTAAAAGTGTTAAAACACAGATAAAACAGATAGGCACAGTTAGCAAAATTTGAATATGGTTTAAAGGGCTTAAAGCTAAACAGAGAGCCTAATCAGACATAAACACAATATCAAAAGTAAATCTGTGTTTTAAAGGAAATGAAAGAATAAAAAACAAATGAAAGACATCTCAGTACCACATCAGAGGGGCTAATTGAATCCCCGGCTACTAAATTTCCACTTGCAACTTTTCTGCCTCAAAGGAATACACAGTTAAAGGCCCAGTCAGTAAAAATTAAGACAAAAGGTAGCTGACAGTTATTACAAGTAAAAGAAACATTTTAAACTGTCAGTAAAGTTATTATAAAGATAAGAAAGTGCATGAAAGTCAATCTTTTCACCCACTAAGCCAAAAAAGAAAAAACAAAGTTAAATGAAGCGGATTCATAATTGAAAGCACTCTTGCCTTATGCCTTGTAGGGTTTTCAAGGCTAGGAGTTGCATTTAGTGTGAAATTAATGATACCTGAAACCTAGAACTCTTCCACCTCCTCATTCTTCTATAAATACTGTTGTAAAAGACAGTATGTTGTTGGTCTCTGGATATTTGTTGCATGTAAATAGATTTCTGAAGCTGTTGTAGCTCTGTTTGTAATTGACGACACATAAGCTAAGATGAGAAGTTTGAAGCTATAGAGACCCATTGGACTTGAAGATTGTAACTGGTTTGAACATCAAATACAAATAGTTGATTTATGGGATCCTGGTCTATGTCAATGGTGATGTGTTTCTCACTGTAAATCGTTATTTTATTTTGTTCTCATTTTGTCCAATTTTCTCTGATAAAGAACAGCAAATATAGATTAGGATTTACTTCTGAAGTACCCTAAATCTCACTGAAAATATTTATCCTTTATGTTTTTCTACTAAATTTTGTATTTAAGGATAAATCAATACAGTATAACTAGTGAAGTGTTGGTAAGCCCATATTTCTTGAGTACAACTTGAGATATTGTCTTTGAATGTTCTTGATAAGTCTGCTAATTAAAGATTGAGTCAGGGAAGTCTATGGTTAGCCCTGTCCTCTGGTTCCTTCTCCAACAGTTGCTTTGAAAAGTTCCCTTAAGAGTATGTTGAAAGCAGGCTAGTTTCAAAGTACTTACCTGATCTTAGACTACTTTTTGTGTTTATCATGAATGTTTTCCCTTTGAATACGCTGAAAGCAGGCTAGGTTAAAAGTCTTTACCTGATCTTAAGCTATTCTATGTTTTTAAATGTTCTCTCTTGAAAGTACATCAAAATCAAGCTAGTTTAAAAGTACTTACCTGATCTTAGATTACTTTTGTGTCTTTCCTTAAGTGCATGCCAAAAGCGGGATAGTTTCAAAGTACTTACTTGATCTTAGGTTGTTCTTTGTTTCTTCATGTGTTTTATTTCTTTCACTTAATTTCTTAATGTTTCATTCCATAATATCAACTTAAAGAGATCCTTTGACATAGATGACTTGCCCCATGGACCACTCTTGAACCTTGTTGTGCAATTAAATCCTTTTATGACTCCATAGCCCAATGGATCGATGCTGCTCCTAGCCTATCTTATCAACTGAACCATTCTTTCAGCTTCTTACAACTTCACCCTTCATAAAGACTCCCTTTATCCTCAGGTCATCCTAACCAACCAAACAAAACAAACAACCTTGTTCTTCATAACTAGCCTAAAATCACACTCCAAGCCATAAAGATCATATCTTTGAAAATCTACATAGAGAGATCCCTCTCTGAATCTAGGATGGCTAGTTCCTCAGATTCCAAAGTGGTTTTGATGTAGGCTCTGCAGCGTTTATACTTTCCAATCTTGCAAACTATGGAGACCTAATATACTGGTGACCATACTGGGGAAGTCTGAGTAAAATCCTTAAAACAAAACACTCAGCATTCAATACATAATGAATAGCTTTCTTCATCGACTACCAAGCATGTGAGTGATCATGATAGGACTTGTCTGAATCGGTGGCAATCTAAGTAACTCTTAGGATTATAACAGACCCTTAACAAACCTTGAAGAAATCAGCTGGGTAAGCCACAGAGTAAACTTTGTTTGTCTCATCACTGTAGCTAAGTGCTGAAACAGATTTAGGACACTCTCATAAACCTTGGGACTATAAAAACTCAGAAAACCCAAAAATATTTAGATTGGTATTCAAACCTATTAATGGTGGTGGACCATAAAACATTTTACCTTCTAAAAGCTACAAATTTCCACCTGGCGACTCCACAATCTTGAATTGACTTAAATACTCCACTGGGAAACCCTTTACTATTATAACATCATACAAACTCACTTAAGGAAATTGTGAGAAATTAAGTTTCCTTGTTTGAAATATTAGTTAGCCTATCAAAGATTCTCATACTTGGGTAAAATTTTCTTACCATTATGTCTAAAAACATAACATAGTGGCTTCTAGAAGAGTTCATACTAGAGCCCATCTCGACCCAATTCCTCCTGATATAGTTGATAATCCAGAAAGTATACTTAGGCTAGTCCATAGAGCTAATTTTGTTCCTAAAAACCTTATAGCTCTGCAAGATTCACAATTTGACTTAAGAAACCCATTCAGAACTAGGTCACTTGATGATATAGATCAGATAGAGTTTGAGCTTTCACTCTCACCCCAACATAGTGGAGAAAACACTGTTAGAAAAGAAACCACCCCACCCAATTTACATTTCCTTCATAATTTTGGTTTCTCTCATCCAAGATCTTCTCAATAGTCTCTTGCTAATCCATCCACTTCTGTTATCCATACACCCACTGTTCAAACTACCCCATTCCATCAACCCCCTCCCTTCTTACATCCTCCACCTGTAATTTCCAGGGGCAGCGCTAACATCTAAGGCACCTTACAGGATGAGCACACTAGAGTTGGTAGAGTTAAAGCTATAGTTCAAGGAAATGTTGGACAAGGGATACATTAGGGCAATTTCATCACCATGGGGCACACCAGTATTTTTTTTTAAGAATAAGGACAATACTCTCATGTTATGCATTGATTACAGGTAGTTGAACAAGGTGACCATCAATAATAGGTATCTGTTGTCGAGGATTGATGGCTTGTTCAATCAGTTGAAGGAAGTATCAATGTTCTTGAAGATTTATCTGAGATCAGGATATCATCAGGTACGCACTAAAGAAGAATACATCTACAAGAAAACTTTCCATACCAATTATGGGCATTATAAGTTTGTTGTAGTTCCTTTCAGTTTCACTAATGTTCCAGTTACATTTATGTGCTTGATGAATAGTGTGTTGTGTCCTTATTTGGACAAGTTTGTTATTGTATTCATTGATGATATATTGATATATTCTAAAAATGAAGAAGAGGATGTTGAACATTTAGCAACAGTATTGAGATTATTGAGAAAGCGTCAGTTTTATTCTAAGATCCTCAACTGCATTTTATTTCAGACAAAGTACACTACTTGGGACATGTTGTTTCCAAGGAATCCATAGTAGTAAATCCTGAAAAGATAAGGGCTATCATGGAGTGGGAAAACCCTAGGAATGTGGATGAGGTGAGATAATTTATGGGGTTAGCAGGTTATTAAAGGATTTTCATTGGAAAATTCTCACAAATTTCTTATCCTATTACATCATTGCAAAGGTAAGGTAAGAATTTTGAATGGACAGTGTAATGTGCAGCCAGTTTTGATAAATTGAAGCAATTGTTGACACATGCTCCAGTGTTAAAGATTGTATATCCTGACAAATATTTTATGGTGTGTACATATGCTTTCAAGAGAGGGCTTGGTGGATTCCTTATGTAGGAAGGAAAAGTGGTATGTTGTAGTATTCCTAATTAGCTTTCATCTAGTTGGAATATTAAATTTTTCTTTTGTCATTTAGATAGATGAATAAGAGGGTATGGAGACCCATAAATATCCTTAATAGGAATAAAACCGCTTCTAATGTGAATTTGGATCATCTTATCAGTTGGATAAAGCACCCTTATGTGTGAATAGAGCTTGAATCATGTGGATAGGATCAATTTTTACCAAATCAACAGCGCTGGTATGGAGGAAATTGAGAGTTAATGAGGGACAATGCAGTGTTAGTGGGAGGGAGTCTCCATGAGAGTAATGACTTTAATGTGTGGGGCCAAGGGTGAGGAAGCTCACAAAGCATATGAGGAAGGGGATGGCATCCATAGAGGGCATTCTGATTGATCTGAAATTGTGAGAACAAATTATTTCTTATACAGAGATTGACAGTAGGGGGCTTTTACTGGTTATTTCATCTTTACTAGAAAGGATGAAACCAGAAGCTTCTGGCCCACAAACTAGCTCTTCCTAAAGAAATATGATGTAAAAACTTAAATAGATCCGATCAATGAAAGTATTTGTTTATGTGCAAAGTATTCATTAATCAAATTTTTATGTGTGAATAAGCAAGTTCAAGTATTCTGCAAATGAAGTAATGTGGTTTGAAGTGAAACTGAGGAGTTGTGTTCACTGTATAAGTCTGATTGGGATAAGTGTACTTATGAAAAGTTACTGTTTAATGAAGCAGAATTTGAAATATAACATCAAAAATACACAGCATGACAGTAAGCATTTTTTTAAGCAGTTCACCCCTCTCTTGGGCTACCTCTGCTGGGTCCAAAAGCCTCTAATTAGGCTTTTCCCTTTTTCATTAATGGTCAAAATATGAATTACACTATGTAGAAAACCTCAAAAGGAAAAATAAGCTGCAAATTCAGAAACAGAAGGCTAAAATCAGTATAAATCAACTATTCATTCACCTCCAATGGATAAGTATAGTCCAACACAACTGATCTTTCATTAGGCCCTAGTGGCTCCACAACCAAAATCGCTGGTAAAATCACTAATAGAGCACCCTGATGGCTCTGAAAACTCTCCCAACAGCTCCATAATGCTTCAATATCCCAAAATCAAAAAACAAATCGTCCCAAATGGACTTCCCTAGCCAAAGTTATGGCTAACTGAAGTTTGCCCAGTTAGAGCTAGAAAAGCTCCACCAAATGTGGAGCACTGCCAGATAGCCCGACTAATTTGGCGACAGGCACCTAAATAAGTGGATTCCGCCATCTCTCCTACCAAGCCAGGGTGCTAAAGATAAGGTTACATTAAAATCTGGCACCTGGTCACATGTTAGTTTGCATAACCGTCGGCATGTATTGGTTCTAACGGTGGCATTAAATCATAACAATAAACATTAATTGGAAACCGTTATATTCGCCACACATGTGACCCACATCATAACATTTAAATGTAACCGTTTCCTTATCCGCCCGTAGGTTAAACCTGTATTGAACCACGTGTTTTCTAACACGTATACCGAAGCCCACTAATATTTGACTTTTGATTGTAAATGTTTGAAGCCTTTACCACGTATCATATATTACACCTTTAAACCTTAGAAATGTGGGTGTGTAAACATTGATTTTTAACTAACGTATCATTTGACTTAACCTTTGTTATAACATAGCTTTTTAAAAACTAATGTATGGTATTTTTAATTAATTTAATTAAAATTTTTAATATAATATATATATATAACTTTAATATAATATATGATTTTTAAAATCAAATCAAATATTAAATATTTATATATATATAAAAACATTAATATAAATTTAATTAAAATCAAAAAAATTTCCACACATAGAATTAAAAAATTTCCTTTCAAAATTGAAGGTTATTGGGTAATTTCAAAATGCAATATCTCCTCCATACGGTAACGGATTTCAGTTCCGTTTGCGGCGTTGGGATCATATTTTCGAGCTCTTTCCAGTCGATCTGGTTTGGACAAATTCTGAGCAACTTCATTTTTGAGCATTTTTCTACGAGGACTTGATCTCCTGATCACTGATTATTTTTTATGTGTTATTATTTTATGACTTCTTGCATGCTTCAGCTATTCAGTGGAGTCCATTGTGTTGTTTAGCACAAGGGTGTTTTCGAGCGGAAATCCCACCCTCATCCTTGGGGAAATTTGAGTGCATAATTAGGAGAGGTCTATTGAGTTGTATTTCCACCATCCAGCATCATTCCAAGCTTCAACCACCATCCACAGCGTAGTCTTTTTCAGGGTTGTGCTGTTTTGCAGGGCAGTAGTAGTGGAGGAGTAATAGATCTAGTTCTGAGCTTGTTTTCCACTGGAGGAAGCAACCCTTCATCTGGGAGGCTAGCAAGGAGGTTCCTTGAGCATAATTTTTTCATATGGCATCAAGAAAAGTTGTTACCATCACCTATAGTACAGTTTCCTTCAGAAACTTTGTTATTTTGTTGACCAGTTGCAGAGGAGGGGTTAGGGCCCCAGTTGGTGAGCTAGATTTCCAGTAAGGGGAGCAGCCCTTCATCCAGGAGAGTTATTAGAGGATTATTAGCCATTTCTATATCAGATCAACCACCTCTTATCATTTTTCCAGCTCCATAGCTTATTCATCCCTAGGGCTCCATTTCCTCATTTTTTCACTTTGTGTATTTCTAGAAACCCTTTCTGGGTTGTCTTGGAAATGTGCTTGGGAGCTTAGATCTCTATTCCCAGAAATTTTTGAGAATTATATTATTAGATCCATACATTTACATTTTCCAGTTGCAGTTACACTCACTGGGGCTGCGTTGTCTTGTTTCTCTGGCATTTTGTATAGCAGCAACATTTCATGTTTGGGTATATTTGAGCATTGGAGGCTTGTCTTGCTTAGTTTGAGTGACTTGTTCCTCAATGTATTTTACTTATTTGTTGTTGTTGTACATAATATAATGGATCTATGATTTTCTCATGTTATATGTATTGATATTTAGTGCAAATTCCAGTTTTATGTTCAGTGTTGCTGCTTTTCCTATTTTTGGATATTACAGTGGTATCATAACATAATCTTGGCTCAGCTTATGTAGTACATCAGCTATGTCATCAGAAGAAGAATAAAATCTCATAGAAAGGGGAAAGAGGTATCTTCATAGAAATTGGGGATATGATTATACAGATCCCAAAGGAGACAAATGCAAAACTCATGTATTAGGAGAGGAGGACGAAAAGGAGTTTCCCAAGCTTCTTCTTCAAACCATGCAGGGCATTGCCCGAGAAATCAAGGAGATGAGGATGGAGAGACACAAAGAATCCCCTAGAGGGTTTCTACATGGAGAAAGCTCCAACATTTCACATCACTGGTATGATCAACCAATGAAGAAGCAAGTTTCCCAACGCTCCACTATGCCTACATTCCTAATAGTGGGAAATGGAGGTGGAGGACCCCAAGAACAAGAAACTCTTGAAGATTATTTCCTAGAGTATGAGGCTCAATCTCAGAGATTCAAAGATAATCTAAGCTTTCAAGAGTTTTTTCATATCAAGGACAACATGAGACCCCAGCATAACAATAGACATGGAGGATTCATACAGAAAAATGATCTACAGCGGACTATGGGAATATTAGTTTTGCCCGCTTTTGATGGATCATCCAAATGCGCAACCAAGTATTGGGTGGAGAAGCTAGATATCTACTTCCAGCTGAACCAAGTACCAAATATGGAGGCCATCAAAATAGCAGTGCTGCACCTTGAAGGTGAAGCACATGAGTGGTGGTTTCATGGTCTTTCTACATTGGGGCATGCCAATGTGACTGCATATTCAGAGTTAATCCGAAGGTTAGTAGAGAGGTTTGATCTAAGAGACCTAGAGGAACCTTTTATTGAGCTAGCCAAGCTCAAGAATTCTGGTAATCAAAAGACCTATATTTCTGAGTTTCTAAAACTTTTTTTCATGGTTCCTAATTTATCTGTAGCTAGGAGGGTTTATATATTCATTGATGGGCTAGCAAAGCCTCTGCATGGGTTGGTTAAATCTACTAAACCATCTACTCTTCAAGATGCTATTGAGATGGCAAGATATTTACAAGATGCTTTGCCAAGGGAAAAGGCTCCATTTCATCCAAGACCACCCTTTCAGCCAAAAGGGAAAGATGTGAAGGTTCTCCCTTCAAAAGAGAACCAAAACAAAGGGCCTCTTAGTGATGATGTCCGAAGAGACTTGAGGAGAAGGAAGATTTGCTTCACATGCCAAGAACCATGGGCACCAGGGCATCGATGTGCAATAGGAAAAGAACAATATATAGAGGTATTCTCTAATAGTGAGGAGGAGGAAGAAGAGGACCTAGAAGGGGACAACAACATCGGGATAGCAGGAGAGGATCCACCACCACCAGGAAGTGGGAATGGGGAATTTGCTCCAGTTGGAGGAGCCCTTGAATATTTTCGTGTTGAAAATGCAGCAAGATGATGGAGCTTAGTGAAATGAAGTCGCCTTCACTAAGTGGGCCCGCAGGCAAATTCTGGCGCAAAGTCTATTTTTAGACATATGGAGCATGGTCCGGGGATTGCAGTATGTTATTCTTGGAGCATTGGTCATGTTGGTAAAAATATATGGGGCTCTATTTTTTGGACCTATAGGTCGAAGTCTATTTTTAGACTGCCTCTCCTTAAAATAGGGAAGTCAAATATTATTTACCCTTAATAATATTTGGATTCTAAACTTCAGTTTACTCTCTTGGAGCACTTCAGTTCAAGCCTTGGAAGTGGTTCATGCATCTGACAGAGGAATTACGCTATTCCTAGGGTTTGGTGAGCACATGCATGGTTGACTTCAGTTAGGACTTCAGTGGCAGAATTTTGGTGGAGTTAATGAGACAGCTAGTGGAGTTGTGTTCGGTTTAATTTAGTTGAACTGGTTGAGATTAGTTTAACTAGCTAATCAACTAGTTATGAGTGGAGTGAATTAAATATTGTTATTTAACAATTATCATCTCACTATTCAACTCAGAAACCATCAGTTCACTCTGATTGTGGGCGATTGTTGGAGACAGTGAAAAAGTGATGAAGGTGCAAAGTTTCTGTAGCTATGGTTTTGTGGTTGTACATAGATTTTTATGGAAGAATTACTGTGATGATTACTCACTTTGCGCTATTCAATGAGTTGAACCATGGATCTCTATGTAAATGAGCCATGATTCGCAATAGAGGCAAGGCAATTAGTGGTGAGTTTTGAACCAGTAACATGTTCAAAACCAAGCTAGTTTGTGTGTAACTTCATGAGATAGTACTGAGTACTTGTGAGGAGTATTGTATTGAGTTGTTACATGATTTCTCCATTATAATATACACAATAGCTGCGGGGTTTTCAGCTATAAGCTTTCCCCATACATACTGTGTTAATGTGTATGATGAATTGATGTGCTATCGCTTGTTTTATTTTCCGCATGTTTGATGATCTGAGTGGAAGAGATTATGTGTTGCATATGAATTCGAATTGATATGTGATCAGGATAGTCTCAGTGAATAATTGATCATTATTCAACAAATTTCTACATTTCGGGGAGTACCCAAGTATCTGAATTTGAAAGTCAGGGGTACCATTCAGGATCAGAGAGTATCAATGTTGATTGACAATGGGGCTACTCACAACTTTATTGACGCTTAGTTAGTACAAAGGAGGGAAATATCCACTGATGATTTTGAGGGATTTTCAGATTTGTAATTGGGGGAATTTTGAGGTCTAAAATGGGCCTTCTAAGGAAATTATGAAATAATAGTGGAAATAATAAAATAAGATTTGATTAAATCATCAAATTTTAGAGGGAAAAAAGGAAAAACTATTTTTTCAACTCGTATTTTCAACTTAATTCCCTATGGATTTATAAATTTCGATCAGAAACCTTCGTTGGATGCATAATTTGATTTTCCATCCAAGGAGTACCCATGTTGCTTACTTTTGATGGACATTACTACATGAAAAATGATAAATACATGAAAAACATGATTGTAAACATGTTTTTTTATGTATTTCTCATTTTTTATGTAGCACAGTCCATCGAAAGTATGTAACATGGGTACTCCTTGGATGACGAATTAAATTTATCATCCAACGAGTACTCCCGCTCCAAATTTGAGTTAAAAATTAGAGAGAGAAGTTGAAAATACGAATTGAAAAAGTAGTTTTATTATTTTATTATTTTTTAATATTCTTACTTTTTTACTCCAAAAATGGTGAATCATCCCCCATGGTTGACATAATCATCTCAAATCCTATTGGTTCTTATCAATTTTATTTTTTTTGTACATTTTTCTTAGGAGGCCCATTTTAGACCTCAAAATTCCCCTAATGCTCAAAGAGATATAACTATGCAGTGTATGTGTTGTGGTCAACATTCCTGACACCAATATGATATTGGGTGTGAAGTGGTTGATTACTTTGGGGAAAGTTACCACAGCTTGGGAGACCTTGCAGATGGAATGGGTAGATAAGAAGAGTGGTAAGCATCAAATGATCAGGGGCATGCACACTTATCCCCCTTAGATAGCTTCTGCACACAATATAGAACCTGATTTGTGCAGTGAGAGTAGGGAAACATCATTCCACTCAGTCATGCAGTTGACCCTGGCCCATGATGTAGTATTATTTGGAGGAATTCCACTAGGAAGGCCCCCAGACCAAGAGTTGGTTAAGAGTTCTCACAACAAGCTACACCATTCCTAGATCTGGCTGAGATGGGAGCCTTGGGTCAGCTTAGCACAATGCGGAGAGTCTTTGGTAGGCTCAAGGAGGAGAGGGAAATTATTTCGATTTTAGTATTACCAACTCTCTCCAAGCATATTGCACTAAGAGGAGGTGTTTCAGGGATGGATGATAGCACAATCATGGTGCAAGGGGGCTACTCCATGGCCTTTGAGAGTCAAAATATACTTCCACATAGGAAGGGATCTTCCATATATGGTAGAGGGTTGTTGGCATTCCTACATGGATTGGCCAAACTTAGGAATTTTTCAATAGACAATGGCTTCCAAGTGAAGTTTGGCCCCCATGGGAAAAAGCAGCTGCAAGGGAGGTAGCAAAGGTGGGATAACATTATTATGTCATATGACTTTGGCATTGATCATGTCAAATATGGGAGCTATGAGGTGATAGGTGCATTATCACAAAGGTCAACAGTGTTGTTATTGAGGAGTATAGATCCATATTGGGAATCCTAGCTATTGGTGGAGTATTCCAAGAACCTCTTCGCTTGTGAGGTGCTTGATGGGCAAGTGATAGATGGGGGATACAGAGTGGTGGATGGAGTCATCTATTACCAGGATCAGGTTTTCTTGACTAAAGACTCCAAGATCAAGGAGAAGATTCTACAATTATCACATAAAGCACTCCTTCCCGATCACACAGATTTCATTGGGATATACCAGACCATCATGGAAATATTCTCTTGGGAGGGTCTCAAAGAGGATGTGCTCCAACATATCAGGAGGTATGTAGTTTTCTTGATGAATGAGGAGGAAAAAAACCACCTTTCAAGGTTGTTACAACCACTTCCCTTTATGATAGAAAGATGGGAAGGATCGTCTATGGACCTCTTCATCAACTTGCCAACAACACATGGTAAGGATTATGTTTGTATTCTTATTTATCAACAAAAAAATTATTTACATTCCTTTGCCATAAATTTACAGTACATTTCTCCACAAGAGGGAAAGCCTCTCTTTAGACTTCATGGTCTTCTTGGAGCTACAATCAGTGATGGGAATGGCAAATTCCTAAGAGGTTGTGCGGAGATGATTTCTTATATGGGGTGTACTCGATTGACACCAAACATCAGTTACTTTCCCTAGGAAAATGAGCAAAGAAGGGCAGCAAGAAAGCGGTTGGGAAGCCACTCATCACATCATGTTTTAAGGTAGCAAGGAGCAGAACTGTGTTGGTTCCCCTTGAGGGACTATTATCATGCTCCGGTATTTCATATTGTAGTCAATGTATCTTTGATTTTGATCCCATATGTTGATGATGTTTTTATCATTATTTTTGGGATGATGGGAGGAATGGAATATGGATTGGATTTGTTCATTTGGAATGATATCTCCAACATTTCTTATGCCACATGATTCAGTGAGAACATTAGACAGTATGTGACTGCCACCATAGATCTCTTACTTCCTTATGATGTGAGCCATTTGGCTAACTTGGGCACTCAGGAGGAGCAGCTAAGGGGGATATTGATGGGAGAACACCTGATTCAGTGGGGGAGCTTATTATATGTGGGTGCCACTAGGGAAGGAGGAGAAGTTTTGCAGCATTCACCCTTACAGTTGCTTGAGAACAAGAAACATTTGGGAGGGGAGGACCGTAATATTCCTAATTAGCTTTCAACTAGTTGAAATATTAAAATTTTCTTTTTTCATTTAGATAGATGAATAAGAGGGTAGGGAGACCCATAAATCTCCTTAATAGGAATAAAACCACTTCTAATGTGAATGTGGATCGTCTTATCAACTAGATAAAGCACCCTTATGTGTGAATAGAGGTTGAAGCATGTGGATAGGGTAAATTTTGACCAAATCAACAGTGTTGGTATGAAGGAAGTGGAGAGTTAATGAGGGACAACACAGTGTTAGTGGGAGGGAGTCTCCATGAGAATGGTGACTTTAATGTGTGGGGCCAAGGGTGAGGAAGCTCACAAATAATATAAGGAAGGGGATGGCAGACAGTTGTGACCAGCAACAACCCCCCTTTTTATTTAATATTAGTAATAATACTAAATAAAATGGGGACCCTTAGTTAAAAAATCCAAAAAAATCAATTAGGATTTGTTTTCCTTTTTAAATAAGACTTTATATCATAAACTTAGGGAAATCCCTTAGAAAGAACCTTAAGAAACACTTAAGTTTATGTTAGATTACAATAAAATTGTTTTTTAAATGAAATAGCGCATCCATCGCAAATAATATATATCTTTTGTAAAACTAAAATTGCGATTATGCGATATCACGATAACGCGATCCCAAAAAGTCTATACCGGTCGCAAATCGCAGATCGCAGAAATGTGTTAAATGAATACTTTTTGATTTGCGATATTTGCGATTTGCGCTTTTGCGCTATTTGCAATTTTGCGCTTTTGCGCTATTTGCAATATGCGATATTTGCGACGGTTACATTTTGAGGAAAATGCGATATTGCGATATTGCGATATTGCGCAGCAAATCGCAGATCGCAATATCACAGATTCATAAAAGCGCGTTGTTCAAAGAAAATCTTTTCATATATCAATATCCGTTATGCGCTTTAATGATTGGATTAAATGAATGGATTGTCAATTAATGGTAAATGAGATTTTGTTTTGATTGAAATTTGTTTCACGTCAAAATAATATATTTCATCCGCCTTTGCATTTAAAAACTATCTCATCACCTTTCTCATGCCATTACTCTCATTTAACTCGTAAAACGCAGGCATGGAGGAGCAAACGTCTATACAAAGCGTTCATAGAACATTATGGGTAAGAAAGAGAAGAGTTCAAATTCTGAAAACAGAGAAATGGCTTCACTGTATGCAGACATTGCTTGTAATAAGGATGTCGGTATAACCACCTGGGAAGGAATGTATAATTTGCTCGAAGAAGAAAATCCTGTGGTGATGAAAGTTGCGGCTACAGAAGGTTCTAGTAATTCATCTGAGGCAACCCTTAAAGAACTGGCTTGTTCATTTCTGCATAGGATAGCGGCAAGGCCGAGGATTCTTCCATATACAGACATGGTGAAGTGGGTGCTAGACAGCACCGATATTTCAGACAGGAAATTTAGAACTCCAACTCAAGAGCTAATCGGGTCGTTCACTATGAAAGATTTAAGGCTGATGTATCAGTTGCCAGAACCTCGGGCGACTTATAATAAGCAATTTATGGAAGATTTTTCCAGAGAACATGCAAATTTGTCGGAATGCACACAGGAGTGGACCAAAAGAGATGAACCGTTGAAGAAAAACAAACACGGTATGTACAGTACTGGTTCACTTACCTCTCCTTATTGTTTTGTTGCTGCCATGTTATGCAGGCTTTTTGGAAAGCCTGACATAAATATGATCTTGCCTGAATGGCTCCCTTTGTTGAATGCGGCCGTTAATTCTACAATTGTAGACTGGGCCAAAATTTTATCTGATAATTTGACCACTGCTATTTTTCACTACCGGTCCAAACGAAGTGTTTCTCAGCGGATTTATCTGCCTTTTTATTTATCTGCTTATGTCATGGACGCTATCTGTTTTGTCTCTAAATTCCCTGTGATGGGTTGGCAATGGAAAATCCACGATCCTTTGCCTATTCATGTGTATCATAAGGAACTATGGGAATCTAAGTTTGTCCCCCATTTTTACAAAATTTTCCATGGTATAATGCTGCCATTGTACAGAACATTGCATAATAAGGATGCTCCAAGGTTATCCCCAGAAACAGAGGTCGACATTCTCCCCTTTGCGAGATGGTTTGGAGAAGAGTTGTTCACTTATGTTAGGGTTTTTGGAAGTTCTGCTTCCCCCCATGTTTTACCCCTATATGTTCTGGATAGACTTGTAGCTCGGGAAATTGCTTATCAGACCTGTGGCCAAGGAAGTTTAACAAAGGAATTAAAAGAAAAGAAGAAAGGAATTTGGCCACAATTTCCCGTAAACTGTGGAACATTTTCACTGTTTGATGTTGGTTACGCATTCAAAGAGGTAAGCAACATTACATGCTTACAACTGTTCAAGTTTTCGAGAAGGTTATTTGACCCAAATAATATTGTTAAAAATTTTAGCAATGCAATCAGAGTAAGGGAATTTTCCGGAGAATAGGATCTTTTTGATGATATGTTCCAAAAAAAAGGTTCGTTTAAAGAAATTTTGAATTCAGCTCAAATGCAGTTATCTCCAGAGGAATTCCAGGAATTTAAACTTTACAGAGAGAGAAGACTAACTATTATTCCTTTGGAAAATCTACGCTTGGAACCCGCAAGGGAACAAACTCCTAGTGTTAGTCTTAACGACAGTTCAAGTACAGATAAATCTAAATCAAAATCTGAAAGAGAGACTTCTGAACGTTCCAATAAGTCTAATGAAAAGGGAGATAAAATTGAAGAATCAGTGAAAGATTCTGCTCAATCGAAAGAACTTCCTCAACAGCAAATTTTGACTTCTCAACAGATAAATCCTCCTCCTACCAATGTACAGCAACAGTCAGTCACCATTGAATTAGACAAAGAATGGGAAAGCTTTAATCAATTGATTAATGTAGAAGGACAGAATGTACAGACCCCTGTACAGACAACCAAAGTTTTGAGTACAGGAATAAGTAGCACAGTCACACAAACTGAGCACATACCTATCACACCCTCCTCTGAAATTGTACTTAATGTAGAGGACATTCCTCCTCTAGATGTATTCTACAGCCCAAAATACAAAGCAGTAGTGAAGAAACAAAGAAAAAGAGAAAGTTAGAAGGTGCAATTGCTACTGAATCAGAACAACTAGATGTCTTGTGGAAGGATCCTGCCACAGAGCCTACTGATAATCTTGCTAAGTTATCTCAAATTACAGGGGCTTATGCTTCTATAACTATTGACAAAGCATTTGAGATACAACTCTTATTACATGAAAAAGAAGAACAGATAAAAGTTCTGCAACAGCAATTGCAATAGGTATAGGCCAATAATGAAGCACAGATGAAACTTGAAAAGTTACAGCAACAACTTCAAGAAATGAAAATTAGACATCAAAAAAGTTTGGCTGATAAAGAGAAACAAATACATATTATCCAAGATCAGCACAAAGATGGTCCTAAGCTTCTAGAGTTTATTTCAGAAACTATCTCTTTAAACAATCAACTACTGCAACAAGAAGAAGTATTATGCCAAAAAATCTTGCAATGGAATTCTTTTTTCCAAGAGAGTGATAAAATCACAAATCATGTCGTAGATTTATGAAATGATTATGATTTAATTAATGAAAAGATTATTGATTATTTGGTATGGCAAAAAACATAAGAAGGAAGAAAAGTTGGTGCACCAATTATTAATGAAAACCATAAAGAAATACTAATGATCATGTACAAATCAAGAGCAGAAAGTTAGTGAGGAGGTCATAAGAAGAAATGCTTTCCTAATTATCAGTAAATGATAATTTACACAAAGAAAATTTAATTTCAGAAACTGTTCCAGGATATCTCCCACATGCACATCAACTGCAAACAGAATGGAGGCAAAAGGCAGAAGAAAGAGAAAAATCAATCCAAGGGTTGACAAGATTAAACTGGGACTCTTACTGGACATACTTAGTGAAACCACACAGTCAGCACAGTGCGCTTAATTGTATCATCAATTCTGCTGAGAAGATTGCGCCTACACTTGCCGATTCTGTCTTTTCAGGACAGTTGAAATCTGAAGTCGGTCAACCACATCTTCTCAAAACAATGCTAGATGCATGCAAGTTTAAAGATCAAGTTCATAAGTATTTAGTTAATAGTATTTATTTTTAGATTTAGTTTTAGTTTTACTGTATTTTTGCCTAGGAAAAGGACGGTCATTTAAACCGAATCCTTAATTTTTGTAATAGACTATTTTTAGATTTAGCTAAGTAGTATTTAAAACCTTCTCATGCATTTAGAGAAGGGTCCTGGATTATTATATTTTTGACTTGGAGATTACATTTCTGTACTCCACTGACTTTTATATTTTATAAAGGATCACATCTGGTGATTTTATGCGGAATTATCTTTAAAGTGTTGCATTTTTGTACCTTGGATTTGATTTTGTATCAGAATTACTGGATTAGAGTATCAGATTTCATTTGAAAGCTTTCAAGATGAATAAGGTATTTCTAGCTGTTCACTGTTGATTTCTTTTGTCTTATGATATTCGCTTTAAACTTTTCTATCATTTACAGATATTTGTTTTCATAACGTTTCTTTATATATATCATTTTTTAGTATAATTGAAATGTTATTTTTCATAAGTATATGTAGATGATATATTATTATGAATGCAATATATTAATACAACTCTGTTTAATTTCTTAAACAGAGTTATCTTTATTTGTTTCTGCACATTTCGATTTAAATGATAATACATTTTTATGGTTATTGTTAAATTGGAATAATTTTAAGTTGTATTCACATATGATTGCCCGGGTTAGTTTTAGAATTTCTTTATCAGTATTTAGTTTTAATTAGATAGTTTTATTTCAGTAAATTTAGTCCCATTTCCACTCATCCAAATCAACCCATCACCAACCCATTTAGTTATAAGGAAACTGATCCTTTAAATCCAGTCGGAGCCACCATACCAAACGGAAAAGGAGCTGTCCTAAGGTCCCGACCAGGTGGTTTTCCCCAATGTTTGAAGCAGAGATTTTCTAGGCTTCAACATTTTTGGCACTAGAAGGAGGGCCTGAGCTATGAATGGCAAGTAAATATTTACCTACAAGCCATTCTGAGAGCAAGACACCCTCATCAACTTCTTCAATTTCTTCTGAAATACAAAATCCTATAGAAGGAATTGAGAAGAATATTCATACACCCACTACCAAAATTTCAAAATAATCAGACAATAAAACTCCTGAGTCTCCTTAAGTTCAAGATCTAATTCATAAATTGAAAGGATTCTCATTATCTCTTGATGAGTTTGAAATATCTGAAGGTAGTGTAAGCTTAAAATTTGTTTCTTCAAAACCTCTTACTAGGCTTCAAAGTGAAAAACTTGGCATTTCTCCAAAAGAATTCCCTTTACCTAGTAGAGTCAGGACAAGAAAAAATCAATCGAAATCAGTAAGTGATATAAGTTCTTCATCTCATATTTAATTACCTGTTTCCGAAACCCCAACTCAACAAAGTACAGTTGTTTCCACATCATCTGCTCAATCATCATCTATTCCAACAATTTCTGTTCAGACACCACCAGCCTCTACTACTCCTCCAATAGTTGTTCCAATAATGGCTAGACCATGGGCTACTCCAGGGGCTGTCAACATGCCTGCACCTTTACATGATTTACCTGAAAATCCTGGAAAATGGCTTCCAAAGTTCAATCCATATCTTAACATTCAAGCTGAAGAAAATATCAATAACTTTATGCTGGCTGTAAATTTGAATGGAGTCGTACATGAAGATGTTGTAGTCAGATTATTCCCTTATACTCGTCAAGGGGCAGCAGGATCCTGGTACTTTTCATTACCTTCAGGATCCATAACAAGTTGGGCCATTTTTGCAGATCATTTTTTAACCAAATTTGGAGATGACAGATCAATAGCTACTTTAATCAATGATCTCTCAAATTTGAAGGCAGAACCCAAGGAGCCCATTAAATATTTCAACGCGAGATTCAACAAACTCTTGAACAAAATCCACACAGATTCAAGGCATAGTGAATAGGTCAGAAGTGAATGGTACATAACCGCTTTACCCTCAAACATAGTAATTTTTGTAGATAGAGCTGCAAAACCTACATTAGCTGAGAATATGAAAGAGGCTATTGCAGTAGAAAAATGAATTATTTCTCTAGAAAAGAAAAATTCTATCGAGGAAAGGAAATCCAAGAAAGTCAGCTTCAAAGATGATTCAAAGAAAAAGGCCAAAGACCCATATGACATGGAAGGTTTACAGAAAGTTCTTAAAACCATGTCAAATGAAATGGTTGAAATAAAAAAACAAGTGGCTGAAACTTCTACCAAAAAACCATTCCGAAATTTCAGAAGAAACCAAGTTGAATCTAAACCTCCCAATGCCATCTCTAATGCAGAATCAGAAGAGGAATAAGAAGAAGATACTCCTCCAGTATCAAAAGAGGAAGATGAGAATGAAGAAATAGCTGAATTGCATGGAATGTGGGATTTTATTCTCCCTAATTCTGATAGTGAGGTATAACAAAAAGCTATGCCTGTGAGTACTAGGAGTAAATCTACATCAGAGCCTGTACAAACAGTTCCTAAAAAGAAAATTACAACTCCAAGTACCAAAGACAAATCCCCTGCAAAGAAAACTTCTCCGTTACCGACTCAAAATCAGCCATCTTCTTCTAATCCTCCTTCATCGACAACAAAGACTTTAGTAGTGTCAGATCCTATGGAGTATAACATTGTTGAAGACATGAAAAAGATTAAAGCCAACATTTCCTTACATGAACTTAGCAAACTAAAACACCAGCAGAAGTTGCTATTAAAAGAATTAAATGCTACACCAATTGCTCCTTTACCAAGTGGTGTAGTTGCAAAAGCAGCTAAAGGAGCTGGTAAGCCACCAGATAAGGTAGATGCTACTGATACAGTGCTCATTGGAGAAAAATCAAATTCTCAGACTCCTCCTTTTCTTTTGACTTATGAAATGTACAATAAAAATCTGCATAATTGTTTAATCGATTCTGGAGCATCCTCTAATATAATGCCTACTTCTGTTTGTGCCAAATTGAATATCGAACCACAGAAATCGACAGTTCATATTGTTCAATTGGATCGATCTAAAGTTCAAGTTGTAGGAGAAATCAATTCAGTTACTATCAGATTAGCTTCCGATCCTAGGATTGTCCAAAGAATTGATATTTTGATTGCAGATATTCCTGAATTCTATGGATTAATCTTAAGCAGAGACTGGTCTGCGAAACTTAATGGTTATATCGCAACTGATTATTCACATATGTGGCTTCCCTACAAAGGGAAACCAAATCAAATCAAATTTGAACGAGAAAAACATATGACGCACACTGTCACTGAATTTGAACAACCTAATGAGCCTGTGGCATTCAACAACAATATTCTTGGAGGTTATTCTGCCGAGTCATTTCTTGGAAACTTCAAAGCACCTCAATCACCTTTTTCTGTAAATACTTTTGTTTCTCAAATAGAAAATTTTTCACAATCTGATTTTTCCAGAATTGTAAATATTTCTGATGTAATTGTAGATAAGCCAATAGATAAATATTTATTTTGGTCGTTATATTTCGATGGATCAAAGTCAAATGATGGAGCTGGAGCATGATGCATCTTAATTGATCCAGATGGAGAAAAAACCATGCTATCACGTAGGTTATAATTTGAGTGTACGAACAATACCGCAGAATATGAAGCCTTGATACAAGGACTTTATAAAGCAATAGGGTTAGATGTTAATACTTGAAAGTCTTTGGTGATTCCGAAATTGTCATAAAACAAGTTAGGAATACTATTCATTGCCTTTTAGGACATCTTAAACACTATCAAACCCTAGTGCAAGATCTTACCACTCATTTTTTAGCATTCAATATTTCTCCTATTCCTACGAATCAAAATACATCAGCTGATTTGTTAGCTAATGTTGCATCTAAACTCCTTCCTGCTGAAGATTGCAGTCCTGATAGGTTTTCTGTAGAATTGATTTTTTACCCATCTGTCCCAGATAATGTCACAAATTGGAGAGTATTCTATCATGATCAAGATATTTTAAATTTCATGAATTCAGAGAAATCATATGATGAACAAATTATTAATGAGGATGATCATGATTTACAAATTGCCTCAAAAGGTAATGAAAATCCCATTCCGAAATCTGTTGTTAAATTAGAGGATTTATATGATATTAAAGACAGATTCAAGAAAGTCACTAATGCTAAACTTCAAAGTTCCACTTTGAAGTTTGAATTAGTAAATCTTGGTTCTGATTCTAAACCTCAAAACGTTAACTTAGGACTCAATTTAACACCAAAGGAAAAGAACGCTTTCTTTAAACTCTTGAACAAATATAAAAACGTTTTGCTTGGAATTATGATGATTTAAAAACGTATGATACTTCGGTTATTCAACACACAATTCCAATGCTTCCTGATATTAAACCTGTTCAACAGAAGTTGAGAAAGATTCATCCAAATCTCGAAAGTCAAATCAAATCAGAACTTAATAAACTTTTGAAAGCCAAAATCATTTTTCCAGTCAGGCACTCTAATTGGGTTTCCAATATGGTACCCGTAAGGAAGAAGAATGGTGATATAAGAATCTGTATTGATTTCAGAAATTTAAACAAGGCATGTTTAAAAGACAATTTCCCATTGCCAACCATGGAATAGATACTTCAAAAGGTAGCTGGTTCTGAACTTATGTCCTTTCTTGATGGATTTTCAGGCTATAATCAAGTCTTAGTTCATCCAGATGATAGATTGAAAACAACTTTCAGAACAAAATGGGGAACTTATGCTTATCAAAAAATGCCTTTTGGTCTAATAAATGCAGGAGAAACTTTCCAAAGAGCCATGGACATAGCATTTAAAGGTCTGATCAATAAATCAGTTGTTTTTTATCTTGATGACATAACAGTATTTTCAAAAAAGAGAGCCAATCATCTACATGATCTAAAGCAAATATTTGAAATATGTAGAAGGTTTGGTATTTCCTTAAATCCAAAGAAATCTTTCTTTGCTTTGAATGAATGAAAACTCTTAGGATTTGTTGTGTCAAAAGATGGTATATACATTGATCCAGATAGAGTGAAAGAAATTTCTGATATTTCTTTACCTCATAACAAAAATTCCATGCAATCATTTCTTGGGCAAATCAATTTTGTAAAAAGATTCATTCTTGATTTTTCTCAAATTGTTTTACCTATGCAAAATATGATTAAGAAAAATTCAGTATTCAAATGGGGGCATAAAGAGAAAGAAGCCTTTACGGAAATTAAATAAGCGATTATTAATGCACCAGCATTGAATACCCCGAATTTTTCTAAAGATTTTACTTTGTATACTTTGGCCACCGAAACATCCTATGCACAGCTCAATGATCAGAAAATCGAAGCACCAATTTCTTTCTTTAGCTCAAATCTGCAAGGAGCTGAGTTTAATTATTCCGATGTTGAAAAACAAGCCTTTGCCGTGTTTAAATCAATCAAACATTTCAGACATTTTCTCTTGAAAACACATACGAAAATCATTGTCCCATTTTCTGCAGTGAGACAATTATTAATTCAAAAAAAAGTAGGAGAAAAGAGAGCTAACTGGGTAACAGCCTTGCAAGAATATGATATTGATATTAAACCTACTAAGATTGTTAGAGGACAATTTTTTTTCAGATTATTGGCAGGAGCTCATAACGTACCAGAAAATCAAGATTCAAATCAAGATATTCAAGTAAGTCAGGTAAGTATTACAGATTCTGAATCTCAGTATGTTGATCTCATCTATTACTTGAAAAATGGGTATGCTCCTTCTAATCTCAGCTATAAGAGAAAACGTGCTTTAAGGTTAAAGGCTATTAAATATGAGATTATTGATAATGTGTTATTCAGAAAGAATTATGATTCAATCTTATTAAGATGTCTTGAAAAGACTGAAGCTGAAAAGGTTTTGCAGGAATTGCATGATGGACCAGCAGGAGGTCATTTTGGAGGTGATACTACAGCTCACAAAATAATTCGTGATGGTTATTACTGGCCTACCCTTTTTAAAGATACACATGACTACGTAAGGAAGTGCAGAATTTTCCAAACTGCAAGTGGAAGACAAAGGAAACCAACTTTTCCTTTGCAACCAGTGAGTATTGAGCAACCATTCGAACAATGGGGGCTTCACATTATTGGTGAGATAGTACCTCATTCTTCCAAACAGCACAAATACATACTTACTGCAACTGATTACTTTACAAAATGGGTAGAAGCAATCCCTTTGAAGGTATTCAATTCTGATGCAATTATTGATTTCATAGATCAATTCATCATAACCAGGTTTGGTGTACCTAAAGCTCTTGTCTTTGATAATGCATCTTACCTTTTCGGAAATAGTTTAATAGAATTTGCAGTCAAAAGAGGTTTTAAACTGAAATATTCAGCAAATTATTATCCACAAGGTAATGGTTTGGATGAATCCACTAACAAAAATCTTATCAAAATCATTAAAAGGACCATTGATCAAAATAAAAATAATTGGCACAATTCTTTAATCTTTGCACTATGGGCTGATCGTATTACTGAAAAATCTTCAATAGGAACATCACCTTTCAATTTAGTTTATGGAAAAGAAGCTGTGATACCATCAAATTTAGCTCTTCCATCATTAGCCCTAGTGCAATTTATTGAGGAAAATCCTTCTTCTTCCATTCAATTGAGATATGATCAAATCCTTAAACTAGAAGAAGATAGAGATAAAGAAAAAATTATTCATGAAAAACATCAACAGCTTGTAAAATCTTCTTTGATGCAAGTTCTACCGGCTCAAAAATTTTGTCAATTGGTGATCTTGTTCTGAAATAGGATAAAGCAGACGAAGAAAAAGGTAAACATACCAAGTTTCAGAAAATGTGGCTTGGACCATTTCAGATCGTTGAGAAGATAGGCTCAAATACATTCATACTCCAAGATCTAACAGGTAAGAGAGAATCTCTTCCTGTAAATGGGCTTATCTTGAAGAAATTATTTTCATAAGGAGGTAACCCCTTCTTAAATTGTACATATTCCTTTCTGCAGAGTTTTTAATTGTTTTTGCAAATAAAGGTTGTTAATAAGTCTATAATTGACTGTTTACTATTTAGGAAAATTTCTTAGGAAAAATATTATAAATATTTATTTTGTGTAAATAAGAATTTTTAAAGAGATGATCACAGTTTTTGGATAGTTTAAAATAAGAGGTTAAACTTTGAAAGATTATTCCAATCATTTACATGATCTTTTGAAAACTTGAGAAGAATGTAAATCATTATAATTTTATTGAGCAGAGAAAGGTTATCTATAAAAGTAAAGATTTTTCAAAGTCTTGGTACTCAAGAAACTCTGAAAATTTTCATCCATTGATTCTTAAGGATAAAACTATTTCACCCCATCCATTTAAGTTGTGATTTTTAGAATATAATTCTAAGAAATTATATGAAAATTTAAGAGATAAGAGGTCTCATTATGAGCCGACTTACCATGTTCATAAGGAGTAATAAAACTGACATTACCAATACTGCATACCAAAACAGGGTAATGGCTTATAAATATAAGACAAGGGGTCTCATCACGAGCCAGCTTGTTCAGTTTAATTATAACTGGTGAGTGGCATTGTTATCAGCTGGCCACCAAACCAGAACAATGGCTCTTAAAATAAAAAATAAATAAAAGACAAAAACATGAGATAATAGATCTTATGAATTTATCTTTTAAAAAGGTCATAATTTTAGTTGGATGGGACAATGAATGGTTAATGGTTTAAAGGTAACCCTGTCGAGACTATAAACGTTTGCTGGCAGCAGAGGCAATACCTATGGCAATAGAGTATATTATAAAACCAAAACTTGGAGAAATCCACTTACTTCATTATTAACACCAATCAAAGCTTGAGATAACCCAAAAATGTTTTTGTTCTTAAGGAATTAGAAAGAAATTGCGAATGATTTTTATTTCTTTTTCATAGTTAGATTTTATTTAAAATATCCTAAGATAGTTTTCATTATCTTTAAAAATCTTTATTTACTAGAAATATAGTGTTCATTTTATTTTTTCAGAGATAACTGTTTCTTTCAGTGAATCGCCAATTGTTGTGACCAGCAACAACCCCCCTTTTTATTTAATATTAGTAATAATACTAAATAAAATGGGGACACTTAGTTAAAAATCCAAAAAAATCAATTAGGATTTGTTTTCCTTTTTAAATAAGACTTTATATCATAAACTTAGAGAAATCCCTTAGAAAGAACCTTAAGAAACACTTAAGTTTATGATAGATTACAATAAAATTGTTCTTTAAACGAAATAGCGCATCCATCGCAAATAATATATATATTTTGTAAAACTAAAATTGCGATTATGTGATATCGCGATAACGCGATCCCAAAAATCCTATACCGGTCGCAAATCGCAGATCGCAGAAATGTGTTAAATGAATACCTTTTGATTTGTGATATTTGCGATTTGCGCTTTTGCGCTATTTGCAATATGCGATATTTGCGACAGTTACATTTTGAGGAAAATGTGATATTGCGATATTGCGATATTGCGCAACAAATCACAGATCGCAATATCACAGATTCATAAAAGCGCGTTGTTCAAAGAAAATCTTTTCATATATCAATATCCGTTATGCGCTTTAATGATTGGATTAAATGAATGGATTGTCAATTAATGGTAAATGAGATTTTGTTTTGATTGAAATTCGTTTCACGTTAAAATAATATATTTCATCCGCCTTTGCATTTAAAAACTATCTCATCACCTTTCTCATGCCATTACTCTCATTTAACTCGTAAAACGCAGGCACGGAGGAGCAAACGTCTATACAAAGCGTTCATAGAACATTATGGGTAAGAAAGAGAAGAGTTCAAATTCTGAAAACAGAGAAATGGCTTCACTGTATGCAGACACCATTTGTAATAAGGATGTCGGTATAACCACCTGGGAAGGAATGTATAATTTGCTCGAAGAAGAAAATCCTGTGGTGATGAAAGTTGTGGCTACAGCAGGTTTCAGTAATTCATCTGAGGTAACCCTTAAAGAATTGGCTTGTTCATTTCTGCATAGGATAGCGGCAAGGCCGAGGATTCTTCCGTATACAGACATGGTGAAGTGGGTGCTGGACAGCACCGATATTTCAGACAGGCAATTTAGAACTCCAACTCAAGAGCTAATCGGTTCGTTCACCATGGAAGATTTAAGGCTGATGTATCAGTTGCCAGAACCTCAGGCGACTTATAATAAGCAATTTATGGAAGATTTTTCCAGAGAACATGCAAATTTGTCAGAATGCACATAGGAGTGGACTAAAAGAGATGAACCATTGAAGAAAAACAAACACGGTATGTACAGTACTGGTTCACTTACCTCTCCTTATTGTTTTATTGCTGCCATGTAATGCAGGCTTTTTGGAAAGCCTGACATAAATATGATCTTGCCTGAATGGCTCCCTTTGTTGAATGCTGTCGTTAATTCTACAATTGTAGACTGGGCCAAAATCTTATCTGATAATTTTACCACTGCTATTTTTTCACTACCGGTCCGAATGAAGTGTTTCTCCGCGGATTTATCTGCCTTTTTATTTATCTGCTTATGTCATGGATGCTATCTGTTTTGTCTCTAAATTCCCTGTGATGGGTTGGCAATGGACAATCCATGATCCTTTTCCTATTCATGTGTATCATAAGGAACTATGGGAATCTAAGTTTGTCCCCCATTTTTACAAAATTTTCCATGGTATAATGCTGCCATTGTACAGAACATTGCATAATAAGGATGCCCCAAGGTTATCCCCAGAAACAGAGGTCGACATTCTCCCCGTTGCGAGATGGTTTGGAGAAGAGTTGTTCACTTATGTTAGGGTTTTTGGAAGTTCTGCTTCCCCCCATGTTTTACCCCTATATGTTCCGGATAGACTTGTAGCTCGGGAAATTGCTTATCAGACCTTTGGCCAAGGAGGTTTAACAAAGGAATTAAAAGAAAAGAAGAAAGGCATTTGGCCACAATTTCCCGTAAACTGTGGAACATTTTCACTATTTGATGTTGGTCATGCATTCAAAGAGGTAAGCAACATTACATGCTTACAACTATTCAAATTTTCGAGAAGGTTATTTGACCAAAATAATATTGTTAATAATTTTACCAATGCAATCAGAGTAAGGGAATTTTCCAGGGAACAGGATCTTTTTTATGATATGTTCCAAACAAAAGGTTCATTTAAAGAAGTTTTGAATTCAGCTCAAATGCAGTTATCTCCAAAGGAATTCCAGGAATTTAAACTTTAGAGAGAGAGAAGACTAACTGCTATTCCTTTGGAAAATCTACGCTTGGAACCTGCAAGGGAAAAAACTCCTAGCGTTAGTCTTAACGACTGTTCGAGTACAGATAAATTTAAGTCAAAATCTGAAAGAGAGACTTCTGAACGTTCCAATAAGTCTAATGAAAAGGAAGATAAAATTGAAGAATCAGTGAAAGATTCTGCTCAATCAAGAGAACTTCCTCAACAAAAAATTTTGACTTCTAAGCAGATAAATCCTCCTCCTACCAATGTACAGCAACAGTCAGTCACCATTGAATTAGATAAAGAATGGGAAAGCTTTAATCAATTGATTAATGTAGAAGGACAGAATGTACAGACCCCTGTCCAGACAACCAAAGTTTTGAGCACAGGAACAAGTAGCACAGTCACAGTGACTGAGCACATACCTATCACACCCTCCTCTGAAATTGTACTTAATGTAGAGGACATTCCTCCTCTAGATGTATTCTACAGCCCAAAATACAAAGCTGTAGTGAAGAAACAAAGAAAAAAGAGAAAGTTAGAAGGTGCAATTGCTACTGAAGCAGAACAATTAGATGTCTTGTGGAAGGATCCTACCACAGAGCCTACTGACAATATTGTTAAGTTATCTCAAATTTCAGGGGCTTATGCTTCTGCCACTATTGACAAGGCATTTGAGATACAACTCTTATTAAATGAAAAAGAAGAACAGATAAAAGTTCTGCAACAACAATTGCAACAGGTACAGGCCAATAATGAAGCACAGTTGAAACTTGAAGAGTTACAACAACAACTTAAAGAAATGCAAATTGGACATCAAAAAATTCTGGCTGATAAAGAGAAACAAATACAGATTATCCAAGATCAGCACAAAGATGATCCTAAGCTTCCAGAGTTTATTTTAGAAACTATCTCTTTAAACAATCAACTACTGCAACAAGAAGAAGTATTATGCCAAAAAATCTTGCAATGGAATTCTTTTTGCCAAGAGAGTGATAAAGTCATAAATCGTGTCGTGGATTTACGAAATGATTATGATTTAATTAATGAAAAGATCAATGATTATTTGGTATGGAAAAATACAAAAGAAGGAAGAAAAGTTGGTGCACCAATTATTAATGAAAACCATAAAGAAATACTTTTCAATGACTGGGATGCACAAATCAGAAGAGCAGAGAAAGTAGCAGAGGAGGTGTCTACAGCAACAAACAGTCTTACTGATTGTGTAAATGATAATTTACACAAAGCAAATTTGATTTCAGAAACTGTTCCAGGATATCTCCCACAGGCACATCAACTACAAACAGAATGGAGGCAAAAGGCAGAAGAAAGAGCAAAATCAATCCAAGGGCTAACAAGATTAAACTGGGACTCTTACTAGACATACTTAGTGAAACCACACAGTCAACACAGTGTGCTTAATTGTATCATCAATTCTATTGAGAAGATTGCGCCTACGCTTGCCGATTCTGTCTTTTCAGGACAGTTGAAATCTGAATTCGGTCAACCACATCTTCTCAAAACAATGCTAGATGCCTGCAAGTTTAAAGATCAAGTTCATAAATAGTTAGTTAATAGTCTTTATTTTTAGATTTAGTTTTAGTTTTACTGTATTTTTGCCTAGGAAAAGGACGGTCATTTAAACCAAATCCTTAATTTTTGTAATAGACTATTTTTAGATTTAGCTAAGTAGTATTTAAACCCTTCTCATGCATTTAGAGAAGGGTCCTGGATTATTATATTTTTTACTTGGAGATTACATTTCTGTACTCCACTGACTTTTATATTTTATAAAGGATCACATCTAGTGATTTTATGCGGAATTATCTTTAAAGTGTTGCATTTCTGTACCTTGGATTTGATTTTGTATCAGAATTACTGGATTAGAGTATCAGATTTCATTTGAAAGCTTTCAAGATGAATAAGGTATTTCTATCTGTTCACTGTTGATTTCTTTTGTCTTATGATATTCGCTTTAAACTTTGCTATCATTTACAGATATTTGTTTTCATAACGTTTCTTTATATATATCATTTTTTAGTATAATTGAAATGTTATTTTTCATAAGTATATGTAGATGATATATTATTATGAATGCAATATGTTAATGCAACTCTGTTTAATTTCTTAAACAGAGTTATCTTTATTTGTTTCTGCACATTTCAATTTAAATGATAATACATTTTTATGGTTATTGTTAAATTGGAATAATTTTAAGTTGTATTCACATATGATTGCCCGGGTTAGTTTTAGAATTTCTTTATCAGTATTTAGTTTTAATTAGATAGTTTTATTTCAGTCAATTTAGTCCCATTTCCACTCATCCAAATCAACCCATCACCAACCCATTTAGTTATAAGGAAACTGGTCCTTTAAATCCAGTCGAAGCCACCATACCAAACGGAAAAGGAGCTGTCCTAAGGTCCCGACCGGGTGGTTTTCCTCAATGTTTGAAGCAGAGATTTTCTAGGCTTCAACACAGACATAGAGGGAATTTTGATTATTGTTTATGTCTTGGTATTTTATGACTTCTTGCATGCTTCAGATGTTTAACGGAGTCTGTTGTGCTATTTAGCACAAGGGTGTTTTCGAGCGAATATCCCACCCACATCCTCAGGGGAATTCGAGTGCCTACTAAGGAGAGGTCTATTGCACTGCATTTCCACCATCTGGCATCAAGCCAAGCTTCATCCATCATCCACAATGTAGTCTCTTTCAGGGTTGTGTTGTTTAGTAGGGCAGTAGCAGTGGAGGAATAATATATACAGTTATGAGCTTGTTTTCCAGTGGAGGGAGAAACCCTTCATCCAGGAGGCTAGAAAGGAGGGTCCTTGAGCATCATTTTTTCATCTGGGATCAGGCCAAGTTGTTACCATCACCTACAGTGAATTTTCCTTCAGAAACTGTGTTCTTTTGTTGAGCAGTTGTAGAGGAGGGGTTAGGGCCCTAGTTGGTGAGTTAGATTTCCAGTGAGTGGAGAATCCCTTCATCTGGGAGATCTATTGGAGGAGTATTAGCCATTTCTGTATCATATCATCCATCTCTTATCAATTGTCCAATTGTAGATCTTATTCAGCCCTAGGGCTGGATTTCATCATTTTTTCACTTTGTGTATTTTCGGAAACCCTTTCTAGGTTGTCTTGGAAATGTGCTTGGGAGCTTAGATCTCTATTCCCCGCACTTTTTGAGAATTATATTATTATATCCATACAATTACATTTTCCAACTGCAGTTACACTCACTAGGCCTATGCTTTCTTGTTTCTCTGGAATTTTGTAGGGCAACAACATTTCATGTTTGGGTATATTTGAGCATTGGAGGCTTGTCTTGCCTAGTTTGAGTCAGTTGTTCCTCAATGTATTATAATTATTTATTTATTTTGTACATAATATAATGGATCTATGATTTTCTCATGTTATATATATTGATATTCACTGCAAATTCTAGTTTTATGTTCAGTATTGATGCTTTTCCTATTTTGGGATATTACATATGTTATGAGTCACTGAAACTAAATGAACACAAGAAGGACTATCTGACGTATGATCTGAAGTTGGAAACAATAATTTGTGCATTGAATATGTGGAGGCACTATCTTCTGGGAAGATGATTTGTATTGATGATTGATCACAGTGGATTGCACTATATATTTAACCAATCGAATATGAACACCAGGCAAGCCAGGTGGTTGGCCATGACTAGTGAGATTGATTTCGAGATCAGGTGCATCAAGGGTAAAGAGAACAGGGGTTAAAATGATCTTAGCCGGTGGATACAGGTGAATCATATAAAAACTATGAATTCCTATGGGACAAATCTATAGGATAAGATCTTGCAGCCAGGTCAGCATGATTTCAACTATATGGAGCTTAGGCATAGATTACATCAAATTATAGGTACATGTGCGGTTACAGGTACAGGTGCAGGAGCACATGATGTGGACTATCATCTCACAATAGATGGCTTAATCAAGTTTAGAGACAATATATATGTTCCAGACAACAATGAACTCAAGAAGGTGATTTTGATGGATTTTCATGTGAATCTGTATTAATGTCACCCAGGCTATCATAAGACGTTGACAATAGTGAAGAATTTTTACTATTGGTTGAATATGAAGAGATATGTAGCAGTGTTTGTGGCTAGATGCTTGTAATGTCAACAATTCAAGGCAGAGTGTAAGCATCTAGGTGGAATATTAGAGTTGATTCTAATTCCAGAGTGGAAATAGGATGTCATTTCCATGGAATTTATCATAGTTTTACTAAGGACATCTAGACAACATGATTCCATCATGGTTGTGGTGGGCAGGATTGTTAGTGTGAATTATAATCACAAGCATACGAAAAAAAACTCACTTTAATTGTTCATAACAAACAACCCTAACATCAAATATGGTTGTCAATTTCCTTAGATCTACAGTTAGTTGATCAGAATAAATGCTACAAAATCCAGGTCTATGCAGTTAAAGACATTAAATAGCCAATAAAAGCAAGAGTTGCTGCATGCATCCAATAGACAAGACAATAATACTTTTAAAGAGTTTTGTATTTATGACATCTGGGAAGGGAACATAGAAAGATGTTACCAGTCCTCCTCAATGGGATGGGCTCTTGTATGTCCTCAGTGCTTCAGATCTAAGATCTCTCTCTCTTGATGGTGTAGAAAACCCAGGCAAAAAATGGAACTCAAGGGGAGCTCACAAGCAAAAAGTAGAAAAATATTACAGTGATGGAGGATCAAAGTCAGACCAAAAGTATAGACCCAGAGCGATCTTTAGGCAACAAAAGGTAGTGAATGAATGGAAAAACCCTTCTATTTATAACTAGATATTGAGTTAGTCTAGATATTGGTGCATAATTAAAATATTATTAACCAAATCTAGATCCAACTTTTATGGGATATTTTATTATTTTTATTAGAGGGAAAAAGAATTTGAATTTGGTCAATTCCCTTTATTTGTAAATAATAAATAAATAAATAATTTATTTATTATTTTAAGAATATGTTTGAGTAATAATTAAATAAATAATGATTTATTCAATTATTTATAAATGATTTAGTCAAATTTAACAAGGAATACTATTTAAATCATGTTTTAAATAATTATTCCTAGAAAATAATAAGATAAATAGTGATTTATCTAATTAAATTTCCTGTTTTAGGTTAAATATATTAATTAAATTGTAGTTTAATTAATTATCCCTTGAGGAAAACCAAACAAATAGGGATTTATTCAATATTTTCTCATGGGGTTTCTTGTTTAGACCATAAACAATTTAATAAATTATGGATTACTAAATTATTTTTCATAGTGAAGGAAATTTTACTAGGGTAGAATTGGTCTTACATGGTGTACTTTGGTCCATCTAATAATAGCAAGTTAGATGACCAAAAATTGGTGTAACAGATTGCCCCCCAGCGTGCGAGCATTAGGAGCTAATTGTATGACCAAAGTACGTTATAAGAACTCAATCACTAAACACTGAAGGGGGACTCAGAGAGAGAGAAATATAAGGTAGACTAAAATGTTAGAGGACAAGACCCCGAGGAGGTGAGATTTACAGGTGCGACAAGTCACTTTTATGATTGAGTACCTGTTCTACATGAGGCGGGGGAGGCATACCTATACCCACTGAGATAACAAAGTACAAAGAATAATGTGTCTAGTAAACAAGGGACTGAACTATATAGTACATGCTAGCATAAACATGGGCTAGATAAAAACATGATAATGGATCCCACATACATATCGTGCCTGGGACAACAACCAATACTTATACAATAATATCTGAGTACATGAGATATAATTACAACCAAAGAGGCCCTGTAAAACAAGAAAGGGCTCTAAAAATCTAAATGATACATGCAAACTAAAGAGGCACTGCAAGCAGCTGAGGCCGAAACCATCAAATCTATGGAGCTACATCCAAGTTTGTAGTAAAGAATTCATCCGGGTATGTGGGGGCTACCTGAAGGGCTACCCCCTCATGAGATCTAAAAACATCTTACACACACCCGGGAATCAACGGTACAATCTGTTGCATCACTGAACCATCAAGTCTACGGATCTCGATCATGCCATGATGAGCTAGAACTAAGAAACAATCAAGTCAAAGGGAAATAAAGTCCCTTTGCCTCATTCGAGGCAACAAGAGTGGAAGTTAGAACCAAGGTGCACCGCCCTCTAGACCTGTCTTCTAGAATGAATAAGATGATGTCGACAGAAGGAGGTCCGCCATAGGTGAGGCCATAAGGGATCCTCAAATAAGACACAAGAGAAAATAGTAGAGCGACTGATAGACTGACACCAAGGATAATGGAGGAATGGGGGGTACTCAGTAGAGGGATGACGACTTCCCTTGTTAGAGCATAAACTGCATGGATGACCTAACAACTACTAACGTGACACCAGAGGGGAGAGGGGACGGTATGGCTGAAGGCCAAAATGTGTGACATGAGAGAGGAACAAAGCAATGGAGTATGGAGGACTATAACGAGATACAAAGGGACTCGGCATAGACTCCATGAATGCGATGATGACTCAACTCGGATGCTCTAACAAGGGTGACTCGATGATTTTTCCATAGAATAGGTCCGATGGGGACCATAAAAACATGAGTACAAGATGGTTACTCATGCTGAAAATTGATACAAGCATGGACAAGTATGAAGGCAAAGTGGTGCCCCAGTACAAGTGTTGCAAGTGAAGAAATTAGATTCTGAGGAGTGGTGAAATGACCCTTCTTGGAAAAAATGTGTCTGGGTGAAGTATCAAATCACAAAAAAATAAAGGATACCCATTTGAGAGCTTGGTGAGAGCTATCCAACAGTGCTGACAATTTGTCAAACCGAGCTATGGTTTGGTCACAGCTAGTGAAAGAAAAATATGGGGTTTCTCTTTTAATAAGGCATTTTCCCTCTAATTTAATTCATTTGCAAGTGTAGCTGTGGTGAATGTAGAGAGAATAAAATGCCCCAAATCTTGTGGTGATCGTACCGAACAAACCGACTGTTGGAATCGAGATCCGTCAGTTGAAGGTAAGAGGCCTAACCCTACTCTTTCATTTCAGTGGATTGAAAGTTCAGTTTAGACACCCAGAGCTTAGGAACAGACCCCTTCTCTTCTTCACTGTTGGGTCACACTTTTTGGGGCAATATCTATGACCTAGGTAGCAGGTTTTTGGGCAGACAACTGTGACCTGCCCTAGAAAAAGCCTAAAAAGTGCAACCTGTTAGAGAGAGGGATTTTGGTGTTGTTTCTTGGTTGAGAGTTGGGTCACAACAATAGCACTAAACATCCATAGACCACACACTGACCCCACAAGCAACCTTGCTTCTAGTGTCTTTCCATTATCCATGCTTATTCTATCATGCCACATATCACACTACTTTCACTTCGTGGATGTATCCACCAACATTACATGTCCATACAAAAACATAGGAATAGTACAAACATATAATATGAATTTATGTCCACATAATATTGACCTCATAGATATGTCATAGTTACTCTACCACTTGATTCTTCATAGCCAGGAACCTTTTCATGCCATTCACCTGCATAAGAAATCATTCCTCTACAAGAATGATCCTTGAAAACTTTGTCATACAGTGACATAGATACATAGATACATACATATATATAACCATTATCATAAAACAACCATGATCATGTCAGACAACGTCATACATACAGACATATATACATATAAACCATGAACATAAACCAACCATGATCTCATTAGATAGAGACATACATTCATGCATATATACATATATAGACATCATCATAATTATTATCACAACATGATTACCAGATATCATAAGGTCTAGGTTGAGATAAATTCCTTTATCCATGCACGATATGCAAAATATTGAGAACAACATTTCCCAACATAGCCAAGGCATCTGATATCTCAGTTCCACTCACTTTACCTTTCGTGTCACCTTTCTAATAACTATCCTACCACCGCCCATTTACCTTAATGGACCCAACCAATTCCCAAGACTCTCAAAACATAAAAGGCAAGAACAAGAGAAAAAAATAAGAATACAATGAAAAAACAAAAGCAATACGACACGTAACAAGTGGCATGTCCATGCACTAGATGCAATCAAGACCGCAAATCAAGTGCAACAAATCACAAGAGACCAAAGTACAGGGCTAGCAACAAACACCATGACTCAATCCCCCATGGCTTCCCAACACTTCCAAAGGAAAGCTCAACCTCAACCTTCTTCAAGTTTTCATGGCAGTCTCTTTCCATGTAATCCCCTGCATCATACTGTCATAAACACATAACTGTCTGCGCATAAATAAACATAACAATATACTAGTCATCTTACCTTGTTTTGCTAAGCACACTGACCTGTAACTGAACATACATATCAACGATATGTACCAAACATCAAGTCAACATATCTATCAATTCAAAATCAAATTTTACCAAGAATAACAACCATGTCATAATCAACAATCAACTCACATTCATTGGCCATAACACATAATGTTACAACTATCACCTACTTACACTCAAGTATATACAGGATATCTTAGCACATATGTGTTAGCACAACCATCTTAAAATAAGATCATTCCTTCATGCAATCTTACAGACACATATACTCATATCATGCAGTTAATCAACATTCAAAAAACTTGCAAACATACCATGTTAAATAAATCAACTAGATAATGTAATAGACACCAAATAACTCTAACTCCAAATAGACTAGATAATCAACCATTCAAGCACCAAGTATATGACATAAGAAAACTCATACCTTATTTTATCTTAGGGGAGGCTATCTTGTCTGTGGAATCAACCTACATTAGCATGATATAACTTACATCACATCAACTTAGACATAAATAAGGTCATGATATCCATAATAGTACCCAACTAACATGTTCACATCATAAGCTCATAAATATTTGTCATTCAAGCATAACAACCATAGATGCACAATCAACCTAGATTAGAATGACATAATATCACAAATAAGTTGACTCATACCTGAATGTCATAACCTTAACCATCTACATAGGCCAATCCAATATAGCATGATACATATAACATCAATATATTGATGTTATAACCCTAATCATCTGCATAGGCCGATCATAATTAACAAGACACATATACCATCAAGTTCTTAATGAAATAACCCTAATAAGCAAGTTACTAGCATATTATACAACAATAAGTTCATATATCATTCTCATCAACAATATGTAACATACTCATCAAACTAACTATCATACAACAACAACATGTTAACCTATAACATATTTCTCAACAACATATCACATAATCATCAAGTTATCTAACATTAAACAACAATAGCAATGCATAAAACCACATGTTACTATTATTCGTGACTATCCAACACATGTGCATAATTACACTAAATAACTAGCATCTACCATGTATGTAACCATAAAATCAATAGAATCAAAGGCATACACATAACCATAATGCATATGAATACGCTGATCAACTAGAATTTATCATACATGTATCCAAAATAACAATGGAATGCAAGCATATAAGTAACCCTAATGCTTACCACAACCATGAATCACATACTTGCATGTCAAGCATACCAACTTGTATGACGATCTTCTCTTACTCCAAAGTCCATCGTTGCAACATCACTTTAATGATCTACATCTCTTGCTCTATTTCAGCCAACACATTATCATCATAACATATCAATATCATCATGATGACCTAATTTGCATACAATGACCTTATGCATAACAACCTCAATCAAACCCATGCAAACTTGAGCATATGCACTCACTTGACATGTATAACAAATCATGAACAACCAATGCATGTTCAACATATGACATCACACAAACAAGCATACACAGATAACACCAAAGCATGACCAATATATGGCCTAGCATACATAACAATGTTATCGATCAAATGAGAAAATTACCTAGTACCCATTTTTTTGAGATAGCAAAAAAAACACCCGATTTTGAAAAGTGGTGATGCAGAATCACCCTTTTTTTTGGAGCATATTTTTGGCACTTTAAATTTTCTTATGATTTGTTTTTTTTAAATGTCGTGATTTTCATGTCGATTTTGAAAAGTGGTGATGCATAATTACCATTTTTTTATGGAGCATACTTTGGCAATTTAAATTTTCTTAAAAAAAAAAATGTCATGATTTTCATGTTGATAATAACACATAAAAATAAAATAAAATAAAAAAACATGACAAAAAAATCAAATATAAAAAAATATATTAAAAAAAATCAACAAAAATGTAAGAAAAAAAAAATTAACTTGTAAAAAAACAAACAAACAAAAACAAAATATAAATAAAATGGAAAAAATTCAAAAAAGTACACAATTGAAATAAAAGTAAATAAAAATTAGCATAATTAAATAAAATAATTAAAATAGAAAATTTAAAAATAATTAAAATACAAAATAAAAGATAATTTAAATTTAAAAAAAAAATTAAAATAATTAAAAATTAAAATAAAACTTTTAAATAATAAAAAATTAAATTAAAATTTTAAAAATAAAAACGATAATATTTTCAAATAATATATTGAATTGCATTCTAGTAATTTATATTTATATATATTTTTTATTTTTTATTTTTATTTTTATTTATTTTATTTTTATTTTTATTTTTATTTTTTATTTTTTAATATTTTTTTTTATTATTATTATTTTTATTTTTATTTTTTATTTTTATATTTATATTTGTATTTATATTTTTATTTTTATTTTATATTATATTTTATTTGTATTTTATATTTTTTATTTGTATTTTGTTTTATTTTATTTATTTTTTAGTCAAACTAGCCATTATTCTACAACGGCTAATTGGAGCTTCATTATCTATTTAAGCTGAGTCCTAGATTAGATTTCTCATCTTGTCCTGATGATGAACCACACTGGCTGGTTCGAAACGCGTCGACACAAATTTCTCCAATGTGATTTTCACCGAAAGATTTGATACATAATTTATGGATCATAGAAGTCAAATTCCTAATATAAAAACAAAATAAAAAATTATAAATAAATAAACATTTAAAAATAATTTAAAAAAAAACAAAAACAAAATTCAATATATATATTTAAAAAAAAAAAAAAAAAATTTAAATTTAAAAATTAAAAAAATAAAACATTTTTAAAATCAAAATTTAAAAAAAATTGAAAAATAAACTAAGAATTAAAATACTAATAATAATAATAATAAATATATATTAAAAAAACAAATAAATTTTTAAAAATAAATTAAATAGTTGGTAGTTTGAAAACTATAGTTGGTAGTTCGAAACGCGTCGATTCTGAAATTTATTATGTGATTTCCCAAAAAAATTATATTTTTAAAATAAATTAAATTGAAAATAAAAATAAACAAATTTTAAATTTCAATAAGTTAAAAAAAATAATTTAAATTTTAAAATAAAAAATTAAATTTAAAGAAATATATATTAAATTTAATAATGTAAAAAAATAAAATTAAATTTTAAAATTAAAAAAACATTATCATATTAAAAAAATAAAATAAATTAAATTAAAAAAAATGGGGCAATCGCCCTCCCACCGAGGTGGCGATGGGGGTAAGCCTGTGGGCAGACGGGGAGCTACCCACGGCTCCCTGCTCGCCCACTTGTTGCCCCCGCTGCCACTCAGGCCGGAGAATCTCTCTCCCCCCCAAGTGGCAGTTGGGGCCAGCATGTGGGTGCTGAGAGCTACACGGCCCCCGTCGCCACTTGGGCAAAGTGGCGACTAGGTCCAGCCCATGGGAGGGCTAAGAGTTGCGCCTTCCCTGCCAAGTTGTGGTTGGGGTCGGCCTATGGGCTAGAGGGGCAATGCACACGCAGCTCCCCGCCTGCCCATAGGCCGACCTTGCCGCCACCTATGCAACCCAATTTTTTTTCTAATTTAATTTACTTAGATTTTTTTATTTCTTTATTAAATTTTCTTCAAATTGATAAAAATAATAATAATAATTTGTTCCAATTACATATTAAAATCTTTTTTTTTTAATTTATTAAAATTAAAATTTACTTTTTTAGTATTTAGAATGTATTAAAATCTAATTTTAATATAATTTTATATTTTAAAATTAAAATTTATTATAAAAATTGTTGTTGTTGTTGTTGTTTATGTTTAATTTTAATATATTTTAAATTTATTATTTTTTATTATTTTTTTTCTAAATTTAATATTTTATTTAAATTTTAAATTTTTTTAATTTAATATTTTTATTTTATTGGTTTGTTTGTTTTTAGTTCCTAATTTATTTTTAAGTTTTTTTTAATTTTAATATTAAAAATGTTTTATTTTATTATATATATATATATATATATATATATTTCTCAATTATTTTAAAAATTTTGTTTTTTAATATGATTTTTTATTATTTTAATTTTTTTTAATTTAAATTTTTTTTAGTTATTTTTAAATTTTGTATTTTAGTTATTTAATTTTATTTTTTTCTAGTTATGTGTGTGTGTGTGTGTGTGTGTGTGTGATCATCTTGTCCTAATGATGAACCACACTGGTTGGTTCGAAACGCATCGACAAAAATTTCGTTTATGTGATTTTCACTGAAAATTATTACATACATTTTATGGATCACATAAGCCAAATTCCTGATATTGAATTTTTTTGTCATGTTTTTTAATTTAATTTTTATGTTTTAATATGAACATGAAAATCAACACTTTCCGTTTTCAAGTTGTTTTTTGTACACAAAAAATTGACAACGTTATTCCAACGTCAACATTTTTCATTTTTAGGGTGTTTTTTGCACAATAAAAAATGGCTTTTACTTCCACTTTTAAAAAATGTTGAAAATTTACCCCGAACAAAAAAAAAGTGGCTATTCCAAAATAACACTTTTCCTTTTTGGGTTGTTTTTCGCACAAAAAAAATTGGCTTTTATTTCCATTTTTAAAAAGTGTTGAAAATTTTCCCCGAAAAAAAAAAAAAAAACGGTTATTCCAGAATAACACTTTTCGTTTTCAGATTCTTTTTCATGTTTTTTTTTTATGTTTTTTTTGTTATAGTTCTCGTATTGAGGTAATAATTCTCATTTGATAGGTAACTTTGTTACATAAGTAATGCATATACAACATGTAACAATAGGTAAGCCAACGTGCATGTGAAATACACAAACATGAACAACACATAATCAATCATACACACCTGACCACATGTTGAAAACGACACCACTGCCATCATGGCCAACACAACACGGGCGCAACAAACACATATGGACCTCAAGCATACTAAACACATATGCACCTCAAGCATACTAAACGCATATGCAACCAACATAAATGCATGACCAACACATTAACCATCTAGTCCGAGAGTTGAACCATGCTCTGATACCACTCTATAACACCCTCTTGCCACATCCACCCAAGTAACCATCCAACTTGGGTAAACATGTGACAAGAGACTACTAATATGAGATTCAACCTCCTAGATGACCTTAAGGAAGTGGAATCAACATAAACACAAAAAACACACCTTACATTGCATCATTGACATCCCCAGGAGGTAACCCAATCTTCCAGGGCCATGTTCACTGAGGGGGGACTGATTTTTAGCCCCTTTGAGGTTGAGTCATGGGCTTGTAAGAGCAAGGGAGCGGCTCTACACCCTAGAGCTGCGAGCTACCCTTGTTAAGGTAGCGACTCGGGCCCAAACAACAAATTTTTGAACTCGACTCCGAGATTTGTGCCATATTTTCAGCTCTTGAGCCCAGGGAACTATCCGGAACTTACTGTAACTTCAGGAGAGGGAAAATAACATTAAAACAAACATATAAAAGCAATCACATCATCAGGAACTCATCTAACCCCACCCAGACATGATAGGAATTTCGTCAAACATGTCACAAACATAGCAGCTACAGGTATAAACATTAGATTTAAACAAAGGGGTCTCTTCCTCATCTAAGAATGGATAAGAATCATTGCTCCCCTACATCATAAGCTACCATAAAATCATTTTGACCATAGATAGATTGTTCATTCATTTATCGGAAAAAACATAAATAGAACCATACATCATCACTGATAAAATACATGCTTATAACAAACATAATAACAATCGAAAATACCATGGATACAATAACAATGAAATCCATATATAAACTAGTATATTTGCATACTGAATACCAGAGAAATGATCTCTTCATTACTGAATGTAAAAACCAACTAGAGATGGGACTTTGTTAATTTTCATATATGTTCTATCCTTGATGCAACTTTACTTTTATACCCAATATCGAACAACAATCACATAAACAAGAAAGTAAAATGTTGATAGAACATACTAATAGATTGACATAAGACAAGCCAAAAATACACTTAACTTTGTCAGTAAAATATATGTGTTGTGGTGCGTTGCGTCTTTCAACAAGATGCTTCAACCAACAAAGTCTCTACACAGTCAGCCAGCCGGAATGTGTCACACAACCTTCTCGGAAAACTCTATAATACTCAACCCAAAGTAAACAAAAGTCAACAATGTCCAGTCAACAGTGAACACAAAAACAGCAGCAACAAAATTCAACGCAGCCAATTCAAAGTCAATGTCTAGCCTTGATTTCTGTGCCAAAAAATGTGGATTGAAGAAATCAGAATTTATGGAGAGTTTGAGGTCAAGTTGACCATGCGTTGACAAAAGTCAACACTGGTCAAATCTATTCTAAAACCCTAGGTCAAAACCAGAAAATCCTTTGCTACGTTTTCCCACGTGTGAGAGAAGAAGAGCCTACAAGATGATGATCAAACCAATCAAATGCAAAGAGAGAATGTGTGATGAGTGATGGTGAAAATGACCTCCAACATTGACCTATATATATCCATCAGTGAGGGTATGTGACACATATGTTGGGGCTTCAAGCCTACATTTCAATTATGGCCGACCTTGCACATAAGTGGAGTTAATTCAAAATAAATGTTTTGCTCATCGAATCAAGATGATCTTTAGATCGATCTTGCACCTCTCCGAAAGAGGAATCCAATGAAAATATTGGCATCTTCATCAGTGCATTACAACATGGAGTTTGGACCTAGTTGTCCAAAATTAACACTCCCTCTCAACTAGGGAGAACTCCATCCACCTGTTCCATCCAAACATCGTGTGTCATCATGTCATAACTTGATTTTTTGACTTATTTATTTTAGAAAAAAAAGGTGAGTCACAAAGACATCACTCCCGACTGAAAAATTCAGCTCAGAGGTCTGAAACCTCTATAGGACTCAAAGGAGTCACATACCAACCTAAAGTTGGTTTAACTCACCTGAAGTCAATTGGAGGTCTGAAACCTCACTTAGAATCGAGAGAGTCATATACTAACCCGAAGTTATTTTAACTGAATCGAAGTCAGTTGGAGGTCTGAAACCTGACTTGATCCTAGATCAAGTGGTTGGACACGTGCCATCCTAGACATAGAGAGTACGACAATATCTGATGTGTTCATCTGTCTTTGCTACTGGTCTCTAGCTTTTCCCACCTCATTGGCCAAATGAGAGGTACTTCCCATGAGTCTGAGACTCCATGGGTAGGATGCATACGGGGCACAAATCAGAGAGAGGTGAACCAACTCAATATCATAACGGTGGGGTAGAAGCACACCAAAAATGTTCGGCAAGCCTAGCCTTATGGTTGCTTAAAGCTCCAAGAAGCTATCCCAAAAACCCCATGGAGCTCCCAGAGCTCATCGTCCAACAGGACCCTCAGAATAGGGTCGTTCCATGAATCCAAGATTCTCATGGAAGGTTAGGAACATGACCTTCCCCAAGGGCTTTGTGAGAATATCTGTGACCTGCTCATCAGTTCCTATATGATCGAGCCTTATGGCGCCTCGCTGTACCATATCCCGGATAAAATGGTACCAAGCATCAACATGCTTGGATCGATCGTGGAACACGGGATTCTCTAACAAAATAATCCCCCTCTGGTTATCACAAAGGATAATGGTGGCATCTAGCACATGCTCAAACATCTCACTGAAGATATTTCACAACCAAGCGGCTTCACAGCAGGCCATACATGTTGCAATGTATTCGGCCTCAGCGGTGCTCAAAGCTATTGACTTCTGCTTCCTACTCAAAGCAGACCCAAGTGTGAAGAAGCATCCAAATGTGCTCTTGCGATCCACCACACTGCCAGCCCAATCAGCATCAGTATATCCATGGAGTGTCATGCTTCCAACAGTGTATCTCAACCCATGGTCTATCATGCCCCAAATATATATCAAGAGTTTCTTGGCACCAACCTAGTGAATGTTATGAGGTTCAACCATGTATTGACTCAAAGTGTTCACTGCACAACATACGTCCTGATGGATGTTCCCTAAGAACATCAGGGCCCCTACGAGTTGACGATACTCAGTAGGATTTACTAGCACAGGCCTAGAAGCACTACCACTCAACTTCTTAAAGTTGAGCTCCATCGGTGTTGACACAGACTTACAATCCACCATTCCAAATCTTTCCAGCAGCTTCATAGTATATTTTCCTTGAGAGAGGAAAATCTCACAAGGTCTCTGCCAGACCTCCAGGCCTAAGAAGTAATGCATCAGTCCTAGGTCCTTCATCTTGAAATCAGAAGCGAGCTCCCTCTTACACTGATGAATGAGAGGATCAGCACCTGTCAGGAAGAGGTCGTCCACATACAACACCAGAATGAGAGGCTTCTCTCTATCAACCTTGAAGTAAAGGTCTATATCATCATTAATACGAGTGAAGCCCAGCTTCATCAAGTAGCTATCTATCCTCTCGTACCAAGACCGGGGGCTTGCTTCAAACCATAGAGGGCTTTATTCAACCTACATACGTGAGTGTCTCTATCCTGGACTTCAAACCCCAAATGTTGCTCCACATACACTTCTTCCTTTATCACACCATGCAGAAAGGCGGTCTTCACATCCATCTGATGAAGATTCCATCCTTGTGTAGCAGTAAGCGATATGATAGATTGGATGGTGGTATATCAGGCCACAGGTGCAAATATATCATCATGGTCTACGCCTTCCTTTTGAGAGAAGCCACGGGAAACAAATCTTGCCTTGAATTTTTCCTCACTACCATCAGATCCATGCTTGATCTTATAGAGCCATATCGAGGTGATAGCTTCTTTGTCCTCTGGTCTCGGAACCACATCCCAGACATCATTCTTCATAATGGACTCATACTCTTCATGCATAGCATCCTTCCAGACTTTATGCTTTACAACTTCTTCAAAAGATCCAGGCTCAGATTGTACGATCGTACTGATGGCTGCTAAATACCCTTGGTATCTATTCGGCTTCTTTCTTTCTCAAAATGTCCCCTTGGGGCCATATGTCTCTCGGCATCCTCGAGAGTATCCTAGAACCAATATGGTCGTCTCTTCATTGAAGGAGGTGGATTAATAGGGTCCATCGATCCTTCAACATCGGGCATCATCTCATCCTTCGATTCTTCCTGAATTCTAGACCTTACCTTATGATCTTCCTCAAAGCTCGGAAGATTGATTACTTTCCTGAGGGAAGCATCTTCATCAAAGGTAACATCGTGGCATATCTCCACTTCTCTTTCGGCACAACCATGACATACACCTTCATGGTCATTTTTGAATTCAGACATCCTATTCACCACCTTCCTTGCTTCAAGAACGACTTTGTAATGAAGGTGTCCATACCTCTGGTGCCTTAGTTCAGTTTGACAGGTAATATCACATGACATAGCCCCCAGTGGACTTCCTCCAACCTGGTAGAGTGTATCAACTCTAAACCCAATCATGAAAGCTTCCTTGAAACTCTTCTTCCAAATGTGTACCTTCCCATCAACGAATGCCACATTGAAACCTTTGTCTTCCATGGTTGAAATAGACACAAGGTTCTTCTTCAAATCAGGTACATATAGTACATCTTGCAAGCGGAGAACTTGACCTTAAGATAAGTGAGGGTCACAGTGCCTGTCCCTTTCACAGGATATGTGGCATTATCTCCAATGATAATTTTCAGATTAAAATCCTTCTCAAATAACTCAAAAAGTTCCTTAAACCTAGTGAGGTGCCTTGAGGCACCACTATCAATCAACCAGACATCCATAGTGTCGAGTGGAGATGCAGCAGAGAGGGCAGATACAAGAATGAATTCATTTTCCTTATCATCAACAACATTAGATTCCTCATAAAATTCATTAACTTTCTTAATTTCCTTATTTAGTCAAACTATAAAAAAAAAATATTAATAAATAAATACATAATAATAATAATAAAATATACATTTATTAACTAATTAATTTTAATTTTCTTGTTTGATTCAAACTAGTCATTATTTACAACGACTAGCTGGAGTGTTCCCTTTATCTATTTAAATAGGTTTATTGATCAAATTTATCATCTTGTCTTGATGATGAACCACACTGGCTGGTTCAAAACGCGTCAACATTATATTCTTTGATGTGATTATCACCGAAAAATTTTATATACAATTTCTTGACCTTTTGAAAGGTTGCCCATTTCCATTTCCAAATGGAGCCTTCCTCTTTCCTTTGAACTTGTTGTTCCTTTGATTGTCATTTCCCCTGTTTTTGTTGTTTTCATCATCCCCGGGAGAATCCTTCTTATTAGGGCATTCTCTAGCATAGTGGTCGGTCTTGTTACATGTGTAACATCTTCCTGTCTTTCCTTTGGCCCCGACTCTTACACAGTTCCTCAGACCACCATTTTTATTCTTCTTAGCATGATCGGTGAAGGAAGCATTACCTTCCTTTTCATATTCCATCATTCTTGTTTCCTCTTGAGTGCATCTCGACAATACTTCGTCAAAATCAGGTATCACATTGTTATTGAGAATGGTAGTATTGAATACATGTCATTCGGAGGAGAGACCTCCAAGTGCGGTGAGAACATTTGTCGATCAGCTATTGTCTCCCCAATGGCCAGAATATTATTTAAGATTTCGGCCAGCTTTAGAAAATAAGATTGAATGGATTCATCCCTACCTTTTTTCAGATTCTTCAGTTGGTTCTTAAAGAAAAGGACTTGATTTTCATTTTTGGCCTTAAACATGTTAACCAACTTATCATACATCTCCTTGGATATGCGTAGCTCAAAGATGTAGGCAACCAGACTCTTATGAATTGAATTCCTGATCATCAACTTTGCTTTGATTTCCCCCTTCTTATACTTTGACTTGGTGGCAGCAGGTGCAGATGATGGAGGCTCTTGGATTTTACTCTACACATAGTCATTGACATCTTGGTCTTCCAACATTAGATCCAAAGTCATCTTCCAGGCATGGAAGTCTTCCTTCCTAGTCAACTTGTCATCAAATTTGAAGCCATTATAGTTTGAGGTACCCATGGGTCCTTGAAAAATGATCCCTCTTCGATGATTACTCTTAATTCAAACTTGGGCTTTGTCTTAACCTTAGCTCTAATACCATGTTATTTTTCATAGATGTTCTATGCTTGATACAAATTTACTTTTATACCTGATATCAAACAGCAATCACATAAACAAGAAAGTAAAATGCTGATAGAACATACCAATAGATCGACAGAACACAAGCCAAAAATACACTTAACTTGATCAAAAAAATATATGTGTTGTGGTGCGTTACGACTTTCAACAGGATGCTTCAACCAGCAAAGTCTCTACACAGTCAGGCAACCAGAATGTGTCACACAACCCTCTCGGATAGCTCTATAATAGTCAACCCAAAGAAAACAAAAGTCAATGTTGTCCAGTCAATGATCAATGCAAAAACAACAGCAACAAAAGTCAACGCAGCCAGGTAAAAGTCAACATCCAACCTCTATTTATGTGCCAGAAAATGCGGACTGCAAAAATCGTAATTTATGGAGATTTTGAGGTCAATTTTACCATGCGTTGACCAAAGTCAACACTGGTCAAATCTGCGCTAAAACCCTAGGTCAAAACCAGAAAATCCTTTGTTGTGTTTTCCCACATGTGAGAGAAGAAGAGCCTCCAAGATGATGATCGAACCAATCAGATGCAAAGAGAGAATGTGTGATGAGTGATGGTGAAAATGACCTCCAACGTTGACCTATATATATCCTTCAGTGAGGGTGTGTGACACATCTGTTGGGGCTTCAAGCCTACATTTCAATTCTGGCCAACCTTTCACATAAATGGAATTAATTCAAAATGAATGTTCTGCTCATCAGATCAAGATGATCTTTAGATCGATCTTGCACCTCTCCGAAAGAGGAATCCAATAAAAATATTGGCATCTTCATTAGAGCATCACAAAATGGAGTTTGGACCTAGTTGTCCAAAATTAACAGACTTCCACGTTCCACCTGACCATAGACACGGCTGGGCAAATCTCACTTCAGTCAATCACCCCCATTCCATATTCCAAGAATGAATGTGGGAATTTATCAAACACATCAATCAAGACCAAACCAGGGATCTAGAGACCAAACCAGCTCAACCCCAAACCAATGATGCCACCTCACCATTGGACATCACTAACAGTCACAGACTGGTCTCCATCCAGGCTGCTCCAGGGCTCTAGAGTGTTTGTTCCAACCAAGGCTCTAGGACTAGTAACTCAACCCCAGTTTTTCTTGGGCTCCAAAGCATTTATCCAACCAAGGCTCGAGGAATAGTAACTCAACCCACCCAGGGCTCTAAAGCGTTTGTCCAACCAAGGCTCCGGGACTAGTAACTCAACCCAACATCTATCTGTCGGGCTCTAGAGTGTTTTTCCAACCAAGGCTCTGGGAAATAATAACTCAACAAAACAGCTAAATGAATCATGAGAACCAACTAGAAAAAGAAAAAAAAAATCAATGGAAATAAACTCACAATACCATGGATGTCTAGGAAATGACAAGGCTAGGCAATCCACATGCATACACCATGCATGCCAAAACTAGCGAGGAAACATACATGCAACTCAGTACCTGCACTCAAAACATATTGTAGATGTTTATCCTGATGTCTTCTTCCTCTTTCCTGCTTTTCCTTTGCTTTCTTGATCCAAATCTCCAAATATACCACACTCTCCAAGAGTGCTCCAAGAATACTCTAAGTGCTCAGGAGTATGAGGGAGGTTGAGATAATAATGAGAACTCTAACAAAACTTGTCAAAAATATTGCCAACTGATCCTCAACATCATTTTTATCATTGATGCCTCTAATTTATTCATTTTCCATTATTTTCCTTCATTTTCCTCCTCACATATAACCTGTGACCTTTCACCTTCATTTTCTCCCAATTTCCATTATTTTCATAAATAAAATGCCAATTAATACCTCATTGTAAATTTTTGTAGATGTTCTATGCTTGATGCAACTTTACTTTTTATCCCAATATCAGTCAGCAATCACATAAACAATAAAGTAAAATGCTGATAGAACATACCAGTAGATCAACAGAAGACAAACCAAAATATGTAAGTGTGTTGGTGCGTTACGACGGTCAGCAGGATGCGTCAACCAACAAAGTCTCAATATAGTTAGCCAATCAGAAGTGTCACACAACCCTCTAGGACAGCCAAAACAATCAACCCCAAAAGTCAACAAAATTCAACGTTGTCAGTCAACGGTCAACGCAAACAACAACAGTAGCATGGTCAACGTAGCCAAGTCAAAGTCAACGTCTAGCCTCAGAAATTGTGCCAAAAAATGTGGATTTAGAAAAACGAAAGTTTGGGAGAGTTTCAAGTCAATTTGACCATGCGTTGACCAAAGTCAACTTTGGTCAATGCTGCAGTAAACACTAGGCCAAAAACAAAAAATTATCCTTGTTGCAATTTCCCACGTGTGAATAGAAGAGCCTCCAAGGTGATTGAACCAATCAAATGATGAGAGAGAAATGTGTGAGGATGATGAGTGAAAATTTCCTCCAAAGTTGACCAATATATATCCATCAATGAGGGTGTATGACACAACTGCTGGGGCTCCAAACCTTCAGGCCAACCTACACATATTTTGAATAAATTCAAAATAAATGTTCTACTCATCGGATCAAGATGATATTTAGATCGATCTTGCGCCTCTCTAAAAGAGGAGTCCAATAAAAATATTGGCATCTTCATCTGAGCATCACAACATGGATTTTGGACCTAGTTGTCCAAAATTAACATTCCCTCTCAACTAGGGAGAACACCATCCACCTGTGCAATCCAAACATCATGCGTCATCCTATCGTAACTTGATTTGCTGACTTCTTTATTTTAGAAAAAAGGTGGTTCAGTCACAAAGACATCATTCCCGGCTGACAGATTCAACCCAGAGGTCCAAAACCTCTATAGGACTCAGAGAGTCTCATACTAACTCGAAGTTGGTTTATCTGACCCGAAGTTAGTAGGAGGTCTGAAACCTCACTAGACTTGATCCCAGATCAACTAGTTGGACACATGCCATCCTAGATAGAGAATATGACAATCTCTAATGCGTCTATCAGTATTTGGTACTAGTCTCTAGATTTTCCCACCTCACTAGCCAAATGAGAGGTATTTTCCATGATCCCTGAACTCAATGGGTAGGATGCATACGGGGCACAGATCATGAGAGGTGAACCAACTCAATCATCATAACAGTGGGGCAGAATCAAACAACAAGGTTTGGCAAGCCTAGCCTTGTAGTTGCTTATAGCTCTGAGAAGCTATCCCCAAAGCCCTCCAGAGCTCCCAAAGCTCACCGTCCAACAGGACCCTCAGAATAGGGTCATTCCATGATACCAAGATTCTCACAGAAGGTTAGGAACTTGACATTCCCCAGGGGCTTTGTGAGAATATCTATGACTAGCTCATAAGTTCCTATATGATCGAGCCTTACGGTGCCTCGACGTACCATATCCTGGATAAAGTGGTACCTGATATCAATATGCTTGGATCAATCGTGGAACAAGGGATTCTTGAACAACTGAATCCCACTCTGGTTATCACAGAGTATCACGATGGTATCTAGCACATGCCTGAACAACTCACTGAAGAGCTTTCGCAACCAAATTGCTTCACAACAGGCCATACTTGTTGCAATGTATTCGGCCTCTGCGGTTCTCAAAGCCACCGACTTCTGCTTCCTTCTCATCCATGATATCAAAGCATAACCAAGTGTGAAGCAACATCCCGATGTGCTCTTACGATCCACCACACTACCAACCCAATCGGCATCAGTATATCCATGGAGTGTCACTATCCCGACAATGTATCTCAACCCATGGTTTATCGTACCTCAAATATATCTCAACAGATTCTTGGCACCAGCCCAGTGAAAGTGATGAGGCTCAACCATATGTTAACTCAAAGTTTTCACTGCAAAACATACGTCCAGACGGGTATTCACTAAGAACATTAGGGCCCCTACGAGTTAATGATACTCGGTAGGATTTTCTAGCACGGGCCCAGCAACGCTGCCACTCAACTTATTAAAGTTGAGCTCCATCGGTGTCAACACAGACTTACAATCCACCATTCCAAATCTTTCCAGAAGCTTCACAATACATTTTCCTTGATAAAGGAAAATATTACCAGGTCTCAGGCAGACCTCCAAGCCTAGGAAGTAGTGCATCAGTCCTAGGTCCTTCATCTCAAACTCAACAGCGAGCTCCCTCTTGAACTGATGAATGAGAGGGTCAGCACCTGTCAAGAAGAGGTCGTCCACATACAACACCAGAATGAGAGGCTTTTCTCTATCAACCTTGAAGTAAAGGTTTGGATAAACATTACTACGAGTGAAGCCCAACTTCATCAGGTAGCTATCTATCCTCTCGTACCAAGCTTCGGGTGCTTGCTTCAACCCATAGAGGGCTTTCTTCAACTTGCAAACACGGGTGTCCCGATCCTTGACTTCGAACCCCAGAGGTTGCTCCACATATACCTCTTACTTTATCGCACAATGCAGAAATGCGGTCTTCACATCCATCTGATGAAGGCTCCATCCTTGCATAGCAACAAGGGCTATGATAGATTGGATGGTGGTATATCCGGCCACAGGTGAAAATATATCATCATAGTCTACGCCTTCCTTTTGAGAGAAGCCACGGGCAACAAATCTTGCCTTGAACTTTTCAGCACTACCATCAGATCCATGCTTGATCTTGTAGAGCCATTTTGATGTGACAACTGCTTTGTCTTCCGGTCTTGGAACCACATCCCAGACATCATTCTTCATTATGGATGCATATTCTTCATACATAGCATTCTTCCATACTTGATGCCTACGAGCTTCCTCAAAAGATCCAGGCTCAGATTGTACGATAGTACTCATGACTGCTATATACCCTTGGTATCTATTCAGCTTCTTGCTTTCACGGAATGTCCCCCTTAGGGCCATATGTCCCTCGACATCCTCGAGAGTGTCCCTGAGCCATGATGGTCTCTTCCTCATTGAAGGAGGTAGATCAATAGGGTCCATTGGTCCTTCAACATTGGGCATCGTCTCATTCTTCGATTCTTCTTGGTTTACAGGCCTTGCTTCATGATCTTCCTCAAATCTCGGAAGATTGACTACTTTCCTCAGGGAAGCATCTTCGTCAAAGGTAACATCGTGGCATATATCCACTTCCCTTTGACCAAGCACATATACAATATAGGCCTTCGAAGTTTTGTTGTAGCCCAAAAAAATTCCCTTCTTCCTAGAAGCATCCAACTTGCTCCTCTTCTCCTTCGACACATGAAAATAAACAGGACATCCAAAAACTATAAAATGTGAGACGTCAGGTTTCTTACCAGAGAAAACCTCTTCGGGAGTTTTGGATTCTGGGTCAGAATGTGAGCATCGATTTTGTATGTGCATAGCAGTGTTCACAGCTTCTCCCCACATAAACTTCGGTAGACCTTGGTCGCATAGCATGGCATGGGCAGCTTCCACAATGGTCCTATTATTTCATTCGGCAACACCATTATGCTCAGGAGTATAGACAGTTGTGGTCTCCCTCTTGATGTCAACTTCTCTGCAAAAGTTCTTGAACTCGTTCGTCTCATATTCGGTGCCATTATCGGTCCTCAATGTCTTGATCTTCTTCCATGTTAGATTTTCCACCAAGGCTTTGAAGGTATGGAACCACATGAAAGCCTCATCCTTCTTCTACAAGAAGTGTATCCAGGTTTTGGGAGAGAATTCATCTATGAATTTCATATAATAAGAACATCCTCCCAAGGATGTCATGGGTAGCATACCATACAGATCAGAATGTATCAATTACAAGACATCAGATGTCTTTGTGACACTTGAGGGGAAAGGTCCCCTTGTATGCTTTCCTTTGGCACAACCATGAAATACACCTTCATGATTATTTAAGAACTTGGGCATCCCCATCACCACCTTCCTTGCTTCGGGAAGAGCCTTGTAGTGAAGGTTTCCAAACCTCCGAGGCCATAGTTCAGTCTGTCGAATAGTATCACACATCATTGCTTCCAATGGACTTCCTCCAACTCGGTAGAGTGTATCAACTCTAAACCCAATCGTTATATCTTCCTTGAAACTCTTCTTCCAAATATGCACCTTCCCATCAATGAATTCCACATTGAAACATTTGTCTACCATGGCTGATATAGACACAAGGTTCTTCTTCAAAACAGGTACATAGAGTACATCCTGCAAGCGAAGGACTTGACCTTGAGACAAGTGGAGGGTAGCAGTTCCTGTCTCTTTCACGGGATATGTGGCATTATCTCCAAGGATAGTTTCCAAATTAGTATCCTTCTCAACCATATCAGAAAGTGCTTCCTTGAACCCAGTGACGTGCCTTGAGGCACCACTATCTATCAACCAGACATCCATAGTGTTGGGTGGAGATGCAGCAGAGAGTGCAGATACAAGAATGAATTCATTTCTTTTATCAACAACATTCGATTCCTCATACTTGGAATTTCTCGACCTTTTGAAAGGTTGCCCATTTCCACTAGAGGAAGCCTTCCTCTTTCCTTTGAACCTGTTGTTCCTTTGATTGCCATTCCTCCGGTTGTTGTTGTTGTCATCATCATCGAGAGAATCCTTCTTGAAAGGGAATTCTCTAGCATAGTGGCCTGGCTTGTGACAAGTGTAACACTTGCCTTTCTTTCCTTGGGCCCTTGCTCTTCCTTTGTTCCTTGGACCACCAAGGTTATTCTTCTTAGAATGAGCAGCAAAGGCAACATTTCCTTCATTTTCATATTCCTTCATCCTTGTCTCTTCTTGTAAGCATCTCGATAATACTTCATCAAAATCAGCTATGACATTGTTATTGAGAATGGTAGTGTTGAATACATGTCATTCAAATGAGATACCTCCAAGTGCGGTGAGAGCCATCTCTCGATCAGCTATTGTCTCCCCAATAGCTAGTGGATTATTCCTGATCTCAGTCAACTTCAGAAAATATGATTGAACGGACTTATCCCTGCCTTTCTTCATATTCTTCAATTGGTTCTTGAAGAATATGACTTGATTCGCATTGTTGGCCTTGAACATGTTGACCAACTTATCATACATCTCCTTGGATGTGCCCAGCTCAGAGATGTAGGCAACTAGACTTATGAATTGAGTCCCTTATCATCAGCTTTGCTTTGATTTCCCCCTTCATGTACTTTGTTTTGGCAGCAGCAGTTGCAATGGATGGAGGCTCTTGGATTTTACCCTGCACATAGTCCATGACATCTTGGTCTTCCAAATTAAGATTCAGTGTCATCTTCCAGGCATGGAAGTCTTCCTTCCCAGTCAATTTTTCATCAGCCTTAAAGCCATTGTAGTTTGAGGAACCCATCCTCTCCTTCAGTGATTGCTACAAACTAGGGCTTTGTATTCACCTCAGCTCTGATACCATGTAAATTTTTGTAGATGTTCTATGCTTGATGCAACTTTACTTTTTATCCCAATATCAGTGAACAATAACATAAACTATAAAGTAAATTTTGATAGAACATACCAGTAGATTGACAGAAGACAAGCCAAAATATATAAGTGTGTTGGTGCGTTACGACGGTCAGTAGGATGCTTCAACCAACAAAGTCTCAATACGGTCAGCCAACCAAAAGTGTCACACAACCCTCTAGGACAGCCAAAATAGTCAACCCCAAAAGTCAACATTGTCAGTCAACGGTCAACACAAACAGCAGTAGCTGCAAGGTCAACACAGCCAAGTCAAAGTCAATGTCCAGCCTCAGAGAATTACGCCAAAAAATGCAGATTCAAAAAAAATCGAAAGTTTGGGAGAGTTTCAAGTCAATTTGATCATGCGTTGATCAAATTCAATGCTGCGGTAAACCCTAGGCTGAAAACAGAAAAGTCTCCCTGCTGCAATTTCCCACATGTGAAGAGAAGAGCCTCCAAGGTGATCAAACCAATTAAATGATGAGAGAGAAATGTGTGAGGATGATGAGTGAAAATGTCCTACAACGTTGACCAATATATATCCATCAATGAGGGTGTGTGACACAACTGTTGGGGCTCCAAACCTTCAGGGCGACCTGCACATATTTTGAATAAATTCAAAATAAATGTTCTGCTCATCGGATCAAGATGATCTTTAGATCGATCTTGCACCTCTCTGAAAGAGGAGTCCAATAAAAATATTGGCATCTTCATCTGAGCATCACAACATAGAGTTTGGACCTAGTTGCCCAAAATTAACACTCATGCCTTTCTAAAGCCTTTTCCTTTGCGGTTGCCAATTTTCTTAGCCATAATAAACCAAAGAGAACACCCACTAGGATGTTTTTCCCACCATTTAGCTTGGAATACGTGTCCCATCGCCATGGTCTTATATATATATATATATTCACATGTATTTTCACCAGCATTGTTACAACTTCACTCCCACTTTGGTAGGTTCTCCCTCCCATTCACCGAATCTTGGTAGTTATGACAACTCTTGGGAAGGCCTAGAAGTACTAGGCTCACCAAATAATCCTCAACACCTGTCACACCAACAATTCCAAGCACATATCGACATTGAGTGAACTTTTTCGAGTCTTTTTATATCGTGTCACGCTTCTCCATCTTGATCTTTTTGAGCTTGTCCTTCAATGCTAACTTCTTGTGGTTGTTGTTGTTCTGAAACAAATATGTTAAGGCCTTCCACATATCATATGGAGTTGTCTTTCCATGGAGGTTCGAGACAATATGATCTCGAACTGCTTATAACAGTCTTTCTCGCCGTTGCTATATTCTTCTTCCATGCATCAAGATTTTGAGCATATATTGTTGCGGCTCTGTGAATATCATTGTCTATGAATTCCTTTAACCCGTTGTCCTCCAACGCTGCCTCCATCCCGTACTTCCAAACTATATAATTCGAACTACCCCAAATTTTGAGTGCCCCAAAAGTTCTTGATGCTAATCCATTTCCACCATAAAAAAAAATGAAAAATGATTTAAACACTCCAGCATTTTTTTTTTCAAACAAATTCTAACCATTTTTTTTACCCTATTCTATCAACAGAGAGAAAACAAAAAACAAAAAAAACAAACTCACTCCCGTCCGGACAAATTCTTTGTGGAGTCTGTAGAAACAACCTTCATATATACAAAGTGCAAGGCTCTGGGCTCATTACAAATTGTTTTGCTCGCTTAGCAAGTAATCTTTCGAATTGCCACTAGTGTTAATTTCACGATAAGCCGAGTCTACCTTATTATAACCCTCAACCCTTTCGTCGGTTGCTCTTTTGTTTGGAAATTGGGTATGCGACAGCTGGTCCCACTCCACCCTGTCCTGTCATTTTTTATTTGACATTACGTATACATCCATTCTCTCATTTTCACTCACAAGTTCACGAGTGAGATCAAAGCCTTTTTTGGGATTTACTTAAAAAATTTCTTTAAGTGGTAAAATTTAACATAACTATATGTATAGTTAGTATGGTAGTAAGGATACTAAAGTTGCATGTAAAATCCTTTCTTTGTCATCATTATTTTAAGAAAATGAGTTCTTAAAGGGTCCCGTCCCGTCCCTTCCCTCTTGCTCTTTGTGAGCAGAGGGACTTCTTAAAAGCAGTTTGAGGAAATATAATGTGTCTAATATCTAGAGTTGAGTCTGCCAACAAAAGAATCATATAGTAACTCTACAAATAAACATTTTGACCAGCCTTACATTAACAATGGAGATGAATATTAAAAACAAATAACATCTTCTTTTTCACACATGATTCAGATAAATAAAGTTGAGGTTACAATGTTAAGAATTTAGATCCGTGAATATTGCCTTTGTCATGGGACTACTCATTATATAATATGCTACGCTAAGGCATTCGAACATTGAAGTTAGTGCAAGTAGGGTGTGATATGGTTTGTGTCAATAAGTTCCAAAAAAAATTTGTGTATCAAGGTCAACATACTTGAAAAATTAAAAAAAAGGTATATATATAAATATAATTTTGATTTTAAAAATTATTATAACTCTCATGCCAATGAAAAAGTTTGGTAACTCTTTTATTTTATTTTATATAATATGAAAATATAAATGTATTTATATATATTTAAAAATAATAATAAAATTAAAATATCAAAATATTTTTCGATATATCATATATTCTTATACTTTTATATTTCAATAAAATATTACAATTCTAATATGACTATAACTATAAATTCTAATAGAGATATTAGAATTCTATTATATCAATTTATAATTATTAATTTACAAGTTCTAATATAACTATTACTATTTTATTATAACAATTTGAAAACATATCATTTTCTTATACTTTTATATTTTAATAAAATATTATAATTCAACAAGAAAATTTCAGCACACATGCCAAGTTGCATTAAACACCCAAACTAAGGTGGAGCCCATAATGCTATTTTTGGGTGCATGTCTATTTTGGTTATCCCTTAATTAAGATGGACAATAAACTGTAATCTATTCTCAATGTAAACTTAAAATAGTTAACAGAGAGTGATAAACTCAGTTAGCTAGTGGATTTCAAGTTAGAGGTAGTTGGTGAGGCATGCAGAGTAATTCTAGTTGTAACAGAGTTCGAAGTGCAGTGATGCATTAGTTAATGTAGTTTGTAATCAGTTTAACTCAGTTAAGTGAGTTAAACTCAGTTGTACTAGTTGTAACTAAAGATACACTAGTGAGATATCAAGTGACTTAAATATTAATTAATTCACAATCACTGATCTCACATGCAACTGAGGATCTACTATTATTAGCTGCATGCATGTTAGAACCAGTGGAGACCCAGTTGAGTTCTAGGTGAAAGAGAAGTTGACTTTCAATTGTAGGATTATTAGGTTGCACACATGCAACCAAACACCCATTGGAGTGCCCATGATACTTGGACAATCAAGGAAGGCAAGAATTCCTATCTTTTAGGGATTGCATCCATCAGGGATTGTGCAAGCAAGGTAGGTTGTCTGGAGGCTGAGAATTGGCTATGTGTTGGTCAGTTTTTCATATGATAGTGTGAGATAATTAGCTGAGTACTGGAGGGCTCTTGTGAGAAAATTTTTGTATGTAATTGTTTCATGATCCATGCTGAATATACAATAGAAAATAGTGGGGTTTTTAGCTATAAGTTTTCCCTGAGAAATTATCTCTGTTGTGTGTGATTTGATTCTTCTTCATGTTTATGTGATTAGCGATTGTGTTTTTAGTTCCGCAAAAGATTTGTAGAAGTGATTCAATATTTAACTTTAGTACATTGTTAGATTGGGTGAATCCAAGATATACATGCATGTTGTATAATTTATACACCCTAGTAGAAGGTCGAAAATATCATAATTTTGCACAAAGGTTGAGGTAAAAAATGGCAGAATTACTTTGAGGAACAAGGCATGTTTTCCCTTTTTGAATTGATGTTTTGTAAGAGGATGGATTTTCCTAGTATAGGACAATGTTTTTTGTGTATCTTAAGGTTGTTGGAGGACAACAAGTAGATGCCAAAGGAGGCCCTAAGTATAGCCTCTTGAAGGATAAAGAGAGTTATAAGAAGAGGCCAAAAGGTGATGCTAAGGATTGATGTTTGAAGGACTAAAGAAGGAAGTCAAAGGGAGCAGTGTAATTAGCCCTAGATTTCTTGTAAGAGAAGGAATCTATAGCAGAAGTAGGCATCCCTCCATGCCCTAATTTTGTCTTCATTTGGAAGCATAGGAAGGAAATAGAAGGAGGAATTCCATAAGATTTGTGTCCCTTTGAAATACTAAGGAGAAACTAGTGGGAAATAAGTCCCAAAGTTTTGACTTCTTGAGGACTAAGGAGTAGCAAGTGGGTAGTTGATGAAGATCCTATGTGTTGAGTCATTGATGGACCTGTGATCAGCTAGAGGTAAGATTGGAGCCATTTTTAGTGACCTAAAGGAGAATCATCATTGATAGAGGCAGAGAGGTATTGTTGCAGATCGAGAGCCAAAGGACTAGGCAGATGTGTTCAGGGTATGACCAATGGAGCTATGAAGTGTGTTAGATCATCTAGTAGGTTAGATTCTACTTTGTTCAGGTTAGATTGGTTGTCGAAGGACAAACACCAAAACCTAGTTGTATATTCATTGTATTAGTGATTGTATGAGGGTCACGATCCCTAGTATGGGACCCCTAGACAATTATATTACAGTTTTCCAATATAATGAAGTAAGGTTATTGAAAAATTGTAAAATGTTGTATATTTTGTGCACTAGATGAGTTTCTATTGTTTATATTCTGTTAAGAAAAGTATTTTCCGGTGGCATTTGAATTTTTAGTGTCAGATCTTCTAAGACCCTAACCTATATTCTCCAGCACCATGGAAAAACAACACCAGGGATATTCTCCACCCCTATGATGGCTATGTTGAGTTTTCCCAACTTTACCTTGGGGATCTTAGTGTGATATATTGATCCTCCTCCACACATGTTGCTCGATCATCTCAAACCTTATGTGGCTTTGATGATGGTACAACTAGTTCCATCTACCCCCATGACCACTTTAGTTACACCATTGCCTCAACAGAACTTTACTCCTATTGTGAAATAAATTGGTGAGGGAGGGAAAGCCTAGGAGAAAGGGGGCTAAGATAAGGAAACCCAAGTGACGACCACTCCATCTGCAACACCTGAGCCTACTCTGCCATGTTATTTGTGAGATATTCATAGTCATGCCACCAATCATTTCCTTTTTAAAGGGAGTGATTTCAAAGGACGAAATTCAGCTAGACCCCGATGTCCCAGAGGTCTAATTCACTTTATCTAATAGTCCAAGAAGAATATTTTTTTACACCAAAATCATACATGTACTTTGTGTGATATGTACGAACTCTAATCTCATCATTGTCATCATCTCTACTATTTTCGGGATGCCCTTACAACTCTTCATGAGATGGATACCACTTAGAGTGACCCTTCGACTCTCTACCCATGGTTCTTGGTACTATTTCATCACTAGGGCAGGAAGTTATTCAACCCACTATTGTGATTCCTCCTCCTAATGTGGAAATGATAGATAACTCTGTACCCAACCTTTACCTGCCATCATATGTGGAATCGACGTCTTCAAACTCCTTAGGAGTGTCTAAGTGTGTATCTTTAGATTCACCTTCTAGAGTTACTTCAGTCTCAACATTGGTGGACCTTGAATCCAATTGTCTCTAGTATACCACAGTAAGCGTTATGTATGTGAACCATGTCTCCCATAATGATGATTGGTTCAAGAACCCCTTACTTCAAAACCAAAAATTTGAACCACATCCATCTTGTGGCCATCACATTTCCACACAATGTTTAGGTAATAGGGCATCCATTTCGGAGGGTCCAGAAGATAGAGTTCCCCCAAACCCTCATAGTGCATTTGGTAATTTCGCCTCTAGTACTACTATTCTTCTCCATCTTGAGAAACTCATAGAGTCCCATATCACTCCAAACCACCCTAGGGATGATTTGCTTCATCATTCCTTCATCTTACCTCAACAACCTAGTGCCCTAGAAATTGTTGATGTTCAACTCCAGTGTTGTCTTGGTGAGTATAAATTCATTATATATAAATACACTCTTTGGTATGGTGACACCATGTATGCGAACCCAGAAATTTCGTCCCTTTGACTCATAAATGCAGTTACAAGTGAGATTGGCATACCATCATTTATTTTCTCCCAATATATCCTTCTGCCCCTATGTTAATTGAATATATACCTCTTTCACTATCAATTTACTAGTGCACATGTTACCTCCCCATGTTAATGAATCCTCTTTCTCTGACAAAATATTCTTGCTTGACTGATCACGGGCTTGTAGAGGAAGGGTAATTGCATTCATATTAATGATATTTGAGGTCAAGTATGGGGCTATAACCCTAGTTATAGTCAACCCTAGTAGAAGGTCGAAAATATCATAATTTTGCACAAAGGTTGAGGTAAAAAATGGCAAAATTATTTTGAGGAACAGGGCATGTTTTCCCTTTTTAAATTGATGTTTTGTTAGAGGATGGATTGTCCTAGTATAGGAAATTTTTTTTTGGGTATCTTAAGGTTGTTGGAGGACAACAAGTAGGTGCCAAAGGAGGCCCTAAGTATAGCCTCTTGAAGGATAAAGAGATTTATAAGAAGAGGCAGAAAGGTGATGCTAAGGATTGATGTTTTAAGGACTAAAGAAGGAAGTCAAAGGGGGCAATGTAATTAGCCCTAGATTTCTTGTAAGAGAAGGAATCTATAGCAGAAGTAGGCATCCCTCCATGCCCTAAATTTGTCTTCATTGGGAAGCATAGGAAGGAAATAGAAGGAGGAATTCCATAAGATTTGTGTTCTTTTGGAATACTAAGGAGCAACTAGTGGGAAATAAGTCCCAAAGTTTTGACTTCTTGAAGGACTAAGGCACAGCAAGTGGGTAGTTGATGAAGATCCTATGTGTTGAGTCATTGATGGACCTGTGATCAGCTAGAGGTAAGATTGGAGCCATGTTTAGTGACCTAAAGGAGAATCATAATTGATAGAGGCAGAGACGTATTGTTGCAGATCGAGAGCCAAAGGATTAGGTAGATGTGTTCAGGGTATGACTAGGGGAGCTGTGAAGTGCATTAGATCATCTAGTAGGTTAGATTCTACTTTGTTCAGGTTAGATTGGTTGTCGAAGGACAAACACCAAAACCTAGTTGTATATTCATTGTATTAGTGATTGTATGAGTGCCATGATCCATGGTATGGGAGCCCTAGACAATTATATTACAGTTTGCCAATATAATGAAGTAAGGTTATTGAAAAATTGAAAAATGTTGCATATTTTGTGCACTAGATGAGTTTCTATTTTTTATATTGTGTTATGAAAAGTATTTTGCAGTGGCATTTTGTTAAGTTTCTGAACATGTTCTATGCCATTTCAGATTAGGGCACAATACTGAAGAAGATAGAACATGCTAATAGATCGATAGAAGACAAGCAAAAATAGAGATAATAAATGGTGGCATTACGGCGATCAGCAGGATGCTTCTACCAGCGAAGTCTCCAATAGGTCATTCAGCCAAGCGTGTCACACATCACCCCAGAACAACCCAAACAAAGAACAGTCCATATATATCATAGTTCCAACACTATCCAGAGAGAGAGAATTCCTCCACAAAAATGTCACAAATGAACTCTAAGTCTCTCCAATATATAGGAATCTTTGGGGGTGTGTGACACGTCCTTTAAGACATTTAAGTCTATATTTTATTCCAGGCCGACCTAGCACATAAGTGGAATAAATTCAAATTACATGTTCTGCTCATCCGATCGAGATGATCTTTAGATCAATCTTACACCTCTCCGAAAGAGGAATCCAATAAAAATATTGGGATCGTCATCTGAGCAGCAAAACCCAGAGTTTGGACCTAGTTGTCCAATTTTCACTCCCTCTCAACTAGGGAGAACTCTGTCCACTAGTGCAATCCAAACATCATGCGTCATCCCGCCGTAACTTGCTTTGCTGGCCTCTTTATTTCATAACAGAAGTGGGTCAGTCACAAAGACATCATACCCAGCTAACAGATTCAGCCCAGAGATCTGAAACCTCTATAGGACTCACAAAGAGTCTCATACCAACCCGAAGTTGGTTTACCTAGCCTGAAGTCAGTAGGAGGTCCGAAACCTCGCTTGGACTCAAGAGAGTCATATATACTAACCCGAAGTTAGTCTCACTGACTTGATGTCAGTTGGAGGTCCGAAACCTCACATGGAATCAAAGAGTCACATACCAACCCGAAGTTGTTTTATATGACCCAAAGTCAGTAGGAGGTCCGGAACCTCACTAGACTTGATCCCAGATCAAGTGGTTGGACATGTGTCATCCTAGGTAGAGAGTACGACAATCTCTGATGCGTCCATCAGTCTTTGCTACTAGTCTCTAGCTTTTCCCACCTCATTGGCCAAATGAGAGGTACTTCCCATGAGTTGAGAACTCAAATGGGTAGGATGCATACAGGGGCACAAATCATGAGAGGTGAACCAACTCAATCATCATGGTGGGGACCAAGAACACCAACAAGGTTCGGAAAGCCTAGCCATATGGTTGTTATAGCTCCGAGAAGCTATCCCCAAAGCCCCCCAGAGCTCCCAGAGCTCATTGTCCAATAGGACCCTCACAATAGGGTCATTCCACGATTCCAAGATTCTGAGGGAAGGTTAGGAACATGACCTTCCCCAAGGGCATATTGAGAATATCCGCAACCTGTTCATCAGTTCCTATGATCGATCCTTACGGTGCCTCGTTGTACCATATCTCAGATAAAGTGGTACCATCCATCAACATGCTTGGATCGATCGTGGAACACGGGATTCTATGACAAACGAATCCCCCTCTAGTTATCACAAAGGATAACAGTGGCATCTAGCACATGCTCGAGCAGCTCACTGAAGAGCTTTCACAACCAAGTGAATTCACAACAGGCCATACATGTTACAATGTATCCGGGCTCATCAGTGCTCAAGGCTACCAACTTCAGTTTCCTGCTCGAAGCAGATCTACATGTGAAGTAGCATCCATATGTGCTCTTGCGATCCACGACGCTACTAGACCAATCGACATCAGTATAACCAAGGAGTGTCATGCTCTTCGCAGTGTATCTTAGCCCAAGGTCTATTGTGCCTCAGAGATATCTCAAAATTTTCTTGGCACCAACCCAGTGAATGATATGACCAACCATGTGTTGACTCAAAGTGTTCACTGCACAACATACGTTCGGACGGGTGTTCACTAAGAACATCAGGGACCCTACTCAGTAGCATTTGCTTAACATGGGCCCAACAACACTGCCACTCAACTTCTTAAAGTTGAGATCCATTGGTGTCGACATGAACTTGTAGTCCACCATACTAAATCTTTCCAGAAGCTTCACAATGTATTTTCCTTCAGAAAGGAAAATATTTCTAGGTCTCTACCAGGTCTCCAGGCCTAGGCATCAGTCCTAGGTCTTTCATCTCGAACTCAGCAGCGAGCTCCCTCTTACGCTGATTAATGAGAGGGTCATCTCCTTCTATCAACCTTGAAGTAAAGGTTCGGATCAGCATTATTATGAGTGAAGCCCAACTTCATTAGGTAGCTCTCTATCCTCTCGTACCAAGCTCAGGGTGCTTGCTTTAGCCCATAGGGGGCTTTCTTGAACCTACAGACATGGGTGTCCCTAACTTGGACTTCGAACCCCAAAGGTTTCTCAACATACAACTTCTTCCTTTATCGCATCATGTAGAAATGTTGTCTTTACATCCATCTGATGAAGACTCCATCCTTGCGTAGCAACGAGGGTTATGATTGATCGAATGGTGGTATATCGGGCCACAGGTGCAAGTGTGTCATCATAGTCTATGCCTTCCTCACAAGCAACGGATCTTGCCTAGATCTTTTCAGCACTTCCATTAGGTCCATGCTTGATTTTGTATCGAGGTGACAACAACTTTGATCTGTGGTCTTGGAACCATCACTCTCGCATCCTTGCAGATTTAGATACTTTATAGCTTCTTCACATGATCTAGGCTCATATTGTACTCATCGCTGCTAGATACCCCTGGTATTTATATGGCTTCTTGTTTTTCCTCCGGAATTTCCCCCTTTGAATCCATATGTCTCTGAGCCATGAGGATATTCTTTCGTTTAGCGCAATGGTATCCGCTCAGGAGTATATATAGAGATGTATTCTCCCTCTTAATTCCAGCTTCTCTCTCTCGAGAAAAACATCTATTTTTAAATGAGGGCATCTCAGACACCAGCTTGGAAGGGAGTTTTATTCTCCCATAGTCAAAACCATCCAAGACCACAGTCCTTTGTAAAAGACTTCCAACAACGTGTCTGAAAGCTGCAGAAACACATTTTACCATTATGCTCCAATGTGAGACTGCTACTGTCACATGCTTACTGCTACATAGGTGTATATCTATGTCACTGTCCAACAGGGAGAATATATCAACAAGCCTCAGCTTGTGTTAGAAGTCCTGTTATTCTAAGGAGGTATATTGTAGCTTCCTCAACTAGCCCTCTTTACTGTGACTCACATAACTAGGAATCCAAACATGATTTCTTCTTTCATAATTCTTCACTTGAGAGCTTCATCTACTACATCTAGTATCTCATCCAACACTGCTTCTCAATTTTAGATTTACAGTTAAAATTTTACGGAGGCTCATACAACACCATCATTTTGATCGTCGACTTCTTAAAGTAAAATTTTAGTAGCATACCTTAGTATCAACGAAATTTATAGGAGATGAGGAATGTCTTCTGATAAAGGAGGACATACTTAGATCAGTTTTTGAGTATGGTTGAAAACATATAACCATGATGCCCACAGATACAGGGATATATTTCCTTTATTGTAATTTTCGCTTTGTTCTTAATGCTAATCTTGTTCGCTTTGAAGATGAAAATTCTGAGAAGATTTGTTATGAACAGAACAAGGGCCAATAACACTTTCTCATACCGCTCATATCAACAGAACGTTATGAACTGATCAATATTTAGATGTGCAAGCTCAAGACTAAAATCTTCTTGATAATGGCTCAATTTTGATGGCTTTGGTTACAAGAATCAAAACATATCATGGATGTTATAATAAGAAGTGCTTGTAGAGGTTGGATTCTGCAATATTACCATAGAAGAATATAAAGTTAGTTTATCAGCGCCAGCCTCTTCCTTGAGTCAGCAATGGTACCTTCAACCATATAGCTCATAAATTTCCTATAATATGGAATGCAGCTCCAGAAGCAATACTTGCAACAACTCGAGTATACACTCACAGAAATTTGTCCTCTCTTTTGGTGTCTCTCCACAGTACACTTGGTCAGCAACAAGAATGGACATTCAACCCTCCTTTGTGAGTAAACTTGGTCACTGTAAATTCAGAACACGAACTGTTAGTTACAGCAAAACTCAACCTTGACGTTCAGCTACCCATCCCTTCTCCACAGTGAAGTAAAGGTATAAACTTTTCTTGTTCACAAAGGAACTCTCACTTTCCCAGAAATCGCTCGATACACTAAGTTGACACCTGCACAGTTGAAGAATTTCCTCCTTGTTCTTATCCAACACAATTGTGTCTAGGCCTTCAAAATTGAACAAGAACTTGGTATCTCATCGGCTACATCTTTGATTTCATTTTTTGCTATAATTTTCAAGAGTTCGAATGGCTACGACGTGTGCAGGTTACATCCTTCAGCCTTCAAATCTGCGCTTAAAATCCTCCTCGTGTACAGCATTATCCATTGCTTAATGTGCAATTTATTTCGGCAACCTTCTTCAAAGTTATTTTTTTGAAAGGGTTTTGAAACCCATTAAAAATGGCGGTGAACCGGAGTTTAGTGGCTTTGGTAGCCGAAAATAATTTTGCTATAAAATTTTACGCCATTCGCACAAGCCAAAAAAAAATCTGCAGGCTCTATCGTTTGATGGTTTGGGGGGTTGCATCGTCTCCCTCTCAGCTATTGCTCAGCCCACAACACAAAGTCCCAAAATTTTAACTTCAGCTCCCGAAGTGTAGGCCCTTTGTCATCCTTTTGACGCGACTGACTCTAGACAACAAATACAATGTGGCTTTCGTCCCTGATGGACGTCATGTAACAACTGACCCTCCACAGTGACTATTTTTTGTTCCCATATATTTATTACGGGAGCTAGAGGCCATCATTTGATCTCATTATTCAACTCGGCTCCTCGATTTAACTGTTCCAATCATCCAGTGATGTGGTCAGCCTCAGATGTTCAGCTTCCCGACAGAAAGCATTATGGATGTTTTTAAATTGTTGTTTGTGGCCCTTGATATTCTTCTTCGGCCTTCTCTGCACTAACAATGTTCAGGTGTCTAACAACGATGGCTTTCGTCATTCTCCACATTTGAAAAAAAACAGGCTTACTCGAACCAATCTCGGCCTTGGATTCTGCCTATGAACCCTTCAAACCTTAGTGAACCCTCATGGAGAACCACTAAACCCTCATATGACAATGATTCACATGATTGCTCTTCAGCCAATTAGGCCAGCAGACTGGCTCTTAAAACAATTATTCACAGACCTGTTTTGTCCTTCAAACAATCCTTCATCTTGGTCCGCATATCCTACAACAATTCGGCCGCCATTCAAACCTTTCCATGCTATCTTGAAGCGGAATTTCTTCCATGTTATCTTGAACCTTTCTTTACTGCTAACCGAACTTGAAACTAGCCTTTAACCAGATCTGACTAAGCCCAAAAACATGCCTAAATAATACGCTGTCACCTACAGCTGCTTCCACGTTGTCTAGGGCAGACTTTCTCATGTTGTTCCAAGTCTCCTTGTTCAGCCAGATGAGATGCACTTGATGGATCAATAGATTTCCAACACAAATTTGGGCATTTTCTTCTCCTTATCCTCTGATACCATGTTAAGTTTCTGAACATGTTCTATGCCATTTTAGATTAGGGCACAATACTAAAGAAGATAGAACATGCTAACAGATCGATAGAAGACAAGCCAAAACAAAGATAATAAATGGTGGCATTATGGTGATCAGCAGGATGCTTCTACCAGCAAAGTCTCCAATAGGTTATTCATCCAAGCGTGTCACACATCACCCTAGAACAACCCAAAAAAATAACAGTCCATATATATATAGTTCCAAAACTATCCAGAGAGAGAGAATTCCTCCACAACAATGTCACAAATGAACTCTAAGTCTCTCTAATATATAGGAATCTTTGGGGGTGTGTGACACATCCTTTAAGACATTTAAGTCTATATTTTATTCCAGGCTGACCTAGCACATAAGTGGAATAAATTCAAAGAACATGTTCTGCTCATCCGATCGAGATGATCTTTAGATCAATCTTACACCTCTCTGAAAGAGGAATCTAATAAAAATATTGGGATCGTCATCTGAGCAGCACAACCCAGAGTTTTGACCTAGTTGTCCAATTTTAACACATTTGAATTGTTAGTGTCAGATATTCTAAGACCCTAACCTCTATTCTTCAGTGCCATGGAAAAACAACACCAGGAATAGTCTCCACCCCTATGATGGCTATGTTGAGTTTGCCTAACTTTACCTTGGGGATCCTAGTGTGATATATTGATCCTCCTCCACACATGTTGCTCAATCATCTCAAATCTTATGTGGCTTTGATTATGGTACAACTAGTTCCAACTACCTCCATGACCACTTTAGTTCCACCAAAGCCTCAATATAACTTTACTCCTATTGTGAAATAAATTGGTGAGGGAGGGAAAGCCTAGGAGAAGGGGGGCCAAGATAAGGAAACCCAAGTGGCAGCCACTCGATCTGCAACACCTAAGCCTACTTTTCCATGTTATTTGTGAGATATTCATGGTCATTCCACTAATCATTTCCTTTTTAAAGAGATTGATTTCAATGGACAAAATTCAGCTAGACCCCGATGTCCTAGAGGTCTGATTCACTTTATCTAATAGTCCAAGAAGAATAATTCTTTACACAAAAATCATACATGTTCTTTGTGTGATATGTATGAACTCTAATCTCATCATTGTCATTATATCTACTATTTTTAGGATGCCCTTACAAATCTTCATGAGATGGATACCACTCAGAGTGACCCTTCCACTCTCTACCCATGGTTCTTGGCACTATTTCATCACTAGGGTAGGAGGTTATTCAAACAAATATTGTGATTCCTCCTCCTAAAGTGGAAATGACAGATAAATCTGTACCAAACCTTTACTTGCCATCATATGTGAAATTGACGTCTTCAAACTCCTTAGGAGTGTCTAAGTGCATATCTTTAGATTCACCTTCTAGAGTTACTTCGGTCTCAACATTGGTGGACCTTGAATCCAATTGTCTCTAGTATACCACAGTAAGCGTTACGTATGTGAACCATGTCTCCCATGATAATGATTGGTTCAAGAACCCCTTACTTCAAAACCAAAAATTTGAACCACATCCATCTTGTGGCCATCACATTTCCACACAATGTTTAGGTAATAAGGCATCCATTTCGGAGGGTCCAGAAGACAGAGTTCCCCCAAACCCTCATTGTGCATTTGGTAATTTTTCCTATAGTACCACTATTCTTCTCCATCTTGAGAAACTTCTAGATTCCCATATCACTCCAGACCACTCTAGGGATGATCTACTTCGTCATTCATCTTACCTCAACAACCTAGTGCCATAGAAATTGTTGTTGTTCAACCCCAGAGTTGTCTTGGTGAGCATAAGTTCATTATATCTAAATACACTCTTTGGTATGGTGACACCATGTATGTGAACCCAGAAATTTTGTCCCTTTGACTCATAAATGCAGTACCAAGTGAGATTGGCATACCATCATTGCTTTTCTCCCAATATATCCATTATCATGGGGAGGTAACATGCGCACTAGTAAATTGACAATCAAAGAGGTATATATTCACTCAATGTAGTGAATCCAACGCAACTTGGATCACTCAAAACCAATATTGTATGCTCCCGATATCGTGTTCTGATTATTTTCCTAAACAACTAAAAACATTTGCAGGTTGGATGCAGGTACACTAATTGGGCAGGTTGATCAGGATTTTCGGGCCAATGGCATATTACCAAGTGGCCTCACCGGATAGGCTTGAAATGTCAAATTTTTATTGGTTCAAACTGTTGTGTTATGATTGGTTAAATGGTTGATTTATTGGCCCAATGGATGGGAGCCACGTGGGCCAATGGTGGGAAGCCACTTGGCCTCCCAATGTCAACTAAAATTATGTTATGGCTCGAACTGGCCTCCGGGTGAGTCAAACATGAGATGGGTGGAGTGGCAACACAACATTGTACGAGGTGAGTCGAAACCCTTACTTCAAAACCAACAATTCGAACCACATCCATCTTGTGGCCATCACATTTCCACGTAGTGTTTAGGTAATAGGGCATCCATTTCGGAGGGTCCGGAAGACGGAGTTCCCCCAAACCCTCATATTTCATTTGGTTGTGTCGCTTCTATTACCACTATTCTTCTCCATCTTGAGAAACTTCTAGAGTCCCATATCACTCCATACCACCCTAGGGATGATCTGCTTCATCATTCCTTCATCTTACCTCAACAACCTAGTGCCCTAGAAAATGTTGTTGTTCAACTCCAGTGTTGTCTTGGTGAGTATAAGTTCATTATATATAAATACACTCTTTGGTATGGTGACACCATGTATGCAAACCCAGAAATTTGGTCCTTTTGACTCATAAATGCAGTTACAAGTGAGATTGGTATGCCATCATTGCTTTTCTCCCAATATATCCTTCTGCCACTGTGTTAAGTGAATATATACCTCTTTCACTGTCAATTTACTAGTACACATGTTACCTCCCCATGTTAATGAATCCTCTTTCTCTAACAAAATATTCCCACTTGACTGATCCAAGGGCTTGTAGAGGAAGGGTAACTGCAATTAGATTAAGGATATTTGAGGTCAAGTATGGGGCTATAACCCTAGTTATATTCAACCCTAGTAGAAGGTCAAAAATACCATAATTTTGCACAAAGATAGAGGTAAAATGGAAGAATTATTTTGAGAAACAAGGCATGTTTTCCATTTTTGAATTGATGTTTTGTTATAGGATGGATTTTCCTAGTATAGGACAATTTTTTTTGGGTATCTTAAGGTTGTTGGAGGACAACAAGTACGTGCCAAAGGAAGCCCTAAGTATAGCCTCTTGAAGGATAAAGAGAGTTATAAGAAGAGGCAGAAAGGTGATGCTAATGATTGATGTTTGAAGGACTAAAGAAGGAAGTCAAAAGGGGAAGTGTAATTAGCCTTAGATTTCTTGTAAGAGAAGGAATCTATAGCAAAAGTAGGCATCCCTCCATGCCCTAAGTTTGTCTTCATTGGGAATCATAGGAAGGAAATAGAAGGAGGAATTCCATAAGATTTGTGTCCTTTTGGAATACTAAGGAGAAACTAGTGGGAAATAAGTCCCAAAGTTTTGACTTCTTGAAGGACTAAGGAGCAGCAAGTGGGAAGTTAATGAAGATCCTATGTGTTGAGTCATTGATGGACCTATGATCAGCTAGAGGTAATATTGGAGCCATGTTTAGTGACATAAAGGAGAATCATCATTGATAGAGGCAAAGGTATTTTTGCAGATCGAGAGCCAAAGGACTAGGCAGATGTGTTCAGGGTACGACCAGTGGAGCTGTGAGGTGCGTTAGATTAGCTAGTAGGTTAGATTCTACTTTGTTCAGGTTAAATTGGTTGTTGAAGGACAAACACCAAAACCTAGTTGTATATTCATTGTATTAGTGATTGCATGAGGGACGCGATCCCTGGTATGGGAGCCCTAGACACTTATATTACAATTTTCCAATATAATGAAGTAAGGTTATTGAAAAATTGAAAATTGTTGTATATTTTGTGCACTAGATGAGTTTCTATTGTTTATATTCTGTTATGCAAAGTATTTTGCGGTGGAATTTGATTTTTTAGTGTCATATATTCTAAGATCCTAACCTTTATTCTCTAGTGCCATGGAAAAACAACACTAGGAATAGTCTCCACCACTATGATGGCTATGTTGAGTTTGCCCAACTTTACCTTAGGGATCCTAGTGTGATATATTTATCCTCCTCCATACATGTTGCTCGATCATCTCAAATCTTATGTGGATTTGACGATGGTACAAATAGTTCCAACTACCCCCATGACCACTTTAGTTCCACCACAGCCTCAACAGAACTTTACTCCTATTGTGAAATAAATTGGTGAGGGAGGGAAAGCCTAGGAGAATGGGGGCCAAGATAAGGAAACCCAAGTGGCGGCCACTCCATCTGCAACACCTGGGCCTACTCTGCCATGTTATTTGTGAGATATTCGTGGTCATGCCACCAATCATTTCCTTTTTAAAGAGAGTGATTTCAAAGGACAAAATTCAGCTAGACCCCGATGTCCCAGAGGTCTGATTCACTTTATCTAATAGTCCAAGAAGAATAATTCTTTACACCAAAATCATACATGTTCTTTGTGTGATATGTACGAAATCTAATCTCATCATTGTCATCATCTCTCCTATTTTTTGGATGCCCTTACAACTCTTCATGAGATGGATACCACTCAGAGTGACCCTTCCACTCTCTACCCATGGTTCTTGGCCCTATTTCATCACTAGGGCAGGAGGTTATTCAACCCACTATTGTGATTCCTCCTCCTAATGTGGAAATGACAGATAACTCTGTACCCAACCTTTACCTTCCATCATATGTGGGAATGACGTCTTCAAACTCCTTAGGAGTGTATAAGTGCATATCTTTAGATTCACCTTCTAGAGTTACTTTAGTCTCAACAATGGTGGACCTTGAATCCAATTGTCTCTAGTATACCACAATAAGCGTTACATATGTGAACCATGTCTCCCATGATGATGATTGGTTCAAGAACCCCTTACTTCAAAACCAAAAATTCGAACCACATCCATCTTGTGGCCATCACATTTCCACACAATGTTTAAGTAATAGGGAATCCATTTCGGAGGGTCGAGAAGACAGAGTTCCCCCAAACCCTCATAGTGCATTTGGTAGTTTCACCTATAGCACCACTATTCTTCTCCATCTTGAGAAACTTCTAGATTCCCATATCACTCCAGACCACCCTAGGGATGATCTGCTTTGTCATTCCTTCATCTTACCTCAACAACCTAGTGCCCTAGAAATTGTTGTTGTTCAACCTCGTGTTGTCTTGGTGAGCATAAGTTCATTATATCTAAATAAACTCTTTTTTATGGTGACACCATGTATGTGAACCCAAAAATTTCGTCCCTTTTGACTTATAAATGCAGTACCAAGAGAGATCGGCATACCATCATTGATTTTATCCCAATATATACATTAACGTGGGGAGGTAACATGTGCATTAGTAAATTGACAGTCAAAGAGGTATCTATTCACTTAACACAGGGGTGAAAGGAGCTAGTTTAGGATATATTGTTATCTAAAGCATGGAGGTGGTCATTTACACTGAAGCTGAAATGCTTCATGTGGTTGGTGATTCACAATCTCATTCTTACATCCATTTTCATGCGGTTGGGGTGTTATGTCACTGAAAAAAAATAGTCTAAATCAGGGTTTGTTCACCTGGTGTGGTCCTTTGGCCCCTAAGTGTCATGTAGGCCTTGTAGTGATTCAGTGGATCAAGAAAGTGCTCAAAATTCAAAGTGTTAAAAAGTGCTCTAAAATGATGGAAAAAGATAGATCTCGTCACCTTGAATCCAACGCAACTTGGATCGCATAAAACCAATATTATATGCTCTCGATATCGCGTTTTGATTATTTTCCTAAACAAATAAAAACATTTCTAGGTTGGATGCAGGTACACTAACTGGGCAGGGTGATTGGGCAGGTTGATCAGGATTTTCTGGCCAGTGGTATATTACCAAGTGGCCTCACCGGATAGGCTTGAAATGTAAAATTTTTATTGGTTCAAATTGTTGTGTTATGATTGGTCGAATGGTTGATTTGTTGGCCCAATGGATGGGAGCCACGTGGGCCAATGGTGGGAAGCCACTTGGCCTTCCAATGTCGACTAAAATTATGTTATGGCTCAAAATGGCCTCCGGGTGAGTCGAACATGAGATGGGTGGAGTGGCAGCCCAACGTTGTATGAGGTGAGTCGAACCCCTTACTTCAAAAGCAACAATTTGAACCACATCCATCTTGTGGCCATCACATTTCCATGCAGTGTCTAGGTAATAGGGCATCCATTTCGGAGGGTCCGGAAGACAGAGTTCCCCCAAACCCTCATAGTGCATTTGGTTGTGTCACCTCTAGTACCACCATTCTTCTCCATCTTGAGAAACTTCTAGAGTCCCATATCACTCCATACCACCCTAAGGATGATCTGCTTCATCATTCCTTCATCTTACCTCAACAACCTAGTGCCCTAGAAATTGTAGTTGTTCAACTCCAGTGTTGTCTTGGTGAGTATAAGTTCATTATATCTAAATACACTCTTTGGTATGGTGACACCATGTATGCGAACCTAGAAATTTCATCCCTTTGACTCATAAATGCAGTTACAAGTGAGATTGGCATACCATCATTTCTTTTGTCCCAATATATCCTTCCACCCCTATGTTAAGTGAATATATACCTCTTTCACTGTCAATTTACTAGTGCACATGCTACCTCCCCATGTTAATGAATCCTCTTTCTCTGATAAAATATTCCTGCTTGACTGATCCATGGGCTTGTATAGGAAGGGTAACTGCAATCAGATTAAGGAGATTTGAGGTCAAGTATGGGGCTATAACCCTAGTTATATTCAACCCTAGTAGAAGGTCGAAAATATCAAAATTTTCCACAAAGGTCAAGGTAAAAAATGGTAGAATTATTTTGAGGAACAAGGCATGCTTTCCCTTTTTGAATTGATGTTTTGTTAGAGGATGGATTGTCCTAGCATAGGAAATTTTTTTTTTGGGTATCTTAAGGTTGTTGGAGGACAACAAGTAGGTGCCAAAGGAGGCCCTAAGTATAGCCTCTTGAAGGATAAAGAGAGTTATAAGAAGAGGCAGAAAGGTGATGCTAATGATTGATGTTTGAAGGACTAAAGAAGGAAGTCAAAGGGGGCAGTGTAATTAGCCCTAGATTTCTTGTAAGAGAAGGAATCTATAACAAAAGTAGGCATCCCTCCATGCCCTAAGTTTGTCTTCATTGGGAAGCATAGGAAGGAAATAGAGGGAGGAATTCCATAAGATTTGTGTCCTTTTGAAATACTAAGGAGCAACAAATGGGAAAGAAGTCCCAAATTTTTGACTTCTTGAAGGACCAAGGAGAAGTGAGTGGGTAGTTGATGAAGATCCTATGTGTTGAGTCATTGATGGACCTATGATCAGCTAGAGGGAATATTGGAGCCATTTTTAGTGACCTAAAGTAGAATCATCATTGATAGGGGCAGAGAGGTATTGTTGCAGATCGAGAGCCACAAGACTAGGCAGATGTGTTCAGGGTACGACCAATGGAGCTGTGAAGTACATTAGATAAGCTAGTGCATTAGATATATTTTTGTTTGGAGGGTCACAATCACACTCTTACATCCATTTTCATGCAGTTGGGGTGTTATGTCACTGAAAAAAAAATAGTCTAACTCAGGGTTTGTTCACCTGGTGTGGTCCTTTGGCCCCTGAGTGTCATGTAGGCCCTGTAGTGATCTAGTAAATCAAGAAAGTGCTCAAAATTCAAAGTGTTAAAAAGTGCTCGAAACGATGGAAAAAGATAGATCTCGTTGCCTTGAATCCAACGCAACTTGGATCGCGCAAAACCAATATTGTATGCTCCCGATATTGCGTTCTGATTGTTTTCCTAAACAACTAAAAAAATTTGCAGGTTGGATGCAGGTACACTAACTAGGCAGGGTGATTGGGTAGGTTGATCAGGATTTTCAGGCCAATGGCATATTACCAAGTGGCCTCACCGCATAGGCTTGAAATTTCAAATTTTTATTGGTTCAAACTATTGTGTTATGATTGGTCGAATGGTTGATTTGTTGGCCCAATGGATGAGAGCCACGTGGGCCAATGGTGGGAAGCCACTTGGCCTCCCAATGTCGACTAAAATTATGTTATGGCTCGAACTGGCCTCGGGATGATTCGAACATGAGATGGGTGAAGTTGCAGCACAACACTGTACGAGGTGAGTTGAACCCCTTACTTCAAAACCAACAATTCGAACCACATCCATCATGTGGCCATCACATTTCCACGCAGTGTCTATAGAAATTTGAATAATTTGCTGAATTATTCACCGAGATTATCCTGATTACACACTATTTAAGCTTCATGCATAATACATAACCTCTTCTACAATTGATCATCAATATGCGGAAATAGAAAGTAGTCGCATGCACTCATTAAAACATAATCAAGCACACATATCAACACAAGATGTAATGGGAAAGAAATAGCTGAAAACCCCCAAATATCTGTATATTATAATGATAGAGAACATGTAACAATACATAACACAATACTCCTCACAAGTACTCAGTACTATCTCCAAAAGTTACACACAAACTAACTGAGATTTGAACAAGTCCTGGGTTCAAATCTCTTCCACAAGTTTGCCTACCTCTACTGCGCAATCCAAGTTGATTAATGATGAGATCCAAGTTCGAATCCCACTAGATCCAACTGCGCAATCCTCATTGGCAATCTCCATCAATGTGTGTGCAAATCTCATGCACAGCCAATAGTCACAACTGATAGTAGACTCACCCTTTCACCCACCTCAACACTGGTCCCACCTAACTGGTCTTTATCAGCTTAACCGATGTGTTCTTTAGTTGAATTATGATTTAATAAATTAGTGAATTAATTATTAATTAATTCACACCACTCATCACTAGTGTATTTGTCAGTTAGACTAAATACAACTAGTTCAACTAAGTTAAACCGAACACAACTCCACCAACTGTCTCATCAACTCCACCAAACTTTGCCACTTGAGTCCTAACTGAATTCAACCATGCAATAGCTCAACTAACCCTTAGGAAAATCATATTTCCTTCTGTCAGCTGCATGTGCCACATCCAAGCATCAAACTGAAGTGCTCCAAGAGGATAAGAGAATGTTTATAGTCTAAATATTATTAAGGGTTAATAATATTTGACTGTTCTATTTTTAGCCTGGCAGTCTAAAAATAGAAACCGCCCAATGTCTAAAAATAGTCCATCTATTTTTACCAACTCGACCAATCATCCATAAAGAGCATCCCGCAACTCATAGACCATGATCCATAAGTGTCTAAAAATAGACTTTTATGCTGCAATAAACATGGGCCAACTTATCAAGGTTTAATTTCACACTACTTAAGCCCATCATCTTGTTGCAATCTCAACACTCCCTCTCAACAAGATAAGGATTATCTGCCACCCCTATCCTGCCTCTGTGGTATTCAAATTTTCTCCTGGTGAGCGCCTTCGTCAAGATATCAGCATCCTAATCCTCCGTGGGAATATATGAAAGTAACATGATTCTCCGCTGCACACAATCTCTGATATGATGGTACCTGATGTCGATGTGTTTGGATCTATCATGAAATACTGGATTAGCCGAGAGTTTAATGCAACTCTGGTTATCACAATAAATCACAGTAGGCTCCAAATGTGACCCGAACAACCCGACCAGAATCTTCCTCATCCATATGGCCTCGCATGCAGCCAAGCTTGCTGCCATATACTCAGCCTCTATTGAACTGAGTGCCACGGATCTCTGCTTCCTACTGTACTAGGAAACTGCTGTCGACCTGATACTAAATATCCCTCCAGATGTGCTCTTTCGGTCCGTTGGGCTCCCTGCCCAATCTTCATCCGTGAAGCCACACAGCTTCACCTCATCCTCCTGTCTGTACCACAGACCATATCCCAATGTGCCTCTAAGATAACACAATACATGCTTTCCTGCCTTCCAGAAGAGCTTGGTAGGCTTAACCATAGCTTGCGAAAGCTGGTTAACAGCATAGCATATATCGGGTCGTGTATTGACCAGATACATAAGCGACCCCACCAACTGTCGATAAACAGTGGCATCCACTACCTCCGCTGAAGTAGCATCCTCATTCCTCCAACCTCCAGGAAGAGGAGTATCAACAGGCTTGCAGCCATGCATGTTGAACTTCTCCAGTATCTCCCGGGCATACTTTTACCTCTATCCTGCCCGCCCATCACTGCTACGCGTATATTCCTTCCCAGAAATAATGTAAGGACGCCCAAGTCCTTCATCTCACCTCAGCAAGATCCTCTCGTGATGAAAGTATCAATGTACTTCATCACTCCGTCCAAATCAACATCATCTATACAGTATAATGGTCAAGAATCTCCCCTCCACTCCCACCGTGCATGTGTTAGGATTCGCTTCTACTGCCCTGAGGAATCTGTCCTATGAAATAATCGGTTTATCCGTGTGTACCAAGCACGCAGGTGCTTGCTTCAGCCCATATGCTGTTTCTGAGTCTCGCAGACACATACCACGCCGAAGATCTCGAAACCTTTGGGCTGCTCTATGTACACCTCCTCCTCAATGACTCCGTTGAGGAACACAGTCTTCACATCCATCTGATGAATGTGCCACCCCATCTGCGCTGAGAGAGCTAGGATCATCCGTATGGAAGAATACCTTGCGACAGGTGCAAAGGTCTCCTCATAATCGATCCCCTCTATCTGTGAGAAGCCTCGGGCAACAAATCTTGCCTTGTACTTCTCCACACTCCCGTCAGCCGTCTGCTTCACTTTGTAGATCCATCTCGAACCCACCACTGATTTCCTCCGATCGCATGGAGCCCCCATGCACGTTTCATAGGAAAGAATCATACTCTTCCACCATGGCATCTACCCATGCGAGGTCCTCCACAAACAAAGAGGATGGCTCACACGACACATTTTCTCACAAGAGCCATGTATCCAGTGTACCATTCCTGGGATCGTCTTTGTTCCAGACTGTGTGGTAGGTGGTCCTTCTACAACCTTCTCTCGATCTCTTTCGAGCTTTCACGTTCATCTTTCGTGCCTTATTTGCACCTCTCGATGGTCAGGGCCGCATGGCGCTCCTTTCCCCATGGAATCTTCTCTTGTGGCTAATTCCGATCTCGGAAGCTCATCCTTAGGAACTCATAGCTCCTCATCCGCATGCAAGTGTGGCTCCCTCTCAAGCGAACACCGCACAGTTTTCCTCCCGAAATTTGAGTTATCCCATGGTACACACACATCGTCTGAAAATACACACGATAGTCAGCACGGTGTATCCCACAAATATTCCAACCTCGGCGGTTGGATCCAGCTTCCTTCTTGCATCCTTCGTCACATGCATGTAGATAGGAGAACCAAAAATCCGCAAATGGGAAATGTCAGGCCTCTTTCCAGAATAAGCCTCCTCCGGTGTACTCATGCCAAGAATATTGTGAGGACAATGGTTATGCACATATACTGCAGTATTGCATGCCTCAGCCCACAAGTGAAGGGGTAGGCCCTGATCATGCAACATCGCCCGTGCAACACCCACGATCGTTCTGTTCTTCTGCTCAGCAACCCCGTTCTGCTGTGGGTTATGGGGTGCGATGAGCTCTCCGAATCCCTTCTGCGCTGCAAAAGTCCTTGAATTAAGCAGAGATGAATTCACCACCATTTTCGCTCCTAAGAGCCTTCACATGCTTCCCCGATTCCTTCTCAACCAACGCCTTGAACTCACAGAACTTTGAGTATGTCTCGCTCTTCTTCTGCATGAAGAAGATCCAGCACTTCCGAGAGAAATCATCAACAAAGATCACATAGTACTTGTGCTTTGCTGTCGAAGCTACTGAGAAAGGTCCACACACGTCTGTGTGGATTCTCTCAAGGATTGTCGTGGCGTGACTATCCTTCTCGTGAAAGGTAGCTTTCACAAATTTTCCCAAGGTACACCCCTTACACTGATCTGACTGCACAAGAGTGCCCTTAGGAAGCCCAGTAGAAATCTGTTGTAGTATCTTCAAAGCTCCATGGTGAAGGTGGCCCAATCTTCGGTGCCACAGCTCGCCATCATCCCGGCTCACCACTCCTTCAGCCTTGCATGCCATTGCTGCACCGCCATCTACATGCAATTGATAAAGGTTCTTGACTCGAACCCCTATCTTCCGGGTTTCTCCAGTTGTCTTACTGTACAGGAAGGCTTTTCCTTCGCTGAAAACAACATCGTACCCTTTGTCTTCTAACATTGCCACAGAGATCAAATTCTTCTTCAATCCTAGAACATGCATCACATCCTTCAATAAAAAGGGTTTACCAGACTCCCTCTTAAAGGAAATGGTACCGATACCGGTCGCACTGTATCTACCATCATCGCCCATCTCAATGTGCACTCCAAGATCTTTCTCATCCAGATCTGAAAATAGATCTCGATCTCCAGTCATGTGAAAAGACGCACCACTGTCCAAGACCCATACTGATCCCATCACACTTGAGACTACATGCATCGTGGAAAACTACCAACCGCGAGGCGAAGGTCTTCCTGGGCCGCGCATCCGAAAGAACTCGTTTATTTTTCTTCCGCGACAATTTGTGGCATAAATGTTCGTGTTGGTGATGCTGAAAGCACTTCACCTTGGACATGTCTTGGCTTCTTGCCTTTCGCACCGGAATGAGAAGCTTTGCTCTTTCCCCTTCTTTGCTTTGGCAGCCAAAGCACAATTTTTCATCGGGATGCCTTCATGAAGATCCGTCCCTGGTATTCCGCCTTATCTCCTCTTGCACAAGATCCGACCAAAGTCGCTCCCATCCTGGAAATTTCTCCCGACCATTGACAGAATCCTGATAGGCATGCCAACTCTTCGGAAGACCAAGGAGAGCCAAGATCACCAATTCCTTATCATCGACAGTCACCCCCACACTTCCCAGCTCATCCCTGCATTGGATGAACTTCGTGAGGTACTTCGGCATACTGTCGCCTTTCTCCATCTTTATGTGTCTGAGTTTATCCTTGAGCGCCAACTTCCTCTGGTCACTCTTTCTTTGGAATAAATCTGTCAACACTTTCCACATCAAGTATGGAGAAGCTTTTCCATGCATGCTGGATACAATGTGATCCTTCACACCCTCCAAAAAAATTCTTCTACACTTTGCCATCTTCTTTTGCCAAGCCTCAACTTGAGCAGCATCAGTAGGCTTTGGGATCTCAGCTTCTATGAACTCCTTCAGCCCGTTATCATCTAATATTGCCTCCATTTTTTCCTTCCATGCAACATAATTTGAACTGCCCTCAAGGGCATATTCCAGTTGCAATCCGTTGAAAGACATTTCAACTCTAGCACCAAGAAAACTGCTGCAAATTTCGAATTCCAAATTCTGCTGCAAATTCAAATTCCAAGCTCAAAACTCAGATGCTTCTAGATCTGTGAAAACAAAGTATTTCTAGCACAGAGATCGACTGTAAGGGAATTTACTGGATATATCACCTTTCAAAGAAAGGATGGATCCAGAGGCTACCTGGCTCGTTACAGACTCTGTCTACCGAAATAATTGTAATCACTGTAATAGATCCGATGATCAATCTCGCTCTGATACCATGTAGAAATTTGAATAATTTGCTGAATTATTCACCGAGATTATCCTGATTACACACTATTTAAGCTTCATGCATAATACATAACCTCTTCTACAATTGATCATCAATATGCGGAAATAGAAAGCAGTCGCATGCGCTCATTAAAACATAATCAAGCACACATATCAACACAGGATGTAATGGGGAAAGAAATAGCTGAAAACCCCAAACTATATGTATATTATAATGATAGAGAACATGTAACAATACATAGCACAAAGCTCTCACAGCTCTCAGCACTATCTCAATGCTACACACAAAACTAGTTATGAAGATGAACAAGTCACAGGTTCAAATCTCCTCCACAAGTCTGCCTGCCTCTACTGCGCAATCCAAGTGAGTAATGAATGAGATCCAAGTTTGAATCCCACTAGCTCCAACTGCGCAATCCTCATTGGCAATCTCCATCAATGTGTGTGCAAATCTCATGCACAGCCAATAGTCACAAATGATAGTAGACTCACCCTTTCACCCACCTCTAACACTGGTCTCCACTGAACTGTCCATGCATTGCAGTTAACTGATGTGTTCTTTAGTTGATTTATGAGTTAATAATTAGTGAATTAATTAATAATTAATTCACACCACTCATCACTAGTGTATTTTTCGGTTAGACTAAATACAACTAGTTCAACTAAGTTAAACAGAACACAACTCCACCAACTGTCTCATCAACTCCACCAAACTCTGCCACATGAGTTCTAACTGAAGTCAACCATGCAATAGCTCAACTAACCCTTAGGAAAAGCGTATTTCCTTCTGTCAGCTGCATGTGCCACATCCAAGCATCAAACTGAAGTGCTCCAAGAAGATAAGATAATGTTTATAGTCTAAATATTATTAAGGGTTAATAATATTTGACTGTTCTATTTTTAGCTCGACAGTCTAAAAATAGAAACCGCCCAATGTCTAAAAATAGAGGTCCATCTATTTTTACCAACTCGACCAATCATCCATAAATAGCATTCTGCAACTCATAGACCATGATCCATATGTCTAAAAATAGACATAGTCTAAAAATAGACTTTGCGCCAAAAATAGCCTGCGGGCCCACTTAGTGAAGGCGACTTCATTTCACTAAGCTCCATAATCTTGTTGCATTTTCAACAGTGTCTAGGTAATAGGGCATCCATTTCAGAGGGTCCGGAAGACGGATTCCCCCCCAAACCCTCATAGTGCATTTGGTTGTCTCGCCTCTAGTACCACTATTCTTCTCCATCTTGAGAAAATTCTAGAGTCCCATATCACTCCATACCACCCTAGGGATGATCTGCTTCATCATTCCTTCATCTTACCTCAACAACCTAGTGCCCTAGAAAATTTCGTTGTTCAACTCCAATGTTGTCTTGGTAAGTGTAAGTTCATTATATCTAAATACACTCTTTGCTATGGTGACACCATGTATGTGAACCTAGAAATTTCGTCCCTTTGACTCATAAATGCAGTTACAAGTGAGATTGGCATACCATCATTACTTTTCTCCCAATATATCCTTCCACCCCTGTGTTAAGTGAATATATACCTCTTTCACTATCAATTTACTAGTGCACATGTTAGCTCCCCATGTTAATGAATCCTCTTTCTCTGACAAAATATTCCCGCTTGACTGATCCATGGGCTTGTAGAGGAAAGGTAACTGCAGTCAGATTAAGGAGATTTGAGGTCAAGTATGGGGCTATAACCCTAGTTATAGTCAACCCTAGTAGAAGGTAGAAAATACCATAATTTTGCACAAAGGTAGAGGTAAAAAATGGCAGAATTATTTTGAGGAACAAGGCATGTTTTCCCTTTTTGAATTGATGTTTTGTTAGAGGATGGATTGTCCTAGTATAGGACAATTTTTTTTGGGTATCTTAAGGTTGTTGGAGGAAAACAAGTAGGTGCCAAAGGAGGCCCTAAGTATAGCCTCTTGAAGGATAAAGAGAGTTATAAGAAGCGGCAGAAAGGTGATCCTAAGGATTGATGTTTGAAGGACTAAAGAAGGAAGTCAAAGGGGGCAGTGTAATTAGCCCTAGATTTCTTGTAAGAGAAGGAATATATAACATAAGTAGGCATCCCTCCATGCCCTAAGTTTGTCTTCATTGGGAAGCATAGGAAGGAAATAGAGGGAGGAATTCCATAAGATTTGTGTCCTTTTGAAATACTAAGGAGCAACAAGTGGGAAATAAGTCCCAAAGTTTTGACTTCTTGAAGGACCAAGGAGCAGTGAGTGGGTAGTTGATGAAGATCCAATGTGTTGAGTCATTGATGGACTTGTGATAAGCTAGAGGTAAGTTTGGAGCCATTTTTAGTGACCTAAAGGAGAATCATCATTGATAGAGGCAGAGAGGTATTGTTGTAGATCGAGAGCCACAAGACTAGGCAGATGTGTTCAGGGTACGACCAATGGAGTTGTGAAGTGCATTAGATAAGCTAGTAGGTTAGATTCTACTTTGTTCAGGTTAGATTGGTTGTCGAAGGAAAAACACCAAAACCTAGTTGTATATTCATTGTATTAGTGATTGTATGAGGACCACGATCCCTGGTATGGGAGCCCTAGACAATTATATTACAGTTTGTTAATATAATGAAGTAAGGTTATTGAAAAATTGAAAAATGTTGTATATTTTGTGCACTAGATGAGTTTCTATTTTTTATATTCTGTTATGAAAGGTATTTTGCAGTGGCATTTGAATTGTTAATGTGAGATATTCTAAGATCCTAACCTATATTCTCTAATGCCATGGAAAAACAACACCAGGAATAGTCTCCACCCCTATGATGGCTATGTTGAGTTTGCCCAACTTTACCTTGAGGATCCTAGTGTGATATATTGATCCTCCTCCATACATGTTGCTCGATCATCTCAAATCTTATGTGGCTTTGACGATGGTACAACTAGTTCCAACTGCTCGCATGACCACTTTAGTTCCACCACAGCCTCAACATAACTTTACTCCTATTGTGAAATAAATTGGTAAGGGAGGGAAATCCTAGGAGAAGGGGGACCAAGATAAGGAAACCCAAGTGACGACCACTCCATCTGCAACACCTGGGCCTACTCTTCCATGTTATTTGTGAGATATTCGTGGTCATGCCACCAATCATTTCCTTTTTAAAGAGAGTTATTTCAAAGGACGAAATTCAGCTAGACCCCGATGTCCCAGAGGTCTAATTCACTTTATCTAATAGTCCAAGAAGAATAATTCTTTATACCAAAATCATACATGTTCTTTGTGTGATATGTACGAACTCTAATCTCATCATTGTCATCATCTCTCCTATTTTCGGGATGCCCTTACAAATCTTCATGAGATGGATACCACTCAGAGTGACCCTTCCACTCTCTACCCATGGTTCTTGGCCCTATTTCATCACTAGGGCAGGAGGTTATTCAACCCACTATTGTGATTCCTCCTAATGTGGAAATGACAAATAACTATGTACCTAACGTTTACCTACCATCATATCTGGGATCGACGTCTTCAAACTCCTTAGGAGTTTCTAAGTGTGTATCTTTAGATTCACCTTCTAGAGTTACTTTGGTCTCAACAATGGTGAACCTTGAATCCAATTGTCTCTAGTATACCATAATAAGCGTTATGTATGTGAACCATGTCTCCCATGATGATGATTGGTTCAAGAACCCTTTACTTCAAAACCAAAAATTCGAACCACGTCCATCTTGTGGCCATCACATTTCCACACAATGTTTAGGTAATAGGGCATCCATTTTGGAGGGTCGAGAAGACAGAGTTCCCCCAAACCCTCATAGTGCATTTGGTAGTTTCGCCTATAGTACCACTATTCTTCTCCATCTTGAGAAAATTCTAGATTCCCATATCACTCCAGACCACCCTAGGGATGATCTGCTTTGTCATTCCTTCATCTTACCTCAACAACCTAGTGCCCTAGAAATTGTTGTTGTTCAGCCCCGTGTTGTCTTGGTGAGAATAAGTTCACTATATCTAAATACACTCTTTGGTATGGTGACACCATGTATGCGAACCCAAAAATTTCATCCCTTTGACTTATAAATGCAGTACCAAGTGAGATCGGCATACCATCATTGATTTTCTCCCAATATATACATTAACGTGGGGAGGTAACATGTGCATTAGTAAATTGACAGTCAAAGAGGTATCTATTTACTTAACACAAGGCCGGAAGGAGCTAGTTTAGGATATGTTGTTATCTAAAGCATGGAGGTGGTCATTTCCATTGAAGCTGAAATGCTTCATGTGGTTGGTGATTCATAACCAAATCTTGACTTAGGATAACCTCATCAGAAAAGGTTTCCATGGGCCAGGTATATGCTATTTGTGCAGGGATGTAAGCGAAGAAATGACCCATCTATTCCTCAAATGTCCCTTTTTGACATTTGTTTGGAAGAAGGTCGTATTGTTGTTAGAATTACAAGCATAATGGAATAGGTTGTCCATAGCCAATTGTATTCAATAATGGACAAAAGGGCACAAGGAATACAGGATGCTGCCCTTCTTCATCTTTTGGGACATATGGAACGCGAGGATCTTCAATTAGACTATCTATGACATGAGAAGGACAAGCCTTAAGATTGTAGCATATTTTCTAGAGAGTGGGTCTTGGAAGAGGTTACAAAAGAGGCAATGCATATTCAGGGAGATTTTATCATCAATGCCGAGGTTACAAAAGAGGCAGTGCATATTCAGCGAGATTTTATCATTGGTGCCGAGGTTACAAAAGAGGCGGTGCATATTCAGGGAAATTGGATCATCAGTGCCAAGGTTACAAAAGAGGCAGTTCATATTCAGAGAGATTGGATCATTAGCGATTCTAGGATTATTTGATGGGGCATCATCTTTAGGGAATTACGGTTGTGTGGCTTTTATAGTCTTGGAATATGGTATGTCCTACCACTTTTGGTGGAATGGTGTTGTAGGGCCCAATAATAGAGCTGAGTTGCTTATTTTGTGGGGGGTGTTGATATGGTGGAATGGTGGTGTAAGGACCTGTTGTAGAAAATTTTGTCATTCCCTAGAGACAGTCTAGAGTTGCCATAGACCAGTGCCTAGGACATCTTAATATAGCAAGGAGCTCATAATATAACTTGGGTTGTCAGTCCAAAAGCTCTCTTACTGTCTCTTGTTAAACAAGGAAATTAGTTTAAATGGGACCAAACTCTCTCAGAAGCTGATACAAAGATAAGAATAATGTAGGAATAGCATGCAAAACTCCAACACAAAAGCATCAGACAGTTAAGAGACAACTTACTACAAAGAGGGCCAGTTCAAATAATATTCCACAGAAATCAAATATCAGGAAGTGGATGCAGTGAAGAAACAAGAAGAGGATACTAGCTAGCATGAGGATGATACCTAGATACACAACAAAACCACATATGGGCTTATCCAACTAAGAATCCATACATGACAATGGCGTTTTAAAAGCACCCTCCTCAAGTAACTAATATAGCAGAAAATATGGATGAAATGAGCATGAAACAGTATATCATGACTAGGCCTATTTAAAGCGCTTGACTAATCCAAGTATGGGCACCAACTAGGATGAATCCTTACTTAAGACAGTGAGCCACTCGCATTCTAGAACATGATACAAGAAGATAAATAGCATGGAATGAGATTTTATACTAACACATAAGAGAAAATTACATACTGTGAGATACCAAAGACCAGAATCCTCATTATAGTTATAAATCCTCCTCACTGAGACCCTACGGGCTCTGAGCCTTCATACAGAAGTGTTACAAAATGTATACAAGAACTTCTCACTGCACAGTTTGCTGATAGAAATCTGGAACCCTTACAATGTCTTTCTTTCTAGTTTTTATAGGAGAAGGAGAAAACTCTCGAGATTGAGGTAGGTGATATACATTTAATGATCTTATTTAAAACGAATTTGAAAGAAAAACCCGCCTATGCATGTTAGGCGGTGCTGAACTGGTGCAAGTACTCTACTACAACTTCATGAAATAAATGCTGAGGATGAAAATCTCCTCATGAACAAGACATAAGGAATACAATATATACATGCTCTGTACTTAGCGGGAAGAGAAAAATCTGCTGCAATAAAACCTTGGGGTTGCTTGTATTTGTGCATGGTACTCTCATCCCTCTATCTTTGAACTGAAATCCCAGGTCTTTAATGCAGGGCATCGCATTTCTCGATATTTTAATGATTTTTGTAGGTTGTCCCATTAATGTTTTCTCCGTCACAGATCTGCCTTTTGATTTTCTCTGGAGGGTTTGAGGGGTTTTCTTTCTATTCACATCAAATGGAGTCACATCATAGCAACTATCTCCGTGCCCATCTTAAATTTCTCCCTCGGAGACTGTTAATGGCAGTGCAATGAGCCTCTGTAAGAAAAGCAGTGGATAGTGGTATTTCTTAGTCGCGGCAAACTTGCAAAAACTAGAACTTGTTAAATAAAACCAATCACATGGATGGTGAACACGGTGGGGTTGATGGAAATGATGGTGTAAGTCTGAGGAGATGACGAAACGATACGGGGCGGCGGAAGACACAGAGGGACCATGAGGGATAGACAGGGTGAGGATATATATAACATGAACACTGTAATATGACGAGAAAACGAAGTAGATGAATGATGGAGGTGAACATATAGGACACGTGGGCGTACGGAGGATCAAGCGGAGGGGGTGACATGGAGATGTGGAGTCAACAGGTGGAGGAGAATGCGTCCTGGACCGTCGGATCTTGAAATCGGATCAATAGCTCAAAGACGCCGGGAGCGATGTAACGGTGGGCCACGAGACATTGTAGACTGGCGTTAACACCCGTGCAACTAAGTCAAGCGGTAGCCGTTGGATGAAGACTTCGAGTTCTGACGGTTTACGATCATTCCGCTGCCCGGAATTTGACCAATATTTATTGCGCGAAATGGGAAGTTTGGAAATCGTACGCCGGGACACGCGTCACCCAACGTATGGAATCACTAGGTCCGCGGGTAATACCGCCAACCTCGGATAGGTGGTGCGGAAAATACCACTGGTTTTCTGCGACGGGATACGGACGTGGGGACCACCAGGGAATACAGACTCTGCTCCATTGATTGATTTTTGATCGGACGGCTATGGCTTAACCCGAAAATATGAAGCGATAAGCTCTCGCCTGTTTAGCGCAAGGTTTTAGAGCCGGGGTCATATGTGAAATAAAACAAAAGGGGCTAAGACTTTAGAGGGCCAGGCTCGGCATATTTCCAAGTGCGGGTTTTAACCTTTGCACAGTGTATATTATGAGTGGAAATGGTAATGTTTAGCAAAAATATGGAGGTTTTAGGCCATGGCAGAGGTTTGAAACGGATTTGGAGGAGGCAGCAAACCAAAAATTTATGTGCAAGGGCTAATATGTACAACATCAGCTCCATCTGGGGACGGCATGTTCATCCTTGGACATGTCGAGAACACGCAGACCGTCTGTTTATCTTTCTATAAACTCTGTTTTTCGGTCCCCTTGCATTTCTCTTTTCCTCATTTATCAGCACACCTCCCTTATTAGAACCAAAGCTGAAACAAAATCTATGTACAATATGTTACAACAGGCATACTTCACCTGATTCAGTATTTAAAATATGACTTGAGAAATTGGCCATTCACAGGGGCATCCAACAAATCACCCTGTAAGTTCTTTAACATAAAAGTATTATTTCCTTTCTGTGCCGCAATTTTAAAAGGGCCAAACCAGAGGGAATCAAATTTGGCATGTTTTCCCTTCTCTGCTCTTCGAACGTCCCATCTGAGAACCAGGTCTCCAATTTTAAATTTCCTATCTTTCGCATGCCGATCAAAGATGCTTTTCATTTTCTCCTGATACTCTGCTAATCTCTGATTCACTTGGCTCCGTGCTTCTTCCAATTCTACCAATTGGTTAATCCTTCTGACCATGTCATCTGGTTCTTCCTGGTTTTCCTACATGAAATGTGCCACTGGCAAAGCCAATTGCACAGGAAACACAATTTCTCGTCCATATACTAATTCATAAGGAGATTTCCCTATTGCTCTCTTGCTGGTTATCCTATTCGCCCATAGAGAAAATTTTAATTGGGAATCCCAGTTTTTCTGATTCTCATTTATTGTTTTCTTCAAAGTCTTCACCAGGGTTTTATTTGAGGACTCTGCCAAGCCATTACCCTGTGGATAGTAAGCCGTGGAGTGATTCAATATAATGTTGTACTGCCGGCAGAAATTTACGAACCTGGCAGATTTGAAGGCTTGTGCGTTATCAGTTACAATTCTAGCAGGACAACCAAACCTAGATATGATATTTTCTTCCACGAATTTGATTATCACAACATCTGTAGCATTTCTTGCAGGTATGGCTTCCACCCATTTTGTAAAATAATCCGTGGCTATTAGTATCCATTTATATTGGCCACTTGATGGGGGATGTATTTCCCCTATAAAATCTAAATCCCATTTCTGAAATGGCTCATTTACATGAATAGGAATTAAGGGTAAAGCTACCAATTTCTGTCTTTCTGCAAATCTTTGGCACTTGTCACACGTTCTGACCCAACCAAAAGAATCTGTAAATAATTTTGGCTAGTAGAAGCCAGCCTTCAGGATTTTATGAGCTGTAGCCCTCCAGCTGTAATGTCCTCCACAGATTCCTTCATGAAATTCTGTCATTATATTCTCCACTTCATTTTCTGTAAGGCATAATAGTAATATACCTTAAGGATCTATCCAATATAGCTGTCCATTAGCAACTATGTATTTATGGGATTTCATTCTTACAGCTCTATATTTTACCTTATCACAACTTGGAGGGTAGCTGAGTGTTAAAAGATATTCAACTATTTCTTTATACCAAGGACTAGTGAGATATTTTGTGTGTATCTTTTGAGTGGCCAGCTCTTTTCCACGCTACCCTTCTCCTTCTTCTGACTCCTCATTTGCTATCATGGACAAATTTATGCCTGGAGCCTGATGATTTGATTCTGACAAAATTTTGGCTAGCCCTTGTCCTTTAACCAGCTTAGTGGGTCTTATGTCCAGATCGTACTCCTGTATTTTTGCAATCCATCTTCCTCTTTTGCCTTCACTGTCTCCTTGAACGAGAATGTCTTTGACAGTTGCTGTAGGAACATATGCAGTAATGTGGGATTGCAAAACATATGTTCTAAAAGCTTTGAGAGACTTCACCAAGGAATATGCCTGCTTTTCTAGTATGTTATATTTCAATTCTGCATCATGCAACACTTGACTGAAAAAGGCTATCGGTTGCTCAAATCCATCTTCGTTTTTCTGCAACAAGACTCCAGCTACTGTATGAGGTGAAGCAAATGAAAAGATCATAAATGGCTTTGCATAATCTGGTCCAGCTAGTACAGGGGCTTCAACAAATGCCTTTTTTATCCTTGTGAATGCATCTCTAGATTCCTGGGACCATTTTACTTCATTATTCTTTTTCAACATATCAGTTATATGTCTAACTATCTCAGCATAGTTAGGAATGAATCTTCTCAGAAAATTAATTCAGCCTAGAAACACCTGCACTTCCTTCTTATTTATGGGGAGAGAGATGTTATTTATAACCTCTACTCTTTTAGGGTCTATTTTCACACCATCTTTAGTTACAATGTGCCCTAAAATTTTTCCCTCATCTAATGTAAATAAAGATTTTTGTGGATTAAGAGAAAGGCCATACCTTCTGCATTTTTCAAAAGTTCTCCGTAAATGCTCAATATGTTCATCATCATTCTTTGAAAATACTGTGATATCATCCAGATATACCACCAGAAACTTGTCCTGCTCTCCAACAAAGGCTATGTCCATTGCCCTCTGAAAAGTAGCTCCTGCATTAATTAGCCCAAATGGCATCTGGGCATACATAAATGTACCCCATGGTGTTGTAAATGCAGTTTTCTTCTGATCCTCTGGGAAAACCGCCACCTTATTATAACCGGAAAAGCCATCCATCATTGACATTCTGGATGCTCCCACCACTTTCTGTAGGATGTGGTCCATCTTAGGCAGTGGATAATTATCCTTTAGAGATGCTCTATTTAAATTCCTGAAATCCACACATAATCTTATTTCTCCATTCTTTTTCCGAACATGGACAAGATTCGCCACCCATTCAGAGTACCTTAGTGGCACTATTATTTTGGCTTGTAGCAGCTTCTTGATCTCTTTTTCAATAGAGGGAAGCAGCAGGGGATTTATCTGTCAGAGCTTCTGCTTATATGGTTTTGCATCTTCCCTCAGAGGAATTTTATGCTGCATTATATTAATATCAAAAGTTTTTAGGTCCTGATAGGACCATGCAAACACATCCTTATATGACTGAAATAGCTTCAAATATTTTCTTTTATATTCCTCTGAAACCTTTTTGGATAATTTTACAATTTTGGGCTCAGCATCAGTGCCCAAATTCAAGTCTTCTACTTGATTTTCTTCTACCACTTTGTTTGGCTGCAATGGAATATCATCTTTGTTAAATAATCTTTCTAGAGGCACTAGCCCTCTAGGGATAATATTTACTTTTAGCTGCAACACTTTACTTCCTGACATTTCATTTTTCCATTTGTTATCTGCAATACTTTCAACCTCTTCTTCCTCATAGTCATCAATTTCCATATTAGAAAATTCTCCTACTGTTTCTAAGAATCTCTTCATTTGCTCGTCATCTTCGAATACCTGCCAGTGCTTAATATTATCTGGGATGGATGGCCTGTATCGTACCTCAACTTCTTATCTCAAAAGTGGATTATGAGGAGGTTGGAATGTACTGGCAGCTACAACAAGAGAATCTGCTATTCTGTTCTTCTCCTGAGGCCTGAGCTGTATGTTAAATGCCGAGAAGAAATTGTCTACCATGTCCCATACTTAATTTATATATGTTCTCAGCCGTGGATGCTTATTTTGACATTGATTTCTGACCTGTCTTACCACTAGCTCAGAGTCTCCCATGACTTTTAAACTCTGGATTCCCATATTCTTGGCTGTCTGTAATCCCAACAAAAGTGCTTCATATTCAGCTACATTATTGGTAGCTTCGTATTCCAATTTAAAGGACAGTGGCACCCATTTTCCTATAGGAGAGATTAATAGCACTCCAGCTCCATTACCTTCCTTTGAATTTGCTCCATCAAAATGTAAAGTCCAAATTTCTGATCCCTGGCCTTCTGAAGGCTGCTTAGCTTGGATTTGACCAAAAGGGGGCTCATGGGCATAATTTTTATTTTCTTCTAACATCAAACATGATAAGTCTCCCTCTTTGTTATAAACTGGGGAATTCTCTGAGTAGTCAGCCTTAGTTACCATTTTAACAAATCTAGTCTCCCTGTATAACCTCCTCTCCTGTCCTCCAAAGACTGGGACCGTAGCATATGTTAAGTCCATTTTGAGTGACCCACCAATTTTTTTACCCCAGGATCTTGACAGTAACATGCCAAAGCGGGCTGGGATATCAGCAACCACAATGTCCATGACCACACTTTTTGCTGGGATTTGTGCCAGATTGACCACTAAATCTTTAATCATTCCCAAGCATTTAACTCTTTTGGAATCAAATGAGTATAGGTCTTTATATGGTCTTGTAATTTGCAGTCCTAGTTGTTCCATGACAGACAGAGGCATAAGGTTATGGGAGGCCCCAGAATCTAGCATGCAGTTGTGTAACAACAGGTCATGAATAACTAAAGACACGTAAAAAGGGGGAGTAGAAGGGTCTATTTCCTCTGCATGTGGGCCAAAGACTACCAGGGGTCTTTCTTCTTGGAGGTTCAAACTATCAGGCACAATTGGTATTTCAGGAGGAAGCATGAAGGAAGTAACTTGAGACTGATAGGCAGGCTGTTTTAACAGCTCGGTTAGGGGGGCTGGGATCTTAATTTTCTCGAGCTCTTTTGTAAATTAAAAGCAGAGGAAGGCTTTTCTGTTACAACTTCTTTAAATTCCTTGTTTTCAGCTGAAGATTTAATTTATTTTGACACTGACTCAGCATTAGGAGGACTGACCACTTTTTAAGAAGAAGGAATCTGATCATTAGGCTGCAAGGGAGTATTTAGAGGATTCTTACCTTTTTCTGTGTTTCTCTTTGTTGCTGATTCCTTCTGAGCAGGTACCTCCTTCTGAGGTGGCTCCTCTTCTTGATCTTGAGTTCAGGTCCTCTTCCTTGAAGATCTGAGATCATATTTTCTATTAAAGTGTGCTTGCATGAAATCAGCAAATTGTTTACAATAATGATCAATCTCTGCTTCTTCTTCTTCTTGCAATGGGCATTCCATTTCATCATTGTTTGAGAAAGCAAGATTTGAATCTCCTAGCTCATAAGCAGCATCTTCAGTGGAGTCTTCTGCTTGACCTGCCAATTACAATGGATGTGGTACCTGGTCTTGTTGCTCCTTTGCTTCCCTAGGCAATATCTGCAATGGTGGTCTTTTATACTGAGGATTGTATCCTCTGTTTGGAGCATTATAAAAATTCTTGGGGGCTGAACTCTTAGCCTCCAGTTCGAGTTTGACCATCTTCTTAATCATCTTGCTTATTTCATCCATCTTGTCTGAATCCTTCTCTTGGCTAGAGGAGGAAACCTCTTCTTTACCTCTCCTCCTAGTATCTTGTTCAACTTTTCCCTTTAATTTCCCAGTGGAGGCAAAGTTTGCTTCCAACTCCAGAGCATCCGATTGAGCATCATCTAAGGTAGCAGGTTTTCTTTCCCTTAGGGAGAATCCAAAATCTGAGTCAAATACTGCTATGAAAACAACTTTGGCAGCATTCTGATGTGGCTTCATATCAGCAGGGAGATTTAGATATAACTTATTAAATCTCTTGATAAACTCTGACACTCCTTCATTATGTTTCTTCTTAAGAGTATTGAATTCAGTAAGACACTGTCCATGGTCTTTCTTTTCTCCCCATTTCCTGAGAAAATTATTCTCCATGTCATCCCAGGTGGCCACTGAACGGTTTCCCAAGGTCTTGAACCATTTTCTGGCTTCACCCTCCAAAGATTGCACAAACAATCTCAAGAACACATCCAAATGTTCAACATTTAAGTTTTCTGCAAAGGAGCAGAAAGTCTCAAGATGTTTCTAAGCATCAATTTCATTTTTGCCATTAAATCTGGGCAATATCTTCAAATAATCCTGTGGCATATCATTTAGCACTTGGGGTAAGGCCAGTGGAGCATATTTGTTCAATAAAAAAGCTTGTACATTCGCCATTGGAGGAGGTGGGGGTTGTGCAACAGTCTGAGATACAAATGAAGGAAGAGGAGGCAGAGGGAGTGGAGTATGTGGGACAATCGGGAGGTGTTGTATAGAGGTCTGGGGTGTGGATGGAAACAATTCACGATTAACAAAGGCTACCTCTGTAAATTTTTTAATTTCCTCAGCCTCAGGAGTAGGACGAAAATCCTCTTCAATCCTGGCACTTCCCCTAGGTGGACTTTCCAAATAATATTCGGGATTTTCTTCGGTGGAATCGGGATGTTCGGTTCTAATTTCTTGAGAAGATGAGGGCGTACAATCTGCTACAGAATATTCAGGGATTTCAGCACGAACTGATTTCCTCTCTTTCCAAATTCTTTTATGAATGATCTTCTCTGGGTCAGACATGTAGGGTGTCTTCGACTGAGATGTATCTAATCCCAAATGTGGCTTACAAGGAGCCAGGACTACCAATAAATTTATCGAATAAATAACAATGGAGTCACCAAGGTGAGAGATGCGCAACTCTTCAACTCTCTGTGCTCACCTGATTAGAGAGTGAATATGATTTGTCGAGGCCCAGGGAAACTGATATTCTTGAATTCACTCCCCGGCAACGGCGCCAGAAAGATGTTGTAGACAATTTTGTCATCCCCTAGAGACAGTCTAGAGTTGCCATAGACCAGTGCCTAGGACATCTTAATATAGCAAGGAGCTCATAATATAACTTGGGTTGTCAGTCCAAAAGCTCTCTTACTGTCTCTTGTTAAACAAGGATATTAGTTTAAATGGGACCAAATTCTCTCAGAAGCTGATACAAAGATAAGAATAATGTAGGAACAGCGTGCAAAACTCCAACACAAAAGCATCAGACAGTTAAGAGACAGCTTACTGCAAAGAGGGCCAGTTCAAATAATATTCCACAGAAATCAAATATCAGGAAGTGGATGCAGTGAAGAAACAAGAAGAGGATACTAGCTAGCATGAGGATGATACCCAGATACACAACAAAACCACATATGGGCTTATCCAACTAAGAATCCATACATGACAATGGCGTTTTAAAAGCACCCTCCTCAAGTAACTAATATAGCAGAAAATATGGATGAAATGAGCATGAAACCGTATATCATGACTAGGCCTATTTAAAGCGCTTGAATAATCCAAGTATGGGCACCAACTAGGATGAATCCTTACTTAAGACCAGTGAGCCACTCGCATTCTAGAACATGATACAAGAAGATAAATAGCATGGAATGAGATTTTATACTAACACATAAGAGAAAATTACATACTGTGAGATACCAAAGACCAGAATCCTCATTACAGTTATAACTCCTCCTCATTTAGACCCTACGGGCTCTGAGCCTTCATACAGAAGTGTTACAAAATGTATACAAAAACTTCTCACTGCACAGTTTGCTGATAGAAATCTGGAACCCTTACAATGTCTTTCTTTCTAGTTTTTATAGGAGAAGGAGAAAACTCTCGAGAATGAGGTAGGTGATATACATTTAATGATCTTATTTAAAACGAATTTGAAAGAAAAACCCGCCTATGCATGTTTGGCGGTGCTGAACTGGTGCAAGTACTCTACTACAACTTCATGAAATAAATGCTGAGGATGAAAATCTCCTCATGAACAAGACATAAGGAATAAAATATATACATGCTCTGTACTTAGCGGGAAGAGAAAAATCTGCGGCAATAAACCCTTGGGGTTGCTTGTATTTGTGCATGGTACTCTCGTCCCTCTATCTTTGAACTGAAATCCCAGGTCTTTAATGCAGGGCATCACATTTCTCGATCTTTTAATGATTTTTGTAGGCTGTCCCATTAATGTTTTCTCTGTCACAGATCTGCCTTTTGATTTTCTTTGGAGGGTTCGAGGGGTTTTCTTTCTATTCACATCAAATGGAGTCACATCATAGCAACTACCTCCAGTGCCCATCTTAAATTTCTCCCTCGGAGACTGTTAATGGCGGTGCAATGAGCCTTTGTAAGAAAATCAGTGGATAGTGGTATTTCTCAGCCGCGGCAAACCTTCAAAAACCAGAACTTGTTAAATAAAACCAATCACATGGATGGCGAACACGGTGGGGTTGATGGAAATGATGGTGTAAGTTTGAGGAGATGACGAAACGATACGAGGCGACGGAAGACACAGAGGGACCATGGGGGATAGACAGGGTGAGGATATATATAACATGAACACTGTAATATGACGAGAAAACGAAGTCGATGAATGATGGAGGTGAACATATAGGACACGTGAGCGTACAGAGGATCAAGCGGAGGGGGTGACGTGGAGATGTGGAATCAACAGGTGGAGGAGAATGCGTCCTGGACCGTCGGATCTTGAAACCGGATCAACGGCTCAAAGACGCCGGGAGCGATGTAACGGTGGGTCACGGGACATTGTAGACTGGCGTTAACACCCGTGCAACTAAGTCAAGCGGTAGCCGTTGGATGAAGACTTCGAGATCTGATGGTTTACGATCATTCCGCTACCCGGACTTTGACCAATCTTTAATGCGCGAAATGGGCGGTTTGGAAATCGTATGCCGGGACACGCGTCACCCAGCGTATGGAATCGCTGGGTCTGCGGGTAATACCACCAGCCTCGGATAGGTGGTGCGGAAAAGACCACTGGTTTTCTACGATGGGATACGGACGCGGGGACCACTAGGGAATACAGACTCTGCTCCGTTGATTGATTTTTGATCGGACGGCTATGGCTTTACCCGAAAATATGAAGCAATAAGCTCCCGCCTGTTTAGCGCAAGGTTTTGGTGCCGGGGTCATATGTGAAATAAAACAAAAGGGGCTAAGACTTCAGAGGGCCGGGCCCGACATATTTCCAAGTGCGGGTTTTAACCTTTGCACAGTGTATATTATGAGTGGAAATGGTAATGTTTAGCAGAAATATGGAGGTTTTAGGCCATGGCAAAGGTTTGAAATGGATTTGGAGGAGGCATCAGACCAAAAATTTATGTGCAAGGGCTAATATGTACAACAGGACCAATATAACAGAGCCGAGTTGCTTGCTCTATGGGGGGTGTTGATATGGTGGAATGGTGGTGTAAGGACCAATAACATAGCCAAGTTGCTTGCTCTATGCGGGTGTTGATATGGTGGAATGGTGGTGTAAGGACCAATAACAAAGCTGAGTTGCTTGCACTATGGGGAGTGTTGATATGGCTGAACATTGATGAGATGGTTATCATGAGCTACCCAATGAAAATTATAGATTGGGTTCAGGAGAAATTCTATTAGACCACCCTTTGTCATCTATTGGATGCAACGCATTAGATTCCTGACCTTATCGTTCAAGAAAATATCCTCAAACATCCTTAGAGAGCCGAACCCGGCAGTTGATCTCCTCTCTAAACACAGGAGCAAGGTTGTGTCAGGTGTGATTAATTTCTCTACCTTTTCCAACGGGACAATCCGCAACTTGGTGACGTTCTAAGTCTGATATTCCCGTGACTGAATTCGAATACATATGTCGAGGCAGTGCCCTATTGATCCAAATAGATAGTTGTTGTAAGATGGGAAAGAATATTGATACAGTGATGTGTGGTTTGACGGAAAGTTTCCTTGGGTGAAACCCAAGAGACCGTAGTTCAAATCTCATTGAATATGTGGCTTGCTATGATCTTGGCTCAAGGAGGAGGGGTCTCTGCTCTTGCTGAATCATAAGATCTGGTATATCTGACTTGCAGGTTGTTGGATATATCATATTGGCGACCATGAGGATTGATCCTAGGTCTCCCCTAGATTACTCTAAAGAATTACCAATTCACCATGTGTAAAAAATAAAAAATAAAAGATGGGAAAGAATATTGAGTTTCTTTTTGGGCAGTAGCAATTTATAAGAAGCAGCATTTACTTTCAGTGTTCAATGTTTCCTCAGTTATTATTTCAGAGTAGCTTTGAAGTAGGAATGCCACTTTTGTTTTTTTTTGTTTGTATTTTAGGAAGATTGCATAGAAAAAAGTATTAGGGACAAACGGAGGAACAATAATATGTAATGAAATACTCTGTTTTATGAGAGAATTAGAAACATGGAATTGTAACTACTTTTGCACATCAATAGCAAATAATGTAAATTTTGTAAAGCTTGAAATTGGGCATTGAGGAAAAGAGCAAATGCGGATGCATACTGTTGAAAAAAGAGATGAAATTCAAAGGTTATTGTTTTCCATGCCCACAATGTTGCGTAAACACAGGAACCATAATTATTTACTGCTCACAGGTCACGGACAGAAGAAGCCAAAGGCTATTGTTTTCCATGCCCGGAATGTTGCGTAAACACAGGAACCATAATTCTTTACTGCTCACAGGTCAGGGACAGAAGAAGCCGTCAGTGCTATTGCTACTGCCACCGCTGGATGATGGGGGAACCCTGAAATGCCAAAGCCTCCCCGAAGATCCCACCAGATTGCTGCTGCACAGGAACTCCCGGCCATACATTTGCTCCACTCTCCTATCAACATCATGAAGGAAAATATCTGTGGATCCTTCCTTTTTCCTGTTCCTGGCCATCACGGCAGCAGTGAAAATGGCGGACATTCTCCCCGGTGCGGCGCCGAAGAAACCGCGGGGGGCGTCAATCATGATGACATCCCACTCCGTCTCGTAGATGAGCGCCGGCAAATTGGCGAGAGCGAGCTCGCATTTGGAGAACCTCAAAGGCCAGGTGGGGCTGCAGGAAGATCGACTTCTTCTGTAGTTGCGCAGCAGAGCGTCGGCCTCGGACATTTTCGTTTGGTATTGGACGTGATAAGCTTCAATTCCTGGTTGGCTTTTCAGGATTTGCCGGAGCCAATTGAAGTCCTCTTCCAGGAAAACGGTGTTGCCATGGGGGGCATTCAGGGCATTCCACATGGCGCTGTCGTGGCCGAGGCCGAAGACGAGGAAATTGCAGGGGCTTCTCACAGAAAGAACTTTGAGGGTCAGATCGATTTCACCTCTGTTCTGCTGAGGGAGGATCTTGCTCGTCGCGTAATGCACTAGCGCTCTTGCGGCAACCTCGCCCTGAAGCCATTGCTGGCCATTCTCAACCCCACCAGAAAAAGAGGTGCAGCCTGGTAAAATGTAATCCGACTCGTCCCTCTTGCCCTGCCACATCTGTAACGACAGGAACGCAACTGTCACGACTATTACTCCCACTAAACTCCTTACAAGCCATGGACTTTCCGACAGTGGAAGCCTCTTATTATTCTTCATTGGATTGGATTGGATTGGCCGGGCTGTACTGCCTCACTCTTTCCAATTTAAGCTAATCAAATTGGATTGGATTGGATTGGATTGGCCGGGCTGTACTGCCTCACTCTTTTGTTTGCAAAGGCTGTAGATTGGTTTTATGGCCGACGGCGAGCAACCAGCACCGACACATAGCGGACATTTGTGAGGGTATATGTCCGTCCAATCTACAGAATGACGTATATTCTTATCTATCTATCTTAGTCTTTAAAAAAAAAAATTATAAATTAGTTTGGAAAATATTGAAAATTATAATAATATATAATAAAATTTGATAAATTTTTTTTTGAAAATATAAGAAGATTTTGAGTGACCAGATTTTTTATAATGCTAATACATTTCCCCCATAAAAAAATGATTCATTTTAATTATTTTTTTGTTTTTATCAAATTCCCATTTCCAAATACAAAAATGCTGATTTCCTAAATTTTCTTTACCAGATTCCAACAAGAAAATTGCCCAAAAAATTTATTTATGATAATAATGCTTTTCATATATACAAAAACATAATTTCCAAGTTTGGCAAAGCTTTTCATATATGAAAAAAGCATAGTTTCCAAGTTACTAGCCAGAAAAATAAAATATCCGGTTGATTCGGTTCAGTTAAAAATTTGGAAATTCTTATTCAGAGAAATTTCCATGTTATTTAAAAAATTTAAAATAGAAATCTCTATATTAAAAGATTACCATTGTTATTTAATTTGGTGAGGATTTTTGTTAATAAAAAATGTAATATTTAAAAAAATAACATAATAAACACTTATAGTAGTTGTGAAAAACAAAAAATTTCATATTAAAACATAAGAGAAAATATTAAATTTGTTAACATAAAATAATAAATTTATAAGTTGTATCAAATTCAAGTTGTATTCATATTGGAATTTGGTAACTATAATACAGAGTGCTAAGGGTCGGGTTTTGCTCGCTTAGCAAGGAGTCTTCCCAAAAGCCACGAGTGTTAAATTCCAAGATAAGCCGAGTCTACCTTTCTAAATTGATGGGTGATTTCAGAATTAGGTAACTGATAAGCCTCAATCATTTCGTAAGCGATAGCTGCTCCGCTGTCCTCTCATTATGATTTGACTTTACCTATACATCCATTCTCTCATTTTCGCTCACCTTTTTCCGTTAAGACCATAAAGGGTTTTACCATAAGTGGTGAAATTTACCATAACTATATCTATACTTAGTATGGTAGTAGGGATACTAAAGTTGCATGTAAAGATATAGTTAGTATGGTAATAAGGATGTAAAATCCTTTCTTTGTCATCATTATTTTAAAAAAGATGATTAAAGTAAATGGCTACTGTTTACAAGGGTCCCGTCCTGTTCGTTACAGTTGAGTGTCTGCCAACAAAAGAATCATATACTCTGCAAATAAACGTTTTGACCAGCCTTACATTAACAATGGAGATGAATATTAGAAACAAATAGTATCCTTCTTTATCACACATGATTCCGATAAATAAAGTTGAGGTTACAATGTTAAGAATTTAGATCCGTGTATATTGCCTTTGTCATGGGACTACTCATTATATAATTTGCTACGCTTAAGGCATTCGAACAATGAAGTTAGTGCAAGTAGGGTGTGATATGGTTTGTGTTAGTAAGTTTTACAAAACATTTCTGTAACAAGGTCAACATACTTGAAAAATTAAAAAATTATATATATAAATATAAATTTGATTTTAAAAATTATTGTATTTTTCATATTTTTTGGCAACCCATATATATATATATATATATATATATAATTGTAATATTTTATTAAAATATAAAAGTATGGTAATATATATATATATATATATATGATTTTCTTATATTTTATATTTTAATAAAATATTACAATTCTAATATAATTGTAACTATAAGGAAAAGGGGTTTTGTGCAAAAAGAAAAAAGACAACAAGAAGGCTGGAAAGTAGGAGGAGTGTCCAGAGCTGGTAAGAGCCAATGGAACTCTGATAAACTTGATAATGAGAGAAGAGACTAGACGATGGTCTTGAGGTCTCTCTCTAGGGAAACTGCTAAGTAATCTTACTCTGGCGAGGAGCACGGGGAGCAGAGGACGTAATAGCCTCTCTCATGGTTGGGAGGATACCATCCGCCCTGATATTTGAAGTAGGTACTATAACCTAAAAGTAATTGAACTAGTATTCCTTTTATTTCTATAAGTACTTTAATTATGAAGAGAATCTTTGTATGATGTATATGAGAATGTGTTAATTCTACGATGAATTGATTAATAGCACAATAGTAGTTTAAATTTAAAATTATTCAATTCTTTATGAATGTAAAAATCCTTTCTACCTTAGAAAAGAAGGTCTATATAACTGTAAATGAACAATTTAGTAAATTAGTTTGAAAATCTAGAATGAGGGTAAAGACTATGGAACAGTTAGTTCCATCCAGAGTAAAAAGAAACCCTATACATAACACTTTGCTTTGAAGAGGAGTAAATTGTACACGGAATGAGGGTTGGGACGAAAACCCTACATAACACTTTGCTTTGAAGAGGAGTAAATTGTACACGGAATGAGGGTTGGGACGAAAACCCTCTTTTATATTCAAATGGTTCGGACACCTGGGGAGGGAACTTATAAAAATAAAGAAGGAAGAAATTACTGGAAACAGTGGTCGAAATTTAGAGGTGCCAATTTCTAATTCAAGATAACAAAAAAAATGGAATTTTTAAACTCATTGTGTCATACATTACCATTACAATAAAAGATGAAAGCTCAATGGATAAAGAACAAATTACTGTAGGCATAATATGAAAGGACAAATAATTATGATAACTGTAAAATATATCCATGGAATAATCTTTCTTTCAGCTATCTTTAGCTACAACCATTATGAGAGTTAAATAAAATATACCTAAAACCTCAATAAAGATATTCATGCCGTAAAATCCTGAAAGAAAACATGAAATAACCATTCACTGCCCTCGTAGAGGTAAAACAAAATTCTATAACCAACTCATGATGAAACTAGCAGTAGCAATTTCGCATGCATGGAAAGAATGCCAATTGCGGCATAAACTCTGTTTGTAAAAAAATTGTAAACAAGTTTATATAGATAAGACATAAATAGGTGAAACACTGTCTTCTGAGTATCAGTATGGGGTTTAGCCTCCATTACTAAGGAAATCGCAAACCCAGTTCTCAAACAAGAAATTCCCTCACGAGAGCCTTGGTGGGCTCAAAGGGAGTAAATAAAAAACCCGAAGAACTTCGACAAGAAATTAAATTACAGAGCCTTCAAAATTTAACTATATCGGTTCGAAAAGGGTTTGAGAACAACTCGACAGAGGCAGTGGAGGAGTCGGGTACCTGAATCCAACATTAAAAGAGTATTTTAGGCTAGTCGTAACCAAATTTTATTGATTGAAGAAGGTAGGGCTTGGTAGCAACCATACCTACAAAAAAAACCACAAACATTGGACCTTAAATAGAAATTCTTCATAAAAGCTCTAGAAAAGTAACGAGATGAAAATGAAATAATTAGACGCAGACTCTGAAGGAGAAATTACCTCATTTGCCAATGTAAACCTGATATGACAGACCTGAAAAGAGAGAACAAGTTGCAGGGTCGATAAATGCGTTCATATAGATTAATTAAATGCAAAATACTTCCATTAACACTCCACAGAACTGAAGGATTCACCTGAGCTAGTTTCTTTGAGGTCGAACGGACTTTCCCAAAGGATGCAAGGCCACAGACGGAGGAAAAATCGTCGACACAGCTGGAGCTTTTTTCACTCTTGGGTAGCGACCATGGAGTCCCCTTCAACGAATAGAGGCCAGAAGTTTTGCTCTTTGGCAATGGCCAGTGCATGAGCCAGGGCCTGAAGCTTTGCTGCATTGTTAGTGGAGTGTCCCAGATTACCATAGTATATCCAGAGAATTTGGCCTAAGTGATCTCTAAAGACACCTCCAAATCCCGCCTTGCTTGGGTTATCTTTTGATGTCGCGTCAGGCGAAGGAGCCAGTGAAATATTATGATTCAAAGGAGTGTTATGGAGGGATAAGTATAACAGAGATAAGATACAGAGATCCTCTCGGGTGGGGGGGGGGTGGTAGGATCGAGCAAACTGGCTATGGTAGCAGATTCATAGAGAGTCTGTTTTATGGAATGAATTATCTGTTCCTCCTTTTTTTCTTGATATTTGAAGATTCTTGCATTTATTTCTTTCCAAATGGCCCAACATATAATTCCAGACAGAAGGTTTCAAGCCAGATTGATTAGAGGATGATTGGAGAAGGAGGTGCGTCATTGATCCAAGGAGATGAGAATGGAGGAGGGGTCCCTGACCAAGGAATTAAAGACCAGAAAGGTCCAATTCCAGATGTTGGAAGCGAAGTGGAATTCATTTAACATTGGATTTGTAGATTCACCCTCCTTTTTGCAGAGTATACAGATGGAAGGGCCGATGAACCCTCTTTTGGTTACATTCTCCCTGGTCAAATTTTTTTTGTGCGTCACTAGCTAAAGAAAGAGTGATATTTTGGGCCAGTATTTGTGATTCCAAAGAGTGTGCCATTTGCTTTCAGTGGGGGTGGGGTTGGAGGGGATGATATAACCATAGGCCTCTTTTATGTTGAAATGGCCAGCAACATTTTTTGCCCCATCTTAACTTGTCTTTCTCCTCTTCCATTTGTATCTGTCTTTTTTCCAGCTCTTCAGCTAGATTCTTCCATTCCCGTGGGTGATTTTGTTGAACCCATTCGAGGCCTCTTGCCATTCTCTCCATCCTATGTTTTCATTATTTTTCCTGAAATCTTTGACTAACCTTTTATTTTGGCTGTCCATGTGAATTTTGATTTGTTTGAATTGGTCTTGATTGAGACGGGGGATTTGCTGCCATTCATCTTCCCAGAACAATGTTTTTCCCCCATTTCCTATTTCCCAGAAGTAATGATTTTGAATAATTGCTTTGTTCCCCATTCTTGGTTCCATACCATTGAGCCTTTGATGTTGCCACTAAGCCTGATGAGAGTCTCCTGGTGGCGAGACGGTGCATACTTTGCATTCCAGAGCACAACCCAAGAGGTTTTAGGGCTAGTGATCCAACACCACCAAGTTTTGGCACTAAACACTTTGCCCAACATGTCTGGGTCTCTGAGGCCCAATCCTCCTTCATTTTTGGGTCTGCAATTTTTTTCCCAAGCGACAAGGGCCCATTTTCCTTTATTTTCTTTGCCTTTCCATAAGAAATATCTTTGGATGATCTTGAGTTGATTGGAGATAGGTTTGGGAGTGGCAATGGCAAAGTACTGGTATTGCGGGATGTCTTGTAGTATTGATTTGACCAGGACTAGTCAACCATCAAGATCCAGGGATCTGAAAATCCAATTGGAAATCTTATTCTTCAGTTTGGTTACTAGGGATTCCCAATTTTCCTTTGCAAGAGGTATGTCAGTTAGGGGAACTCCAAGGTACTTGGAAGGGAAGGAGATAATCTTGAATCCAAGAATTCTTGTAATGTTGTGTTAAATGGGCAGGGAGGTATTCAAGAATTTTTTTTTTGGTTTTGGCCACGTTGATGGAAGTGCCAGAGGCTTGGGAAAAATCAGTGAGAATGACCTGAAAGGCTAGGGCTTCTTTGACAGTGGGAGAGCCCATGAGTAGGGTGTCATCAACAAATTGTTGGTGAGCAGAGGGGGAAGTGGAGGGGTATATTTTTACTCCGGAGATTCTGCCATTTGAGGAGGCTGCCATAATAGAACAATTGAGACCTTCTGCCATTATGACAAAAAGGAAAGGAGAGAGGGGATCTCCTTGCATAATTCCTCTGGATGGATTGATGATGGAGGAGGGGGAACCATTAAGAAGAATGGAGAAGAAGGCTCCAGAAACCATGGCCATTATCCATTTTATGCAATCCTTGTTAAAAGCAAAACCTTCCAACACTTTTGTGATATAGTTCCAATTGATTTTGTCGAAAGCCTTGGACATATCCAACTGAATGAGCATTCCTGGTTTCTTCTTCTCCTTGAGAGAGTGAATGAATTACTGTGAGAGGATAATGTTGTCCATAATTTGTCTGCCTTCCACATAGCCCGTTTGCTGAGGGGAGATGAGGAGGTGGTGGGTTGGTTGCAGGCGTTATGGATAATCTTTCAAAATTTGAGATTACCTCTTCAGTTTCGAGTGAAAATTCTCTTTTAGACTTCTTCAAAGTCTCAGTCATCCAGCTCCAAAATAAACTCTTTATTGTTTTGTTCCTGTCTGCCTTTAATTCAATTTAATCGGAATATAATAACCTCTTATTAATGCATGGAACCCAAAAGGCATTCACTATAACTTATAACATATCGCATCCAAAAATTCCATTAATTCTTACGCATCTATTTATGTAATATCCGTCGGATTTCCAACAGATTGGACGGTTACGATCTCACAAATGTCAAAACTCTACTTAATAATTCATCGGGTCTAGTTGAAAGGTTAAACCCCTCACAAAGCAACGATGCGATAGCTGTTGGATCACAGATCAATGGTTATCGCTTTCCTCTCTGGTTTTCCTCACGATATTGCTATTCAGACTCCATACACTTTCATAATTTAGATTAAACACACACAATCTCACAGTTTAACACACACAAAATCAATTTAAATAAAACTCGATAAAAAATCATCAACTCAGAAATTTCGAAGGATAACTAGAACCCTCCAGGATTTGACATTCACATGTAATTTCATAGAGATACAGAGGAATTTCAAAAATATGCAATTCAATTGTTCCACAGTCAAAATCCTCTTTCACGTTGTCTAAACTTACAAAAATAGTGTTCATACAATTATTCAGATCTGATTCAAAGGATTGAATTTGTCCAATTTTGGATAAAATCCCTTTGCACAATATTCTCCCTAAAAATATCAACTAAAAAATAAATACATTGAACTAATTACAAAGCAGTTCCAATGCCTAAGGAATAGTTCAAATCCTATCTACCAAAACAGTAAATTGATAGCTAAAGGAACCCACTACTTTGCTTGTAATTTTTTTTTATATTTTTGGAATAAAATTGAAGTCCTTTGTCCTCGAGGTCTCATGCTCCTGCATCAGACTCCTGAGGGAAAAATTATTCAAGGGATCTTGTCCATGAGTTTCCCTACAGAACTGCCCAATTTCTGTAACATGGTTTTTGTCATCCAAGTGGCCTCTACAATTGGTTGATCTTTCCACTTGACCAAATACTGAAAATACTCCCATCCTCTTGTCTTCTTAGACAATTTTTTGTCTAAAATATTCTATGGCTGAAATTTCTTTACTGTGGATAACTCTTTCAACCAATCAATCTCTTCTTTTCCTTCAGCTATATCATTTGTGTCTCTGCATTCATACCTGTATAAATTAGAAATATTGAAAATTGGAGATATTCCAATGTCAGGGGGTAATTCAATTTCATATGCATTTGCAGAAAATTTCCTCAATACTCTGCATGTTCCAATTTTCTTAAATTTCAACTTGTTATACACTCTTTTTGGAAATCTTTCCTTCCTCAGGTGTGCTAGAACCAAATCTCCAACCTCAAAGTTAACTTCTCTCTTGTTCAAATATGCTCTGCTTTTGTACTTGATGTTGTGGTCTTGTAACTGATGTTTTACTTGTTCATGTATTTCTTGAATTTCTGAAGCAAAATCTTCTCCTTTAGCACTTCTCGTTTCTGCCTTTCCCAAATTTCTTAGTTCATACACTCCTCTTGGGTGAATTCCATAAAATATATGGAATGGACTCTGCCCTGTAATCCTGTTAGGAGAGTCATTATAAGCATATTCAGCCTGTGCCAAAATATGATCCCACTATTTAGGATGTTCACCTACAAGGCTTCTCAAAATATTACCCAAGCTTTTGTTCACCACCTCAATCTGTCTATCAGTCTGAGGGTGATAAGCTGAGCTGAAACTCAGTTTAGTACCAAGATTTTTCCACAATGTCCTCCAAAAATGACCAACAAATCTAGTGTTCCTATCAGAGACAACGCTTTTAGGTAACCCATGCAACCTTGCAATATCTTTGAAAAACAAATTAGCAACATGAGTAGCATCACTGGTTTTATAACATGGAATAAAATGTGACATTTTAGAAAATATGTCCACTACAACATAAATTGCATCATTCCCTCTTTGTGTTTTAGGTAAACCCAAAACAAAATCCATACTTACCATATCTTAAGGTTTATCTGGAATAGGTAATGGAACATACAAACCTGTGTTTTGACTGCTTCCTTTTGCATACTGACAAACTTTACAATTTCACACATACTTTTCCACTTCAGATCTCATCTTTGGCCAAAAATAAAAATGACTCAGTTGTTCATAAGTCTTGTCTGCACCAAAGTGTCCACCAAGACCACCACTATATTTCTCCTTAATTAAATTTTCTCTTGTAGAACAATTTGGTATGCACGACTGATTTCTTTTAAATAGAAAACTTTATTGCAAGAAAAAGTCCAGCCACTTACTTCTGTCCAACAAAACATGATTATTGCATGCTTCAAATGCCTCTTTAAAATCCAAATCTGTATTCTTTAAGAAAATCAAAACCCAATAGTTGAATTTGAATTTCTTGAACTAAAATGCTTTTTCTACTTAAGGCATCTGCTACTTTGTTTGCTTTGCCATTTACATGTTTCAATAAAAAATTGAAAATTTGAAGATATTCTACCCATTTTGCACGTTTCTGATTTATTTTTCACTATTTCATAATGTATTTCAATGCATGATTGTATGATTAAAGCACAAACTCTTTAGACATCAAGTAATGTCTCCACTTCTTTAATGACTGTACAACTGCATAAAATTCCTTGTCATAAGAAGAATATTTCCTTCTTGTCTCATTCAGTTTTTCACTGAAATAAGCTACAGGTCTGTCTTCTTGACTTAACACAGCTCCAATAGCTTCCCCACTGGCATCACATTTCACTTGAAAAGGTTTATTAAAATCAGACAAAATTAAGATGGGCTTTTCTGTTATCCTTCGTTTCAAAAACTAGAAATTTTCTCTGCTTCATCAGTCCATCTAAATGGTTGTCTATCCTTCTTTATAGTGTCAATAATAGGAGCATTGATCTTACTAAAATACCTTATGAATTTCCTATAAAAACTAGCAAGACCACAGAAAATTCTTACCTCAAAAACACTCTTAGGTGAAGGCCATTCTATGACTGACTTTATCTTCTCTGGATCCATTTTCAATCCATCAGCAGAAACAATAAAGCCTAAATATATCAACTCTTCCTTCATGAATGAACATTTTTTAAAGTTTACCAGCAAATTTTCTTGATGTAACTTCCTTAATACATAATTCAGATGTCTAATGTGTTCTTCTTTAGATTTGCTGTAAATTAATATATCATGCAGATATACTATTACAAATTTACCAATAAATTCTTTCAATACTTAATTCATAAGCCTCATAAATGTACTAGGAGCATTTGATAATCCAAACGACATTACCATCCATTCATACAATCCTTCATTTGTTTTAAAGGTTGTCTTCCATTCATCTCCTTCCCTTATCCTAATTTGATGATAGCCACTCTTTAAATCCAATTTTGTAAAATAACTTGCCCCACTCAAACAATCCATCAAATCTTCCATTCTAGGTAAAAGGAAATCTATACTTGATTGTTATTTTGTTGATTGCTCTTGATTCAGTGCACATTCTCCAACCTCCATATTTTTTTGGACTCAAAACTGTTGGCACTGCACAAGGACTCAAACTTTCTTTGGTCAGTCCTTTATCTAACAATTCCTGCACTTGCTTCTTGATTTCTTCATTTTCTGTGGGAGTCATCCTATATGCTGCTTTATTTGGAAAATTTGCTCATGGAATCAATTCTATATGATGGATGATCTTTCTAATAGGTGGTAATTCATCAGGAAAATCATCTATAATGATATCACAGTAATTTTCTAGCGCCTTTTGAATTTCAATTGGTAAATCAGAAATTTTAGTGGAAGTAATTACTACCTTGGGTTTGCAAATTAATGTGAGGTTTACCTCCTCATCTTCAATCTACTGCAGGTATTCTTTTCCACTCATTGATAAAGCTTTCGGATCTGGTCTTCTTGATGCATATTCTTCTTTTATAGGCAACAATGTATGATTGACACCATCTTTACAAAACTTGTATGTGTTCTTTTTCCCATCATGCATAGCTCCTCTGTCATATTGCCAAGGTCTACCCAAAAATATGTGACATACGTCCATAGGCATCACATCAAACATAATTTTGTCTTTGTAGCGGCCCAACTGAAATTCCACTTCACAATGTTCATTCACTAACAATTGATGTCCTTTCTGAAGCCATGAATTTTTTTAGGGTATTGGATGTTTCTTTGTCTTCAATTTCAATTTCTCCGCCACTTCCATAGAGACCAAATTATCAGTGCTGCCACTATCATTACCATTTGATAACATTTTCCTTGAACTTTGCACACGGTTCTAAACAAAGTCTTTCTCTGTGTTGGTTCAACGACTTCCTTTAGTGGTTTTAATAGAACTTTGTTCACTACCAAAGATTCTCCTTTCTTTGGTATATTCTCTGCTTCTGGCACTTTTTCTACTTCCTCTTCACTCTGAGAAACAATTACATTTCTCTGATTTGTCCCCACATTATTTGGACATTCATAAGCTCTGTGTCCCAGCTTATTACATCTATAACATCTAATTTCTTTTCCTCTGCCTCTACCTCCTCTTCCTCTGGAAAAAATCCTTCTCCCACTTGCATCACCTTATGTGGGTGTATGCTGACTTGAGCTACTGCTAGCTCCTTCTCTAGGTACTGTAGATCTTCCTCTACCACCTTGAATTCCTCTTCCTCGGAAAGTACCTCTACCTCTGGCAGATTTCTTCCTCATGAGTTTTTATTCAGCTTTCAAGGCCATCTGATAAGCCTATTTCAATGTTTTAGGAGAAAGTAGACTTATCTCTTCTTGTATCTCCATTCTGAGACCATTAATATATCTTGCAATCTTTTGTGCTGTATCTTGAATTTTTCCTGCTCTTATGCTCACTTTGTAAAATTCCTCTGTATTTTATTTTACTTTCATTGAACTCTGTCTAAATAATGAAATTTGATAATCACTTGGAAAAAAATTACCTCTCAACTTTGCCACCATGCTGTTCCAATTCTTTATTGGTTTCTTACCAAGTCTCATTCTTTCTGCCTGCACTCCATCCGACCAAAGTGTTGCATGTCCTTTCAATTTTGTGACAACAAATTTCACTCTTTTTCCTTCTTCCATTTCTTCATAATCAAAGAACTTATCCATGTCATTAAACCAATCTATCAATTCCTTTGGGATTAAACCTCCTATAAAAGCTGAAACTTCAAGTCTGGGTTTAGATGTGGATCGCAACACTGATTTAAAAAATCTCATTTGAGGAGTAACTTCTACAGGTTCTCCCTCTTCTGCAGATTCAACTTCAAGCTCACTGACATCTTCAACATCTGCATCTCTTTGATTTCCCATTTCCACTGCTTCTAATCTAGCTTTCATCTGTTGCATAACTTCCAACACTTCAACATTTCCAACTGGTCTTCCACTTCTTCGACCAACACCACCTCCTCTTCCAATTATTTATGCCATGTTGGATTTATTTTCATGATCTTTGAGATATTTCTCAGTATCTAAAGGCTGCTCTGACACCACAAATGGTGGGTTGGTTGTAGGAATTATGGATAATCTTTCAAAATTTGAGATTACCTCTTCAGTTCCGGGTGAAAATTCTCTTTTGGACTTCTTCGAAGTCTCAGTCATCCAGCTCCAAACTAAACTCTTTACTGTTTAGTTCCCGCCTGCCTTTTGTTATCACTCTAATAATTCTTAAGTTGTGAGATTTTGATTTAAAGTCTAAGAAATCTAGAGGTAACCATAGACCAACTTTTAAACTCTAGGATCTAGCCTTCCTAGGGTCTAGAGAAGGCTCTCTCTTTAAGATTTAACTTTGTTTTGATTATAAAATATTAGTCTAGTTATGATTGTGCAAATTGGTTTTGATTTGGTTTGGTTTGGTGGGAAAAATCACTTAATGAGATGGATAGTGGGAAATCTGTTTGTCCATTGGGCTATGGAGTCAAAACTCAAGCAAACAGGACTAGGATCAAGGTCAAAAAGTCAAATGTTTTCAGGGCAAGATAGACAAGTCTTTAAAGATCTTGGAAGGCTGATTTGGTGAAGTGGTTTGATCGGGACAAAGAGCAATGAAGGATTCTTTAATCCAGAAAAGTAAGGAGTAGACATAGGTCAATCGAAAGAGGGAGAAATTAAGGGTTCCCTACTCTGGAAATCAGTAGAAAACATAGAAATGATAAACAATAAAGACAGGGTGCTTTTAACAAATCTTGAAATAATACTCTTGTTTATTCATTCAAATTTAGAATACATAATGGATGCATGAAAACATGAGAAGATAAACAATGACAAGTAGAAAGTACTTCACTTCAATGGCTCATCACATGAATCCTAAAATATGATGCTAGATGACCTGATCTAGTCTGCTACTCTAAATTTGCAACAAAAGCTTCCAAGTCCAACAAAAATGACTATAGAAATCTTTAGCAATTTATTCCACAATATTACTTCAAAGAGTGAAGTATTTATACAAAATTGTTTACAAAATATCCTAGAATGCTTCTAGGAATTATCTAAGGAAAAATAAAATATATTTACAACAAAATAGTGACAGTTGCTTAAAAAATCAACGAGCTGTCCTATTTATCCAAATAAAATAGAAAACTGTTTGTGGATTAGGTGCAACTGGCTGCTTTGGTGTCCTCTTTACTGGCATAGATATTTCAAATATGTTTTGAAATATTATCTTCATTATCTTATACTGTTTTAAACTCTGATTCTCTTTATCCTCTGATACTATTTAACTCGGATACTCTTTAATCTCTGTAAAAAATGCCTTATTGCTGTAATTTCTGTTTTGACTGTAAAAATAAACAAATTGTTTTTGTCTTTCTTTCTGTACTTTGAATTTTACAGTAAGTCAGTGAGTGATTTCCAAGCTTTATCATTAGGAATTTGTATATTTTTCAGCCTCCTGAAGTTTTCATCTACCTTAGTATATCTACCAAATGTTGGTTTTATGACAAATAAGTGTTTTATTTCATGTTGTAGATAAAAAAAGTCTTCAAAACTTCTGAGTAAGACCTTCCCTATAGGAATACCTTGTCCATCTATCTTGTCCACTTTCTCTTTTGCATACTCTCTGATTTTCTTATTGTAGTCCTCCCGTGGCATGAATTTCTCATTAATGACCAAAATGTTAGGCAGACTTCTTTGCCTCAAATTTTCAAATTCAACCATGAAATTGGTTATGGCTGTTAGTTCCCAAATCCACCTTAGGCTGAAATAAGGTAGAAAAAGGACAACACCAAACCACGCTCAACCTCGTAGCTAGCCCTACGAGGACAGGAGAGGGCTCTCTCCGGGTCAATCTCAATGAAAATATTCAAAGGGGATTGAGATGACTAAAACAAAAACTGATATTAGGCTAGATAAACAAATAGGAGGGTTTTATTTTGATTTTTAGGGGTTTTTGTTGGAAAAAGGGAAAAACAATTTAGGCTTGGGGATGAGGCCAAATTCTTGCAGAGTTCAAGTTGGGGCAGGGTAGACAATGACTTTGATGTCTTAGATTCAATGGATGGATTGAAAAGACTGTTGAGGAGCTGAAGAGGGCAAGAAAGTGCAAGGATCCTCTTCAAACTGACGAAAAACACGTAAAACTAAACAAAATTTTAAGGCAGAGCACCAGCAAACTAATGGATTCTACCTCAATTACTCATTTGTTTAATTCAAAAGCAAAGAGAAGGGAAATGGCATACATATAACATTAATGAAACTTACAACAACATAAGAAGAACATCATCAAAACTCAGAAGCCACAAGGATCCCAACAAGTGCTGCAAAACTCTGGTCTTTCCTTTGCCAAAATCTGAAAATGAATGTACAATGAGGTGCCAAACTTTTCCCAAGTATCCAACCAGTCAAACCTCTGAAAATGATTGAGAAAATACATAATATAGACCAACCTAACCCCTTCCCATGCCTCTAGGGGTCGAGCTCATCCTTCTAGGGGCTGTTTCAACCAATTCTAAACATGGAACTATAATTTAGGCAGCCAAACAACTTGCCTCTATATGCTAGGAAACTGATCCATTCACTTAATTTTCACTTTTTAGTGAATGAATCTTCTAGAACAAGTAAAAATATGCTCAAATTACATCATGAACATGAAATTACATCAATATAGATCAAGAATTACATCAAAAAGTGAAACTAGTCAAAACTGGGCGAATTTCTGAGCTGAAGAGTGAAAATGAGGCAAAATTTCTCTATGCGTCGTGCTAAAAAACTCTATGCGTTGCGCCACTTTGAGCCTATTTTTAGGGCACTTCTTGAAGTCCACATCGAGCTCATGATAGCTCGTTGGAAAGCCCTATCTGTCTGCTATCCAAAATAAGTGGAATTTTTGGATTTGGATGTCATTTGCCCCTCCAAAACTGCAATCTCCCAAGACTGGTTCTTGCTGGTGCAAAAAGTGGCAGAAAGGCCATTTTCAAGGTGTTTTTGGCCCTTTAGGCAGCCCAGAATTTGATGAAATGCTTTGGCCATTCCTGAACATACATAATATATCATAAAAAACCCAAAAATGCAAATTTTTCCTCCAGAAGATCTCTCAAACGTAAGCGCGCGTCGGGTGGTGCGATGCGTCGGGCGAAAAAACCTGTTTTGCAACCAAAATGTTCAAAATGACAAAATCTTCTCCAAATTTGCTGAAATTTGGAGTGAAGGTCTCCCATCATGTCTCATGCTCAACCAAGGAAGCTTTGGCCAAGATTCGAAGTGGATCCGGCCTTTTCCGACTTTTCAGTGCCTTTTTGAGCCTCGCCTTCAGGATCTTCATTTTTGCTCTGCAAACGTGTGTGCGGGCCCAATAGTGGTTTTTCATATGTCTGAGCATGTATTTGTACCTGTTTGCATTTTCCAAGAGCTTCTCCAGATGAATGTTGACATGTGTAAGGCAAGTCTCTCGCTCAAATGGTGTCATGTCACCTGGTCTCTTCCGAGCCAATTCACGGTCTTCACGGATTTGCCGCAACTCTATGAGTGTGTGCTGATCCTCTAGTTGTTTATTACGCTGCTCCAAGTAATCTATCACCCACTGAGCTCTCTGCAACTTCATGGTCAAAGTATCAATCTCAGCCTTTTGTTCCTGGATGATCTCTTTCAGCTTTGAGCTAGGAGAGCTCGCATCAACATCGATCAAAATAAAATCAGTATCTTGGCCTCGCGAGGGGCCCTCATCATGCATAGGCTTCTTGCCTCTGTCCTGAACCTGTACTCGTGTTGATGTTGAAGGCAAGACCCTTTCCATGCCATGTGGAGATAGTACTCACGCTGTTGATGAAGATAACGAGACCCCTTCCACCCTTGGTGGAGATAGTACTCGTCGTGTTGCTGCAAATAAGGCTCTGTGGCCTCTCTGATATGTCACATACACTGGAGCACTGATAGGCTCAGTCTCAGGAACCTCAAACTGATACAAAGGCTCTGCCTCATCATGAACAATCTCGGGAGACTGTGGCGTTGCAAAGAAATCACGGGAAATGAACTCATCCCACGCGATGCCCTGTAATCCAAGTTGATGCACTACAATGATTTTGATGAGCGCATAATGATAGATGCTGTTATGCTGCTGCTCCGGAGTCTTCTTCTGCACAAGGGTATTCATCCGCTCTATATTCCGACACATGAAGTATGGAATATTCATCAGTCGCACTCTCGTGAAATGCATCAAAAGTCTGATATGGTATGCATAAAGGCGTGAGAATCTACCCTCACAGCTGAAATATCGGATGATGAGTTTCATCAATGATGCATAAGACTCCTGCAGAAATTGGAATGGAAATACCCTGCTCAACTGCCTCAAATATCCAGGTCTGATGTAAGGCTCATAATATGCTCTATCCAGCTGCTGTCTCTTATTCCACTCCTCACCAATGTTCGGTATCCCAGTTGCCTCAGAAATAGTCTCTGGTGTCAAAGTGAAGTTCACTCCAGCCAGATTTACATGACCATTATGCAAATGTAGGACAAATAGGCGAGCTAACTCATGATGATGATGAGTTCGGGCAATCATCTCACAATACTGGAAGCATGACTGATGCTGAAAACAATCCATTGCAAGCGAACAGGCCTGCAATTGAGTCAAAGAAGTGGGCTCCTCCCTGACATGCCTGCCACTTTTATGAGATCTCCTCGGCACATTAAGCTCGGTAGATGAATCACTGTCTTGCTCATATCCCTGCTCATATGGTGAATCTATCTTTGACATGGTGCTGAAATGTGCTTGTAAACTGTATGCTTGGTTGGTTAGAAAATGTGCAATTAGTGCATTTGTTTCAATGCCAAATGTGTCACATATATAATAAGGTGCTATAGGAAATATCACAGTGGGAAAAGGACTGTCAAATGAGTTTAAGTGTGAAGACAACCACTGTTTGAGGGACTTAGAGATTTATAAGCATGGGAATGAAGGAGTTTTTTCAAGTGCATTTAGAATGTGAGGACAACCACTTAATATGTTTGAGATATGGGATTTGGGGATTTTTGTAAATGACACGGGAGATGGTAAGGTTTAGGGATAGGATAATGAGATTTTAGGAATAAGTGATATGAGAGGAAGAGTGATAGGGGATAGTAGGGTTTAGGGATTTTACAAATGAGATGGGGGGAATAGGAAAAATGATAGGAAGTGAAGTAGCTTAGGGATAGGAGATGGACTTGGAAGTGAATAACCTTGGGATATAACAGGATGGTGAGGAGATAATGGGATAATAAAAATGGGATATGTGGCACAAACCATTTTAAAACACCAAATCAAAACCCAAAGGAGTAGTTTTATGCAAGGTAATAGGGTTTTCAATTTTACATTACAAATTCTTATATCTCATTTCAAACTACACCAAACATTTTTTAATAGCAATGACAAAGGCATCCACACTTACTCGGAGTGAGGAATTCGAGTTAATTTGAACTTTTGATGAAGCAGTGGTAAAAAATTTGCTTGGAGGCTCTGTGCGCCGTGCCCCAGCCCAACGTGCCGCGCAGGCTGGATGCGCCGCGCTAGTGTTAATTTACATAGGAAAAAATGGCTCTATGCGCCGCGCACCTTCAGTGCGCCGCGACTTCTACCAATGCGCCGTGCCATAAATAGTGCATTTTGCAGGAGGCTTTTGGAGGCCTTCCTGGTGTCCAAATTGGGCACATGATAGATTTTTGTAAATATCTTTGAGTCTAATTTCCAACCCAAGTGGAAGTTTTCAATTTGGATTTCATTTGCCTTGTCAAAAATCAAATCTCCCAATACTGGTCAAAATGAGCAGAATGAGGCTGACTCAAGGCAGAGTGCTGTTGCAGTCAACTTTTGAAGGTCTTCCTCAACTCCAAATTGAGCTCATGATAGCTCATTGGAAAGGTATTTCTGTCTAGTTATCATTTGACTCATCAAGAAAGTCATTTGGCCAACCAAACTAGGAGAAATCTTGATTTTCCCAAGGTCACTTCAGAGGTGCGTCAATTCTCCCGAGGCGACTGTATTTTTGAAATTTCTCTAAAACCATGGTACCTGTGTAAAAAGTGAAGGAGGTGTTTCTTCTTTGGAATTTTTTGGACAAAAACCTCTCTCAGTTTTCCAAAATTCATCTTTTATTTCTCTGAAACATCATTTGAGTGAAATCTATCCCGATGTGTGGAACAAGGGATTTGTCGAAATGAAGCAAAATGAAGGGGATAAGGGGCTTCTAAATTCTTGAGAAAATTTTGGGAAGTAGGGAGGGATGTTAGGAAGTAGGGGAAAGTGGAATTTCAGAGATTGAGTGAGGGGAAGGGGTCCAAAAGGGAAAAACACAAGCCTAGCCTAGAAAATTGCCAAGTTGTAGCAAGAAACTAGGGTTTGTGCAAAAATGAGGAATTTGGGGGATCTCAATGATGGGAAGTGTTTAATAAGGTACATTAAGGATAGGGGAAGGTGTATGAACATCAGGATACAAGTTTGGCTGATGATTTGACCATCCAAGAGAAATTACCTCCAAAACCCTAGGAGAGGGAAATGGACCTTACCTAGGCACAACTGAAGCATGAACAAGCTGTAAAATGACCCAATGGAACTTGACATGATGATGAAAACCCTTTGAATGATGGTACACTCAGCTGAATGGTGACATGGACCGACATTTGGACAACTTTGACAGGAGTAAAAGCAAACCCTAGACCTAATGCCTAGTGACCAAATTTTGCTTGAAGACTCACTGAAATGACAAAATTTGACCTTGACATCTTAAAATCACTTTGTAAGAGCAAGTTTGATCACTGGAGGAAGGCTACAAAGACTGACACTAACAATGGCTATGTTCATATTTTCACATTTCTCTTCAAGTTGTTTCATTAGATTCTTCTTTGAAAAGACTTTTCCTGCCTGTTTTTACTGTTGAGAAACTTTATCAACTCTAAGGCTTGCTCAGGTTTGTCACCTAGCTCATGTTTTGTTTTCTGAATCTCTGCTTGTGATGCCTTAAGTAAATCCCTCTGCTCATATATTACCTGGATTGATGGCCAAACATCATTGATGGCTTCAATGATTTTAATCCATAACTGATTTTTTACATAAGAAATTGGCTCTTTCAATGTCAAATCCTTTTGTATATTTTTCAACTCAGTATTTAACCTGTTAGCCCTTTGCTCATGAATTTTAGCATTGATTTGAGCTAGATTTTTGGTGTCTTCAATATTGTCAATCAATTTCTTCAATCTTTTAATCTCATTTGTTTGAAGTGACATTTCTTCCATGGCTTTTACTAGTTTACTAGCCTCATCTGTTGGATGCACTGTTGATGTAGAAGAATCTGTGGCTGAAGTTGTGGATGATGTCACTGGAACTGCAGTAGCCAATGGTTCTTTTGGTGCCAACTCTTCTGCCAGAGTTGAAGGCATAGCAGTAGTAACCATGGGAATTATTGTAGGAGTTTCCTGTGTTTTTGTAGTTTCTCTTTCATGGACTAGCTTGTCCATTTGGACCTCCATCTCTTTTATTTGTCATGTTAATTGAAAGATCAAGTTCATCATGTCATATTTCTGATTTTTCATTTGTACTATTTCTTTGGCCTGTGGATGTTCAGTTGGTGGAAGCTTAAGTTGTTTCCTCAATGCTGCAATGTCCTCATTCTTCTTCTTCACTAACTGTTCTACTGCTTTAACATTTGCAGGATCATATCCTACTTGAATAACTAACACTTCTAAAGACTTAATTCTAAGATATTTAGCATATGATGAGGCCTTGTCAACCTTCATTTGATCTCTCATGTTTATGATTGTAATATGAAGTTTGTTGACACTCATAGCCTTTGTAGTAATAGTAGAATATAATATCTCTGAACTTTTCCTATGAAACTCAATCTGATCTAGTGCATGAATACTTTTTGTGGGCACTTAAAGATCAACCTTCTTGTAGTTTGCAACTGTCTTAGGGGTCTTGACTATTGGTTGAAGCACTGACATAATAAAATTTTTGTTTGAGTATTCAAAAGATGATAAAAGTCTATTTTGAATGCCTGGTGTTTGGTTCAAATATTGAGAATATATCTCATTCTTGATTTCTTCATTTTTTTCTTAATATGCTTATATTTTTCTTTGATATCAAGATATTTTTCTTCTGTTGTCTATGAGGAATATGCCTCCAAATTTTTTTGTTTCTCTATGACCTAAGTGTTTGAATTATCAGAATTTCCTTCATTTAAAATCTCTTTTGCTGGCTCACTTGTATTGACTGTAGTAACATCTTTATTTGTCACTGGAATATCTATGTCTTCTACTTCTATAATCACTTTTCCTTTATTAACTAAATTTACTTTAGGCTTTTTATTGTATCTAATTTTAAACCTTGTCTCAATTGTTGTCTTAGCAGTGTATGTTCCTTCTTCTCTAACTCTCTTAGTAGTTTTTTCTCCTTGATTTGCAATTTGCAAGGTGTGACTAGTATCACCCTATTTAACTGCATCTACCAAAGTGTTTTATAACCACTCAATTTGATTGACATACTGTTCAATACCTGGTTTTTTCTCATGAATATAAGGTGTTAGTTTTCATTTAACCCTCATTTTTCTCAATATTCCTCGTGGATCATAGTTCCATGAGAAGCTCTCTTCAAATCTGTACTCAAGTAATTGTTTTGCTGCTTCTTGTTATGCATCTCTGTGATTACAAATATATGGTCCCACCTGATTCTTCAGCTTAAATTGGGTCTTCTTCTTGGCTACTAGAAATTTGATAGAATTAGAATTTAAGATTTTCCTGATATACTCCAAGGAAAAGACTCTCATTGGTACATATTTAGGTAGTTTGTAGGGTAACAGACTGGACCCAAAAAATCTAATTTCTATATGTTTATCATATAAGTACCAATCACCAGTTCTAGTGTGCTATGATAGCTGTAGAATTTTCTTTATTTCATCACTGATCCTTGGATGTTCTGTGTTGGTCAAAATATTTATCAATGGGTGGAAAAAATTATCTATAAACTCTGCATAAGTGAACTCTGGGGACTCTTTTCTGATCAAAGAAGTCCAAAAGATGACTGAAAGTGGATTTTCTTCTATATCAAGTTTCTGGAGGGTTATTGGAAACTTATCTGCTTGAAAATACAAGAACACATGGAAGAGAAAGGATGTATATCTAAATACTCCTTCAGTTGGAAATTTGACTAGCTGATCATGGATATTGTCAGCTATATACTCAGCATAATTGAAAATAATAGAAGGAGGCTATCTTGGTGCAAAAGTAGATAGAAACCCTAGAATTGATTCATTAGTATGCTCATCTGTAAATTATCCTAGGATAAATGACAACATGGAAATGACATGCCTAGACCCTTTTGGAAATTTTGAAGTAGAATATTGAGGGTTGATTTATGGAATTTCAACATGTAAAGGCATGAACACTTGAAAAATATGAAACCTTTTGGGAAAATCAAGACCAATATACAACTTTATAAGTGCTTCTATTGACAAAGGAATTGCTTTGGGATCATGTTTGAGTTGTAACATCTGGTTTATGGACTCAGCAGTAATTGTAAGAAATACCTCTTTGTTTGCATTCATCATTGCTCTATGTTCAGGTGAATAATAACTCTTACACAACCTAATAACCTCTGGGCATTAATGAGTGACTGGAACAACATATTTGGGTAGGTTTGATTCCCAAATTTGGACTTCTTCAACTTGATCTAAGGAATTTTCATAACTCCAACAGTGGAGGTCTAACAGATTAAATTCAACAACTGGATCTGCTATCTTATAGTCTACATATTCTAAAGGTGTGTGTTCAATGTCTACAACAGGAGGTTGTAGAGGATTTACAATGATTTCAGTCTTGGAGGACATAGCTGAATTGGATTTAGACATTTTTAGGCTTACTGGATAACTGAAACTCTGTTTTTAGGCGTTCTGGACTCTTTCTGTAATATTAAATGGTTTACAGAAGTATTTTTTTATTTTAACATAGGTTTTGGATGTAGAATAAGCACAACTTGGTTTTTTGAATTAAACCCTTCTATTTTGGTTTTCAACTTTTCTTTAGACTTTCACAGGTTTATAAGATGATAAAACAAGGGTTTTATTTGTTTTTTGGATAATTCTAGATCGAAAAATGATTAAAATTGAGCACAGAGGGTTGGGGTTACCTGCAGAGGATTTCTGGGCAATATTGGAGTCTTTTAAAGTCTGCAAAGGCTAAAAAAAACTTGATTTTTCCTTTAAAACTGTATGCAATATTTGAAATAGGGTTTAATCAAATTTTGACAGGATTTTAGCTCTTTTCGGGCAAGTAGAAGCCTTCTTTAAGAAAATAAGCTTTTAATGTACTCAATTCTTTCAGCAAATTCTTTTTAGAATGATAACACACTTTTTTTTCTCGGAAAATACCTGTTTGTGCAGGTATTGGTCTTTGTAACAGTTTCTGAGGTGTCGGAATGAGTTTCGGGTTGCTTTTGAAGGCAATTTGGGACTTTTAAGGTATTTAGCAGCAGTCTGGGATATTTCTGTAGTCTTGAAATCAACTGCAGGTTTTTTCTACTTTTCTGGGCATATAAAAGTGTACAGGGTTCATTCTTCTCAATCTGAAGGATAAATACAGTCAAATGGTGCAAAAAAGTGCTTAATGGCACAGTTTAGAAGTTTATTGAGCGTTTTTAGGTTTATAATAGCTTGCAATTGATGGCGGTCACATCGAGTCAACTGGTGGTTTTGAGTATTCAAAGGCGAAAACCGTAAGTGGTTATCGCATAGAAAATAAGTGGTAAATGGTATTTCTGGATTGAATGCGATCCAATAACATTCGGCCATGTGGAGGAGAGAGAAAGAGGTGAAACCACCTATTTCGTGTGGTTGGATAAATGTTATGGTCACACAACTTAATTTGCGATATGGCATTTCGATCATCATATTAGAGGGTCGGGATGCGAACAACTAAGATTGGCTGTGGAAGCTGCTCGGTATTGGGGCATGGGGCCCAGGTTTTATTGTGTGGCAGGGTTAATAAAAAAATGTATTAAACATAGTTTAAAATGCATAAACTGATGTTTTATTTTATTGATATGGCGAGGTAATATTATAATGTTTAAAATAAAACATTTAATGAGTGTTAATAACCAATGGCGTGGGATTTATTATATGGTAAATAAAACCTTTAAACAATATTTTTAAAACCATAGGGGGCGGGATTAGAATATTAAATATGTTTAAACCTATGGGAATAGGGCGGGGGTTTTATTTAGGATGTGGGATAAATAAACATACGTTTAAACTTTAAATAGGTGGGTTTTTGGGGCTATTAATATATAAAGAAATTAATATATACGGGAAGGGGTATTTTATAAAGGATTTTAATATTTTAAGTTAGGAATTAATATGAAATAGAAATGAATAAATGAAATGAATTAAAATACATGAAATTTAAACTAAGTAAAGTGTAAAATAGGCAATTAAGCATAATTTTGTCCCATTTTGATTTTTTACACATGAACTTAGGATAAAATGCATTTTGTAGGTTTTTTGAGTGTTTTTTGAATGAAAATGAAATTAATTAAGGGGGAGGTTTTAATTTTCTAAGCAAAAAAGTGCTTTACTTATGAAAATGGATCATAGTTTTGGGAAAGGGTGAATATGCTGATGAAATGGGTTTTATGTAGGGAATCCAATATTTTTAACCAATCAGTTACTAAGCCTTGGGTTCGGTCCCAATAGAAGTCAGAGAAATGCTATGAGCCTCTTTAACTGAAGGTTTAGAATAATGGGCTATTGTGGAGGAGGATAAATTAGTAATTTTTGCCCGATGATGTTTTATTACATATCTTGCACAACTGCTTTCTACCTACCCATCATTATTCTAACATTTTTTACTTCATTTGCAAGGGTGTATTTAAGCTTCCAACCCTAAATCCATTTTTCTTTCAAAGCAATAAATCTATCTAATTCTAACCTTATTTCATCCGAGGGCTCAGATTAAATTGTTGAGCTCCTCATTTATTCTCTAACTATCTACTGATTTATCAAGTTTAAATTGTTTGACATATTTTTATTCTCTATCTAAAACATGAAATTCAAAGCATGAAAAGTTAAGATTAAACTGTTTAACTGATCATGGATTATGGCATTTTGAACAATCTGCACATAATCATTATTTTTGCAGTAAAAATAAATAGTAGTAGCATTTTGACTTGCTCACTTTCAGGTCGTATTTTATCTCTTTTTCTTTTGGGGTCTACTCTTTTCTAAGTCCTTTGATTTTTATTTTAGGACTTTTACCCTCTTTTCATTTTTTTTATTATTTTTTTGAATATGGGAAAACAACTTGCAGAAATTAAGGTATGTACATATTTACAAGACTATCAAAGTCAATTTAAAAATTATGAACCCTATTATTATAGGGCCCTAACACTTTTAGTTCAATTTAATCAGAATATAACAACCTATTATTAACGAATGGAACCCAAAAGGCATTCACTTTAACTTATAACATATCACATCAAAAAATTCCATTAATTCTTGTGCATCTATTTATGCGATATCCATCGGATTTCCAACAGATTGGAAGGTTACGATCTCGCAGATGTCAAAACTCTGCTTAATAATTCATTGGGTCTTGTTGAAATGTTAAACCTCGCACAGAGCAATGATGCGATAGCCGTTGGATCGCAGATCAACAGTTATTGCTTTCCTCTCTGGTTTTCCTCACGAAATTTCTATTCAGACTCCATACACTTTCAGAATTTAGATTAAACACACACAATCTCACAGTTTAACACACACAAAATCAATTTAAACAGAACTCGATCATAAATCATCAACTCAGAATTTCAAAGGATACCTAGAACCCTCCAGGATTTGACATTCACATGTAATTTCACAGAGATACAGAGGAATTTCTAAAATCTGCAATTCAATTTTTCTACAATCAAAATCCTCTTTCACGTTGTCTAAACTTACATAAATAGTGTTCAGACAATTGTTCAGATCCGATTCAAAGGATCGAATTTGTCCAATTTTGGATAAAATCCCTTTGCACGATATTCTCCCTAAAAATATCAACTAAAAAATAAATACATTGAAATAATTATAAATCAGTTCCAATTCCTAAGGAATAGTTCAAATCCTATCTACCAAAATAGTAAATTGACAGCTAAAGGAACCCACTCCTTTGCTTGTAATTTTTTTTTTGTATTTTTGGAATAAAATTGAAGTCCTTTTTCCTCAAGGTCTCATGCTCCTACATCAGGAGGGGCATAATATTTTTGATGTGATTTTCCAAAACCTTGGAGATGATTTTGTAAATAACATTACATAATGCAATGGGCCAGAATTGATCAGGGGAGTCAACATTTTCTGATTTGGGGATGAGGGTGATGAAGGTGGCATTGAGGGCTTTTAAGATGGATTTTTGGATGCAGGATTATTCCACAAGGTCGTGAACCTCTGTCTTTAGCAATGGCCGGCAAGATTTAAAGAAATCAATGCTGAAACTGTCCGGTCCTGGGGCTTTTCCATTGGGTATGGTATTGACCACTTCTTCAACCTTGTGCAGATAAACTTTCCTTATGATAATTTGTTTGTGCTCCTTCGTTAAGATAGTAGGGATGTTTTTGGTGATTTTTTCTATTGCTTCCCCATTAGCATTGTTGGGTTCAGTGAGGAGATATCCAAAATACTGGTTGAGCTCCTCTTCTATTTCTCTATGAGTGCTGAGGATATCGCCTTGTTGATTTTTGAGGCTTAGGATTCTATTGTGTTTCCTATGTTGGATCACGGAGCGGTGGAAGAATGTTGTGTTCTTCTCCCACTCTTTAAGCCAGCTAACCTTGGATTTTTGGCGCCATAATGTTTCCTCTTAGGCATCCCTTTCTTCCCAATTTTTTTGTAGCTTTAATTCCTCTTGCTTTATTTTTTCAGTCATCCCATTGTTGATGATGTTATGTTGTAAGGCTTCCATTTTGAGTTATAGCAATTTATTTTCCGCAATGATGTCTCCAAAGGTGTTCTTATTCCAGAGTCTGAGCTCAAATTTGGTGAATTTCAGTTTCTGCTGAAAGTTGTACACTTTGTTGCGTTGGGTGGGTTTGGGGGTGTACCACCATTCTTTCAGTTTTTCTATGAAGTCAGGATGATTGATCCAAAAGGCTTCAAACTTGAAGGGCTTATTTTTGGGTCCTTCTGGTAACTAGATTTTAGAACAATGGCCCAGTGATCTGAGCCCACCTGGGGGGTGATGCTTGCTTTAGTTTCCAAGGAGATGAGGTACAGGTCCTCAGAGAGGAGGAATCTATCTAGTCTAAAGGCTATCTACCTACCCCCCCTCTTCTATTATTCCAAGTAAAAGAACCATTTTTGGTGGGGGTATCTATGAGTCTGAGAGCATCAATAAGGTCCTAGAAGGCTGCAGAGTCTTTGTCTAGTTTTCTGAGTCCACCTCTCTTCTCCCCAATATTGGTTATCATGTTGAAATCTCCAGCTAGGATGTTGGGGGGATGGTTGAAAGAGCTGAGATTCTTTTTTAAGCTTATTAACCAAGAAAGTATTTCGGTAACTGAATGAGGAGCATAAACAGAATAAACATTGGTGACACAAATCTTTTCTGTGGTTCTAGTAATTTGAAGAATAGTGGTGAGGGCGAATTTGGAAACTACATATTCAGAAAGGTGAAAGAGGGAGTCCTTCCAAAAGGTGGAAAGCCCTCCTACATTTCCCAAGGTCGAGATAGCTACATGGATGTATTAATTTTTGAAGTAGGAATGTTGTATTAATTCCATTGAGTTTAGATCACTCTTGGTTTCTTGGAGCATAACAATGTCCGATTTATCAGAGGCTATTCTATATTTTAGAATGATTTTCTTACCAAGACTGTTCAATCCTCTAATATTCCAGGATGTACAAATCATTGATAATTTTTGGGGGTAGAGTGATTTCTCTTACCTTTCCTTCATTGATGAGGTGAGCTCCTAACTCCTGGAGGAGTTGGTTGGTGGACTTCTGGCCTCTTTTTCTGTTCTTCCCTTTTGGAAAGTTTTTCCCTGCATTTAAGTCGACCATTATTCCACTTTCTATGCCTTTTCCCTTGTTTTGGTGCTCTTGGTTCTAATACATTCCTTCCTGTATCAAGAAGGCCTCTTCAATTTTTTTGATTTTCTCTTGAGGAATAGCCTCTCTCCCATTTTTGTTCCATTCCTTTGTGATTTTTTGGAGATTCATTCCCATTAGTACTTCTTCAATATCATTTTGCTCTAGGGTGGTTGCATCTTGTATTTGCTCCATTTCTGTATCTTCTTGGTATTGTGTGCTTTCTTGCATGATATTATTTTGAGCTTCTGTTTCCATGCTATTGTTTTTTGTGGAGTTTTCTTGTAGCATGTGTGCTTCTTTCCTTATGTTTTTTTGGAATGTATCCTCCTGAATTGTATTTATATCTTCAAACTTATTTTGTTGGGAGAGCATGGGAGGATCTTTCTTTGTGTATGCTCTTTTGTTCTGTTTGTTTTTGTTTCCTGCCCTACTGTATCCTTGGTCATATTTTTTTCCTGCTTGATATTCTTTTGCTGGAGATTTGTTTTTGGGGCATCTCGAAAGAGATATCCATGCTCATGGCATTTCCTACATATGAAAGGTATGTGCTCCTAATTGATGTTTTGAGACCATATTTCATCCCTGTATTTTAATCTTATCGCTTCTAGTAACGTCCCCAAGACATCTATGTAAGCACAGATCCTAGCATAGGAAATGTAGTGCCCATTCTTGGTGCCCTCTGACAATTTTATATACTCTCCTAGCTCATCTCCTATGGCCTTCAGAATAGATGGTTCCTAGTAATATGTTGGAAAAGAATACAGCTGAATCCAAATGGGAACCCTAGTAAAGTCTTCTTTGTTGGGGGTGAAATTTTCCTTCTAGAATTTCATGTACATACCTACTGAGTCAAAGAAGTAGGGACCTCCTTCAAATATTATATTGTGATCTTCCAAGAGGGCGAAGACTACTGTGAAGAAGCCCTTGGAACCAAGTTGTAGATCAATCTCTCCTTTTGGGTTCCATTTGGCATGGATCCATCCATTTAACGCTCGTTCCGTAGGCCATATGCCCATAAATTTGTAGATAATTACGTCCTCCTGCATATACCCTCTGTACACTGCCACATCAGTGCCCTAGATGATTATTTCCAGAGTTTTATTAGCTTTTGGATTGCATGCGTTCAATTTATTTGTTTCTTCTTTGGAGTTTGTCTCTTATTTCTCTTCCTCTTCATCAGCATCCGATGGAAGAGGAGTCTGGTTATTCATTGCGGTTGCTGCTGAAGTGCCCATAGCATCCTTTCCATGTATTTGTAGAGTATCTACAAAATCTTGATCAAGGTTCAAGCGAACGAATGTAGATTTGGAGGTAAGGTGAGTGAAGAAGGAAAATTTTCCTTTGGAGGAGTTTCCTGCAGTGAGATATCTATAGGATGGAACCAGTGGGATTCCATCCCGCTCCATTAAGGGAGCCTGTGATGAGCTCATGTAGGTCCTGCAGTGACAGGGGTCACATCCACTGAACAGAGCTGTGTGAAGCATCAGATTAGGTCAGAGTAGCAACATATGTCAAAGCGCGTTTCAGTTTCTAAAAAAATCTTCTTAAGACTATGTTTCTCAAAGAAGATATTGACAACATAACAATGCATATAATTCCTACCCATTTCTTAATGGCCAAGCACTCATTTTATAAGGAAATGGAGGCTATGAAGAATTTTAGTGTCTCTCGAGTGAAATTTTGGTAAATGCTTTGGGGTGGATGATGTTTCCTCACCCTTTAATTCCTTATGCTGCTTTATAGTGCTTTGTTTTTTTAGGAAAAAGCTAAAGGTTAGGTCAAATAGATCACTTCCTACTATAAGAGTTTCCTTATGTGAACAAAGGTGTATCAAATGAGTTAACTCAGGATTTTTTCTCGTGACTGGCTAAGTTTTTAATAATGTGGGTTAAATGAAGAGATAGGTCATTATAGACTAGTGTAACATTATGTACATGTGCAGTACCTGCATTACAACACATTTCTTGAGTGAAAATGGTGCATTATAGTCTCAAATAAGCTAGAGAAAGAGGTTTATAGCAACCAAAATCATAGTGATATCCTCTGAGCTTATGGGGAGGTATTTTCAAGGATAACATGAGGATCTCCCTCTAATATCAAGGTCAATGTATGACTTTTCCATCAAGTCAAGGCATGGCCCTCTAATTTCAACCACACAAATGAAATCTTTTGTTCTTCCTCAATATCATGGACACTCAAATACACTTCTAATTATTGCAACCAATGAGATAAATTTAGAGCATTGATCTCACCTTTGTATGACTTATATAGACCTTCATTTCCATTTTAAACAAGGATTGTGAATAATTCATGACCCTTGAACTGGGTTGATACTTTTTGGGTCCTTTCTTTGACTGGTTCTCTATTTCTTACCAATATTCTGATCTCCCCTTTGATTAGTCTTCTACATTAGAACCCCCAACTTATCCAAATATCCCAAGATTATTTCTCAGGTGACATAAGGATATTTACATTACGGTTTATATCTTCAACTTGTGTTTCTAGGAAAGGAACCCTCTCCTCTACAGGATCAGGAGGGTTATTCATAGATTCGCCAACCATGGATAGGGTTTTATGAATTTTGGCTTAGCTAATCTAGATCTCCTACAAATATGCACAATATATGCAAAGAATCCGCTCTGATACTAATATGATCCATAAACTCACATGCATATTCCAGACAATTTTTTGCAACAAATATGATAAAAATATATTTAAAAATACAGAATCTACACTATTAGGGTTTCATTTCTCTTTAGATTTTTGGATATGTAGATTATTGTTAATTTCATATTCTTGCAAATCAAAATTATGCATAAATAGAGAACAACAAAATGAAAACTCACAAACCATGATTTCACACAAGATATGACTTGGGAAACTCTTTAAGGAGAAAACCCATCTAGAAGGTGAGGCCACTCTACTCTCTTTCTCTAAATATAAAATGGATACGAGAACAAAGAAGTATGGCCTATAGCCCGTCAGCTAATACAGTGCACAAATCCTATTTGTGTGCTCTATCTCATATCCCTCTCAACTATTTTTTCTCATATATGGGACAAATACACTCGAAAAGAATGAAACCACATTTCCTCATAGTGGCTCGGTTATAACACAACTCGATAGCCTACTATAGGTTAGGTTTGACTACCTTCACTCTTAACTACAGTTACAATATGGAATATTCTAAAGTCTTCTTCATCATAAACATGTTTTTATCCCCTTTTCTATGAACAATGGGGGTTGGCATGGCATCCTCTTGAATTACAATGGTAAAAATAGGAAGGTATGTAGGTTTTAACCCTATATAGAAATTACCTGCAAACAAAATCTTAAAAAAGAAAAAGAAATAATAGCAAGAAGACAAATATTTTTCCTTGGATTCAAAAACTGAGACTACTAGATTGATTTTTCATTATTTTTCTTTCAATGTTACAATACATATATATACATGCCGAAGAATTCATAAACCCCAATCCATTAACCCTATATTAGAACATAACTGTAGTTCCCTTAACCAGATTTACAAAATACCATGGGAAAAAAACCATCATTCCCAAAACCATGTGCAAAACCCATGCAAAAAACCATAGGTAGTTCTGCACATGTAATATAGGATCCAAAAAAAATCCTGTGGCATTGCCCTAGACCCTGTGTAGAGGGTATACTACCCCCTTACAAACCCCTGGACAGGGGGGGCTTCCACCCCCTGTTGCGTCCCCCCGCAACAAATAGGGGGGGCTCTCGCTCCCCTTGTGACCCCCCCGTGTGTACCTAGTCTTGGAAAGAATATACCACACACCCAACAAGGTCAACTTCGGAGTGGCACACCTTTTTCATATGGATTTCGATTGAGGTTATTCTTACATCATTGGAAAGGTTTCTATGTGTAGAATATGATTTTTTTACCCAAAAAAAATGTCGTTTGATGCCTCAAAATCTCTTGGAAGGTTTCAGACCATGATTTTCCAAACAGGGCCCGCTAGTAAAATGGTCATGTGAATTGATTCCTCCACTTTTTGTTAAATATTTTGACAAGATAAAATTACATAAAAATAAAATAAAATAAAATAAGAACACGACTAGATGAATCAAATATTTTGAGATAAAAACCTTTTTAAAGTACAAAGTGATTCGCCACTTGACACTTGGTAGATCCGAAAACAATACATGACCCTAGAGGCCAATTCGAATTGGTACTAATACAAAATGACGAGGAAGTATTCCCCTTGAAGGGAGGAAGCTTTACTCTCCAAAATCCCTCAAATAGTGGATCTGGTTCCCAACACTAGGAGTTTGGAGTAAATGATAGGGAACACATTCTTAGATTTTCTCAATCGTTGGAGTTCCAGAATCTCTCCAGAATTTCTCAATAATTTCATGATATTTTGTTCATTTATTTTCCAATCTTGATCCTCGAGTAGTAGGGAGAAAGTCCCTAAATTATCTCATTCTCTAAATCTTCATAAGGTCCACAAAACATTTTCTGTATCAAGGTCAACATACTTGAAAAATAAAAAAAATTATCTATAGAAATATAATTTTGATTTTAAAAATTATTATAACTCTTTTACCAAAAAGAAGTTTGGTAACTCTTTTATTTTATAGAATATGAAAATATAAATGTATTTATATATATTTAAAAATAGTAAATAATATATAAAATTAACCAGGGCCTGGTTAAACCATTGGGAGATCAACGAGAATGTTGCATTGCAGAACATTAATAACATTAAAAAAAATTATTACTTCTAAGTTAAAAAAAAAATTGTGGTGTGAGAAAGATCTAGTAGCTAAAATAAAATTAAGATATTATAAGGAGGTCATCAACCCCACCCTAGAAGATCAAAAGTATCTCTCTGTTTTGACTAGCTCAAAGAAGAAAATTAATATATCCAAGATTAGAGCGAACTCTCATGAGCTCCATAGTGAAGGAGGTCGTTGGATAGTTCCTAAAACACCATGGATGGAAAGGATCTTCCATCTCTGTGAGAATATGAACATCAAGGATGAAAGTCACTTCCTCTTAGAGTGCCCCACATACAACCATATTAGAGCTCAATTTCATAATCTTTGTTGCAATACTGGCCTTCCTAGCCTTTTAAGATGTCAAAATTATAGTGAGCTCGGAAAGCTTCTCTCCAAGATTTTTGAGCATAAGAATAAAATCTTAAATCTCTTTTCTTTAGGTCCAATAGACCAAGATTGGTAATATTGGTATCGGTGGACGTTAACCATCATCATCATCATATATATATATATATATATATATATATATATATATATATATATATATATATTACAACTTATAGTTATAATTATATTAGAATTGTAATATTTTATTGAAATTAGCTATAAATAAAGAATACAATTAATTTTATTAATATTATTATTTTAAGTAAATCCAAAGTTAGTAATAATAAGGTCAAACATAACTATTCTAAACAATAAAACTGAAAATTAGTAATAAGAAAATGAAAATAAATAAATAAAATAATACTAAGAAGGTCAAATTTCACTATTCTAAACAAATGGTAATAAGAAAATGAAAATAAATAAATAAATAAACAAAAGAATAATAATAAGTTCAAATTTAACTATTCTAAACCATAAAATTAAAATTGGTTTTGATTAAAATAATAATAATAATAATAAAATTATTTTTTTCTTTATTTACAGCTAACTTCCATTTATAGTTTTATTTTAATTAAAAAATTGTTTATTAATTAATGATAACTTTTTAGTCAAAACTAGTTGTTATATTCTAACAACTAGAAGACATATCTCTTTATCTATTTAATCTAATGTCATGATCTGGTTCTTCATGGTGTCGACTAAAATATTGTTATATGATTTTTACTAGAAGATCTCTCAACATTCATAATATGGATCACAGAAGATAATATAACTAAAAATAGTAATAAGAAAATGAAAAAAATAAAATAAAATAAAATAAAAATATAAAGCAAGATAGTGAATTAACTCAATTTTATTATATTTTTAGAATCTACGCTTCTGTGATCCATATAAAATAGTAAAAACTCTTCCGGTAATAATCACATGCAAAATAACATTGTCGACGCGTTTTGAACCAACAATTGTGGTTCATCATCAGGACTTGGTGAGAGATCAGATCAAATCAATAAGGTTAAATAGATGTAGAGATGGTTAAACTAGTCGTTTGGAAAACGGCTAGTTTGACTTTTTTATAATGTTTTTAATTAATAACGGCTAGTTCCCTTCTATTATTAAATTATTAAATTAATTTATTCACCTAGTTAATAGATTGATAGACTTATTAATTAATTATATATATAAATATTATTTATTTATTTTATTAGTTGATATAAAAATTAATTACCAATTTTATTTATTTAATAAAGTGAGAGGCTCAAATAAAAAATAAACAAAATAAATAAATAAATAAACAAATAATAAAAAAATGAAAATAAAAATAAAAATAAAAATAAAATTAATTAAAAAAAATAAAAATAAATAAATAAATAGATAATAATCAAACTTTTGAAAAATAAAAATAAAAAATAAAAATATAATTTTAAAAAGAAAAAAAATAATAAATAATAATAATAATAATAATAAATAAATAAAATAAATAAATAAATAAAAAAAAATAAAAAAAAATATATATATATATATAAAAGAAAAGAAAGAAAAGAAAAGAAAAAAGTTAATTAAAAAAATAAATAAATAAAAAACAAAATAATAATCAAACTTTCGAAAAATATTAAATAATAATAATAATAATAATAATAATAATAATAAATAAATAACTAAATAAATAAATAAATAAAAAATAAATAAATAAATAAATAATAATAATAATAATAATAATAAAAATAAATAAATAAATAAATAAATGAATAAAACTAAATAAAATAAATAAATAAATGAAAAAAAAACAAAGGGACACTCAGGAACATAAGGCCGGTATCCAACACTTGCTGATGTTCCAACCATCATCTCTGTTGAGATTAACAGGTCTTTTTTCGATTTCTAAGGCCTCTCTTAACTTCCGATGAGGAAAATGGTCGATCCTAGCAATGACCTTCACCTCTTCAATGCAAATATGATGGTTAGTCTTTTCTGCATGCTCAGCTAGGGCAGACGAGCGGGATCTTACATGCTTAATGTCAGCAGCATGTTCACAAATCCTTTGATTTATAGATCGACTAGTTTCGCCAATGTAAGGCATTCCACAGGAACAAGGAATAATGTAGACACCTTTCCCATCCCTAGGGTCAATCGGGTCTTTAACCGATTTGAGAGAGCTACGAATCGTGTTAAGGGGCTTGAAAGACGAAGATACCTTATGTTTCCTAAGGACCCTCGCAATTTTATTAGAAGTTCCTTGGATGAACGAAATACGCACACTTCATGACCATTGATTAGGGTCTTTATTCTTATTAGACAGAGGACCTTTTTCTGCTTTAAGGAAAGCTTTAAGGCCTTGCGATCTACTATAACCATTTTTACAAAAGACACTTAATAGATGTGACTTAAATTCAAAAAAAAATATGGTAAAAAAAATAGCAAATAAATAAGAAATAAAGGAATACCAAAAATTCCATCCATTAATTTAAATCTTTATTTACAGCTAATTTCCATCCATTACTTTATTCTAATTTTTTTTTTATTAATTAATGATAACTTTCTTTTATGTGATTTTTACAAAAATATCTCCCAACGTTATTGAAATGTTACATTTTTATTCTAAGTGTTTATAAATATATAAATTTATATAATTTAAGTCTCCATAATATAAATAAAAATTAACACATATAATAAATGAGAACACAGTTAGTTTCTTCCGAATTTTCATATATATATATAACTTTTATATCTTCGGATGCAGATGTTTACAGCTCATGATGGGACGCTCATCCCTCATCACCTCTCGAGGCCGTCACTTTGGGCTGGCCATCTGGCCTCCCACACTCGCATTAACGGTGGCATTCAATACGCCACCCCACGCAGTCTTAATTGCATTTTCTCGAACTGTCGTTGCAGCGAGCTCTTCATTTGGTTTTCTTCGGCTCTGGGTATGGACTATGATCTTCTACATGGTGCTTGCCCCATTTGCTCCATTACTGAGTTTCACCGTGCTTCTTGTCCGCCCGCCTGCGCTGAGCCTAGCGCTCGAACGCAGACAGGCAGACGGTGCGAGCTTTTGTGTTGTTTGGAGACTGTATCGGAATTCCACCATTCGCACAGTCAGTTCTGCTACTCGAATTATCTGTATAGTTCTCCTGGCCCTCTGCTGCCTCTTCTCCTTTGCCCGTTTCATCATCATCTCCCCCTCGCCATGCCTAGACTGTGCCATCGTATGCGATGTCGCCATGGCTCCAGTCGTGGCCGTGTCCATCGCTCTCCCTCTTCTGATTCATCCTCGGAAGATCTCCCCTGCGACCACATTCTAGAAACTAGAAGTCGTAGGGGTAGGCCTCGCTTCCCTGACTCCGCTCCTCCCTCTATGCGTTCTCTGCCTCCATGTGTTTTCTCCCCTGCGCCTCAAGTCCGCCCCTCTGCTATTCCCTCTGTTACCCACCTGTCTTCTTCCTCCTCCCTTCGCCAATCCTCTTAGCATGCGGAGTTTACTTTCGATTACATGTTTGAAAGACTGGTCCTCAAAGCACATGTCACGGTCATTGTTTGTGAAGAGTCTTCCCGCCTGGTGCCACCTCCGTCTGAAATTCCCGATCCCTCTGTCACTTTTCATGGCCCCACTGCCCCTAGCCCCGCCTCTGCTGAAATCGCCAAGGACGCCTTGGCCCAGTTAAATATTATTCCGAATGTTTCAATGCAGGTCCAGACTATGGAAGGCGAGGACAAAGACAAAGTGCTCCCCTCGACTGATGAAGGCGGGAGCAGCGATGGGTTTGGATGCAGAATTGTTGAAGAACCGCCCTCCCCAACCAATGAACAGTAGTCCAAAGATACCCCAGAGGTTTTTGTTCTCCATGCATAATGTCTTTAAGTTAATTCTTGTTTTCTTGTTTCGTTACCCTCTGCTTGCAGAGTGGCTTGCTATTTTTTTGTATTTTTGACAAACAATTTGGATGTAAAGCCGGTTTCCCCTATGAGGGTGGCGACTCTTAATCTGAAGGGACTGGTTTCCCCTCTGTGGGTAGTCCAAACTATGGATTTTCATGGAGTCAAGCCCTGTGCTCAGGCTCCCTCAGCTGAGACAACGACAATTTTGTACTATTATGTTATATATTAATAGATTTAGTGTTACTTAGAAAAAAAAATATATATAAATTTTATATTTTATTGAAATATCACGCTTTTATTATAATTTTTTATAAATTTATATAATTTAAGTGTGTATTTTATAAATATAAAAATTAACATATGAAATTTGTGAAGATAAAGATAAACAAATAGAAATGAAAAATGTTATTTAAAAAATATATTGTTCTATGTAAATTAATGACTTGACTCCCAAGCTTCCAACCATGGAAAATTTTAGGGGCTAATACTCATCGGTGGGCTAATTTTCCATGTTTTTTCCAAAAAATTATTCGCCAATTTCCATTTTTTATAAAAATGATTCGCCCAAATTTTACAATATAAAATTATTCTATGATAAAAATCTCCAACATTATATAGAGAGTATATATAAAATCATTATAAATTTGAATAATTTTATAAATACATCAATAAAATTTTATAGTTTACATATTAGGGACTAGTGAGATTCGCCAAATTTTTAAACTTCAAGATACTTTTCTATCCTTAAAATTTTCCCTGCAAGTTCTAACATTCTATCAAGACTTCCCTGGGGTCTAGGTTAAACAATGATGAGGCAGGCTATTATAGCACTCATCATAGGTTCAATTCCCTTCCCTGATCGGGATGATGTATCTGTACATGTTAATGAAAATGGTGTTAAAAAAAAGAGAGAGAAAATGGAGAAAAATGAAAGGTACTACCAAGCTTACAAAAAAAAACATTCTATCAAGACTAAACTAGAATTAGTGCTTTATTTTATTTTATTTTAATTTTTTAATTTTTTAATTTTTTTTTAAAATTTTTTTTTATTACGAACTTTGTTGAATTTCCTATGATTTCATAATTAATTTACAAATTCAATAGAATTTTAGTGTAATAACCTCCTCCGACATCTACCCAAGTAACCAACCAACCAGGGTAAACATGTGACAAAGGGTTACTATGATCTGATTCAACTCCCTATATGATAGTTAAGGAAGTGGAACCAACGAAACACATCACACATACCTTCTGCACATCCTACATGACACCCAAGATCCATCCCAACCTTCTAGGATGCTAGCCCCTGATCTAACCTAGCTTTTTCATGCATTAATCCCCCAGTTTCTCCCTTGACATGGGAAAGAGTGTGATTGGGACTATCCAGTCACACACATAGCAAGGGTATGCATGTGACTGGGGACTTTTTCTAGTAGTTATGAATCTTTGACCCCGATTTTAGTGCTAATTTTTCAGGCCCAAAGCCTAGGTCACTTCCCAGAACTCCATGACACTTTCAGAATTGAAGGATAACAACAGAATAATGATGTAAAAGTAAACACTTGAACAAGGAATTGTCTGGACCCCTATAAGCCACAACATGCGTTTCGTCAAACATGTCATAAATATGTAATCTACAGGTTTAAACAACATATTTGAGCATAGGGGTCTCATACTTATCTAAGAATTGCTAAGAAGCATTGTTGCCTCATAAAATTAACTATATTATCATCTATTTGGTCATACATACATTGTTCATTCATTTACAAATCAAAACATGATGAGAATCATACATCATCACCATAAAACACATTCATAACCAACATATAAACAACATAATTGAAAAGCACATAAAAACCATATAAACCACATAATAGCAAGCATATTTACCCATCAATACAAGAGGAAAAGAGATATTATTTCCATAAGCAAAATGAAACCAAGTCTGGACTTCCACGTTCCACCCATCCATAGACATGATTGAGCCAATTCTCTCTTCAACCCATCACCCCCATGCCATATTCGAAGCATGAATGTCAGATCTCATAAAACTCATCAACCAAAACCAAACCAGGGATTCCAGAGGCCAAATCACCTCAATCCTCAACCAATGAATCCACCTCATGGTCAGACATCACAACCATCACCATATTGGTAGTTGTCCAAGGCTCTAGAGAGTTTTTTCCAACTAGGGCTTCTAGGACTAGTAACTCAACCCACATATGTTGTCGGGCTTCCAGAGTGTTTGTCCAACCAAGGCTTCCAGGACTAGTAACTCAACCCACCAAGGGCTTCTAGAGTGTTCGTCTAAACAAGTCCAAGACTAGTAGCTCAACCCAAGATGTTACAGGACTTACATTGAATTTGTCCAACCAAGGCTTTCAGGAACTAATAACTCAACCCACAGCCAAAGGCACATGATAACCAACAAGAAAAAAATTAATGAAATGAACACACAACACCATGGCTATCCAGGAAATGGAAAGGCTAGGCAAATCCACTGTCAATCTAGGAAATAATCCATGCTAATGATAGATCATGACCAATAAACCACATGCATATGCCATTGATGCCAAAACTAGTGAGGAAAACATACATGCAACTTGGTACCTATAAACAGAATCTGTTGTAGTTGCTGATCTCGATGTCCCCTTGTGCTTTCCTGCTCTTCCTTTGCCTTATTTCTCCAAATATCTGAGTATGCCACACTCTCCAAGAGTGATCTAAGAAAACTCCAAGTATGCAAGAGTATCTGAGAGAGAGAGAGAGAGAGAGAGAGAGAGAGAATAACTCCAAAATTGCACTGACCAAAATCCATGAACTTATCCTGAAAAGCCTTTTTATCAATGAGGCCTCTATTTTCTTCATTTTCCATTATTTTCCTAATCACATGCAACCTATGACCTTTCACCTCCCTTTTCTCCTATTTTCCATTATTTTCATAAATAAATGCCAATAATTTCCACTTTTCCTTTCCAAAGCCTTATCCATTTCCTTTTCCAATTTCCATAGCCATAATAATCCTTATGAACACCTGTAATAGGATGTTTTTCCCAACATTAAACATGAAATACGTGTCCCATGACCTTGTTTATTATTTTTCCTTTATTAACTTTTATTACATTGAATTTTCACTAGGGTTGTTATAGAACCCTCCCCCTTGGGGGAACACTACCCTAGATGTTCAATGAAACCTACAACCAACAAGACTGTTGTAAGAAAAACATACTTCCCATGGAGATTTATAACTTAGCTTGTTGCAATATTTACAATGATCGACCTGCTGAGAAGCAAACCAACACGAAAACATGAGAGATAAATCATCATAATGACATAACACCCATACTACTTATTGGAGCTTTATAACATAGCTCATGTTGGTATTTATATCCATATACATATGTAAATATACCAAACATAATGCCAACATATACCAAAACATGTACCAAAACACATGCCAAAATTTTTTCTCAACCAACAAATAAGGAAGGATACATAGCCCATAATTGATCCGCCATCTCCCATGTAGCTTAATCGGGCCCAAATTGCTTCCACTACACTTTAACCTGTTCGATTGTTCAATTTCGGAGCATGAGCGTCTTTCTTTGCAAAATGCACCAAGGTTTTGGCTAGAATTCCCCTTCTGTCTCCACCTGCAATACAGACCAATCAATCACATGATCAACATCTTTAATATACTTCTTAAGTAACGACACATGGAAAACATCATGGAATTTCACTGTCGGAGGCAGTGAAAGTCAATAGGCCGATAGTGAAAGTTCATAGGCTACTAGCCTAATCCTCTAAATAACATTGGAAGGTCTACAAAACTGAGGTGTTAGCTTGGCACATGATCCAATCTGCAAGGAGCTTGTAATATTCCCAATTAGCTTATTTCTAGTTGCAATATTATATGTTGCTCTATTTTTCAGTCTAGAGAATAAATGGGGTAGGGAGACCCTTAAATCTCTTTAGTAGAAATAAAACACTTCCAGTGTGAATGTGGATCAGTTAAGGTAGGCAAAATTAAGTCACGTTGGGTGTGAAAGGGAGCAATGCATGTGGACTAGATCAAGGTTGACCAATTCAATAGCGCTGCCAAAGGAGAGAGTGGATCTAGTGGGAACATCACAGTTTTGGAGGAGGAGTCTTTGCAAGGAAGAAACCTCATGAATGAGTGGGGCCAAGGATGAGGAGGCTCACCAAGAATACAAGGGAAGGGATGGAAGCCATGAAAGGCATTCAAAATATTGTTTATGTTTGTGTCTTATGACTTCTTGCATGCTTCAGTTATTTAGCTGGGTTTGCTACAATGTTTAGTGCAAGGTATTCTCATGCGGGAATTCCACACTCTTCCTTGGAGAACTTGGTGAAGGGATCTGAGAGGAGTATTCAAGGCTACATTTCCACCATCAGAAATTGGGTCAAGCATTCACCTACAACTACAATGCAGTCTCTTGGAGAAACTTCATTATTTTTCATGGTGTTGCAGTAGAAGGGTTAAAACCCTTGTTTGTGAGCTAGTCTCGTAGGGAGAGGATCAATATTTCTCCTGGAAAGCTAGCAAGGAGAAGTTTCAGCCATTTCTTTGTACTTTCCAGCCATATGTATGCAAAGCTTCAGTCAGACAACATGATTCAGCCATAGATCTGCAGATCTACTTTTTGTACCTCATGCTTTTCAAGAAACCCTTGCCAGGTTATCTTAAGATTGTGTAAAAGAGACTAGATCTCCATTTTCTCAGCTCTTTGAGTAATATAACATCAGATCTATTTGTTTCTATCTTTCTGTAGCAGAAAATCTCATTAAAACTGCATTGTCATATGCTTCAGAAATAGTAGTCATGGGGTTTTGATGTGTTTAGGCTATATTAGGCCTGGGAGATTTGTTTAACTTAGCTAGAATGATTTTTTTATGATCCCATTTTATATTTGAGTGAAATAATACATAAAATAATGGATCCAAGTGTTTTTCCTCATTATTATAGTGCAATTTTCTGAAAACTACGTTTTTGGTGCCTATATTTCTGATTTTCCTCAAAAGGAATATTACAGTGGTATCAGAGCTTTGATCTTGGCTCAGCTTGTAGGGAAAATACATCTACAACTAGTGAGGAAAGGGAGATTCCAAAATTCCTTTTGCAGACTGTGCAGGACATTGCCAAAGATATCAAAGAGATGAGATAGAAGGAATCCCCTAGAGGGTTTCACCATGGAGAAAGCTCCGGCACCTCACATTCTTGGTGGGAGAAAACAACAACATAAACTTCTTCACAATGCTCCACTATGCCCACATTCCTATCTTTGGAAGGTGAGGAAGGAAGGCCCTTGAGGGAAGAAACCCTTGGTGATTATTTTTTAGAATATGAATCTCAATCCTGAAGATTCAAAGAACATTTGAGCTTTCAAGAGTTCTGTTGGATCAAGGATGGTAAGAGATCTTTCCATCACCATAAAAAGGAAGGGTTTATGCATAAATCAGATCTACAACACAGTTTGGGCAGGTTCTTTTTTCCCTCCTATGATGGATCACCCAAGTGCATACCCAAGGCTTGGGTAGAGAAGTTGGACACTTATTTCCAACTCAACAAAGTTTCTGAAATGGAGGCTATCAAAGTAGCAGTGCTGCACCTAGAAGGTGAGGCTCATGAATGGTGGTTCCATGGGTTATCTACACTTGGGCATGCTAATATCACTTCATATTCAAATTTCACCAGGATATTGGTAGAGAGATTTGATCCTAGGGATTCGAAGGCTCACTTTGTTGAGCTAACCAAGCTCAAGAAAATGGGAGATCTAGAAACTTATATCTCTGAGTTTTTGAAGCTTTCAGTGATGGTATATAACCTCACTATAAACCGGAGAATATGCATGTTTATTGATGGGATGGCTAAACCATTGCATGGGTTGGTGAAATTCACTAGACCCACTACACTCCAAGAAGCTATGGAGAAGGCTAGGGATTTACAACATGCCTTGCCCAAGTCCAAAGCACCCTTTCAGAAAAATATTTCTTCATACCCAAAGGAGAATCATGGGAGGACATCTCTTGACAATTATCAAAAGAATGTAAGGAAGAAAAAACTTTGTTTCAACTGTCAGGAGCCATCGGTGCCAAACCACCAATGTGTTGCTGGGAAATCACTTTGCATTGAGATATTTTCTGATGAGGAGGAGGAGACTATCGTTGTAGCAGCAGAAAGAAGTGCACCTCCCATAGAAGATGTAGTAAAAACCTTTGTTTCAATGGGAGGGGCTCTTGCATCATTAAGAGGAGTTCCCAAGTATCTAACCTTGAGAGTTAGGGGCACTATTATGGGAAAAAGAGCATCAATTTTGGTAGATAGTGGAGCTACTCATAACTTTATTGATACACAACTAGTACAAAGGAGGGACGTTCACATAGAATACTTTCAGGGGTTCTCAGTTTTGGTTCCAGGAGCTAGAACCATGTAGTGTGCCAAATATGTTCCAGCTTTAACCATCACCATGGGAACCTACACATTGACAAATCACTTCTTTGTGGTTGATATTCTAGACACCAATGTTATATTGGGTGTCCAGTGGTTAATCACCTTAAGGAAGGTTACCACTAATTGGGAAACCTTAGAGATGGAGTGGATAGAAAAGGGGAATGGTAAACCTCAGAAAATCAAAGGCATACACACCTATCCACCTCAGATTGTCTCAGCCCACAGGATGGAAGAATATTTACACAGAGGGGACATAGAATGGGCAGTAGAATTGTGTTTATCAGAAGCTGGGAGCAAGGATTCATCAGTGCATGCATATGTGCAATCTATTTTGGACCGATATTCTAGAGTATTTGGAGATATTCCACCTGGGAGACCTCCTGATCAAGGTTTTGAACATACTATAGAGTTGGAGCAAGGAATCCAAGCAATGATCACCACACCCTATAGACACCCTAAAGCCTATAGAGATGAAATTGAAAAGGCCATTCAGGAGCTTTTTTCCTTAGGACATATCCGGCCTAGCACTAGTCCTCTTGCCTCTTCAGTGGTCTTGGTGAAGAAGAAAGATGGCACATTGAGAATGTGCATTGATTATAGAGCATTGAACAAAAATACCATTAAGAATAGATACCCAATTCCCAGGATCGATGAATTGATGGATGAACTAAGAGGATCCAAGTATTTCTCTAAAATTGATTTGAGATCAGGATATCATCAAATCAGGGTGATGGATCAAGATATCCCCAAGACAACATTTCAATGTCACTATGGGCATTTTGAATTTTTGGTAATGCCTTTTGAGCTAATCAATGGTCCAGTAAATTTCCAATCTTGCATGAACCACATCTTCCGTGGTCCCTTGAGGAATTTTGTGTTGGTATTCTTTGATGACATTCTTATTTATAGCCGCACATGGGAGGAACATTTATAGCATATTGAGGCAGTATTACACATTCTTAAGGAGCAGCATTTCTATGCCAAGCTCTCCAAATGTGAGTTTTGGCTCACAGAGATGCTTTACTTGGGCCACATCAGTGGAGTGGATGGAATAGAGTCCATGAAGAAAAGATCTGTGCTATTAGGGATTGGACTAAACCAAATAATGTAACAGAACTTCGAGGATTTGTAGGCATATGTACCTATTACCAGAAGTTTGTAAAAGGGTTCTCTAAACTAGCAGCACCACTTACAAATCTAACCAAGAAGGGATCTTTTAGTTGGACACCCACAGCGTAGAGAGCTTTTGATAAGCTCAAGGAGGTGATGAGTAGCTGCTCGGTATTGGTCCTACCTGATTTTTACCAACCATTTGTGTTGGAATGTGATGCTTTAGGGGAAGGCATTGGGGCAGTATTGATGCAAGGGGGACACCCCATAGCTTTTGAGAGCCAGAAGTTGCTACCACATGAGAGGCTATACCCATATATGATAAATATATGTTGGCTATTATGCATGATTTAGCCAAGTTTTGGCCGTATTTGGTGGGGAATAAATTCTGAGTGAAGACTGATCATAATAGTCTCCGATTCTTTCTTGAGAAGAAGCAGCTTCAAGAGAGGCAACAAAAATGGGTAAGTAAGATCCAAGCATATGAATTTGACATAGAATATGTCAAAGGGAAGAGTAATGTAGTGGCAAATGCTCTATCCAGGAGGCCAGAAGTGCTATCCTTAATGAACATAGATGAAGATTGGAAGGCTTAGTTGTTAGTAGAATACTCCAAAGACAACTTTGCATGTGAAATCCTAGATGGAGTGGTGACTGATGAGAGGTATAGAGTGATGGATGAGGTCATCTATTACCAAGATCGGGTCTTCTTGGCTAGATATTTTAAGCTCAAGGAGAATATTTTGCAAGCATCACATGATTCCCCACTTGCAGGGCATCAAGGATTCACCAAGACTTATCGGGCTATTCGGGAGAGATTATCATGGAAGGGTCTCAAGGAGGATGTACTCCAACACATCAAGGAGTGCATAGTTTTCCAACAAAACAAAGGAGAACACAACCATCCTGCAGGATTATTGCAGCTACTCCCTATTCCAGATGGAAAATGGGAGAGTATTTCCATGGAATTCATCACCACTCTACCTATAGTTCAGGGTAAGGATTGCATCTTTGTAGTTGTTGATCGACAAACAAAGTATTCAAATTTCTTTCCATTTCTGCATGGGATACTACTTCACAGGTAGCTAAGCTTTTCTTCGGGGATGTGTTTGGACTCCATGGTCTCCCAAAGACCATAGTCAGTGATCAGGATAGATGATTCATGGGTGGCTTTTGGCAAGAGCTTTTTCTATTAGTGGGTACTGAATTGACACCAAGTACCAGCTATCACCCACAAACTGATGGACAGACTGAAATAGTGAACAAGTGGTTGGAAGGCTACTTGAGAAACTATGTTTCAGGTCAACAGAGAGCATGGCTGCGTTGGCTCCATTTGGGGGAGTATTGTTACAACACAAATTTTCATATGTCCATTGGCTTGACCCCATTTCGAGCTCTTTATGGGTATGATGCACTTTCATTTTCTGATGTGATGTTTGGGACAAGAAAATATCCTAGAGAAAAGGAATGGATCCAAGAGAGTCAGGATATACTCCGGGCCCTCAAGGATAACATTGCTACAACACAAAACCAATAGAAAATATATGTAGAACGTGGTCGGATAGAGAGACAGTTTGAGGTAGATGACTTGGTATATCTTCATCTTCAGTTGTATAGACAATCTACACTCAAGGATAAGGGAGATGAGAAGCTCAAACCTCGATTCTATGGACCATATAGGGTGATCCGTCGTGTTGGGGAAGTAGCATATGAGTTGGAGCTTCCTATTGGGAGCAAGATTCATAACATTTTTCATGTATCATGTCTCAAGAAGGCCATTGGAAAACATGTGGTTACCGCTATGCATCTCCCACCTATTGTTGATGAGGGCCATCTAATTTTGTAACCAGAGGCTATCTTGGATACTCGGGAGAGGCAGCTAAGGAGCAGGGTGATCAAAGAAAATCTGATTCGATGGAGGAATCTTCCTGATGAGGATGCCACTTGGGAAGGAGAGAAGATTTTGTAGCATCCTCATTTACTGTTGCTTGAGGACAAGAAAATTTTGGGAGGGGAGGACTGTAATATTCCCAATTAGCTTATTTCTAGTTTGAATATTATATGTTGCTCTATTTTTCAGTCTAGAAGAATAAAAGGGGTAGGGAGACCCTTATATCTCTTTAGTAGGAATAAAAAACTTCCAGTGTGAATGTGGATTAGTTTAGGTAGGAAAAATAAAGTCACCTTAGGTATGAAAGGGAGCAATGCATGTGGACTATATCAATGTTGACCAAATCAACAATGCTGCCAAAGGAGAGAGTGGAGCTAGTGAGAACAACACAGTTTTGGAGGAGGAGTCTTTGCAAGGAAGCAACCTCATGAATGAGTGGGGCCAAGGATGAGGAGGCTCACCAAGAATAAAAGGGAAGGGATGGCAGCCATGAAAGGAATTCAAAATATTTTTTATGTTTGAGTCTTATGACTTCTTTCATGCTTCAACTGTTTAGCTGGATTTTCTGCATTGTTTAGTGCAAGGTATTCTCATGTGGGAATTCCACACTCTTCCTTGGAGAACTTGGTGAAGGGATTTGAGAGGAGTATTCTGGGCTACATTTCCACCATCAGATCTTGGGTCAAGTAGTCACCTATAGCTACAACATAGTTCCTTGGAGAAACTGCGTTATTTTTCATGGTGTTGTAGTGGAAGGGTTAAAACCCCTATTTGTGAGCTAGTCTCCTAGGGAAAGGATCAATATTTCTCCCGGAAAGCTAGCAAGGAGAAGTTTCAGACATTTATTTGTATTTTCTAGCCATATGTATGCAAAGCTTCAGTCAGATAGTGTTATTTAGCCTTAGATCTGCAGATCTACTTTTTGTACCTCATGATTTTCAAGAAACCCTTGTCAGGTTATCTTAAGATTTTGTAAAAGAGACTAGATCTCCATTTTCTCAGCTCTTTGAGTAATATAAGATCAGATCTATTTGTTTCTATCATGATATAACATAAAACCTCATTAAAACTGCACTGTCATATGCTTCAGAAATTCTTTGTTGCAATAGTCATGGGTTTTTGATGTTTTTAGGCTATATTGGGCATGGGAGATCTGTTTAACTTAGCTATAATGACTTGTTTCTGATACCCTTCTATATTTGAGTGCTAAAATACATAAACTAATGGATCCAAGTGATGTTCCTCATTATTATAGTGTAATTTTCCATAAACTGCGTTTTTGGTGCCTATATTACTAATTTTCCTAAAAAGGAATATTACAGAGCTGTTCTTGGGCTTGATGCACAAATACACTTGTTCCCCAAATAAAAAATACTTAAACAACATGTTCCAATCTACATAAATCTTTTGTATATCTTGTGTTGCTTTCATATTCTTCTTGATTACTCGCATTTCGTATTCGACCTCTGCCAACATGTCTGGTCCAATCAACACCCTATTAACTAGATCACTCCAACTGATGGGATTATTGCAACTCTGCCCATACAATGGCTCATACAAATTCATCCTTAAATATTCTTGATACCCATTTTTGTAAGTGAACTCTACCAATGGAAGATACTCTTTCCACTTTCATTGTTGATGCATCTCATACATCCTCAACATGTCCTCAAATATAATGTTGACCCTCTTTGTCTGTTCATTTTTCTGTGGATGATAAGTTGTACTGAAGGTCAACTCTATCCCCAAAACTGCAGACAACTCCTTCCAAAACTTGGAAGTGAAATTCACATCCCTATATGACATAATCTCAGTGCAAAACACCATGCAGTCTGACCACTTCCATAATGAAGACTTGCGCTACATCATTCGCCGAGTATGTAGACTTCACTAGAATAAAGTGTGCTATCTTCGTTAACCTTGTTACACCAATTTTTGGTCATATAACCTGCTATTATTATATGGACCAAATTACACCATGTAAGACCAATTTTGCACTAGTAAAATTTCCTTCACTATGAAAAATAACTTAGTAATCCATACTTTATTAAGTTGTTTATGGTCTAAACAGGAAACACCATGAGGAAATATTGAATAAATCCCTATTTGTCTGGTTTTCCTCAAGGGATAATTAATTAAACTACAGTTTAATTAATATTCCTAGTCATATTTAACCCAAAATAGGAAAATTAATTAGATAAATCACTATTTATCCTATTATTTTCTAGGAATAATTATTTAAAACATTATTTAAATAATATTCCTTGTTAAATTTGACTAAATAATTTATAAATAATTGAATAAATTATTATTTATTTAATTACTACTCAACCATATTCTTAAAATAATAAATAAATCATTTATTTATTTATTATTTACAAATAAAGGGATTTGACCAAATTCAAATTCTTTTTCCCTCCAAAAAAAATAATAAAATATTCCATAAAAGTTGGATCTAGATTTGGTTAATAATATTTTAACTATGTACCAATATCTAGACTAACTCAATATTTTGTTATAAATAGAAGGGTTTTTCCATTCATTCACTACCTTTTGTTGCCTAAAGATCGCTCTAGGTCTATACTTTTGGTCTGACTTTGATCCTCCATCATTGTCATATTTTTCTACTTTTTTCTTGTGAGCTCCCCTTGAGTTCCATTTTTTGTTTGGGTTTTCTACACCATCAAGAGAGAGAGATATTAGATTTGAAGCACTAAGGACATATAAGAACCCATCCCATTGAGGGGGACTGGTAACATATTTCTATGTTCCCTTCCCAGGTGTCATAAATACAAAATTATTTAAAAATATTCTTGTCTTGTATATTGGATGTATGGAGCAACTCTTGCTTTTATTCGCTGTTTAATGTCTTTAATTGCATAGATCTGGATTTTGTAAAAAGCGTCGACACAACGATAGAGACAGAACGCAGGCACAACCAAACACCTTAACTGTAAAGAAAGTGATGAAACCCCTCAGCACAGATAAGAAGGTAACAACAATGCAAAGTAAAGAATAGTAGGTGAAGAAAGTCTTCACGGGACACCTAGGTAAGGGCGAGAAGGTATTTACCTCGCCACATAACATAAAAACGAGTGATAGATCCATGGTGGGCAAAAGTTGCAGAGCCAGTCGAGAGTTGAAACAAATGAAAGTGGTTAGGGTTTGGGAGGGGTAGGGTTACACCCTAACCACCTCCAACCCATAGTCGACCGTAGATCGATAAGGATCTAAGGGTTGAGAAACGCCCACATGCCAAGATCATAGAGGACCTTGTGTACGATGATGCAGATAATTAAAATCAATGAATAAAATAATCAACTAACTGTACAACATTATCTTTACCTTAGAGTTGTAGATGTGGCCAGTTGGTAGGGTTTCGGGATTGTTAATCAATGTACTATAACCCTTTAATCATTAATGTACATCAAATGAATTACATCACATATATTCCCTTTTCGTATGATGCATCGTGTTGTATGATCAAAGGAGATAGCAATACGTTATTAGTTTTATATACCATGGGTTTTAAAAGTGTAATATCATATATATGTATATGCGGATTCAGACCTATGGGATTAGCCCCAAGGGTTAAAAATATAATGTGAATTTTATGCATTATAACTTATGGCAGCTAAATATTTTGAATTGCATGCATAGGTATAGTTCTAGGAGACCTAAATCATTATATTAGAGTGTTATGTTAGGATGTGAAATAATATTTTTTTATTATGTAAATATTTCTAACGTTTTATGAGTAGATGTTACAGGTGGTATCAGAGAAAATTTCACATGCTGGGACCCAGTTGGGTCACCTAAATAACAAATTGATGTGTAAACTGTGCACAAAAATAAGAAGAATAAATTGATAGAGTACAATGAGGAGAGGCTTGGTACATCAGGCTCCCGGGACTATAGGGGAAGCACACCTCCAGACTAACCCATAAATAAATCCAGAAATGTGGGTACAACTGAGCGTGGAACAACATCAACAGACCAATAAACTACTTGAAGAACAACAACGACAAACCAGTAGACTACTGGATAGTATGCAACAATTACAAGAAGAGATGGTCCGGGTGAGGAGTGATAATGAGAGGCTGATGAGAGAACAAGAAAGAATTCTTAAAATTATTCTATATAGACAAAATCAAGGAACAACTCAACCCAGCCCCAAAAGAAATACTTGGGAAGATGGAGAACATCATGTTGAAGTTTGCAACAAGAAACAATGAAATTGGCATCCGGAAACAACATCCTTGATCCTAGTGAAAATTAAGCACCTACACTAGTTGGGGCCCACACAGGATATTTTTAGGTGGATGTCTATTTATAGATGCATGAGAAAATTCTATTTATAGATGTATGTGCAAGTTCTATTTATAGATTGCATGTCTATTTATAAATTCATGTCGACTATTATTATCCCTTAATAAAAGTTGGACAATAAACAATAATCTATTCTCAATGAGCACTTGGAAATAGTTAACTGAAGTGGAAAATTAGTTAGTTATAGGAATTTCGAGTTAAGAGGTTGGTTGGTGAGACATGCAAGTGGACTTAGTTGTAACTGAGTGATTCGAAGTTGCAATAGAGTTGGAAGTGCAGTTATGAAAGTTGTAAAGTAGTTTAACTCAGTTAAGTAAGTTAAACTCAGTTGTGCTAGTTGTAACTGAAGAGACACTAGTGAGAGATCAAGTGAATTAATTATTAATTAATTCAAAATCAGTGGCCTCACATGCAACTGAAGATTTACTACTATAAATTGCATGCATGTCAGATCCAATGGAGACCCAGTTGAGATGTAGGTGAAAGGGACAGTTGACTATCAATTGTGACAGTATCGATTGCACACATGCAACCACACACACATTGGATGTGACTATGATGATTACGCAGTCAAGGTAGACAAGAATAATTCATTCAGGGGTTTTTTACCATTAGGGATTGCGTAGTGGAGGCAGGTTGTCTGGAGACAGTAAATTGGCTAAGGAACTTGCCAATTTTTGTATGACAGTGTGAAACAATCAGCTGATGTACCAAGAGATCTTGTGATTATAGTTTTGTATGTAATTGTTTCATGATTCCTTGTGGAATATACAATATATGATAGAGGGGTTTTTAGCTGTAAGATTTCCTCGGGAATATCTGGTGTTGTGGTTTTGATCTATTCTTCTTTTCTTCATGTGATTGGAAATTGTGTTGTTTTTAATTTCGCAAAATATTTGTATAATCGATTCAATATTTAACTTTATCAAATTGTTAGATCGGGTGAATCCAAGATATACATGTATGTATAATTTCTACATGGTATCAGAGCACAGGAAATTGCAGAAGTGAAGGAGGAGCAGGATTTGAGTCTTGGTGCTATAGATGATTCAAGATCGAAATGAATTTAAATGGCTTGAGGTTAGAGTATGAACTTGAGGGAAAATTGAACTACATTTCTTGGAAGCACAGGATGGAGGTAGTACTTGAAGACAATGGCTTGAATGAATCCAATGAAAAAGATGTTCCTAAGACAGATGTTGCAAATATTGATGCATGGCGAAATAAAGTGGCAAAGGTGAGGACGATTCTGTTGGAGGGAGTGCGAGACCACATTGTCTCAAGTCTCCATGGGAAAGCTACACCATATTCTATGTGAAAGGCTTTGATGGATCTATTCCAAAGTAGCAGCAAACATAGGAAATTGGCGCTCAAAGATAAACTCAAGAAGATCAAGATGGAAAAGAACAACACTATTTCGGTATACTTAACAAATTTTGTCCAATCTCGGGATGAAATTGGGAGTGTAGGAATAACTGTCACTGATGATGATTTGGTGAGTTTGGATCTCCTAGGAATTCCTAAGAGTTGGCACAGTTATGAAGACTCTTTCAACAGACAGGAAAAATTGCCGGATTAGGAATGAATGTGGTCGGATCTGGTGCAGGAAGAGTTTGGATAGAACACCAGATATGGCTCTTCATCAAAGCATGATGATGAAGAGGAATGTGCTTTGGCTACCAAGGCGAAGAAGGGGAAGGGGAAGAAATTCCATTCTAAATATGAGGCCGGTAAAGATGGCAAGGAGCACAACATGTCCAAAGCAGGGAAAATTTTAAGGGCTAATATTTGCAGGTGGGCTAATATTCCATGCTTTTTAAAAAAAAGATTCACCAATTTCTATTTTTCTAAAAAAAAATTTGCCCAAATTTTATAATATAAAATTTTTTTACCTTAAAAATTGCCAATCTTATATATTTCCTAATATAAAATAATTAGAAATATAAACATTTTTACAAAATTATCATCAAACATTTTAAAATTTGGATATTAGGGACTAGTAAGATTCGCCAAGATTACTAAACTTTAAGATAAACTTCCATCCTTAAAATTTTCCCTGGTCCAAAGTGAAGTGTTTTCACTGTCACGAGCATGGAAATATTTCCACAAATTGTCCACAAAAGAATAAGAACAAGAAGGTTGCTGGAGCTGTAGCTGGTTAGGCCCTTGCCTCGCAATTTTAGCTTTACTTCTCACTTATTGCATGCATGGTGTCAAGTGCAATGAGTTCGATGTGGTACTTGGATAGTGGTGCATCTTTCCACAAGACATGAGACAAAGAAATTTTCAGTAGCTTGGAGGAGAAGGACCTCCAAATGCACTTCGAAATGGGTCATGACAAAAGGTATAGCGTTACCAGGATTGGTACTGTTGCTTTCCAAAGGAAGTCAAGTAAACCCTTCTTTTTAAAAGATGTAATGCATGTACCAGGCTTAACGAAAAATTTAGTTTCAGTTCCAATGTTAGAAGATAAAGTTTATGATGTGGTATTTAGTGAAGGTAATGCCTTCCTTCGGCATAAAGCCACAAAGCAAGTCAAGAATATTGGGATTCATGTGAAGAATCTCTATAGACTTGATGTAGATGTGATTTCTATAGAGCTTCCAACCATGGGGAAGTGTGAGAAAGCCATGCAATTGACCCTTGAGAGGGAGCTGTATTTGCATGCAAGTAAGAGTGAACCTTAGGATGTGGAGCAGCAAAAGATGAGGATCATGGAGTGGAAGAAACCACTCATGCAGAGAAATTTCGAGCCAGATGGGCAGAGGGAGTGCATGTAGCTATACCACTAGGTGAGAGGTGGGGCGACATGCATGAATAATCCCAAGAAGAAATTTTGGGCAGGATTCATTGAGATGGTGTGGATATCATGAATCAAACCTGGCTACTAGGAGCCCATAGAGAAATAGTAGCAGGATCAGTTGGATTGATGCAGTCAGATGTCATGAGGACATGAAATATAAAGTGACAGTGTTGGATACTGGAGCGTAGATCAAAGTTGGCAGCAAGTGAAAAGTGCATGGAAGTAGGTGTCAGCAACACAGTGGATCCTAAAGACATGTACAGTAGCTAGCAGAAGTCAGAAGACTCTGATGATAGATGCATTATACTGATTCATTTGTTTGGAGACTATTCAGTTCCGAAAGTGTTGCATGCAAATGTTGCATGTGTGAGAAACACTAGAGAAGTGTTGCATGGAGTTTCATGTCACATGCATGGAGTTTCATGTCGCATGAAAAGAGATTCCTTTCTTGTTGAGAGGGAGTGTTGAAGTTTGCAACAAGAAACAGTGAAATTGGCATCCGAAAACAACATCCTTGATTCTAGTGAAAATTAAGCACCTACACTAGGTGGGGCCTACACAAGATATTTTTAGGTGGATGTCTATTTATAAATGCACGAGTAAATTATATTTATGGATGATGTCTATTTATATATGTATGTGCAAGTTCTATTTATAGATTTAATGTCTATTTATAAATTCATGTGGAATATTATTATCCCTTAATAATAGTTGGACAATAAAGAATAATCTATTCTCAATGAGAACTTGTAATAGTTAACTAAAGTGGAAAATCAGTTAGCTATACGAATTTCGAGTTAAGAGGTTGGTTGGTGGGACATGTAAGTGGACTTAGTTTTAACTAAGTGATTTGAAGTTGTAACATAGTTGGAAGTGCATTTATGAAAGTTGTAAAGTAGTTTAACTCAGTTAAGTAAGTTAGACTCAGTTGTGCTAGTATCTGAAGATACACTAGTGAGAGATCAAGTGAATTAATTATTAATTAATTCAAAATCAATGGCCTCACATGCAATTGAATATTTACTATTATTAACTACATGCATGTCAGATCCAGTGGAGACCTAGTTGAGATGTAGGTGAAAGGGACAGTTGACTATCAGTTGTGACATTATCGGTTGCACACATGCAACCACACACACATTGGATGTGCCTATGAGGATTGCGCAGTCAAGGTAGGAGAGAATCATTCATTCAGGGGTTATTTACAATTAGGGATTGCATAGTGGAGGCAGGCTGTCTGGAGACAGTAAATTGGCTAAGGAACTTGCCAATTTTTGTGTGACAGTGTGAGACTATTAGCTGATGTACTAAGAGCTCTTGTGATTAGAGTTTTATATGTAATTGTTTCATGATTCCTTGTGGAATATAAAATATATGATAGAGGGGGTTTTAGCTGTAAGCTTTCCCCAGGAATATTTAGTGTTGTGGTTTTGATCTATTCTTCTTTGATTCATGTGATTGGAAATTGTGTTGTTTTTAATTCCACAAAATATTTGTAGAAGTGATTCAGTATTTAACTTTAGTACATTGTTAGATCGGGTGAATCCAAGATATACATGCATGTTGTATAATTTATACACATCGGAATAAAACTAATGATAAGCCGGAAAGTAGCCACACCTAGCGGAGTAACAAGAACTGGAATTATAATGAAGCCAAGTCAAGAAATGTCTCAGATCAGCAGAAGATGAAAAAACATAAAGTGGAGTTGCAAGGTTGATCCGGGTAAATTCATGATACCTTTAACCAAGACCTTTTACTTCAGCTGATGTGTTAGGATTAAAATTTATCAAAAGCATTAATGAACATAAATGAACAACTGCATGTTGTAAAGAAGAGGAACATAACAAGCATGAGAAAACATAATACATTGATATCGAATTTCATCCAGGAGGGACTACATCTCTGGGCCTCAGTGTCAAGATGTTGTAGGCCACTGCATTAAGTGTTGTAAGGAGTGAAGATGTACATGGATACTGTTTTCTCTATCGTACAAGGAAAATGCCCTCACATAGGAGTGGCTGGACCTCTCTACGAGATGTTCCGCTACCGGAACTCTCATTCACAAAAAGAATCCTATCAGTATGACAATAAATCACACATAATGACTATGAGTGTCCCGCTAACATGGCAAAAAAAGGGATCTAAAACAACATACATGTGAAAATGAGTAGCCCGCTAACATGGCAACAAAGGGATCTCAAACATAATACAAATCCATGATAGAAAGTACATCTCACATCAAGAAAAAAACAAGATTTCACATCAAACATCAACAGGGATCTGTACAACACAATGCATCTCATAGCAAAGAGACAAAGAAGTACATGAAATCAACTCATCATATATGTCACACTAAAGATGAATGAAAAATAATTTGCTCCACTGCTGGATCTGAAATCACCATCACAATCGCGGCGTCGAAAGGTGTGAAAACGACTGCTCACTCACTGAATGCTGACACCTGCAAATTCATTTCAAAAAGTGGCCAAAAAATATCAAGCTCAGATGGAAAATATGAATATGTCATCAGATTCGTGTCGTCGAATAGTGCAAAATCGACTGTCAAATTTCTGAACTCTCACAAAGTGAAAATCTGGGGCAAAAAGGAAACTTTTAGATTCTCCCTAGATTCCTCAAAGATGTTGCTCCATGGGTGGAATGGAAACCTACAACTCAAAAGGTGAATCTGACCTCACCATTGTGTTCCCTGCAAAAAACCATAAAAAATGAATCTAAACTTGACTATATTCTGACATGGAGAAAAATTACCTCCCTAGGAAAATTTCGAGAATCATGGTTTTGCTCCCTATTTTTGGGCTTGCCCATGGTTCCGTCTGTAATAAAATATTCACTACCTCGATCCACGTGAGTGCTCCTGCTCTGCCTTGGCCTGGGCGCATTTGGTGAAAATGAGGAGTTAAATACATTTCAGTGGGAAGACTTCCCAAAGGAAGCCACTTAGCAGGTTGGAAGTTAGAGATCTAGTTTATGAGGGAGGAGGTCGAGTGGTCAAACCCAGAACCATCCATAAATGGAGACATATGGTTTTGAACCCCACACATATTTTTTTTTAAAACCCATTGCATGTAGTTTTGAATAGTAATTTGGGGGGTGGGGGCGGACCCGCATTGGGCGGCCCACCCTGCAACTCCCGTCGGTGCTTAATCATACGTGGAGTGTAGAGTTAGGGGGCGGCGAGGGTGAAAGCCCGTGCCCCTCCCAATGTTCAATGGTATTTTATACAAGGTGGAAGGTGTGGACGCCCGGGAAGCAGGCCGGCCATTCCGGCCCGGTGGGTTCAAGTCCCGCCACCCACGGTGTTATACGTGGCATATGTTGGTTGGGGTGGCGGGGTTTCCGCCGACCACCCCACCATTCAATACATTCACAAACCATAATGTGGTACGGTCCGGGGAGGCCGGTGTGGGTCATGGCCCTCCGACTTTTTTCTTAATTAAAATTTTGTTTTATAAAACAAACTGCCCATTTTCAAAATTCCGAAAATAGGCATTGGTGGGAATTTTAAGTGTCCCACAATTTTGCTCGAAATCCGGTCAGAGCTGGCCAGAATCCGGTGGCCATATTTCGGTGCAATTGTGCCTTCTTTATGCCTTCCCAGTTACCAAGTTAACCCAAAATTTTTACTACTTCTAACTTCTCCATACGAACTCGGAATTGAGTGTAATTTGTGTTGTTGGAATTAGAAAGACAAGATATTCAACTTGAGCCTAGTTCGAGAGCAATCCAGACACTTTGATTTTTGAGATTCCATAAGCCCACTTTATCCTCTGTCTCTTTGGAGCCACCTGGATCAATCCTCCCCACTGAGGAGCTTTTGGTCCTCCAAAAGCATCAACAAGAATATGTAACTGTTTTTTACTACTTTTTTACCACAAGCATCCTAAGAAAGTCCACTCTTCCATCTCTTTCACCTTTGTCCTTCAGAGCCTTGAGCGATGACTCGACACCTGCATCCCCTGCAAACCTGTAGTACAATCTCCTGCAAATTACCTGCCCAAATTGACCAACCATGACCCAAACATTTCCATACTTTCCATGAGTTTATAAAATGTACTCGGGGGTCAATCTTACATCAAAATGGAAATCACACCCCAACTATCATTACAAGACAAGACATCATTGTCGCATTTCGAAGTGATGGCAAACACATCATCACTTTTACTGTGAAAGAAATGCATCACATGATTTATAACACAAGACCAAAATATCATTGTTGCTTAAACAAGTGATGGAAAAATACATCATCACTTTTATAGTTAAAAATGCAACATATGATTTACAAACACAGCCATGACAAGCTAACATATCTAGAAAAAAATCTAGAAAAACCATCTCTCACTTATCAAAGTGAATGGGTCATCTCCATGTGGCACGTTTTCTTGTCGAATAGTTTCAACCGGTTCATGCACCGATGCTTTGTCCTTAAGGTGTTGCTCTGGATGGAGCCTCCAACACGTGGCTCTTTGATGACCACTTTGGTTGAAATGGGTGCAAAAGGTCTTTTTCCTCTTAACCTACTTAACCAATTTCTTTCCATGCTGTGGAGAAGGCTTTCCATGCCTCATCCTCCTTTGTGCTGCCATCCTTTTCCAACACTTAGAAAACACATGGTTATGCAAACGACAAAAATGACACATTTTTCGATGCCATGATTTACGACCATGGTTATCAACATTCTTATAGTAAAAATGCACTCTGGAATAATGAGACTTATTATATGTTCTCTGGTGGTCTCAGGTGAGATCATGGTGATGAGAGCTTTCCTTAGCTCTACAACATGCACCACCATGGAATGATGGTGAAACGCTCCCATCAATTCTCTTCTCTAGAGAGTTCAACAATGTTTGTTTTCCTTTGATGTCCTTTGAACATCCTTCTTCAGTGTACCCCAAACCTGCATAGCGAGGTCTCTGCACAACCTCCAATGGTTGGGTTATGCCTTGGCCACGAACGCCAAGTCCTCCTCCTTTGTACCCCATCTTGGTGAAGAGTCTCATGCTGGTTCCTGTAATGGGTATCTCCACACTTCCAACAGAAATGATATTAGGTGAAGATGAAACTGAAGAGAAATCAACACTGTTTACCTCAGCTTTCGATTTTGACATAAGTGAAGAAGGCTTCTCTAAGCCTTCATTGCGCTTCACTTCCTCCAAGGCCTTTGTCATGACTTGTAGTTGAAGCTGCAATCGTTGCTTCTCCTCCTTCTCTTCCCGCAAGAATGCCTACAATGCATCATAATATGTTTGAAGACTTTCGTTGTTGCACTTCAATTCTTCCCACGCCTCTATCGTGGCTTGCAACTGAAGTTGTAATCAATGTTTTTTCTCCTTTTCTTCTTGTAGGAGTGTCTTCAATTCACAGTTCTCTGCTGCTTGTTTTTTATAAGCCTCGTACAACATGTCCGCTTTATCGGACACCCTGAGCATGGTCTCGTACATGTCCTTGACATTCTCCATGGCTCAACTTAGTGAACGTTCAATAGTTCACGCCTGCAATCCAATCAGCAAGAAGACCTACTCCGATACCACTTGATCCAGAGTAAATTCTTGATACCCTTAACCAAGAACTTTTACTTCAGATGACAAATTAGAATTTCATTTACTTAAAGTGTTAATGAACATAAATGAACAAATGTATGATTTAAAGAAGTGGAACATAACATGTTAAGATCAACAATCATAAGAACACATCATTTGATAATGGAGTTCGTCTAGGAGGGACTACATCTTCAGGCCTTGGTGTCAAGATGGTGTAGGCTGCTTCATTAGGTGCTGTAAGAAGAAGATGTACATGGACCATGGAAGTGTTTTCTGCGTATCGTATAAGGAAAATCCCCTCACACGGAGTGGTGGACCTCTACGAGATGTTCCACTACAATCTCATTCACAAAAAGGACGTTCCTATCGGTATGAAAATAACTCACATAATGACTATGAGTATCCCTCCAACATGGGAAACAAAGGATATGATACATGACTACCGATGAAATAGGTAACCTGACTTCAAAACGGGAACACTAGCCCAAAAAGACTCAAAAAACATGAAAAAACACCCAAAAACAAAAAAAGTGTATTGCAGAATGCACTTGGTTTTTTTTGAAGGTCAAATTTCAACATTTTATAAAATTATGCTAAAAACAAAATTGTTTTTTGAAAAAAGGTTTGAAAAAACACCTTCAAAACAAAACCAGTTGATGCTCGAATAGCAAATAAAATAAAATTGTGTCATATTTTTGACATTTTTAAAAATAGAAATAACATTTTTTAATTTTTAAAATTCAAACTTAAAAAAAAAACCTAAAATTTAAGAAAAAAATAAATTTAAAAATAAAAACATTTTAAAGCTTAAAATTTAAAAATATATAGGAATAAAAAAATAAAAAATAAAAACAAAATAAAAATTTTAATTCAAACATTAAACAAAACCTAAAATTTAAGAAAAAAATAAAAAATAAAAAAAATTTAAAGATTAAAATTTCAAAATATATAGAAATAAAAAAAAGTAAAAATAAAAATATTAAATTTAAAAAAAAAACAAGTTAAAAAAGAAAGAAATTATAAAAAATAAAATATAGAAATTAAATTTAAAAAAGAAAAAGAAAATGTTTATTAAATTAAAAAAATAAATAAATAAATTTTAATATAAAAAATTAAATTTAAAGAAATATATTAAATTTTAATAGGTTTAAAACTTAAAAAAAAAAATTAAAAAAAAAAACATTATTGAAATTAAAAGTAAAAAATAGAAAAATTAACTAAAATAAAATACCATAAAATATTAATTTAAAAAAATATATATTAAAAAACAAATAAATTTTAAAAATAAATTATATATATATATTAAAAATATATATAGATTTTATTAAATTTAAAAAAAAATGTTAATATTAAAATAAAAAATTAAATTAAAAAAATATTAAATTTTAATAAATAAATGAATAAACAAATAAACTGTGAAATAAAAATAAATTTTAAATATAAAGAAAAAAAAAGCATTGTTAAATTAAAAAAATATATTAAATAAAAAATAAAATAAAAAATAAATTAATTTGAAAAATTGAAAAAAATAAATTAAAAAAATATATTAAATAAAAAATAAAATAAAAAACAAATTAATTTGAAAATATTAAGTTTAATTAAAAAAAAAAAATCTAATTTCAAATACAAAATTTTAATTGAAATAAAAAAATATAAAAATTTTATGTAATTAAATAAATAATAATAAAAAAATAAAAAATTTTAAAAAAATATTAAATTCAAATAAATTAAAAAAAAAAAACAAAATTTACTAAATTTTAAAAAATTAAATGAAAAAACTAAACATAAAATTTAATAATAATAAAAAAATGAAAAAAAAAAACAATTAAATAAAAAAAAAATACAAAATTTAATAAAAATTATTAACAAAATTTAGAAAAAATAAAATTAAAAACAAAAAATGAATAAAATTAAAAAGAAAAAAAAAAAAAATAAAAAAAATTAAATTAAAAAAAAAAAATTTAAATTTTTTGAATTTAAAAAAAAATAAAAAAAAATCAAATTAAAAAAAAATATTAAAAATTTAAAAAATTAAAAAAAAAAGAATTTTTTGATCGTGGTGGCGCCACAGTGACCTCCAGCAATTGGCGGTGGAGGAGCGATTTCGGGGAATCAGGCTCCGCCGTGAGAGGGCGATTCCCGGGTCTGGCCTCCACGCGGCGGCGGTCCGAATGTCCTCCCGGCAGGGAAGACTGTGGTCAGCATCCACTTAATTGGAGGCAGAGGCGGAGCCCTGGGAGGGTGAGTTTGCATCCAAGCCTCCGTCCTTAATGAGCGAGACTCTGTCTTGCCTGACCCAGGAGAAAGCCAGTGACGAAACCATCATGATCAAAATTTATTTATTTATTTATTTTTTTTAAATTTTAATTTTAATTTTTTTTAAATTTTTAATAGTTTTTAATTTTTTTTTTTTTTTAATTTGATTTTTATTTTTAAATTTTTTTTTATTTTTTATTATTATTATTATTTTTTTTTTAATTTGATTTTTTTCTTTTTTGTTTTTAATTTATTTGTTTTTTTAAATTTTTTTATTTTTATTTTTATTTTTTTAATTTCAAAAAGTTAAAAATATTTTTTTTTTAATTCAAATTTTGTATTTTAAATTTAATTTGTTTTTTGTTTTGTTTTTTTTTTTTTTAAATTTAATATTTTAGATTAATTATTTTTTAAAATTTAAAATTTATTTATTAAATTTATTAAATTTTAATTTGATCTAATTTTTTTTTTTATCTTTTAGTTTATTTAGTTTTTCATTTTAAAAATTTAAAAATTGTTTCATTTAAAAAAAACAGTAAATTTATGGATATTTGTTTTTTAATTATTTGCACGTGGTTTTTTTCATTTTTTTTTGTTTTTTAATGATAGTTTTTTTTTTTAATTTTAATTTTCTTTTTCAATTTTAAATTTTGTTTTTTTTTTTATTTTTAAATTTTTAAATTTGTGTTTTTTTTCTTATTATTATTATTTTTTTAATTTAAATTTTTAAATTTAATTTTTTCTTTTTTGTATTTTATTTTTTTTATCTAAATTTTAATTATTTTTAAATTTTCTATTAAATTTTTTTTTTTAATTATATGGTTTTTTTAATAACTTAGAAAAAATGTTTTTGATGTTTTTTTTTTTTTTAAATTTTTTTGGTTAATTTTTGTTTTTTTTCTTTAATTTATGTGTTTTTTTTTCAAAATTTTTCATTTATTTTGATATAATTTTCGAATATTTTTGTTTTTTTTAATTTATTTTTGTTTAAATTTTTTATTTTTACGAGTTAATTTTGTTTTTTTTTACATTTTTATTGGTTTTTTTATTGTTTATATATATATATATATATATATATATATATATATATATATATATATATATATATATATATATATCTAAGTTTTGTGTTTTATTACCAACATGAAAATCACCACTCTAAAAAAAAAGGTTGATGCTGCATCAATACGTTTCAAAATTAGCATGAAAATCACCGCTCTAAAAAAAAAAGTTGATGCTGCATCAATACGTTTCAAAATTAGCATGAAAATCACTAACATTTTAAAAAAAATATTCATACTTCATAAATAAAAATATTAGAGTGTCAAAAATGTGCACAAAAAAAAGGGTGATTTTGCATCACCACTTTTCAAAATCGGGTGCTTTTTATGCTACCAAAAAAAGGTAGGTAATAGTGTGGTTACCTATTTCATCGGTAACAGTGTTTATCAAACAACATATATGTGACAATGAGTATCCTGCCAACATGACATCAAAGGGATCTCAAACATAATACAAATCCATGATAGAAAGTACATCTCACATCAAGAAGAAAACAAGATCTCACATCAAACATCAATAGGGATCTGTACAACACAATACATCGCATAGGAAAGAGACAAATAAGTAAATGAAATCAACTCATCATATACCTCACGCTGAAGATGACTGAAGAATTAGCTGCTCTGCTGCTGGATATAAAATCACCATCACAATCATGGCATTGAAAGGTGTGAAAATGACTGATCACTCATTGAATGCTGACACTTGCAACTTCACTTCAAGAAGTGGCTAAAAAATATCAAGCTTAGATGGAAAATCTGAATATGCCATCAAATTCATGTTGTCGAATAGTGCAAAATCAACTGTCAAATTTCTGAATTCTGACAAAGTGAAAATCTGAGGCAAAAAGGAATCTTTTAGATTCCCCCTAGATTCCTCAAAAATGCTGCTCCATGGGTGGACTGGAAATATGCAACTCAAAAGGCGAATATGACCTCGCCATTGCATTCCTTGCCAAAAATCGTGAAAAATGACTGTAAAATTGACTATATTCCAACATGGAGAAAAATTACCTCCCTCGGAAAATTTCAAGAATCACGGTTCTGCTCCCTGTTTCTGGGCTTGCTCATTGTTTTCCCTGTAATAAAATATTCACTGCCTTGATCCATGTGTGCACTCTTGCTCTGCCTTGGCCTGGGCACATTCGGTGAAAATGAGGGGTTAAATACATTTCGGTGGGCGGACTTCCCAAAGGAAGCTGCTTGGCGGGCTGGTTAGAGATCCAGTTTATGAGGGAGGAGGTCAGGTGGTCAAAACCTGACCCCTCCATAAATGGTGACATATGGTTTTGAACCCCACACATACTTTTTTTAAACCCACTGTATGTGGTTTTGAATAGTAAGTTGGGGGGGGGGAGGGTGGGGGTAGGGGCGTGGTGGACCCGCATCGGGCCGCCCGCCCCGCAACTCCCATCGATGCTTAATCATACATGGAGTATGGAGTGTGGGGGGGGGGGGGGGGGGTTGGGGTGACAGCTTGTGCCCCTCCCAATGTTCAACAATATTTAATATAAGGTGGAAGTGTGGATGCCCAGGAGGCCAGCCGACCATTCCGGTCAGGTGGGTTCAAGCCCCGCCACCCTAGGTGTTATACGTGGAATATGGTGGTGGGGGTGGCAGGGTTGGCCACTGACCACCCCATTGTTCAATAGATTAACAAACCATAATGTGGTACGGTGTGGGGAGGCCAGCGAGGGTCATGGCTTGCCGATCTTTTTTTTAATTAAATTTTTGTTTTATAAAACAAACTGGCCATTTTCAAAAATTCTGAAAATAGGCGTTAGTGGGCATTTTAAGTGACCCACAATTTCGCCTGGAATTTGGCTGGAATCCGATGAATGGATTTTGGAAAAATTGTGCCTTCTTTAAGCCTTTCCAATCACCAAGTCAACCCAAAACTTTGACTGCTCCTAACGTGTTCATACAGACTCAGAATTGAGTGTCTTCTGTGCCATTGGAATTAGAAAGATGAGAACTTCAACCTAGACCTAGTTTGAGAGCAATCCAAACACTTTGATTTTTGAGCTTCCATAAGCCCACTTTGTCCTGTGTATCTATTTGGAGCCACCTGGATCAAAGGTGAATTCTAAAAAATCAAATTGCCTACATTCAACAGAGAGGTAGAAGAAGTGGTGGAGGCATGGATAGTTAACATGAATAAATATTTTCAGGTCTATGAATATAATAGTAAATTGAAAGCTCGCTTGGCTATCTATCAATTGCGGGAAAAAACTACATTATGGTGGGAAGAAGTAAAAAACGTACAAGGAATCAAAGACCAGAATGTGACTTGGGATGAATTCCAGCAGTATTTTAAGGACAAATATTTAACGGAGTGCTTTTACGATGAAAAGTCTCAAGAATTTCATGATTTGAGATTGGGACAACTGACAATCGATGAATTCATTACAAAATTTACTTCCCTATTAAGATATATACCGTACTTGTAAGATGGAAAAGCAGAAGTATAAAGATTCCTTAGTAGTTTACCTGCCCACATGAAGGAAAGAATCGAGTTTGTAAATCCAAAAACCATGGATGAGGTGATATGAAAGGCATGTATGTGCTACCAACAGTCCAAGGTGAAAGGAGAAGCTGGTAGGAATGGGCCGCCAAAGAAGGTACATAAAAATAATTCCAATTTCAGGAGTAGTAGATCTGGCAACTATAAAAATACTGCCAGAAATACAACAAATAGACAGCAGGGAAGAAATCAACAAAATACTAGGTGGCCAACTGAGGAGTGACCCACGGAAGCTTCAAGTAGACGTGATCATGGAAAAATCCAGAAGCCGTCGTTACAATGTTGGGGATGCGGTGAAGTGCATTACTATAAGAACTTTCCTCACCGAGGGAAGAATGAGATTGCTACTAACTTGCAAGAGGCATCTGCAGTAGGTGACGTGGCATGAAATATACCAAGAATTAATGCAGCGCTTGAGGATCGGCAAGCAGATTATCAACAAACCATGATTGAGATAGAAGGTAAGATGTACTCCCAAACTGTTTCAATTTTGGTTAATCCTGGTGCCATTTTAAGTTATGTAAATCCCAAGATAGTAGAGAAGTGTGATTTGCAGAGCCAGAAGTTTGAAAACCCCTGGCTGGTATAATTGGCCATAGGGGCCAAGAGGAGAGTTAATGCTAAAGTTTCCAACTTCCCCCTAGAGGTTGGAAACCATAAATGTGGAATTGAAAATCATACCTTTAGGCTCTTATGACATTTTACTGGGAATGGATTGGCTCGAAGTGCATTGGTCACTGGTAGAATGCAAAGAGAAAATCATTTATTACAAGATAAAATATGGAACACAACAGGAATTACAAGGGATTAAGAAACCACTTGAACTATGTCCTATTACTACATCTCAGTTAGGAAAATGCATCAGAAAAGGTTGTCAGATTTATGCTATTCAAGTGGGATTTTCCAATTCTAAAGATAAGACTTATATGATGGAGAACATACGGGTGGTAAAAGACTTTATGGATGCATTTCCAGAAAATATACCAGGCTTACCTCCAAAACATGACATCGATTTCACCATCGAATTAATGCCAAGGGCAACACCAATATCATGTGCACCATATCAAATGAGTGTACCTGAATTAACTGTGGTGAAAATGAAAATAAAGGGAGTTGCTAGATAAGGGATATATCTGTCCTAGTGTGTCTCCTTGGGGGGCACCAGTACTATTTGTGAAGAAGAAATATGGTACAATGCGAATGTGTATGGATTATGATACCTCAGCAAACTAACTATTAAGAAAAAAATACCCCTTGCCACAGATAGATGATTTGTTCGATTAGGTAAAGGGCACAACTATCTTTTCAAAAATAGATCTAAGATCTAGCTACCATCAAATATGGATAAAGGATGAAGACATATATAAGACAAATTTCCGTACCCGATATGGGCACTATGAGTTTGTGGTTTTACCATTTGGTTTGACCAACACACTAGAAACATTCATGAGTTTAATGCATAACATATTTCATCCATTTTTGGATAAGTTTGTTCTAAATTTTATTGACAACATACTGATCTACTCAAAAAATATGGAGAAGCATAAAGACCACTTACAAATAGTGTTAATAATGTTGAGAGAACATCAAATTTATGCCAAATTCAGTAAGTGTGATTTTTATAAAGAGCAGATTCAATATTTAGGCCATGTTATTTCTGCTGAGGGTATAGGAGTGGACCCCAAAAAAATAAGAACTATCATGGATTGGAGAGTACCTAAGAACATATCAGACATACGATATTTCATGGGGTTGGATTGCTATTATCGGCATTTTATTGAGGGGTTCTCTAATATTTCTTTTCCTATAACCTCATTACATCGAAAAGGACGAGTGCTTAAATGGACCAACGAGTGCCAAAAGAACTTCAAGTGGTTAAAAAAATTACTGACTACATCCCTGGTATTAAAAGTTGTCGATCCAAACAAGGAATTTGAAATTTGCACCGATGCTTGCAAAGAAGGAGTGGGAGTTATATTGACACGCGATGGAAAATTTGTGGCTTACGAGTCTAGGAAGCTGAAATATCATGAACAATGATATTCCGCGTATGATCTAGAGTTGACTGCAGTAGTGCACACATTGAAGGTATGGAGGCACTACCTATTGGGAAAACGATTTCTATTAAAAACTGATCATAGTAGTTTGACCAGTTATTTTAAAAAAACTGACTTGAATGCTCATCAAGCCAGGTGGAACACATTCTTAAGTGAATTTGATTTTGAAATTCATCACGTTAAGGGAAAATAAAACTGTGTCGCTGATGCTTTGAGTATAAATTACACTGTGTGTATGAGCTTTATTTTAACTAGGTATAATTAAAGTTTCGAGAACAAGTGAATGAGGCTACGGAAGAGGATTCTTTGGCAGCGAATGCAATAAGAAGAAGAGAAAGGAAAGAAAATAGAGTACAAGATCAATGATGAACAGTTGTTGACATTTCAAGGGAAAATCTACATTCCTAATCAAATGAGTTTAAAGGAACTGGTCTTAGATGAATATCATCAAAGTGCTTATTCTGGACACCCTGGTTACCAGAAAATGTTAACAACAATTAGAAAAGACTAGTTTTGGTTGGGAATGCATAAAAGTATCACTGAATATTTGACTAAATGTTTGGAATGTCAATAGGTCAAGGTGGAACATCAAAACCCAATAGGGATTTTGTATCTGATTCCTGTGCCTGAATGGAAGTGGGAAGTTATATCATTAGACTTTTTCAGAGGTCTACCAAAAAAAAGTGACACAATGACTCAATAATTGTGGTGGTCGATCGATTGAGCAAGGCAACTCACTTTATTCCATTACAGTCAAGTTATAAAACTGTACATATTTCTAATATCTTTATGAGAGAAGTGTTTAGATTAAATGGCATATCGAAAATAGTTATCTCAAATAAAGATGTAAAGTTCACCTCCACATTTTGGAAGGCCCCGTTCATTGGTCTAGGCACCCAAATTCAATTCAGTACTACATACCATCCACAGACAGATGGTCAGACGAAACGAGTGAACAAAAATTTGAGGACATGTTGTGGATCTATGTAATGCAACAACCTACGAAGTGGTAAGATTATTTACACCTCATAGAATTTTCTTACAATAATGGATACCAAGAGTCCCTCAGGATGAGTCCTTTCAAAGCATTATATGGGAGGCAATGTCAGACACACATTAATTGGAGTAGCCTAGAGACCAAGTAATGCTTGGACCTGAAATGTTGGCCAAGATGGAACAAGAAGTGAAGAAGATTTGGCAAAATCTAAAAGCTAGCCAAGATAGATAGAAAGTGTATGTAGATAGGAAGAGGACCTACCGGGAATTTGAAGTAGGTGATCATGTTTATGTGATAATTAGACCCAAGAATAACACCTTGAGGTGGACTTCTTGTGCCAAGTTGGCCCCCTGGTTCTGTGGACCTTTCCAAATTTTGGAAAGAATGGGACCAGTGACCTATCGGCTAGCTTTACCAGGGCATGTTTTGGTACACAATGTGTTTCATGTCTCCCTATTGAAAATACATGTGCATGATCCAAAGCACATAATATATTGGCATAACATTAGGGAAGGTTTGAATTGAAATCTAAGAGTCCTAAGAAGATAATTAGCACTTTGACTAATTCAAATATTTGCTGGTTTCAGGTCGAACCAGACGAAGAATTTCTAGTATAACCTCAGCCTATTCTATAGTAGAGAGAAATAATGCTCTAGAGGTGAGCCATCACCCAAGTTAAAGTGCAGTGGAAGCACTTTGGCCCGTAGGGGGCTACTTGGGAAGATTAAAGTTTCATTAGAGAGGCCTATCCAAAATTATTCAATAAAATGGAGTAAACAATGAGGACGGTGTTGACCTCGAGTGGGGTAAGATGTAACACCTAGATTTGATTTGCTACGTTATTTTAATTGATACATTTAACTTGTTTAAGTTAAATTGGATTAATAGGTATATTAGGCAAATTTTGAACAAAAGTTTAATTCTTATTTTTTTTATAAAAATTAGTTATGGAGTGGTTTCCATAAACTGATGGTTAAGTGTCCAAGTTACCAGAGTGGTTAGATTAAAAGAAGTTATCTGAAAATTACCTTTCCTCTGGGAATAAAAAGAAAACCATGAAAAGGAAAAATGGTTCTGTGCAAAAAGAAAAAAGGCAGAAAGAAGGCTAGAAGGTGGGAGTGTCCAGAGCTAGTAGGAGCCAATGGAACTCTGATAAACTTGATAATCAGAGAAGAGATTGGACGATGGTATTGAGGTCTCTCTCTAGGGAAACTACTAAGTAATATTACTCCGGAGAGGAGCACGGGGGGAACAAAGGATGTAATAACATCTCTCATGGTTGGGAGGATACCATGAGCCCTGATATTTGAAGTAGGTACTATAACCTGAAATTTGTTGGAACACCTAATCCTACATGGGTAGGTGTGGAATGCGAAAAGTCACAATGGAGTCCAAGTGACCTTGGAATGTGAAACCAAGAGTTACACCATTGTACTATAAATGTACATCATGTATAATGGAAAAATAAGAAAGCCTCACGCTTATATTTCATTGTGTGTTGAGTCTCTTGTGTGTGTGTGTTTATTATTCTCATACACCATGTGTGTGTTTAACATGGTATCAGAGCGGGCGATTGCTAGCCCTGCTCCAAATTGAGTGAGCTATTTGTGTTTATGGCCTGTGCATATCTGCAAAATTCTTGGCATTTTTACAGCACTCAGAGTTTTTGTAGCAGTGATTTTGCAGCATTCAGAAGTGTTTTGAAGAGGAGCAGCATTCAAAATCCCAGCACTCAGAGATTGGTTTGGAGAAGAGCAGCACTGCACATCTGAAGGTTGATTTCTTCTTGCAATTTCTGCCTATTTTATTCTGCCTTTAATTTTTCATTGGAGAGCTGCTGAAAATACTGTTCAAAGTGGGGTTTTGAAGAAAAGTCTTTGTTTTTCAAGTAAAATTTCTGAGTTTTTCCATTGAAAGTTTCTGCAATTCTGGGTTTTTAAGCTGCTGGAAAATAGTTTAAAGAGGGTTTTTGAAGATATTTTTGAGTTTTCACTGAAAAATTTCTGAGCTTCTGGATTGCATTTCTCTGCTGCTGGGCTACTGGGAGATTTCTAAGTTTGCACTGAAAGAAATCTGAGTTTTTATGTTGAAAAATTCTTCATATATGAATTTTCTGCTGCTGGATTTGTTTCTGCTGTATATTTGAAAGGAAAAAATTCTGCTGCCATTCTGAAAAGTCTTTTATTCTACTCTCTGCTGTTATATTAAAAATAAAAAAAATATATGGGCAAACTCTGCCCTCAGCCCTCCACGCTTCCCACAACTCAACGCACTACCCATATACAACCACTCTCCTCTCAACCCACTCCACTCAACGCACCCTTATCACTCCAAAGCTCACTTCAACCACAGCCCTCATGGCCCTCCTTTTCCATACACCGCCGCTTACCCTGTCTATCCTCCCACTCGAGTGCTCCCTAACCCCACTCCCACGCTCTCCCCAATCTGCATCTACGCGGCCTCCTCTAACCTACATACCCTTGCAGCTATATTCTTCTCTCCCTAACACATCGACTCACAGCAGCGCTCAACCCACGGCCTACCCCAACATCCACACTCAAATCCTCACCCCGCCTAAACTGCATCCCACTCCCCCTCACGGGGCCCACTCGGCCTGCAAACTCACTCCACGACCGCTCTCACTCCACCATGGCTGCTCTCACTTGCGCTGGCCTCTCGGCCCTTCCACACAGATCTTGCCGCCCTCTCCCTAATCGACCACTCGTGACTCGAACTACCCCCCTCATAGCTGCGTCCCTCCCCTTACCCTCTCTCCTTTCAAACGCTTCCCTCCAACGCTCTCCAGATTTTTTCATTTTTTTAATTTTAAAACTTTCAAAATCTCACACTCCCCTCCCATTTTACAATACCGCCTTTATATTAATACCGCCCCCCCATTTAATGTTTAAAATTCGATTTTTTAAATCCGCCCCTCCTTTCCAAATTAATTTCCCTCCCCTTCCACTAAATTAAATTCCCTCCATTTTTAATTATTCCCATTTTTTTTAATTAATGTTTAATTAAAAAAAAAAAAACAGCAGAGAGAGAGAGGAAGGAGAGAGAAATGAACAGCAAAAATGAAGGAATTGACATATGAAGCAAATGGACTGAATACATAGAGAAATTTGAAGATTTGCATTGTGATTTGTGGCATTGATTTGAAGGGTGATTTTTTGAAGAAATTGACATTTGAAGACAAGTTTGCCATCATTATAAAACAACTATTTGAAGGAAAATTCAGCTGCCTTAAAGGCATCTTGCACAAATATTTTGCAGAAATATTGTATTGCATTGACATTGTATTGTGAGCAGACATTGCTTCTTCATAGTTGCAATCAGTACTTGAGTTGTTGAAAATTGTTGATTGCCCTCCATCATTTGAGGAGCAGATTTTGTACTTTGAGATTTCCATAGTTGGAAATTCTCTTGAGTCATTTGTATTTGTTGTTGCATCACATTGTAAACGGGTGCATTTTTGGTTGAAGCTGACACCCTTTCATTTTTTGAGCCTAAGTTGTTGAAATGGCTAAAATCAATGAGGTATTAGTGTTGTTGAATAACCTCATTCATTCAAATGTTGATGATGTGATAAAAATGAGCAAGGATGCTCTTTGTAACATTCAAAGTTGTTTGCAAGATGCACATGAAAAGATTGAGTTTTTGCAGTTGGAATCTCAGCTCCAACAAGAAGAACTTTAGCAAAAGAGTCACCATTCTGAACCTGTTTCTGTTCAGAATATTGCGAAGGACTCTCATCAGAAGAAAGAAGATAAATTTGCAGTTGATCCACATTCATTTCATTATACTAGAGCAGATGTACATGCAGATGCAGTAGCTTAGCCTGCACTTCCTAAGCCCATCATCAGACCTTGGGAAGAGCTTGTCCACAACAAGCACAAAACTGGTCTTGGATATGACAAGGATGTGTCCTTTCATATTCCAGACTACACCAAGCCCATCATATTTCAGAGTGCTGGATTCATGTATGAAAGTTCACCTACAATTGTTCTAGATCCTGTTCCACAACAACATCAGATTGAAAAATGCCAACACTGTGATTGAGTTGGCCATATGAAAGATCACAGTTTTGATCTTCATCCATGCAAGCACTGTGGTCGGCACACTCATTCTTCAGACAGATGCTTCAAAAACAAGCCTCCTGCAAGAACCAAGATTCATCTTGGATGGATCGCCTCTTGGCAATGGGCATCAACAGCCAAGAAGATGTTTACGACACATGTTAGAACTTGTTCACGGATATTGAACAAACTTGCAGTTGAGTTTTCACCATCATTTCACCTTGTCCCTGACAGGGGGGAAAATGGTGGTCATGTACAAGCTTCGACGACAGATCAAGCGAGCCTGAGCCACAATTCGTCATTCCAGATTCAGAGATGTAGCTAGAGACACAGATGCCCATGAGCATGCCTTAGGTTGGTGGATAACCTTAAAACATCATCTTCGGTTGGTGGATAACCTTAAACCATCATCTTTGGTTGGTGGATAACCTAAAACCATCACAGGTAGTAGACCTCCCTTCTTTTAGGTCGTAGGTCTCCCTTTCATATATGAGGAACACTTCCTCTAGAAGAAGCCTTCAGCTTAGCAGCCTTCAACTTCTTGCCAGCATTGGTTGAGTTCCAGGAAATGCTTCAAGCATTCCAGAGTTGTTGGTAATCCTAAAGCCATCACAGGTAGTAGACCTCCCTTCTTTTAGGTTGAAGGTCTCCCTTTTTTATGAGGGACAATTCCTCTAGTAGAAGCTTTCAGCTTCTTGCCAGTTTTGGAAGAGTTCCGGGAACTGCAACAAGTTTTGCGTTCCAGTGTTGGTGGTCATCCTTAAACCACCTCTTTTTTCCAACATTTCAGAGAGTTGATTCAGCCCAAGTGCTGCCATGTATACTTTTCAGATTTGTATTACAACTCTTTTCTTGGACTCACACATACCCCTTCACAGGACAACTACGTAAGGGCGAGAAGGTCTTTACCTCACCACAGAACATAACAGCGAGAGATGGAGCCATGGTGAGAAAAATTTTCAGAGCCGACCGAGAGAAGAAACAAACGAAAGTGGTTAGGGTTTTGTAGGGGTAGGGTTACACCCTAACCACCTCCAACCCATAGTCAACCGTAGATTGATAAGGATCTAAGGGCTGAGAAACACCTAGATGCCAAGATTAGAGAGGACCTCATGTATGCCCATCCGATGATGTGGATAATTAAAATCAATTAACAAAATAATCAACTAAATGTACAACATAATCTTTACCTTGGAGTTGTGGATGTGGCTAGTTGGCAGGGTTGCAAGATTGTTAATCAATGTACTATAACTCATTAATAATTAATGTACAACAAATGAATTACATCACATATATTCCCTTTCCGTATGATGCATTGTGTTGTATGATAAAAGGAGATAGTGATAGGTTATTAGTTTGATATACCATGGGTTTTAAAAGTGTAATATCATATATATGTTTATGCGGATTCAGACCTAGGGGATTAGCCCCAAGGGTTAAAAATACAATGTGAATTTTATGCACTATAACTTATAGCAGATAAATATTTCGAATTGCATGTATAGGTACAGTTCTAGTAGACCTAAATCATTATATTAAAGTGTTATGATAGGATGTAAAATTTTTTTTTTTTATTATGTAAATATTTATAACGTTTTATGAGTAGACGTTACATCGAAATGTTATATTTCTATTATAATTATTTAAAAATATATAATTTAAATTTTTAGAGTATAAATAAAAATTTAACATATATATTAAACAAATTAACTAGAATGAGATTTAAAGATTAAAGATCATATTTTTTGGCATATATATGTTTCTTTTATATAGTTAATTTTTATACACACGAAAACCAGAAAGGGTATGGGATTGAATATCCTAAGTTTAATCCTCCACACAAAGGAAAACAAACGAAACCTTCACAACATAATAATCTTGTCAATTGAAAACCATATTAGATAAACAACTACACATTACTAAATAAGTCATTATGAAACAAGTTTCCAAGCAATGATTAATCAAAGATAATACGCATAAGCAACAATAGTCTTGAAGGAAGAATAAACAATCTATATATTAATGAAAAGAAGGAATATTACAACAAAATGTAGTTGCAACATGAACTCCTCCAACTCCTAGCTCCATAATTCTCTCTCTCAAAGAAGATATTGACATCATAACATTGCATAAAATTCCTACCCATTTCTTAATGGCCAAGCACTCATTTTATAGGGAAATGGAAGCTATGAAGAATGTTAGTGTCTCTATGGTAAACTCTTTGGGGTGGATGATGTTTCCTCATCCTTTAATTCTTTATGCCACTTTAAAATGCTTTGTTTGTTTAGGAAAAAGCTAAAATTTAGGTCAAACAGATCACTTCCTACTATAAGAGTTTCCTTATGTGAACAAAGGTGTCACAAATGAGTTAACTCGGGATTTTTTCTTGTGACTGGCTAAGTTTTTAATACCATGGGTTAGATGAAGGGATAGAGAATTATAGACAAGGATAACATTATTTACATGTGCAGTATGTGCATTAAAATGCATTTCTTGAGTGCAAAGGGTGTGTTATAGTCTCAAATAAGCCAGAGAAATAGGTGTGTTTCAACAAAAGCATAGTGATCTCCTCTGATCTTATGACGAGGTATTTTCAAGGATAACATGAGGATTTCCCTCCAATTTCAAGGTTGATGTATGAATTTTCCATCAAGTCAGGGCATGTCTTTCTAATTTCAACTACACAAAGGAAATATTTTGTTCTTCCTCAATATGATGGACACTGAAATACACTTCTAATTATCGTAACTAATGAGTTAACTTTAGAGCTTCGATCTCACCTTTGTATGACTTGATATAGACCTTCATTTCCATTTTAAACAAGGATTGTGAATGATTCATGACACTTGAACTAGGTTTATACTTTTCGGGTCCTTTCTTTGACTGGTTCTCTATTTCTTACCAATCTCTTGATATCCCCTTTGATATGTATTCTAAATTAGAATCCACACCTTATCCAAATATCCCAAGATTATTGCTCAGGGCTAACATGAGGATATTTACATTACGGTTTATATCTGCAATTTTTTTTTTAGCAACAGAACCCTCTCCTCTACAGGATCAGGAGGGTTATTCATATATTCGTCAACCATGGCTAGGGTTTTATGACTTTTGGCTTAGCTAATCTAAATCTAATTGATCTGAATTTATGCAGGAATGCAATAAAGTCAGAAATATATATAAACACAAGGATTCTGTAGAAACAATAATTCATTACATTAATATCAAATAAAAAAAAAATGCTTACAGACATAATGAAAATAAACTAGCTAGGGCATTGGTAGCTTATCTCTAAGAAGAGATGTGGCGGAAATAGGCCTCTGAACCATTTTACAATGAGTCTCAAAGGCCTCTTTATAAGTTAGAAACAATGGAAAACCATAAACATCCAAAAACCTAACCCTAAGATATGAAGCACCAAAAATATGGGCCCCGTTTGGGTAAATTGGTACATCAACTTCCCAGGGACGTAATGTTGGCATATGATCTCTATTTGATGTGCTAAATACCTCATTAGAAACATCTATTTGAGGAATACATATTTTAACATGAGAAACATCAAAGGAACTACCATGTTTCTCCCAGATTTTCCAAAAAAACGTCATTTAGGGCCTCAAAATGGCTCCAAAAGTTCAAGAATCGAAAAAATGCTAAAAATAGTAAGTTGTGATGAAACTGAAAAATTGAGAGAACCGATGGTCGGGGTCAAAATAGAATAGGTGGGTGGCCACCAATATCCACTTGGATCATTCCTCCCTCCTTAGGAAGCAATGGTACCCATTGTGTTGAGTTCCTCCAGAGAGGAAGTAAATTTTGCTGAACTTGGTATTGGATTTGTCAAAGATGTCGTCGACCTGTTGGCAGACGTGCTAGATGAATTCAATAAATTTGGTTACTTTATCAGCCTCAGATAGTACATGTGTGGTTGCATGAGGTATGGCAACATTAAGCAACAACGCACCTAGGGTCAGATCAATGGAGTGCTTGACCTGAAAGTGTAGAGGAACCTCTGTGGGTGAGGATAAAATGTCCTTGTTTTCCTCTATGAATTTTTCCATTTGTTGTTGCCATGTAGGGGAGCCTTGTTTCGAGGCTTTGGCTATAATATTCTTGTTTCCCTATGGGATAATTGTAATGAAAATAAAATTCCTGGTTTGGGAAACAATATTACTGTGTTGTTTTGCAGTAGTCAAGGAGATGGCATGAGGCAGTACTACCTCTGATATCATGTACAATTTATTTCCAAAATTAATAACAACAGAACGAGGCCTAGAATCATACACAACATGTTGCTTCCATAAGTATGGTTGGCCCAATAATACATCAGACACATCAAGACGAGAAACATCACATAGTACTTGATCAGGGGCTCAGTTTTATGCTCAAAAATCAAAGTTCTCAAATTGGCTCGGAACCTAAACGGTCGCATAGTGCTCAGTGTTCTGAATCCGGTGCACTTTGTTTCACGAAAAATGGTTTCCGTATACTCCCAAAAACGAGTTCTATCCACTTTGCTAAAAAGGTAAATTTTAAAAAAATGACATCTAGATGCCTAGTCGGCAGTCCATACTGATGACGTGGCATGATGACTATGTAGGGTTATTATTTTTGGAAATTTACTTGTGAATGGTAAGCTGCCAAATGGCAGCATGGCACTGATCTGATTGGTGGATGACGTGGTGAAGTTTCATTGGTTGAATTCGGGGCCAACCGGGTGAGGACACATGGTGTTTCCTGGGGCCGCCATGCCCCCCCTAAAGGTTGAAATGTATTGTAAAAATTTTGGTGCAAAGTTCGAGTGAAGGCGTCGGGGTTCAAATCCGCGACCTTCTGCCACACAACGCTAAGCCTTACCGGCCGGGCCACATGATGGATCTTAACATTCATAGACCATCATATATATTTATGTTTAAGTAATGTTTCATGGCGAGGTAAGGTGGGGTCATCCGTAAAGGGCCAGCTCCCAGTCCACATGACCGTTATGCCATGACCGCCAACGGAGCTCCGAGCTAATGAAGAGTTAAATACCATAACCATGGTTTATCAAAATTAATCCATGTTTAATGCGTCTAATCCAAAATTTAAATGCGGATTAACTTAAGCGAATAATTAGCATTGAAATGCGCTTAATTAACGCTAAGAATTCACTTAACACTCATGAAAGTTTAATTGGCAGACCCCCAAATTCGACGGACTGCCAGTTTATAGTGGGAAAATTTAAAATGGGCATAACTTTTTCATTTTTTGACCAATTCGGTCTCAAAAAGAGGCTAGCTAACCATTTTTAGCCATTATGGACTCATTGGAGCAAGTTTCAGGAGCAAAAAAGTATTGTAAATAGGTCAATTTTAAAATTTTAGCATAATATAGAGGCCCAAGCCATGAAAGCTGGACCAAGGAGATGTAGCCCAGGAGGGGTGAACTCCTTCATCAAATACCCTGTGTTAATGTTATGTATGGTGATGTTATGTACTTTATTTGATGTTGTTAAACTCTTGTTTTTATGTTAAATTGCTCACTAAATTGACATGAAAAACACTCATGAGACTTGACAATTTGCAAGAAAACCTGAACCCTTAAGCACACATAAGACATTGAATTCATAAACTGAAAGAGTAATTAGCGCAAAAACACTAACATGCTTCATTTAGATCATTTTTGGTATCATATCCCAAGTTATTTAGGTTTTTTTGTGCAAGAAGGGATCTAATTGATTGCAATTTTGTGTCATGCTTACAAGGTTAAAACTCAAAAGAGGAGAAGGGAAGATGGTTGAGAGCCCTGCAGTTGGGGCAAGAGGAAGAAGGGAAAGGTTTCAAAATTCTTCAACACCAGCGCATCCTCGAATTGAAGTTGATTCTTTAGTGAGAATGTCCCATGAAGGAGAACCTATCATGACAAAAGATGAGAGAGCATTCAGGAAGGCATTCTTTGATATGACTGAGATGGTTAAAGTCCTTTATGAGGAAATGAATGTAAGGATGCTAGGAGAGAGTTCAAGGCCTCCAAGAGGAGAGGGTTCTCCAGGAGGAGGAGGCCATGGAGATGGTAATAATCCACCATCCACTCCATCATCATCCTCACCACCATTTTCACCTTCCTCATCATCATCTTCCACTACCACAACTCTTCCATATTTTCATACACATTCTTCAAAAGGAGCTAGTAAATCACCCTTTCTTAAACTTGATGTCAAATTTTCACTTCCAATGTATAATGGCGAAGTGAATGCAGAGAAGTTGGATAATTGGATTCGTCAACTTGAGGTTTATTGCAGAATTCAGAACCTTCAAGAAGACGACATAAAGATTCAATTGGATTCCTTGAGAATGGAAGGATCAACACTTGTATGGTGGGAAGCAAAGGAACAAGAGGAGACTAAGAAACATGATAAGATCTCAATGTCTTGGTCAAATTTTATTGCTGCCATTAAAAGGAAATTCTATCCTCTAGCTTACATGAAAAATGCTATTATGAGTTGGAAAATTTTTAGACAATTGTAAGGTTAAAGTGTGCAAGATTATACTCATGAATTTATGAGAAGGGCTCTTATGCTAGGAGTTGATTTTCATAGCAAATAAACTTTGATAAAGTACATAGGTGGATTGCATAGTTACCTGAAACATACCATCCTCATGTTTAATTCCACTAGTTTAGATGAGGTTTGTGTGAAAGCTACACACCTTGCAGCAAGAGGGAAAGATGTACAAGACGAGGGTAAAAAGAAACCTTTCAAGGGTGGTGAAAAAGGAAAGGGTTTCAAGGGTAAGCAAAAGGAGAATGCATCCATTAAGAAATAAGGGGAGAAAACCACATTTAATCATTGTTCCAAAGAGGGTCATTGTTGGTTTGAGGGGTCTTGACCTAGGTTCAGATTTTAGGTTAACCAACAAACCCCTGTACTACTGGCCCTTTCAGCACTGACCTGCTTGCGCAAGTCAAGGTCTCACTCTAAGGTTTATGGGAGGGTGTTGGAACTAGGTTTCCACACCCTAAGAGAGAGATTTTAATGAAATCAGCGCCTTTAGATCTAGAACAGGACTGTGCTGAGAAAGCCCTAACCAGAAACCCTTAATAATAACTTGTGCATAGCTCATAACTTATAATATAATCAATTAACAGGAGCAATATAAATAAACATCACCAGATCTATGCATTCATTACTATTTTAAGCATCTCGTACATGTGCACAATCAATTAACTAACAATATTCAATATGACAGAAATAACAGGAAAATAACATGCAACGCAACTTATATCATATCTTAGAGACAATTACTATCCACAAAATGTCCTTCTATTCGTTAATAATTTAGATCCTTCTTATATAATCTTTCACATGCCCGCGCACATGGCCACTGGGCTCCACACGAAACGGGACTTAAGGTCTCTGCGCACACAGCCAGTAGGAGCCCTTACCCAGACAAATTCGCCCAAAAATCGTTAGAGCAGATCTATCATGAACAATGTATCATAATCTTATCCAAAACTGAATCTTCGATTCATCCTAGACTCTTATTTATATATTTAGTCTATGCTATACTAGGGTCCGAAAACCATGGTTTGTGACCCCTAGATCTACCCTTTTTTCCCATTACAATGCATGAGGGACTTTGACCCAGCCCAAATTCCATTAAATTTTGCTTTGCACGACTACAATACTCAAAATATTACAAAATTATATCCAAAATTGAATTTAGGGGACCCTACTCCAACAAGACCCCAACACAATCTTGTGACTCGTCCTAAGTCACAGCGGCAGTGGGGTCTTCATCCTGTTCTAGAGTTGTTTGAGGGCAGAAAAAATTGGTGGTAGGACACCCTCACTCTGCGTGGCTGCATTATGTGTGATGTCAACCAACTTTTGGGAAATCGGCCCCTCAGTAGCCAAGGTGACATTGTCCAATGTTTGTTTCAAGTTTTTGACTGCAACGTCTAGGTCCTGTGAGAGCTTCATCGCTTCATCTGACCAGGGATTCAAATGATCGTTGAGTACTTGCTTCTTATGATAGAGCCCCTCAATTTCATCCCTAAGAGAATGAATGGTGCGAAGGTGTGCCAGTCATTGGGCCGCGACAAGGGTGGGCATGGTTACCTCCAATCGATCAAATTACTGCTCCTTGTGACACAGCTCCTGAGTGATTTGTCCGAGAAGTGGGTGTCGCTACACTGTGGACCACAGCTCCATAACAGTGTCCAAAAACTCAGAGCCTTTGGAGATGTTCACATAAATACTTCTGGTAGCTTCCTTAACCAATGCAGCACACTGGGCGTGCACCTACAGAGGAGTCTCAAGCTGCAGATTTGACTACAGCGCAAAAATCTATTGCTCGAAGTCTGCTTTAAATGTTTGGAATTCAGACCTGTAAGCCTTTAATGCAGCAACCAAGATTTCAATTTTTTCCTGGGGAATAGTAGAGGTGGGAATGACAACTTGAGGTATCTCTTCACACAGTCGGTTTATTAGATGTTCCAAATTAGCTCATTGTGGGACCGCTGCTTGCTGTATTTCCTGTGCTTGGGTGGCTTATGCTACCTTGGTTGCGATCGTCTGATCTGCCTCACTCAACTGCTGCTATGCATGCGCTTCTCTGATTTGTAGCTTGGCATAGATGAACAAGTGGAGAGCATGTATTTTCCCACTCATTATCCATGCAAGGTCGAGGCTGACCTCTGCACATGCTTGGACCGGTGCACACAAGGCTGGCAGCTCTATGGTCATGGCTATGCCAAGGAAGGGGAAAATCCTGCTTTTTGTTGCGGCGATCATGGCTGTTGTTGGAAGGATTGCTTGAATCAACCTCACCTAGTTCATGCTTGCTTGCGAAGAGTCTGCTTTTAGCTGCAATACTTGTAGCCCAGACTACAAGGCCTCCACCGCAACCTTATGTTGTTCTTCCAGGGCGGTCCATCTGTCCTCTGATGCAGTGGCGACTATGTCTGGTATCTTTTCCAGGTCCTCTTCGGTTAAGGTGACCTTTGCATCTCTGTTGGACTTGTCACCCTTTTACTTCTTACGCTGAACTTTGGCAGACTCGCCAGTGCGCTTTGTACCTAGTGGGGGATCTGCACCCTCCCCACCAAATCCTCCTATCTCGATATCATGTTGGAGCTCCTGCTAAGTCCCCTTGGTGGTGTCTTTGGGGGTGGCCTTAGTCGTCACTTTCCCACTGGGGCACAACTCAGTTTACTTTGTTGTACTCGGTAGAGAAATATCTTTCGGTGCTGCATCTTTGCCAGATGTGCTTGCTGTGACCAGAGTGGTGGATTTGAGTCCTATCTTCCATGCAGCTGGCCAAGTTGCCATGACTTGGTCTACTTCTGCCTCTATGACCATGTATGGTAGATTGTACCATGCTGGATCTTTGCACACTCGGATTTGTACATTGTGCATCGTGATGTGGAATTCGACGATGCACTTGTATTTCTCATATACTACAGGCAACAGTCACGTCCTAGAGTGTATTGTTTAGGCAACAGTACCCAGAATAATTTATTCTTTTTGATGCCCTGCGGGTCCTTGGAATCCCACAAGTTGGCATAGTGCGCTCCTTCGCATACGCTGGGCTCAATTTTAGGGAGCACCGCATCCTCAGGCATCTCCCATGCGACTATGGCGATCAACAATAAAAACCAAGAGTAGCAGAAGGGTTTGCTCTGGTCCTGCACCTCGCGCACATTATTAAGAAACTCCTCACATATATTTTGTGATCAGTTATAATTGACCTCCTTGTCACATTGGCCTGCTAACTAAATGAAATATGCAGGGACATCTGATGGATGACACTTTTGCATCAGCTTACATCCAAGAAAAAGAGTGCCCACATGCACCCTGGGGTCAGCGATGCTCTCAACCAGGAACCCTCTTTTGTCGCGTTCCACCTTGTACTTCTCCCTGACATCATCAGCCACCTTCTGCTCATTATTCTTTCCCAAAAATTTCATGGGATGGGGCCCCTTCATGGGCAGGCTGGTGATCCTGTGGATCAATGCAGCGTCAAGAGGGATGCAACCTTGAATCCATAAGGAGCTATCATGTATTAAGGCGAGCAGCTACTGAATGACCAAACTAGTGATAGATTATCTCCAAAAGTAGGGGATGAACAGCAGGTTAAAGATCCTTGAGGCCTGTAGTTCACACGCCCAAGGCATCAACTCCACCTTTGGGATGTCACCATATAGTACTCACTCTAAATAGAGCTCTGGGGCCAGATCCAGAAAGGTTTCCTTGTTAGCCAGATCGTGATCATAAAATTTGATGTCCGATATGTTGCAAAAAAATTCTTCAATCAAAGGGACCTCTTGCAGGACTAAAGGCATTTGGAGATATTCGTGGACCACACCCAGGTTCTTAGGCATGCCCACCGCCAGCTTGCGCGGCTTAACGTAGGTCGATTTCCATGAGAGCAGGGCTACTAGCAGGGCCTCCTCTTGGGTCATCCTCGGGTGCTTTTAGGGGTTGCACACATGTGAGCACGCTTGGGGCACTTGCGGAGGAGAGTGCACAATCCTGGGGGAGGTGCGTGGCTTATTTGAAGCCCACTTCATGAATTTTCCCTTTCCTTTTTCTTTGACTTCTTCTTTTCCTTTTCCCTTTCCCTTTCCTTTTCCCTTGGTTGATGTGGAAATGAGCTCTTCAACTTCAGGGGTGACCTCAAAGACATCTTCAGACCCCAGCTCAGTGGATGCCATAAATGGTGGTGAATATGTGGGGTTAGTGGTAGTCATCCTTGCCCGGAACAAAAACTCAGGATTTCTACTGTCAGAAGAGGTACCTCTCCCAGACATACAGATCACATGGTTGCAAGAAACATAGAAATCACAACAAAGCACAAAGCATGAAATCTTCAAAGAGAAAAGGAACTGGTTATGCCATGCGCTCTTCTTTTTATAGGCCACCATCTTATATAACTCTTCCTTGAATTTATTCTTATATTTAGGATTCAGTCAATAGGGTTGTTGCTTGACAGGACATGCATCTGGCTTCAAGGTGATCCTCATAACACCCAAATATGATACAATTACCTTAAGCTCAATTTTTTTTTTAGGAAATAGATCCTGATATTCGGTGAGCAAATCCACGATCTTTCCAATGGTATCATCGTCCCAATAGTCCCCAATATTGGTCAACTTGGGCTGCTCCTATGTCCTAATGTTGAATTCCTTCAACTTCAATGGTTTTGTAACATCCACTGTTTGCAAGGAAGGTTTTGCGACTGCACGGACTCCTTCAGATTCTGGGATTATAATATTCCTAGGATCTTCGTCACTGTCCTCTACTGATAGATTTATACAGTTGATAATATCCTGCATCTGTGGATCCCAAGCTGTCGTAGCACATTCCTTTCGAGGCAAAGACTCATCAAAGACAAGAGAATCTATATCCTGTAGGGATTCATCCAATTTCTCTGTCCCTCCAACTAAGCCGAATGTCGCCATGAAATCCTCTGCCATTGTATCCCAGTGGCAACTGCGTTGGTGAAGCTCCGCATCTAAATACCAGGTGGTGGGGACCGGACCTAATGCATGAATAAACATATGGATCCACTCATTCCAGGTCATTTCATTCCATACCTCCATCCACATATCCAATTGCTTGCACGGGTCCCCACGGCTAGAAAAGAGAACCATTGTGGGGTGACTGGAGTTTCAAAGCACAGGATCATCATTTTTTGACATTCCCCCCAGTCTTGGAAAGACAAGCTTGTGTGTTTCCCACCATCGCATAGGGGTTGTGCGCATGGCCAAGTCAAGTGCCCATAATCTCCGTTCCTGAAGGACATATTTTTCCAATGCTTTAAGAAATTATTTAACACTACTAGAACCATAAAAATAAGGTAGTTCTCTTACCTTTGAGGAGATGCAACGAAAGATGTTTGTGATCTTAAGGTAACGCAACGTAGATACGTCATGCAATCAGTTCTGCCAATTTTCCATCTTGCCATCCTAATTTTAGAAACACGAGCTATCTTTTTCCCAATTTAACATGCCATCAGTTGTTGGGTTGACCGAATCATCATCCTGCACATTTATTTTGTAAATATGGTCAACGTCCTCATCATCGCACAACGTCTTTGTATATCTTTCACCTTCTTCTAGATCCAAAGGGACTATTACCCACATACCATCATTTTCAAAGATAATGCTCCTCCTTTTGAAGTTAATGATACCTCTAATGTCAATAACCCAATCCAGTCCTAATAGCGTAGGGTAAGGGTCCACATCATCCACAATCTGGATTACTTCGAAGTATGCATATAATTTAACTCCCACAATGTATACCACAACTTTAGTCAACCTTCATAGTGGCATGCTATTTTTTTGGTTAGCCATACGTAATTGAATGGTAGACCACTCCAATTTGGGTTCTCCCATCCTTTGCCATGTTTTTTTGGGAAGGACATTGGCATCATATCCTAGATCCAAGATAACTTTCATACTCTCCAATCTGTGCAATCATACGCATCTCCAAACCAGTCCTCTTCTTGTTCTTATAAATATTGTTCACAACCTTAATCTCCGGTCAATGGGCTTCCTTTTCTGTGCAACTATCTATTATTGCTTGGAGATTCTGTACCGCCTCCTGGTTGTGCAGTAACTTCATACAGGCCTAAAGGAATGGTTTGACTAATTCACAGACTTTTGGATCCATGGAAACTTTTGATGTTGATGCTTCCACTGTAGCAAAGTCCCTTCTAGCCTCTATAAAATTTTCCTTCTCTTTTTTCAAGTCTAGGCCTTCTGTTTTTTCAGATGCCTTTCTGATCCATGATTATGCAACATCTTTCTCTACAGGTCCTCCAGTGGCCATACCATTGCGCTTTATTTCATTTACACTAAGGCCATCATCACATGGCTCAGCTTTGTCCATTTTCACGTTCCGCATAGGTGTCTGTTGCTTTTCTTGCATCTTAGCTAACAAAATGGGACATTCCTCAATTACGTGATCAAATTTCCTAGAGTACCAACAGGAATTCCGCGAAGGGTTAGGGCAGTCACATGCATAATTTCCTAAATCTCCAAAATTATAGCAGAATAGTTTCCCTCTTCCTTTACATATGCCTCCTCCTCTCCTCCCTCCCCTTCCTTTTATCGGGGATCCTCCATGTCGAGAGGGAGATGCTGGTGAAGATGTTTCAGCCCACACCCTGTATAGGTTCGCATTGTCTATTATCAGCTCATACGTTCGGCAGTGGTGCTCATCATGACCAACCGAGGAGAAGAATCTGCAATATTGTTGCTTCAATTCTAGTACACAGGCCCCCATCCATGGGCAGTGGTCAGTATCATGTTGTCCATCTACCCAAAAATTAGCATACCATAGGGTGGGATTGCTAGGCCCCACAAATTCCCTAGGGTGCAATGGATTTGGTCCTCCAACTCGCAAGTAATCCATAAACACATGGCACTAATCTTTGGTGTGGCCTTCTCCTTTGCAACGTATGCACCAGACATATGTGCCAACCTCTTTACCCTTTTCTCTTCATAGGCTCTGTATCTCTAAGTGCATAGCTTCCAATTGACTTTGAATTTGTGGAGTCCCAAGGGGAATATATTCTCTAGGCATAACCTCTAACTTCATAGCGATCTACAGGGCTTCACCCTAAGTAGAAATATTTTTTTGTCCCATAGGACCACGTAGATGGAGTAGAAACATGGAAATGAACCATTCCCTATGCTGGTCATCATCGTAAATAAATCTTCCATCATTGATAGTTTGCTTCAGTCGCTGATCAACTTCCCAGACTGATTATCTTTCTCCTTGCTTAAAATATTTTAGCTCCACCACTACTTGCGTGTAGGACTTCGGCTTTTTGAACTGCTACTTCAGTTCCTTATTTATACCATCGATAGTGGGAGCGACGTTTTGTTTCAAATATCCCATAAACCAGTATAGCACGCGACCTTCAAAAGCCATGGCTAGCTGCACTCTTTTCACAATGTTAGTATTAACGTTCTGCGCCATCCATACTGCATCAACCACGAACCAGAACCAATCCATGTCCTCATCCCCCGCACTCCTAAAGGTGGGTAACTTCATGTGCACAACCATATATTCTATAGGTGGAGGTGGTGGCAAGGTAGGATATGTCTCAGTCCTATGTGAGTTCGAGTACAGTGTAGTAGGAGGGATACCTGCAGTGCATGTGGCCTTAGTTTCTTCTAGATCTGATGGATCCCTCAGAGGGTTGTATGCAACTCTTTCCCGTTTCTAGTTGACTCGATAATACTTCTCGCTGCATATGGTGCTTTCAAGCTGTTCGTATTTCATTCACTCGATGTGGCTCTCAAACCCTTGAAAAATATTCTTTCGGCTTTAGAGTACGACAAAAAATAATCTACTGCAAATTTCGTCACAAATCCACCCAAGATACTATCAACCAGTGATCTATGATCCGGGTGATTTTGTTGTCAGTCTTCTCTAATTGCCGGATTAATTTAGGGGTCCACTGCATAACCCTATCATTCTTCCAACAGGTCTGGAACTATGCCAATATCAAAAACCACTCCTGTAACTCGTGTGCGAAGGTCACAGATAAGATCTCATGCACCTTTGTGAAGATATAATTATTCTTCCACTTTTCAGTAGACAACTTCTTACTCCTGTTTTCTTTTAGGGAAAACTCTTGGATCTACTTTTTGAACCACTCGTCAATTTCATATTTTTCTAGATTCGAAAAACCCCGACTCATTACCAGGTCTCTCCCTCAAAATGATCTGAGTCCCCGAAACAGAACCATTTTTTGGTTTGAGGGGTCTTGACCCAAGTTCAGAATTGTGGTTAACCAAAAAACCCCTGTACTACTGGCCCTTTTGGCAATGACTTGCTTGCGCAAGTTAAGGTCTCACCCAAAGTAGTATGGGAGGGTGCTGGAACTAGGTTTCCGCACCGTGAGAGAGAGATTTTAATGAAATGGGTTCCTTTAGATCTAGAACAGGCATGAGTTGAGAAATCCCTAACCAGAAATCCTTAACAATAACTTGTGCGCAACCCGTAACTTATAATATAAGAAATTAACAGGATCAATATAACTAAACATCATGAGATCTATGCATTCATTACCCTTTTAAGCATCTCATACATGTGCACAATCAATTAACTAACAATATTCAATATCACATAAATAATAGGAAAATAACATGCAACACAACTTATATCATATCACAAAGACAATTACTATCCGCAAAATGTCCTTCTATTCGTTAATACTTCAGATCCTTCTTACAAACTCTTTCTCATGCCCGCGCACACATCCAGAGGGGTCCACACACAACAGGACTTAGGGTCTTTTCTCGCATAGCTAACAGGAGCCCTTACCCTGACAAATTTTCCCAAAAATCCTTAGAGCAGATCTATCATGAACAATGTATCATAATATTATCCAAAATATTTATATATTTATCTTGCGCTATACTAGGGTCTGTAGACTATGGTTTGTGACCCCTATATCTACCCTTTTTTTCCATTACAATGCATGAGGGACTTTGACCCGCCCCAAAGTCCCTTAACTTGTGCCGCGTAAGACTAAAATACTCAAAATATTACAAAATTATATCCAAAATTGCACTCAGGGGACCCTGCTCCAATAGCCATGATGAAGCTCATTGTTGGAAACATCATCCAGAATTGAGGCCTAAGAAATTCAACAATAAGGGGAAATAAAAGACAACTGCTATGACACATCAGGATCTTGGATCTGATTCAGGAGATGAGACTAAAATTTCAGCCATGGTCACAAAGGGAAAAGAATCCATAGCAAGTACTATTTCCTCAAATTTTCACAATAACACTCCAAATGAAGAAGCAAGAATAAAGTTGTTTCATGTAAGAGTGATCTCAAAACATACAAAAATTGACACACTATTTGATAGTGGGTATCAAGCAAACTTAATCTCTGAAAACTTAGTCAAGAATCTGAATATTGGAACCTTACATCATCATAAGCCATACCCATTGGGTTGGATAAACAAAGATACAAATTTACAGGTTACAAGAAAATGCATTTTCCGATTTGCAAATACTGCAAATTTTATTGATGAAGTTGAGTTAGACGTTATACCACTTGACATATCTGGAATTGTTTTGGGTAGCCCATATCTCTATGACAGGAAAGCAGTTTTCTATCACCATGAGAAAAATTACCACTTGTTCAAAGATGGGGTGGAATATATTGTGAGATCTCATCGCAAAAAGAGAAACCTCTCTTTTGTTAATGCTGAGAAAATGAAGAGACTAGTAAAATCAAGCAAAAAATTTGTGCTTCTTATGATCAAACAAAAGAATGATAAGGATTTTGAATCTTTTGAAGGTTGTGATGATAGATTAAAATATGATTTGTTTGATGTGGTAAGTCAGCATGGCAAGATGTTTCAAGAGCCAAAGGGGTTACCTCCCAAGAGGGGAATCCAATATGAGATACAACTGTAGCAAGATGTTCCACTCCCTAACATTGGAATTTGGCATGCATTGCATGTCAATAATGAAAAGTGCAGAAATAGAGAAGAAAATCTTAGAATTGTTGAATAAAGGTATCATTCGTCCATCTACCTTTCCATGTGGTTCACCGATTGTAATGGTACCCAAAAGGATGGAACATGGCTCATGTGTGTGAATTTTCGCGCACTCAACAAAATCACGATAAATAATCGTTATCTGCTTCAAAGGATTGATGACTTTCTTGATCAGTTGAGGTATCAAAATTATTTCACTAAGTTAGATTTAAGAAGTGGTTATCATCAAGTTAGAATAGCTGAAAAGGACATATGGAATACCACATTTAAAACTTAACAAGGATTGTTTGAGTGGCTTGATATGCCTTTTGGTATTTGCAATGCTCCAACTACTTTCATGAGAGTTATGAGTGATGTTTTAAGACCATTTCTAGATGAGTTTGTCATTGTCTACTTAGATGATATTTTGATATTCAGAAAATCATGAGAGAACATGTCATGCATGTGAACAAGGTGCTTGATGTCTTGAGAAAAGAGAAATTGTTTTTGAAAATGTCAAAATGTGAATTTGACATAACTTATTTAGTGTATTAGGGACATATTGTTGGAGGAGGTGAGCTAAAGATAGACCCCTCTAAAGTTGAGGTCATTGTAAATTGGCCTACAGCCAAGCCAGTCACGGAGGTAAGAAGTTTTCTAGGAGCACGACAATACTGGAGGAAGTTCATTACTAATTTTTCCTCTATTGCAGCTCCATTACATGCATTGACGAGTGTTAAGAAAGTCTTCCAGTGGGGAGGCAATCAGTAAAAATAAGTTGATGCTTTGAAGGAGAAGATCAATTCAGCCCCAATATTAGCATTATTGGGTTTGAGATAACCCTTTGAGATTCAGATAGATGCAAGTGTTTATGCCATGGGCGCAGTCCTCTTACGACATGGTAAGCCTATTTCATTCCATTAAGAAATGTTTAATGGTGCAGTGATAAATTATCCTACATATGACAAGGATCTATATGCGTTGGTACAAAGTGTGAAGAAATGGAAACATTATTTGATGGGAAATGAAACCATCATTCACACCGATCACAAACCATTACAATACTTGCAATCACAAACCAAATTGCAGCAGTAAAGGCAATTTTGATGGATGGGATTCTTCCAGAAATTCCACTTGTTCATCAGGTATAAGAAAGGTATATACAACAAGGTTGTTGATATGCTTTCTAGGAATATTATAAATGCAACTACTTTACTCAAGAATACTTCTCTTTTACATGAAAGTTACATTGAACAATGTTATTTTGACAATGAATTTCAATATGTTTATGCAAACTTGAGTCAAGGTCGCCAAGTTGAGGAATTAGATTATCATGTTCACATTAACTTGTTGTATAATTTAGGCAAGCTTTGTATTCCACAGGGTGATAGAGTGAATTTCATAAGGGAAGCACACACTTCTCTTATTGCAAGACATTTTTATGTAAGAAAAACAATGGAAAATATTTAGAGGTATTGTTATTGGCCTTATATTCTTGAAAGTGTGTCACATTTTATTAAAGGTTGTTCTTTATGTGCAGTCAGTAAGCCTAGTAATAGGAAACTAAGATTGTACACACTACTCCCGGTTCCTTCACGTCCATGGGAGAGTATCTCAATGGCTTTTGTTGGAGGTCTTCCTTTGTCAAAAAGAGGTCATGATTATTTGTATGTAGTTGTGGATATGTTCACCAAAATGTGTATTTTGATGCCATATAAAAAGCAAGTTATAGCTAAAAAAACAACTCATCTTTTCTTTCAAAATGTTTGGGTTCATTTTGGGTTGCCTGCATCTATTGTAAGTGATTGAGATTCTCGATTTGTTGGGAATTTTTGGTCAAGTTTGTGTGACTTGATGGACACTAAGTTGAATAAGAGTACAAAATTTCATCCGCAAATATATTGTCAGACTGAGGTGGTTAATAGAATAATCATTCATCTTGTTAGAGGATATTGTAGAAAACATCCTAAGTTGTGGGATAAACAGTTGCATTACATTCAACATGCTTACAACCATGCAAAAAAATTCTTCTACTCAAACATCGCCATTTGAGGCATGCCTTGGTTACTTGCCAAAATTGCCATTGGATTTCATCTTTGGGAAAGATGTAGCTATCGATGGAAATATCGACATAGATAAATAAAATAAATTCATTGAGAAAATTCAGTTGATTCATCAAAAAATGCAAGAGCAACTAGATAAAATTCACAGAAAGTACAAAGCGAGGCATGAAAAACATCGGGTGGATCATAAGTTTCAAGTTGGTGATGAAGTTTGGCTTCACATTAGCAAGGAAAGTCTTTAAGGAGAAGGTAAAATGATGAAACCAATCTGTTATGGTCCTTCCAAAATTATGGAAAAGATTGGTAACAATGCCTTCAAGCTTGATTATTCTTCATACATGAAAATTTATTTAGTTATTAATGTTGAAAATTTGAGATCCTTTGATTGAGGATCAAGGAGAGAATGTTTAGCTCCCATCTATTGAATTTTTTTCTCCAGATTTATTTGTTGAGCTACAAAATGACACCATACTTGATAGGAGGACAAGGACATCGACAAGAGGAAGTGTTGGATCTCTTCGAGTGGGGCTTAAAGGAACAAATACTTCAACGGCCAAATGGATTGAAATTGGGAAGGTGAGGGAACTGTACCCTCACCTGTTCAACCAATGAATATGATTTTTTTGGGTCCAAAATATTCCAACGATGAGGAATGATCAGGGGCTCAGTTTTATGCTCAAAAATAAAATTTCTTAGATTGGCTTGGAACCTGAACAACTGTGTAGTGCTCACTGTTCTAAATCCGGTGCACTTCGTTTCATGAAAAATGGTCGTCGTATGCTCCCGGAAATGAGTTCTATCTTCTTTGCTAAATAGTTAAATTTTAAAAAAAAAATGACAGTCAGATGCCCAGTCAGTAGTCCGTACTATTCACGTGGCATTTTGACTGTGCAGAGTCATTGTTTTTGGAAATTTACTGGTGAATGGTAAGCTTCCAAGTGGCAGCATGACACTGGTTCGACTGGTGGGTGACATGGTGAAGTTTCACTGGTTGAATTGGGGGCCAACCGGGTGAGGACACATGGTGCAGTCTGGGGCTGCCACATAGCCCTACCCCCCCCCCCAAGGTCAAAATTTATTGCAAAAATTTTGGTGCAAAGTCTGTGTGGAGGCACCAGGGTTCGACTTCACGACCTCTCACCACACAGTGCCAAGCCTTATCGATCGGGCCACACGATGGATCTTAACATTCATAGAACGCCATATATATGTTTAAGTAATGTTTAATGGTGGGGTAAGGTGGGGGCTCACCCCGAAGGCCCATCCCCCAGTCCACATGACCACTATTCCATGACCGTTAGTGGAGCTCTGAGCTAATGTGCAGTTAAAGACCATAACCACGGTTTATCAACATTAATCCATGTTTAAGGGGCCTAATCCAAAATTTAAATGCAGATTAACTTATGTTCATTATTAGCGCTAAGACTCCCCTTAAAACTAATGAAATTTTAATTAGTGGACCCCCAAATTCGGTGGACTGCCAATTTTAGTTGCATTTAGCTAGTTTAGGGCCTGAAATAGTGGGAAAAATTAAAATGGTCATAAATTTTGTAGTTTCTGACAAATTCAGGCTCAGAAAGAGGCTAGCTAACCATTTTGAGCCATTATGGACTCATTGGAGCATGTTCTAGGAGAAAAATAACATTGTAAACATGTTAATTTGACAATTTGAGCATAACATAGAGGCCCAAGCCATGGAAGCTGGACCAAGGAGATGTAGCCCAAGAGGGGTGAACTCCTTCATCAAATACTTGTGTTAATGTTATGTATGGTGATGTTCTGTACTTTATTTTTTGTTGTTAAGTGATGCAGGAGCATTAGGCTCAGAAATCTCTTTTTATTTTAATAGACTTAGGGGTTTTGTGTTTTCAAGGGAGTTGGTTTCTTATATAATGTTTTAAGTGATTTTAATGAGAATTAATTAAATATTGTGAGGAATTTTGTAAATGTTCTTGAATGTTGGAGAACATGAGAGACTTAGGCTAGTTGAGAATTCATAGGGATTAAGAGATTTAGGAATTAATTATAAATCCTAAATTAGAATTGGTTCATGATTTTAGGATGAAAGAGGATCCTTAGGGATTAAGTAAAGATTTTAGGATTAAAGAGGATTCATAGGAAATCTTTGAGAAAATAGAGGATTTGGAACCATAATTGGTTTCAGAAATATTTGTATAAATTGTAAGCCTCAAAGGAAAAAAGTAGAAGAGAGATAGAGAGGTAGAGTTTGAATTGTAAGCCTACGAGAAGAATAGGGAAAAGGCCACTGATACAGAAGATCAGGCCGGAGGAATAATTTCCTATGTAATTATTGTGTGTTAATACAAAGAACTCAATTTTTTGAGTTCGTATTTCATTTTTGAGTTATATGGTGTGCAGGGAAAATTGGTAGAAACCAAAGAATTTCCGTCATTTTGAGCTATGGGATTATTGAAGGTAAGAGACTGTGTATTCTTATAAGGTCAATTATTCATTTATTGATTCTGTGTGATTTGTAAATGTTGAGAGATTAGCATCGATCATAGAATGGATCAATTCCATTCAAGAAATTACTTAGACTTCTAAATTGAGGTATAAAATCTACCTAGATGTATTTCGCAATTGGCTGAGTTTGTATAAATCATTTCAATGAGATATTACACATTTTGTTGTGTATACACAGTGAAGGAGATCCAGATTTTGAAGTCACATTTGGGGGCTTTATTGTATTAGAAACGATTATAAAACCACAAACAATGAATACTAGAGGTTAAATCCATGTGTGGAATGAATGCCAGAGAGGGTTTGAAGACTGGTTGATATCATTAAAACATAAGATGTATGGCATAGCCACGGTGGAATTTTTTTAAGTTGGAACTGTAGTTCTGTTTAGAAACTCGAGTTAAATGAAAACAGAACGATGGAATAAAGGAGAACAGTGGATGGTTTTGAAAAACCAACCGGTGGTTTTTGCGTAGCTCAAAAATGGTAAACGGTATTGAAGAAATTTACGCGATAGACCTCAGCATGTGACACGTAGCATTGATGGAATTTCAATATCGCCGATTTCGTGTTGCTTTGGAGCAATAAAGTGCTGGAGTAAATTGAACACGATAGCCGTCCGATCATAGACATCGGAGATCCGACGGTGTTCACACCTGAAGTTGCTCAGAGGTTAATGAAGGTGTGGACCTGACGGTGAAAACAGGTACGTCTGGAATATGTTGTGGGCCCGAATATATATTAATGTTTATTGGCATTCGGATTGGTGAGTGCATTGACTAAAGGTTAGTGGATTGGTAAAGAGTTGGTTCCAAACATTAATAATGTATGTTGGTATTAACCGAAATGGTTCTTTGTTTACACATATGGTATGTAAAGAAAATATTCCGCATGAAAAGTCAACCTATATTTGGTTTTAAATTTGAAAATACATTTTATATGTGTAGATGTGGGTAAATGCAGCCTTGGCTGCATCATTTTGGTATTAGAGCTGGAAAAGTTCTTTTGAGAATTAAAGAATTTTTTTAAAATGCATGTGTGATGGGAAAAATAAGAGGAGATCAGATTCTAAATCTGGTAAGCAGCAGATATACAGAATTGAAGTGAACAGGAATTTGCAGAAATAAATGAAGATAGTCCAATCAAAGTAAAAGTGAATGAAGAGAACAAGGACATGCAAAGATCTTGAAGGTGAGATAATTTTAATCTTGTTTAAAAAAATTATGATTGCAGACAAAATGAATTTTTTTTTTTTGATGATGATGGCAGTGAATCTAATATTCCAGCTAAAGTTTGGATAGGGAGAACAAATGAAGTGTTCTCAAGAGAAGGTGAGTTGAGGATATATGCCTAGAGAGAGTAGAAGAGAGTGCTCAAGAGGTTCCAGAGATAGAGAACCAGTGCTTTCCAAAAGACCAAGTTCAGAGAGGGGATTGGTGAGGTAAGTGGCAGCATGGAGGACTTGCTGTTGCAGAGGCTTAATGAAACTCATAGTGAGTGAGGAGCTCATGAAGAAGATGATCATGGAGGGTCAGAGAAGAGGTTCTAAAGAATGCCACAGAGATAAGATGAATGATGTGGATAGAGAAAGAGATATTGCAGTGATGAAGGTACAACTAGAGGTACTACAAGGATGGCTGCAAGAGACAGGGAATGAATGTCGAAGACATGGATAGAAAATGAGGAAATGGGTTAGATGGAACCTATTGCAAAAGAAATGGAATGCTAAGCTGATGAACAAGTTCAGAGCACTTAAACATATACATATTTCTTTGTTGGAAAAGGAAATACTCAAAGGAGTTGAGTCACATAAAATATGATTTTCTAGAAACTAGAAAGTACATTGTGGAAGATTGGTGCTTGAGGAAGCAAACGAGACTGAAAAGTATTGTTGTTTTAAAACTAATGATTTGTGTATGATTGCAGCTACATCACAGGATGTTGAACAAACTTTGAATTTTATTAAGGAGAAGGAGCTGAATCTGAAATCTGTTCAGATTAATGCTAAGATAGCAAGATCTCAAGAAGAAATGAAGACAGAAGGGTCTCATGGAAACAAGCAGCAGAGAATTGAAGTAGAGGAAGAAGGACCATCTGATGATTGTTCAACAACAAGTGAAGGTATGGAAAGTCGTGTGAAGTTAAAATTCTACCCCAATTGAAATTGTTGAGTTATATATAAAGTTAGATCTTCAAAGAAGAGAGTTGGAAAAGCAGAGGATCTATAGTCAGGATAAATTGCTGAATGTGAAAGACAAAGAAATTTTCATGAATAACAGTCAGGAAATAGAGAATAAGGATGTAAGAATGATTCAACAAATTGAAGAAGTTCATTATTGTGAACCAAAGAAAATAGACATTCATGAAACAAATGATAAAAAGGAGAGACTAGCTGATAGTCTCATGGAGAATTTAAATCAGCATACTGATGTGCTGACAAAGAAGTTAGAAGAAAACTCAAAGCAACATACTGAGATGTTGCCAGAGGAGGAAGAGACATTGAAACCTTGTATTTTTAATACTGATAATTCATGTGTTAATTATGTAGGCAAAGAAGGACAACAAATGGAAAATGTCAGAGAAACTAATGAAAGGGAAACTATGTTAGATGAAAACATAGTGGAGGATCATCATTCTATCATGGTGATTGGAACAATGGAGATAACCTTGGAAATTGGAAAGAAAGATAGTGAATATTTTCTGAGTCTTGGAAGAGACTTGGAACTGCTAGAAGAATCTTTGGTGACTGGATCATCAAATGAGACCATTGGGTATTGTGATTTTGAAATTGATAATTTGACTGTGTTTACAGGTGTTACAGAAGACAATCCATCTCTTGGAGTTGTCTTGAATGAAGATGAACTGTTGCAGAAGAAGGAACTCATAAATTCCAAGGAAGGTGAGACATTCATGTCTCATATGAAGGAACTTGTTACTGTTGATGACAAGGAGGAGTCGGCTTGTCTGATTGGCCAAGAAAATACTGTGGGACAGACTCTTAGAACTGCCACAATGGTGAAGAACCATAATTATATTTTGATAAAGGATGAAGATATAGAGTTTGAAGAAGTTGAATTGATTTCTGGAATCAATCAAGGAGGTGATGGACAATTACTAAAGATTGTTAAAAAGGAAGAAGAAGAAGGATATGCTGAAACTGAATTGCATCATATTGATGATATGTTTGAGATGAGACAAGTATAAAAGGAATGGCTAAAATGTTTGCTGGAAACATTTGAACAAGAGAAAGGAATTGCAGACACTAGAGTGGAAATACCTGAAGTTGTGGAAGAAGCAGAAGCAAATGTTAGTTTGTCAAATTTGATTATGATTACTAGTATACAAGGAACAATGAATGATTATGTTGCTGTGATTAAAGAATCAGAAGATAATTTATTTTTTGAAAATAATTTTTCTGGTAGTGAGCAAAAGAAGAATGTTGCAGAGGGAGATGTCTTCAAAGATATTTAGGAAGTTTGGGAGGTAGCAACAAAGGAAACATATGCAACAACATCTATAGCAATGTCCAGAACAATAGTGTTTAGAGCAATATCTACAATGATATTTGCAGCAGAAATCGAAATTAGCAACGAAAGGCAGGGTGATTTCTAGACAGAAGATAAACTAGACATACAGATTGAAAGCATAAGAAGATTGATGATGAAGGTGTCTCAGAAAAAGATAGCAGCAAGAAAGAAAAGTAACAACAGCAAGGAAAAGACAAGAAGAGACTGTGAAAGCCTAGCTAGTGGAAAAATGTAGAATAAAATATGGAAGCCTGGAGAAGTACAATAGAATAATGATACAACTTATGGACAACAGCAAAACTAAGTATGGGATCTAGGAGGCAAAGGTTGGAAGCACATGATCAGGAGATCACGATAAATTTCTACTTTGGGAGTCTGATGTAGGAACATTAGGCCCAGAAATCTCTTTGTATTTTAATAGACTTAGGGGTTTTGTGTTTTCAAGGGAGTTGGTTTCTTATATAATGTTTTGAGTGATTTTAATGAGAATTAATTAAATATTGTGAGGAAATTTGTAAATGTTCTCGAATGTTGGAGAACATGAGAGAATTAGGTTAGTTGAGAATTCATAGGGATTAGGAGATTTAGGAATTAATTATAAATCCTAAATTAGAATTGGTTCATGATTTTAGGATGAAAGAGGATCCTTAGGGATTATGTAGAGATTTTAGGATTAAAGAGGATTCATAGGAAATTGTTGAGAAAATAGAGGATTTGGAACCAGAATTGGTTTCAGAAATATTTGTATAAATTATATGCCTCAAAGGAAAAAATTAGAAGAGAGATAGAGAGGTAGAGTTTGAATTGTAAGCCTACGGGCATAATAGGGAAAAGGCCACTAATACAGAATATCAGGCCAGAGGAAGAATTTCCTATGTAATTACTGTGTGTTAATACAAAGAACTCAATTTTCTGAGTTCGTATTTCATTTCTGAATTATATGGTGTGCAGGGAAAATTGCAGAAACCAAATAATTTCCGTCATTTTGAGCTATGGGATTATTGAAGGTATAAGACTGTGTATTCTTAAGAGGTCAGTTATTCATTTATTGATTCTGTGTGATTTGTAAATGTTGAGAGATTAGCATCGATCACAGAATGGATCGATGCCATTCAAGAAATTACTTAGACTTCTAAATTGAGGTATAAAATCTACCTAGATGTATTTCGCAATTGGCAGACTTCGTATAAATCATTTCAAGGAGATATTACACATTTTGTTGTGTATATATAGTGAAGGAGATACAAATTTTGAAGTCATATTTGGGGGCTTTATTGTATTTATAAATGATTATAAAACCACATACAATGAATAATAGAGGTTAAAGCCATGTGTGGAATGAATGCCAGAGAGGGTTTGAACACTGGTTGATATCATTAAAACAGAAGATGTATGGCATAGCCGTGGTGGAATTTTTTAAAGTTGGAGCCATAGTTCTATTTAGAAACCCGAGTTAAATTAAAATAGAATGATGGAGTAAAGGAGAACAGTGGATGGTTTTGAAAAACCAACCGGTGGTTTTCGCGTAGCTCAAAAATGGTAAACGGTATTGAAGAAATTTATGCAATAGATCTCAGCGTGTGACACGTAGCATTGACGAAATTTCAATACCGTCGATTTCAAATTACTTTGGAGCAATAAAGTGATGGAGTAAATTGAACGCGATAGCCGTATGATCATAGACATCGGAGATCCGATGGTGTTCGCACCCGAAGTTGCGCAGAGGTTAACGAAGCTGTGGACCCGACAGTGTAAACAGGTACGTCTGGAATATGTTGTGGGCCCGAATATATATTAATGTTTATTGGCATTTGGATTGGCAAGCACATTCAATTAAGGTTAGTGGATTGGTAAAGAGTTGGTTCCAAACATTAATAATGTATGTTGGTATTAACTGACATGGTTATTTGTTTACACATATGGTATGTAAAGAAAAGCTTCTGCGTGAAAAGTCAACCTATATTTGGTTTTAAATTTGAAAACACATTTTATATGTGTAGATGTGGGTAAATGCAACCTTGGCTGCATCATTAAGCTCTTGTTTTTATGTTAAATTTCTCACTAAATTGACATGAAAAATACTCATGAGACTTGATAATTTGCAAGAAAACCTGAATTGTTAAGCACACATAAGACTTTGAATTCATAAACTGAAAGAGCAATTAGCACAATGACACTAACATACTCCATTCAAATCAGTACCTCATCCGTGAATGACTTTATGTTATATGGAAGGTGGCATTGATGGTGGACATGAATATCTCTTCCTTGGTGAATCCACCAAATTGTATACGATTGCGAGTGTGCTATGGTCGGTAGGACGAGTTGCTTCATGAAATCTGCTGAAATGAGGTTCTTTTGGTTTCCACTATAAAAAAGGAATTGCAGTGGAGAACCCTTCACCCACATCTGTGAATGGAATAGGTGCTCCGTCTCCTCTGGATCCTCAGGATCCTCCCTCTGGAGTTTGGTGGTGGAAACAATGGTACTGGGATCCACATCAATGATTTTCTTCCATTTTTTATTTCCCTTTTCTAGTTCTGAATCAGGATCAGAACATGCATCTAATTTGCGTCCCTTCAGTTCAGCCACCAGCGACTGTTTGGCCCGATACTCGTTTGTGCTATGAGTGGGGCTGTTATGAAATTCACAACACTTCCTCGCGTCCTTGTTTGGATTTGTGTTGTTGTTATGAGTCACCCACTTTGGATTTTCCCCTTGTTATGTGGTTCAGGGGTGCCTTTCCCTGGCTTCAGACTCGTGGATCCAAAGTCTCGCTTATTCTACTTAAATTTCTGCTCGACCTTGGTGGCATAGTGATATGTCGTGCAAGCGAGGTAATGTTGAGGAAATCCATTTCCTCTTGAAAGTATCTATATAAACATCTCCGGTACTTGAGCACGCAATTTCTCCCTAACTATTTAAAAGCCAACTTTGTGCACAGGGTATGGAACAAATTTTTCAGTTCGTACACATATTGATCCCTTTTCTACCACAACGTGGTCCGTTGGATGTACTTGTCCTCATAGCTCCCCATAGGGTAATATTGTTCCTTGATGCCATCTTGGAATGAATTCAAAGTGGGTGTGACCGAGAACAGAGAAGGTTCCCTTTTTTCCTTCGGCTCACAGTAGGTTTCCCACCAGTGTTTGACATGCGGGGCAGCTTTGAGGAGTGAAAAAGTAATATTTTCTTGATTGGAGAAATCATGGATCGAGAAATACCTTTCCAAAAAATTCAACCATCTATCTAGGACGTCTCCATCTATATAACCTTCAAATATAGGAATGTCAATGTTGACTTGTACCTTGAAAGGAGAGGCGCCTCCAAAGTGGCTACTGGATGTAGATGCATCGTCAGTGGGCAACCGTTGAAGGATATAGGAAATTTATCCATCATCGTGTTCCTTTGTTTCTCGAGGGCCTCCTTGAGCAATGATTTGGTAGGATATCATGCTCCCTTGTCCTTATTTTCTTCTTCCATGGGATGTTATCGGGGTTTGTGAGGTTGATCTTGCAAGGGTTCAACTAGATTGAGCCCTAACTCCTTATACCCTGACCTTGTTGGGGACATGCAAATAAAAACAGAGAAAGAGTAGATCGCTATGATACCATTGGTCAAAATTTATGTAGGAACAAAATGAAGTATAGAAATATACATAAACACATATATTCAGTGGAAATAATACTTCATTCCATTAATATCAAATAACAAAAATATTCTTACAAACATAATGAAAATAAACTAGCTAGGGTGTTGGTAGCTTATCTCTGAGAAGAGATGTGGCGGCTACAAACCTCTGAACTTTGTTACAATGAGGCTCAAAGGCCTATTTATTATTGAGAAATAATGGAAAATCCTAAAAATAAAAAAAACTAACCCTAGGAGATGATGTGCCAAAACTATGGGCCCCATTTCGGTAAATTGGTACATCAACTTCCTGGGGACGTAACTTTGGAATATGATCTCCGTTGACGTGCTCAATACCTCGTTATAAAGATCTATCCAAGGAATACAAATTTTTACATGAGAAAAATGGAAGGAACCTCCATGTTTCTCCTAGTTCTCCCAAAAGAACATCATTTAGGGCCTCAAAACAGCTCCGGAAGTTCAATACTTGAAAACTGCTAAAAATAGTAAGTTATGATGAAACTGAAAAACTGAAAGAATCGATGGTGGGGGTCCAAATGGAATAGGTGGGTGGCCACCAATATCCACCTAGATCTCTCCTACAAATCTCCACAATATATCCAAAGAATCATGCTCTGATACTAATATGATCCATAAACTGACATGGATATGGGACAATTTTCTGCAACAAATATGATAAAACTATATTTAAAAATACATAATCTACACTATTAGGGTTTTATTTCTCTTTATATTTTTATATATGTAGATTATTTTTAATTGAATATGCTTGCAAATCAAAATTATGCATAAAATAGAGAACAAAAAAATAAAAACTCACAAACCATGATTTCACACAAGATATGACTTGGGAAACCCTTTCAGGAGAAAACCTATCTAGAAGGTGAGGCCACTCTACTCTCTTTCTTTGAATATAAAATGGTTGCGAGTACAAATAAGTATGGAATATATCTTGTGGGCTACTCCAGTGCAAAAATCCTCTTTGTGTGCTCTATCTCATATCCCTCTCAGCTATTTTTTCTCATAAATGGAACAAATACACTCGAAAAGAATGAAACCACATTTCCTCATAGTGGTGCGGTTATAACACAACTCGATAACCTACTATATGTTAGGTTTGACTACCTTCACTCTTAACTATAGTACAATATGGACTCTTTTAGAGTCTTCTTCTTCATAACCATGTTGTTATCCACTTTTCTATGAACAATGGGGGTTGGCATGGCATCCTGTCAAATTACAGTGGTAAAAACATGAACGTATGTAGGTTTTAACCCTGTACAGAAATGACCTAGAAAGGAATTCTTAAAATAGAAAACTAAACAATAGCAAGAAAACTGAGATTTTCCATTGGATCCAAAAAACGATACTACTAGATTGATTTTTCATTATTTTTCTTTCAATGTTACAATACATATATATACATGCCGAAGCATTCATAAACCCCAATCCATTAACCATATATTAGAACACAATCGTAGTTCCCTTGACGATATTTACAAAATACCATGGGCAGAAAACCATCATGCCCAAAGCAATGTGCAAAACCCATGTACAAAACCATAGGTAGGTCTGCACACCTAATATAGGATCCAAAAAAAAAATTCTATAGCATTTTCCTTGACCCTATGTAGGGGGTCTCTTTCCCACTTACAACCCCTCGAAAGGTGAGGCTTCCACCCCCATGTTGCACCCCATGCAACGAAAAGGGTGGTTCTTGCTCCCCTTGTGACCCCCTCGTGCGTGTAACTAGTATTGGAAAGAATATAACACACAACCAACAAGTTGAACTTTTGAGAGGCACACCTCTTGCATATAGACTTAGATTGAGGAAATTATTATGTCATTGGAAAGGTTTCTATGTGTATAATATGAGAATTTTTTTTAATGTTAAAATGATAATTTTTTACCCTAAAAAAATGTCGTTTGATGCCTCAAAATGCTCCTAGAATGTTTCAGACCATGATTTTCCAAACAGGGTCTCGCTAGTAAAAATGATCATGTGAATTGATTCCTCCACATTTTGTTATAATTTTGATGAGATCAAATTACATAAAAATAAAAATAAAATAAAATTAGAATAATACTAGAGGAAGCAAATATTTTGAGTTAAAAGCCTTTTTAACGTAAGAGGTGATTCGACACTTGATACTTGGTACATCTAAAATCAATATAGATATAGACTAGTATATAACACATCCAAATTTAAAATTTTAACAATAGATTCCAAGAATTGAAGGTTCTAGAAAATCCACATAGATTCAACTAATCTTGTAATATGCTAAAACAAAATACTTGAATCTATTCTACAAATTGCAGAAACAAATTACGATCTCACAATTGTATGAAAAAGAAAGAGAAAGAATTTCAATCCATAACAAAAAGAGTTATCTGGGGAAAGCCTCAACTAAAAAACCCCGCTATCTGTATATTGCATTAAGTCAAGAATATGAAACAATACAATGCTTCTCTTAGGCTTGAGAGCTCTCTACACTATCTCTAACTGTCTCAGTATGATCCTAGCAAGTTTTTTCTAATAAATAACCAATTCCTTGGGCCCCCTGTCTGACCAGCCTTGCTCATGAATTCCCGAGGGAATAGAGCCCCTATTAATTAGTAAATTTCCACTAATTTATTGTGCAATAAATCCAAGGAATATTTCTGACCTCATGCATGACCTGTATAATTTTCTAATTATAAAACTGATAATATAATTCCCTTTAATTCCAATATCAACTGGGTCTTCCTTAGAACTAACATGAAATAACTATTTAGAGTGAATTATCATTATCTCATTGATCATTGCATGTGAATTAAATCAGATTTAATTCAATATACTTCTCACTAGCTCATCCATCAGGTAGAACTAGTTAAACTGATTTTAAATCAAATAATTAAGTTAAACAATTACAACTCAAAATAAATTGCAAATTGACCCCCTAAAATTTAGAGTGAACTCACATGCCTCCATTTTGACCCCCAATTCGAATTGAATAAGCTAAATAATTCTTCCCAATTCAGTTAACTTGTACAAGTTGTCATGTGATGTGGAATTACAATTTCCTTCTAATTTAAATAAGGGAAAATTAAATTAGAAGCCTCTTCTTGTTGCCAATGTCAAAAATCCCTCTCAACAAGAAATGGATTGTCTTCTACCCCGATCCTACCTCTGTGGAACTAGAATTTTCCTCTTGACAATGCCTTTGTCAAAATTTATTCATCCCGCTCCTCTGTGGGAATGTACTCTAATGTCATAATTATCCTTTGTACACAATATCTGAGATGGTGATATTGGATATCAATATGCTTGGACCTGTCATGAAAAATTGGATTAACCGAGAGTTTGATGCAACTATGTGTATCACAATAAATCATTGTCGGATCCATCTATCGACTAAAAAAACCAACAAGTATCTTCCTCATCCAGGTGGCCTCCCATATTTCCTGAATAGACACCATGTACACTTCCTCTGTTGAACTGAGTGCAACTCATATTTGTTTCCTTTTGTACTAGGAAACTGTTGCTAATCCAATGCTAAAGATGCCCCCTAATGTTATCTTCCTATCGAATGGACTCCTAGTCCAATCTACAACTGTGAAGCCTTGAAGCTTCACTCCCTCTGTCTGCTTGTACCATATCCCAAACACTGTAGTGCCTCTGAGGTATCTCAGCATTCGCTTTCCTACCTTCCAAAAGATCTTGGTAGGCTTGTTGGAGTGGGGTCCCCTGAGGCACAAGTTCCAAAGACACTTTTTTGTATTTTTGTATGTGCGCTGCGCAAATGAAGTCAAAGGGATTTTTGCCCCAATTTTGGATGTAATTAGGCTTAAATGTAAATTGTGGGCCTCAAACCATGGTTTGAGACCATAGTATCTGTGTGCTATGCATATTATAAATAGATAGAGTACGTCTAAGATAAGTAGTGAAGTCTAAGTTGATGAGATATTGATGCTTTGAGAGTAATTGCGTCTATAAGGGTTTTTGGGTTGGGTGAAAAGCTCCTGCTGGCTCTGTTCGTGGATACCTAGTCTTGGTTGAGTGTGCGGAAGGGTTTGTAAAGGTGTTGTAAGGGTTTTTGAAGGATAGTTGATGTATTGACAGATCTGAAAGATAATAGAAAGAACAGTTTTGGTGAAGCTATTTGTGTTATGTGTCTATATTTACTATTTATGCTCTGATGAGATTGCAATATTTGTTTACTTATTGATGAATGCACGAAGCTATTTGATATGATTATGCATGATTATTGATGATTAAGAGATCTGTTAAGTGTTTACCTTGATTAAGAAATAGATATGGTTCTGATATGTTATATGTGCTAAAACAAATAGTATTTTTGTGTTATTATGTTGATCATTGCACATTTTATGTGATTCTGATATAAAATATTGCACACCTGTATAGGATCACTTGGGGTTTTGCTGAGGACCACTTCATTAAATTTTCTCTCAGGGTGCAGAAACATGGTTCCATCACCCCGCCATACTACTTCCGGTGAGCCATTGGTTTTCACAAGCATATCATTTCCGAAAGGGCCACTATTTGGAGGGTTTGTTGGTTTATCCATAAACTCCAAACCTAGATCAGGACCCCTCAAGCCAAAAAATGGTTTTGTTGCCGGGACTGGGATCATCATTTTGAGGGATATTTGATGTTGTGGCATCCATCACACAACGAATTACAAGACTGTTTGGATAGAAATATCCTTGAATTCGCACTGCAAGAAAATATAAGTACTAAGTTGTCTAATGAACAGTGGGTACATAAGTATATTTATACCTCAGTGCATGAAATTTTATTTTCTTCCTTTGCGAATGAACTACAAGAGTGGTTTTTGCACTTAGCTAAATTCCATCACTGCATAAAGGACGACGTAGTCAGTATGGGGACTCCTGAATTGATTCAAAAAGTAGAGAAGTTTTGATAATAAGATCACTTGTGCGGTAGATCATTGGATAGATTGCCTTCTAGGAGGATTTGTGACCGAATTTGTTGTTGACCAATTTATATCATATTCTGAAGTAGAAAGAAGGTTTTTCAAAGGCCTTAGAGGTAAGTTCATGCGCTCATTGAAATTACTACTGAAAATGGTATTGTGTGAATGGGGTTGTCTGTGAAAACATAATTCTTGAATTCATCAAAGAGGTTCATTTATGCATTGGAAGAATTTACCGCTAATACTCTGAAAAATACTTTATAGTCCTCTGAAGCCTAGATCTGATAGTGAACCTGAAACTGCTAGGTCAAGTGACTCTAAGAAAGAAAGCCCGTCATATCGTAAACCCTTGAATCTGTTTCCCACTCCATCCACTCCACTTCTGAGCTCACATCATAGATCACCTTCCCCATAGCGTAGTCCATATCCATCTCCAGCTCCACTTCCCCCTGAAGTAGATATGGCTACATCCATGAAGTTACCTAATTTCATAGGCGTTGGAAATGAGGACACTGATCACTTCTGGTTCGTAACTAAGGCCGTATGATAGGCTCAACAAGTGAAAAATATTGATATTATAAAAGTGCAGTCGGCTACTGCATTCCAAGATCGTGCATTATACTGGTACATTAGGTATGTGCAAGCAAACCCTAGTTCTACACTAGAATAAATTAAAGAAGCTTTAAAAGAGTAGTTCAAGAAACCTAAGTCTTACATGCAGCTAGTGAAATAAATGAAGGATATTCATCAAGAACCTAATGAATCCTTATGCGAGGCTGATCAAAGATTGAAGTGCACCATCAGAGATGGTGGATTTGTGATTGATGATACTCAACATAAAGAATGGTCCATTTCTATGTTGCTCCCGCATTTGCACCATCCATTAGGTCAACAAAATATTGCCACACAAGCTGAGGTTGTAGAAGTTGCAATGAAAATGGAGGCTACCCCAACACCAATTGCACTGGGAACTCAACAAATTCAGAGTCAGCTGGAAGCAATGCATCTAGAAATTCAAAGTTCGTGCAATGACAAAGGCAAGGAGGTATGCAAAGAAGTGTGGTGTATAAAATGAAAAGATTTTGGGCATCATAAATACCAATGTCATGTTTTCAACAACTATCTAACTACTGGAGGTATTAGTACATTGAAGCATCCTGTATGGTGTGCAATATGTCAAATTGCTGTACTACGTGACACATATTATTTCCCAAGGATTGGAAAATATTAGCCTGATTTGAAACAATTATTTTGCAAGTTCTGTTCATCACTAGGGCATGATGAGAAAAATTTCTGGACCTATGATATGATGTTGGATAATGCACAGATATATAGAATGCAAGTTGAACCTACATCACCAACATCCCCTTTTGGGAGCGAAGGATTCCAAGGCAGAGGAAGGGGCCGAGGAGGTGGATCAGCTGGTCGAGGAAGAGGACAAGTGATTTGCTATAACTGTGGTGATGCTGGTCATTATATGCGCGATTTTCCAAATCTAGCACGACAGTCCTGCAGGTACTGTAGAAAATTTGATCATGTTATAGAATATTGTCCTGTATTGATTGCTAAAATGTAGGAAAAGAAGACCCCAACGCAGAATCTTCAGATGGTTCACGCAGAAACTCGGGAAGAATATCCTTATGTGAATGTAGTTACCATGAGTGGTGTAGCTACAATTGAAGATAAGGGAAATAAACATGCCATTGATGTATGGATATGAAAATCACATGAAAACAAAGAGGGCTTCAATATTCATCAGACCAAAGAAATATTTATTGAAGCAAGGAAAGACTTTGTAGAGGGAGGTACATCAATAAGTGGTAGAATACTACAGGAAGCCGAAGGAGAAGAGGAAATTAAGCCATTTTTACAAGCATGCATAAAGTTGCTGCGCAACAAGAAGGATGTTGAAAATTTGCAGGAACTAATAGATAATTACGCAGAGAAAGAACATCCCATGGTAGAACAAAAAGCAGTCAAAAATATTTACAAGAACAAGAAGAGAACTATTAGAGAGATGCGTATGACTACGCATATTGGTGCTTATGAAATGGACCAAGTCATTCTAGATTTGGGATCAAATGCTAATGTTCTACCTAAAAAAACATGGTAGCGCAGGGGAGAACCAAAGCTAGAATGGTCTATTATCCATCTATGCATGGCTAATCAGCATAAGATCATTCCTTTGGGAATATTTTCGAGAGTTGTGGTCAATATAGAAGGTGTTAAGGTTTTGGCAGACCTTTAAGTCATACAGATTGTAGATGATACTGATCCTTATGCTGCACTCCTAGGATTGGATTGGGCCATTGACATGGATGGTGTTATCAATCTAAAGAGAAGGAGAATGGAATTTGAGAGCAATGGAGTTAGGGTAATCATTCCTATGGATCCTACAGAAGGCCAAAGATATATTTAACTAATGCATGCCGAGGAAGTGATTGATCAAATCTATGAGCTAACTTTACACAAGGAAGACTAGATTAATCTAATGGCAGATGGGAATCTTAAATGGGAGAAGGATAGTTCTTTTTTTTCCATACTCTGATGAAGAAGTAGAGAATTGGCATAACTGACTGCATGAGGTGTCTGCGCTACACTATAATCATGTGTCCCACACTTTGCATTGTATAACATCTGAGCTACGTGAATTACCATATTATTATGGCTCAACTGATGTAAGCATAATCATCGGAGAGTTGGAAAGGTTTGTTCCTATAGAAAAAATATTCCATGCTTTGGATCTTGGCTTGCATGCTACTCCAGCAAGATGGTGTTAAAAACATAAGGAGAATATGGGATATTGGAAGGAATATGCACACATGATGAGGTTGCAGTTTGAATGCCCAGTAATTAAAATAGATGATTTATACTCTGCCAAAGAAGATCCATGCAACCATCTAGCCAAGTGGAATCAGGTATGGGGTGTAAAACCAAGACCTGACTGGGCTCATATGTTTATTCACATGTTGGGAAAAGTGCCTACTAAATGGTACTTGGAGACAGAGCTCGTAGAGGCACTAGTGAGTGGTTTGCACTAGCAGAGAGTTTTAGTCTTACCTTTACATTTGAAAGTGGGTTTGAAAAAATTGTTCAGGCTCTGCATAATATTCAAGAAGTTATATTTGATTCCACTAAGCTTGTAATTGAGTGCGCACCACCATCTTTGGATGCGCAGATGAATTCCATTGTGAATTGCAGAAACCTGACAATAGAAGAAAATGATGAGGATCCAAGGAATATCATGATTCCTGAATCTGAAGGGCAGCACGCAGTGGATGGGCCCTCAATCAACTCAATGGATGTGACAAATCCATTAAAGTTAAATCAGGTGAATATTGGAACTGAAGAAAAACCTAAGTTAGAAAATATTGGAGACTATTGGGATGAAGATATAGTAGGAAAGGTTGTAGAGTTGCTGATAGAATATCAGGATCTGTTCCCTATGAAGTTTTCAAAATTAAAGGGAATCATTAGGGACCTGGGAGTGATGAAAATCACATTGAAGCCTGATGCATGCCCTGTAAAGAAATGTCCATACAGGTTTAACCCTAGATATAAGCCGAAATTTAAAGAAGAGTTGGACAAAATGGTGGTAGTAGGCATCATTGAGCCTGCGGAAGAATATAACTAGGTAAGCCCAATGGTTGTGAAAGATAAGAAGACCAAGGGAGAAATTAGAATCTGTGTTTATCTACGTAAATTGAATCATGCCTGTGTGCACAATCCATTCCCAACTCCATTTTCAGATGAAATCTTGGTTAATGTTGGAGGACGAGAAGCATATTCTTTTATAGATGGGTTTTCAGGCTATCATCAGATCTAGATTGTGCCAGAAGATAGGAGTAAGACAACTTTTTATACTACCTGGGGATCCTTCCAATATACTGTTATGCCATTTGGATTGAAGAATGCTCCTGCCAATTTCTTGCACGTGGTAGTTTCTGATTTTAAAGAAAATATACACAGGTTTTTGGAGGTATATTTTGATGATTGGACTGTTTTTGGGTTATTAAAGAAGAATATGTCCAATCTGCGCTTAATTTTGGATACATGTAGGAAGTATCAGATTTCATTTAATATGAAGAAATGTATTTTATTTGTACCTTTTGGAATACTGCTAGGACACATTGTCTGCCAGCAGGGATTGATGGTGGATCCTACCAAGATTGATGTCATAGTCAATTTGGAAGTACCTGAGAATATTGAGAAGTTGCACTCAATATTGGGGCATAATGGGTACCATAGAAATTTTATTCATGGATATGAATTGATAACTGCACCCATGGAAAAAATATTAAAGAAGGATGCAACATTCTGCTGGGATGTTGACCGCCAAAAGAGTTTTGAGCTGCTCAAGGAACATATGGTCACTGCGCCCATCTCGGTCTTCCTGAATTGGTCCAAGGCATTGCATGTACATGTGGATGCCTCCTATATTGCACTCAGAGATGTGCTAGCATAGCCAGGGGAAGGAGAAATTGATCATCCTATTGATTATGCCAACTAAAATCTATCAAGAACAGAGAAGAATTACTCAACCACGGAAAGGGAAGGGCTCGCAATGGTATATTCTCTGCAAAAATTCCACCACTATCTGTTGGGAGGTTAATTTTTTTCACTGATGATTCTTATTTGAAGTACTTGATCAAAAAGCTTGTGTTGGGGGGGAAGATCTACATGTGGTTTCTGTTATTCTAGGAATATGATTTTGAAATTATAGTAAAACTAGGACGATTAAATCCTGGTTGTTTCCACGTAGGAGAGGGTCCCATTGTATCTTGGTCCATAAATGCATGGTTGTTTCCAGAAATTGGGCACCCTGAGCAATCTATCTTGTAATCACATTTGTAGCTGCGATAACCAACACAGCTCGCTGGGCCCGTACCTTCGACGGTGTCTTTGGCTGCAACTTGGCCTGCAAGTCTGTGATATGTTGTTCCATCTGCATTTTGACCACCTGAATCTCCATCTCGGAGGCCTTTAAGGCTGCGAACAACCCCTCAATCTTGGCCTGGGGGGTGGAATTGGCCCAAATTTATTTTGTAACATCCGCACAGAGTGGCGAGGGTACAGGCAGCCTGTACCTGGGAAACTTCAGAGTTCTTTTCCTCAATTTTCTGCTCAGCGACGCTGAGCTGCTGGTGCACTCGATGATCCCTATTTTGGATTTATTCAAACAAGGATGTGTGGAGAACCTGTAATGCTTCATGTGGCAACCTGGCTAGATCCAGTTGTACCTCTGCACATGCTTGGACCTGCGCTCCTAAGTTGGGTGGGCTTATTGCGAAGGCTATGCCTAGCAAGGAACAGAGGTGACTTCCTACTGTAATAAGTGTTACACTACTAGTTTTTGAGGCCATTCATACCTGAACCATGCTGGTTTGCAGTGTGTCCGTCTTCAATTGCAGAGCTTAGAGCTCAGCCTGAAGTGTGTCGATCGCGGATTTCTGCTGCTCTTCTAGAGCCAACCATTTTTCTTCAGCGGCTAAGGTAACCACATCTGCAAAATTCTCGAGGTCCCCTTTAGTTAGTGTAACCGCTTCATTACATTTGGGTCGTTGGGAGCGCTGCTCCTTTCGTGGCCCCTTAGTTGGGTCACCTGTTCGCTTAATTCCTCGAGGGGAGTCAACATCTCCTGCCTCCTATCCTTCGGTACCAAGATCCTGCTATGCATCCTTCTACATTGTTGCGTCCGTGCCTTTCCCTGTACTCTTACTGGGATGTGAACATTTCTGAGACACGGCTTCGGCGCCCTTCCCCATGTTTTTCTCGGTTCTCCAATTTATTTGATGATGACATGTGTGGTAACATTTAGGGTGCTTGTTCCTTCAGAGCCCTTCACACCTGTTTTGAAGCAAAGTTTCCAGTGAGGAGGCCACTGCACAACTAAACAATCAATATCTTCATCAGAAGCCATATAGGGGAGTGAAACCCACATAGAATCCTTGGGCTGCAAATTTGGACACTATGCATAGTCACCTGGAAAGAAACAATGCTTTTATATTTTTCATAAATGACTAGCGACAGACGTGGCTGGGAGTTGATAGCTGCTGTGAGCCCACTCTGAAACAATACCCAGAATACTTGGTTGTCCTCGATGTGCTGCACATCCTTAGAGTCCCACGAGTTCATATAATGAGCCCCTTCACACATGCCTTGGGTGAGCTCAGGGAGGACTGATTCCCTAGGTGCTTCCCAGGCAACCAACGCAATGAGAAGCAACAAATAGGAATAAAAAAAGGCTCATCCCTTCTTCTGGTATTCTTGGACATCGACCAAAAACTTGTCACAGAAGTATTGGGACCAATTGAACTAGACCCCTTTCCCACATTAGCCTTCTAACTGGATGAAATATGTAGGGATGGTGGCGACCTGGTATTTTTGCATCATCTTGCATGCCAACAACATGGTACCCAACTACGTACCAGGGTCACTGATGGATTTGATTATGAAGCCTTGAGTGTTCTGCTCCACATGGTAGGTTTTTCACACATATTCAGCAGTCTGCCCCTCATACTTCTTACCAATGCGCTCTAAAGGGTCTGTTCCTTTCATGGGAAGACTAGTAATTCGATGAATGAGCGCAACATTGATGGGGATTCGATCCTGGATCCACAGGCAACCATCATGAACTAGGCAAAGTAATTGACGTCCCAGAGGGTCCGTGAAATTGTAGTGGCCAAAGTGCGGCATCCTTAGTAGGTTCAAGAGCTCGAACCCGGCCAATCCACACACCCAACGCATGGGGACAATATTTTTCTCATCGTCTTCCTGAATTTTGTTAAGGTATAATTCGGGTGCCAACTCAGGGAAGGCCTCCAAATTGGCCAAGTCATGATCATCAAATTTCACCTCATGGAGCCTTCCAAAAGGTTTGCCAATGACGGGGACCTCACCCGAGGTCAGAAAAATCTGCAGGTAGGTGCACAAGCCATCAAGGCTCTTCGGCATGCATGTGGAGGGCCTGTGGGGCCGAACAAAGGGTGGTAGCCAATTGATTGGTTCGATTGCGTGGGCCTCCTTTTGAGCAGACTGAGGTCATTTTGTTGGATTGGGCGATCGTGCCTAGGTGTCACCCGTGGGACTTTACATTTCACGAGGAAGTATGGGGCTTCACCTCGACCCATTTCATGGGTTTTCCCGATCCCTGTAATTTTTCCTTCCCCTTCTTCTTTGGTTGAATCGGTGTATATATAAATTCCTCCACTTTGGGCTTGATTTCTACTACTTCCTCAGATTCTTGTTCCATCGAGGTCACCAATTCTAAAGCTTCAGCGAGATTAATGGCCGTCATCCTGGCACGGAAGATAAACTCCGGGTTGCTACTATCAGAGGGATTAGGCTGCTCAGACATGAAAGGGATGCAATAGGCACAAAAACTCTTATAGCACAAACTTGTCAAGGACAAAAACACAAAGTAAAAGCTATTCAAGTGATACAGAACCCTTGTCTGATCTATCCTTCTCCTTTTATAGCCTTTGCGATCGACCAATGATTGGGTAAACCTCACTTGGAAATTACCATCAAGTAAATGGTAAAAAACTTAGGAAATCGCCTCATTAAATGCTGGCTGCCCACTCCTGTCAACGGTAAATTTTTCTTTCTACCCAATTTTACTGTTCCAATAGCTATTTTTCGCACCTCTTGTGCACCCATCGCAACCCTGCGCTCCCAGCGGACCTCCGGTATGCCCAGCGCAGCCCTGCGCTTCCAGTTTACCTCATGTGCTCCCAATGCTCCTCTGTGCTTCCAGCGCGCCTTCTACACTCTGAAAATTCACCTGTGCCTCCCGCGCATCCCTTCGGGCATCGAATTCGGTGACCACACCCTGCGCATATCATGGTACCTTCCATTATTAGCTTCCTGGGTGGGCATAACCCACTTTATATAGCTACTCCGACCATATAGTCATTTGATCTGATAAGGTTTGAGATGACTGCCATTGACATAGCTGGGTAGCATATCGCCATGCAGGGTGGCTAACCAAACAGCTCCACCATCCATTATTTCTTTAACTGCATAGGGCCCCAGGCAGTGCTGTTGAAACTTTCCCTTGTGGTTGAAGGGGAATTTCATCCTTGCAGGATGGCCTTCTGGTTCATTGGCATTTATCGTAGGCCTTACAATAGTTGTGAGAGTCACTATGTAGGGTAGGCCACCATAATCCAGCTCTTAAGATCTTTTGCGTCGTTGCTTTCCCTGTGTAGTGACCTCCTGTTACCCCGTCGTGGGCTTCTACCAAGATAACATGCCATTCATGCTCCAAAATGTACCTTCTTAGCACTTCATTAGCCCCCATCTTATATAGATGACCTATGATGATGGTAAAATATACAACGTGGGTTACCAGCTCTTTCTTCTGTTGTACCGAATATTTGGCCGGTGCTATGCCTGTAGTCAAGAACTAGATGATGTTAGTGAAGTGCGCATTAATGACCTTAATAGAAAACTGCTGCGCATCAGGCAATCCTTCTTCTAGGTTGGTTGGTTCCTCACCACTCTCAATTCGGGACAAGTGATCCGGCCCAGAATTCAGCTTCCCCGGCTTGACAATGATCTCAAAGTCGTATTCTTGGAACAAAAGTAGCCATCGGTAGATTTCCCCTCCCAACACAGGCTTATTCACTAGGTACTTCAAAGCCGAATGATCTGTAAAATTTTTGAAGTGTCCTCCTAATAAATAGTGTTGATACTTCTGTAATGCATAGACCATAGCCAATCCCTCCCGTTTCATGGTAGAGTAGTTGCGCTCTACACCAGAGAGTTTCCTACTAGCAAATGCAACTAGATGATCAATGTATCCATCTCTAGGCCACGTAAGGACCGCTCCCAGGGTGATTCCTAATGCATCGGCGTGAACATGGAACACCTTCTCCGAATCAGGAAAAATGAGGATAGGCACAGAGACCATCTTCTCCTTGAGTATCTCAAAGATCTTTTGACACTCGTCATCCCAAAAAAATGAAACATCCTTCTTAAGCAGCTTTTCCATAGGTGTTGTGATTAGCGCGTACCCCTGAATGAACTTTCCCTAGTAGCCTGTGTGTCTGAGGATCGAACGCAACTATTTCTCAGTTGTAGGTATTGCCATATTTATGATCACTGCAACTTTCGTAGGGTCAACCATCAACCCTTGTCGGCAAACTATATGTCCTAGCAAGATTCTGAAGGGTACAAAGAAGATACACTTCTTGATATTCAGGGAAATTTAGTTCTTTCTACAGGCATCCAACATCATGCACAGGTTCGAAACGTGCTTTTTTACTAAGCTGAAGACAATCCAATCATCAAAGTAAACTTCGAAAAATTTGTGGATGAACTCTTTGAACACCGATACTACTACTTGTGAAAAGATAGCAAGGGCATTCTTGAGTCCAAACGGCATGACCATATATTGAAAGGATCCCCATTTGGTAGTGAACATAGTTTTGCTGTGATATTCAGGTGCGATTATGATCTGATGGTATCCTGAGAATTTGTCAGTGAATGAATATGTTTCCTGCCATCCTACGCTATCAAGGATTTCATCTGAGAACGGTGTGGGAAGGGGATCATGCACGCAGGCATCATTCAATTTTCACAAGTCCATCGAGATTCGTATCTCTCCCTTCATCTTTTTCTCCTGAACCACCATTGGGCTTACCCAGTCTAACTGTTCGATCGGTTCGATGATACTTGCGGCCATCATATTATCGATTTCTTCCTTAACCTTTTTCTTATACTTAGGATTCAATCGATAAGGCCTCTGCTTCATAGGGCGCGCATCTGGTTTTATCATGATGCGCATGACCCCTAGGTCCCCTGTGATCCCCTTAAGCTCTGAAAACTTCATCGAGAATAAGTCCTGATATTCTGTGAGTAGTTGGGCAACTTTGCCTACTATATCGTCATCCTTGTAATCCCCAATTTTAGCCAACTTAGGTTGTTCTTTCATGCCAATGTTAACTTCTCAAAACTTCAGAGGCTTTGTAACATTGATAGTTTGTAGTGGGGATCCAGCAACTGCACGCTCTCCCTCCGACTCTGGGATAGTGACATTGCGCGGATCTTCATCGCACTCTTCTATTGCTATATTACGGCAGTTGAAAATATATTGAATATGTGTTTCCAATGTTGGTACCCCAAGTTTTGCGTAGGGGTGTGATTCATCAAATATGAAGGTATCTATATCCTGTAGAGCTTTGTCAAGTGCCTTTGTTCCCCCTGCTAACCCAAATGTCCCTATAAATTCATCCTTTAACGTTTCCCAGTGATGGGCGCACTGATGTAGCTCTGCATCTAAGTACCATGCGGTGGAAATCGGTCCCAAGGCATGAATAAACAGGTGAAACCATTCTTCTGTAGTTTGGTCACACCAATTTTCCATCCAAGCGAACAAATGCTCGCACGGGTTCCCTGGGCCAAGGAATGTATTTAAGTGCAAGTGAGTCGGAGGCTCGAATCACAAGATCATCATATCCCAACACTCTTCCCAATCCTGGAATGCCCCCTTACGCATGTCCAACCACCTCGCAGGTGTTGCGCGCATGGCTAGATTAAGGGCCCATAGCCTTCACTCTCTCGGAACCTTAGCTTATGTTCACAAACACTCCTTAATACTATTAGAACCATAAAATTAAGGCAATTCTCTTACCTTTGAGGAGATGCATCAGAAGTCCTTTGTGATCCTAAGATATCATAGCACAGATACCTCATGTAACCGGTTCTGCCAGTTTTCTATGTCCCCGTCGGAGTTAGAAAAACATTTGCTGTCCTTTTCCCAGCAAATTACACCATCCGCCGTAGGATTGATCTAATCGTTGTCCCACACAACTAGCTTATAGATGTGATCCACATCCTCTTCTTCACGTACTAGCTCCATATACCGTTCTCCTTCCGTCGGGTCTAATGGTACCATCACCCGCGTGTCTTTATTTTCAAACAACATACTTATTTTCTTCAAATTGATAATACCGCCCATATCTATGGCCCAATCCAACCCTAAGAGTGCAGGATAAGGGTCTGTATCTTCTACGATCTGAATGACCTCAAAGTCGGCTCGGACCTTAACTCCTGCGATATCTACCATGATCTTCGACAACCTCCCCAATGGTATGATCTGGTTGGCCATGCGCAGCTGGATAGTGGACCATTTTAGCTTAGGTTCACCCATTCGTTGCCAAGTTTGCTTGGGCAGTACGTTCGCATCTGTTCCCAGGTCCAAAATAACCTGGTCCATTTCATAGTCACCAATTTGCACTGTTAGCCGCATTTCCCTACTAGTGCGTTTATTATTGTTGTACAGTTTGTGCACATCCTTAACTTCCACGTGTGGAGTGGTCCTTTCTGTGTAGCTGTATATTAAATCTTGGAGGTTTTCTAAAGCCATTTGGCTGCGTAGCAGCTTCATACACTCCTGCAAAAATGGTTTGACCTCGTCCTCTGCTTTAAGGTCTATGGGGGCTCGAGATGTAGGTGCCTCCTCCCTAGCAAAGTCTCAGCGAGTTGTGACAAAGGTTTCCTTTTCCTTCTGTAGGTCCAAACCTTCTTGTTTGATGGTTGCTTTCCAGATAAGAGGTTTAGCCACAACTTTTTCTTTAGCTCCCCCAGTGGCCATGCCACTGCATGTTTTGACATTAATGCTTGGTCCTTTATATCAAGGTTCTGCCTTAAACCTTTGTACATTCTGCGTAGGCGTCTACTACTTTTCCTACGTTTTGGCTATCAAAATTGGGCAGACTTCAATCACATGGTCTAGCTGTCTGCCGTATCTGCAGGATTGTCTTGCAAGGTTTGGGTAGTCCCTCACAAAGTGCCCTACCTCTCCGCAGTTATAGCAGATTAGTTATCCTCTCCCCCTACCTGCGCTTCCACCTCGGCCTCCTCGCCTGCCCCTAGCTGGGGAGCCACCTATGCCTACGGGGGATCTTGGTGAAGAAGGGTCCGATTGTACCATATATAGGTTTCCCTGGTCTATCATCAGATCATAAGTTCGACAGTTCTGCTCATCATGTCCTATTGATGCAAAACCTGCACAATTGTTGCTTCAATTCTGGGACATATGCGCCGAGATGGGAGTAGTGGTTAGTATCATGCAGGCCGGCTATGCGACAATCATCGCACCATAACTCTGGTCCACTTGGTACCGGGTGCAATGGGCTGGTTTCTCCCACATGTAGGTAATCCGCCAGTAGTTGGCACTAATCCTTGGTATGCCCAGATACCCTACATTGGATGCACCATACGTTTGGTCTAGCTTCTTTCCCTCGGTCCTTTCGCAGGTTCTGAATCTCCATATGCATCGCCTCCAGTTGCCCTTATATTTGTTGTACTCCCAACTGGGTATCATCTCTTGGCACAACTTCCAATTTCATAGCAATCTCCAAGGCCTTTTCCTGTGATTCAATGGATTGATGTCCCATAGGTACACACAGGTGAGGTAGTAACATAGCAATGAACCACTCCTTGTGCTGCTTGTCATCATACAGAAATCCCCCTTCTTTAGCCGTTGGTCAGCTTCCCATACAAACTCAGAGGGTCCTTGCTTGAAATCTTTCAGGTCATTCACTAACTGAGAGTATGATTTAGGATTCTTGAAATATTGTTGTAGGGAATCTTTAATACTTTGAATGGTTGCATTCACATGCTGTGCTATGTATCCCATATACCAGTCAAGGGCCCTTCCTTCAAAGGCAAGGGATAGCTATGCCCTTTTCACTGCATCGCCGACCACATTCTGTGAAGTCCATACTGATTCTTCGACAAATCAGAACTGATCCATATCCTCGTCCCCTACACCCTTGAAGGAAGGTAGCTTCATGTGCGAGGCCATCTTGTCTTCTGGTGGAGGAGGTATGGGTCAGTTCTTACCCCTATGCTAATTTTAAGGTGATGTAGTTGGAGGGCTATGCGCAGCCGAATCCCTTACTGGACTATAGAAAGATCTATATCCTTCTTGATTATTTCTGTAGTATTTTCCACTTCGTGTTGTACCCTCGATCTAATCGGAGCTCATTCACTCTGTATGACTACACAGAATGCTCTTTTTGCACAATAATATCTTGATAAGTAATGGTAAGGTTTTCAGAAACTTACCCTGGAAACCCTTGAAGAACCTTCATTCTACCTCAGAATAGGACACGAATTGATCGATCGCAAATTCTATCACAAATCCTCCCAGTACACTATCCATCCAGTGATCTTTTGTACGAGTGATGGTGTTATGAGTTTTTTCTAACTGTTGGATCAACTCTGCAGTCCACTGCGTGACTCGTTTATCCTTCCAACATGTATGGAAATCTACAAGCTTTGTGAGCCACTCCTGAACTCGGTTGCAAATGTCACAAAGAATATTTCGTAGACCTCTGTAAAAATGTACTTATTCTTCCACTTCTCTGTTGTCAGCTTTGCGCTGCAATTTTATTTTATCGCAAATTCTTGAACCTGTTTTTCAAACCACTCTTCAATTTATTTCTTCTTAGGTCTCCAATGTTCTCTTGGCATTACCCGATCCCTCTCTCAAAATTCTCCCGGTCTCGGCAACAGAACCATATGTTGGCTTGTGGGGTCCTGACCCAGGTTTGGAGGTTAAGGTTTTCCAACAAACCCCTATACTACTGGCCCTTTTAGTAGTGACCTGCTTGCGCAGGCCAAAGTCTCACCCGAAGCAGTATGGGAGGGTGTTGGAACCAGGTTTCCGCACATTGAGTGAGAGAGTAGGTAAGTCAAGAAGACCCACGTTCGCAACTTATCTGGTTCGCACCAAACAAATCTATTCATAGGGTTGTTAACATGATAATTACAATATAAAGAGCTATTATCATGCACATATCTAGTTAATAACTCCGCATCCATGTGAGTATCGATAGTTATCAGCACACATTATCACAATGCATCATTAGCTGATCACAGTTATACCATAGATAGATTCGCAGCATAAATAGCTAATACAACAATATTTGTAACAAATCTCAACCAGTTCGCATCAATAGTAATACATCAGGTCGAATAACATAGAAGTAATTTAACCATATTTGCATATATTAGTATCCAAAACCCAATACAATCTGACACAGCCTGCACACATAGAAATATTGTGGATCTCCGCGCACACATCTAGTAGGATTCCTTACCCAAACAACCCAAAAACAAATCTAACAATTCGAACTTAACATCCAACTTAATTCTTGCCTACCTTAAGACTCAAAATGTTCATCTACTTATATCGACTTAGCCTACGCTTCCAATGGTCTGCAAACCATGGTTTATGGACTCTTGGTCTACCCTTGACCCATTACAATGCATTCGGGGCTTTGAACCACCCCAAAAACCCTACATTAGACTAATTAATACCAAAAATATACAAAATTATACCAAATTCGCAACTTTAGGGGACCTTGTTCCAACATTGCTACATCATCATTGTGACCGATTATGTAACCAGATGGGGTGAAGCCAAATAATTGAAGGATTTCACTAATGATACGGCTGCAAAATTTATTTTTGAGAATATAGTGACTCGGTTTGGTTGTCCTAAGATTTTGATTAACGATTAGGGTATGCATTTTGTCAATGACATTATCGAAGCTTTAACTGAAGAATTCAAGATGTGTCATTAGAAGAGCTCTCCTTCTCATCCTCAAGAAAATGGTGCAGTTGAATCTTTAAATAAGATCTTGGAGACTGCACTCACTAAGGTATGCAATGCTAACATAAATGATTGGGATGAGTAAGTGCCTGCAGTTCTCTGGGCCTACAGGACTACTTGCAATAAGTTTACTGGGAGGACACCTTTTAGGATGGTATATGGGCAAGAGGTTGTGTTTCCCATGGAGTTCATTATTCCTAGTCTACGCATTGCAACATTTACCAATATGGATGAAGAATATGCTCTAGAGGACCGGTTGTTGTGGTTGGTTTCTTTGGAAGAAGATCGGTTTATTGCAAATTATCACTAGCAGGTTCAAAAGACGCGCGAAAAAGCCTGACATGACAGCCATATCAAGTAGAAGGTGTTCAAGGAGGATGAATTGGTCTTACTATATGAAAACAAGTTTGCGCACCACCTAGGGAAATTGAAGATGCATTTGATAGGGCCCTATGTTGTTAAGGAAATCATTGATGGAGTGGCAGTGCGCCTGGCCACGTTGAGTGGTGAATACCTTTTGGGATATGTCAATGGAAATCGTCTGAAGCCGTACAGGGATGACCCTCTCCTTACCAAATGAATATATGGACGAAGTATCAGATTTGCGCTGAGGAAATGGTGAATGTGCAGTAAGGTGTGACACACGCATGGTATCTGTGCAAGGAGATTGACTGGTGCACAGAGGTGTCTAAAACAAGCCATTGGAATAGTAAAACTGAATAAGACATATTTATTACCATTTTTAGGAGCATCCAAGATGAATTTAATGAATGGAATTGATTTGGGACCATTTCGTCAGTAATGGAGCCTCCTTAATGCACAAGGAGTCGTTGCAGATGCGCCACAAGTATAAATATGACCTATGGGGTTTCAATAGTTCCCTTTTCATTCTAAGTGAATTTTATGCTTTGAGCTTTGTGTTTTCCATTGCGTTTATTGTGTCTATGTTTGGTTTGGACCCAGTGTTTGAGGACATTGCACTGAGCTGGTCTAGGGTACGTAATACAGGACAATATGGCAGCCACAAGACCAGGTGATGACCCTGCTACGCCAGAAGTACCCATTGTAGAAACCCCTGTGTTAGGTCTCTGTAATTTAGCAGAGTGACAAGACTAAACACTTCAGAGACTACATCAAAAACCACTTTGGGATTCGAGGATCTAGCCCTCCTGAATCTAGAGAGGGATCTCTCTATAAGTGCAAAGATTGATTTATCTTTAAAGGCTTTAGTATGATATTAGGCTAGTTATTAAGAACAAGGGTTTTTTGTTTTTGTTTGGTTGGTCAGGTATGATCTTTAATTGGATGGAATATCACAAAATGAAAGGTTTCAAAAGAGGTGAATATGAAAGTATATTGAGAAGTATTCAACAAATAGGATTAGCATGAAACAACTTTAAACCATTGGGCAATGGAGTCACAAAAGGGTTTAATTGTACAAAAATTTCAAGAGTGGTCCAAGGGGAAAGTCATCTATATCAAAATATCCTTTAGATTAAATGATGGAGTGGAACATTAAAAGTGTTGAGAAGGTGGAAAAGGCCAATAATTTCAACAAGGATTTATCAACTTTCCATACAAGAAAAGCCTTTCTAAGAAACTGTTTGAAACCAACCAAAGACAGGTCTAACCATAAAATTCTTTGGACAAGCTTGTATTAAAGCTAACTTATCAGACAAACAATCCAGTAATCCACATGACTACCTTTAGAAGGGATGAAAACAGATAAGAAAACAAAGTGCAGCTTGAGATCAAGCAAGATGCATTAAAATCAAAGCCTCATTTAGCTTACTCTTAGGGAAACCTTCAAACAACCTTCGGAGAAAGAACTAGAAGATAGGGCAAACCATAAAATTTCTAGTTTAACTCTACTTAGCATGTAATGAAAATATGATTCAAGAACTTCCTCTCAAGTTTTGCACATCAAGACATGGACTAACCAACATTCCCTGATAATGTTTACACTTAAATTAAGTCATTCTTAAATACACAATTGGAGGAAAACATAAAGATAAAGCTTATCAGTGAGAGTAGGGTACTTTTAACAGTAAATCCTAGCTCTATATTTGTTGTTCTTTATTAGAGAAAAGTGAAAAAAATGGCATACATGAAAGGAAAACAATAACAGTAAGAGGTACTTCACCACTGATATAGACCAGGATCCCAAAAATCAGCTTGTATATTGATTGTCAATCCAGTTACATACTTCAAGTCTAATGTTTCATCACAACAACAAATTCTCTTCTCAGCCTAACTTCTTCAATAAATTAACAGAGCTTCAGAGCTTCAGAATTTATTTACATTCAACAATGATTCGATACAACAACTATTACATCAGAAATCCAATAACCAACCCCTTACAATGTGCTCCTCAAGGAGATTTTATAAGAAGATGAGGAGGTGGGATGCAAGAAAAGATCTCTAAGTCAATTAATACAAGTTTTAATGCTTCTCTGTCTTTGAGAAACTCAACAGAGAAGATTTCTAATATTTCTTTGTATTAATTGGTTTTCATTAAGTTTCTAGGCTACTTGGCAGATTTTGTTGACTTTAAAACTCTTTAGGTAGGCTAGCAATAAATTTGGCAAAAATATCACTGACTTGCCAATAACTATGCCTTCTTTTGATTTATGAAAGCTGCAGGTGGCTCTTTGGTAGCTGAAGAGGATTCAATTAGCCTCTGATGTGGCAGTGGAGGCCTTTCAGACTAAAATATCTCTTTGTTTTTCCTTAAAACTCCTTTAATCTGCTTTTGGTCTGTGTTTAGGCTTAATTAGGCCCTGATCTTCATCTTCGGGTCTTTATCCTTTAATACTATCTTTATCTCTGTGGATTAGGCCTTTGATTCTTGAATTTATGCCTTAACCCCTTTAAACTCTGCTTTAAAATATTTATTCTTCACTTCGTGCTCTGATTTTCACCTTTGGCACTGATACTCTTTATTTATTGATGTTTACTGTGTTTTTGTTGTTTTGCAGGCACACACAAGGTTTACGTAGGTGGAGGGGTTTGTTTTAATGAAAGACCCCTTGGATCCCTTCATGTACTAAAGGTTAGGAATCATCATTCCTGACCTTCGTGCTATTTTTAAAACTCTGGGAAAAACCCATATAACCTGCAAAAAACAAACAAAATCATGAAAATCCTGTGAAAATAGGTTTAATAGCTGCTTTGGAGGTTTAGGCGCAAGGTTAAATCGGAACCGTTGGATTAAAATAATCGACGGTTGACATTAATCGATGGGGGTCGCTTGGAAAAATAGATGGATGGCAAGTGAATGGGGGTGAAATTAAGTCAGGACCATCCGATCTTAGAGATCGGCGGTTGAGATTTAAGAAGAAAATAACATTGCGGAGGACAGTGGTTTGGCGGAAAACCATTAATGGTTTTTGCGCGGGCTCTGGGGGGAGGAGTGGCTTTCCCAAAAAAAACGCGATTCCATTCATCGCGTGACACGTGGATTTACAAAACCACCTATTTCACATTTTTTTTCGGCGTAACTCACGGGCACAAAAAAAACGTGAAAAGCATTGTCAACCGTCGTATCAGAGGACCTAGATCTGACGGTGCGGATCACATGCGATGGTAAAAGTTGCGGGTTAAAGAGGTAAGCGGAGCCCATGATGACGTGTGGTATTTTGTCGTGGAGCGGGCAGGTTAATTGGCTATCAGGTTTAATCTCAATCGTCGAATTTTTCGGATGGACGGTCAGGATTAGAAGAAGAGATGGCTTGTATGAACGAAGGAAAAGGTAAGGCAGGGGATCGAGAAGAAATATAAGGCACGATGGTCGTTGATCTGTGTAGATCAATGGTCCACATTCATTCTTAAAATTGAACTTTCGGGGTGAAAAAATAGAAGGGAAATAAGCTTTCGGAAAGGGTTTATGGCCTTTAGCGCCCGACTGTGGGGCTTTAGGTCACATGAGGAAATGGGTTTTGAAGGAAATAAGCCCTCGGGGCTTATGACCTATATAATGTAAAAAGGGTGTTTTTAGGCCAAAAAACAGGGTTTTTAAGCCGAACTGGGGGTTCTGATAGGTTAAAGGAGGCATTTTTAAACTAAATAAAAGGGAAATATAAGGTTTAAAGGGGTGTTTTGATGATTTTGAAGGTTAAATGAAGGGTTTTTAGAAGGATTTTTATGAAGGGGACAAGGGTAAAAATGGAATTGTTTGAGAGTGAAAGGGAGAGGTAAATGATGGAAAATGGAGTTTTTTAAGCAGTTTTCTCTTGGTAAAACAACAAGTACTTTAGGACTATGAGGGAAATAACAGTGAAGATTAACTCAAAGGGTAAAGATCTTCATAAGACTTTAAGAACTAACAATTTGATCATGAATTGTTTCTTAAAGGCTAAAAGAGATTTAGCCACCATTTGATATGGAAAATTTTATAGGTGGCTAAAAGTGGCTCCACATGGGGATGGCATCTTCTTGAAGGTGTCAAGAACCTCAGCTATTGATCTCTGGCTTTTCAGTAAACCATTGCCTTAATCCATTGGGAAGCAACCTTTCTTTTCTTTTGTTGATCTTTCTTTGATTTGATGATTTCTGCAGCAATCTGAAACAATGGAATTCTATCCAAACAACATCTCTACCTACCCATTCCTAAAGATCCTAAATGTTTTTATTTTTTTTCAGAGTGCATTTGGACTAGCAAACTCTCTTCATCAACATTTTGTTCTTTTGAAAAAACATAAAAATAGTCTAAGTCTACTCTTATTTCTCCATGAACTCAGTTTAAATAGTTGAGTTCATAAATTCTCTACCTAACTATTATCTGTCAGGATTAGACTGTCTGACAGACTTTTATTCTCTAAATTCTAAAATAGAAAATTTAAAGCAGCCAAGCCAGGATTAAAAAGTCTAACTTGCTGCAAATCTATGGCATAAAAACAAGCTGCAAATAGACTAAAATTTGCAGAAAATTTAAAACAAAAATGTGAAGGCTTAAGATCTGAAAATTTTAAAACATCCTTCATTATTTTTTCAGCTCTGGTTTTGAATGTGTTTGAGCTTTTTCCTCTTTCTTTCCTGGTTCAAGTTTTGAGATTTTTAGAACTAGTTCTTCATCAATCTCATAGGTCTAGGTTTTGAGCTTGTTTGAACCTTTATTTTTCTATCCTAATCTACCTTACTGATAAGCCAAGATTATGTTGCTTGGCTGATCTAATTCACTAACCTATCAACAGTAAATTGAAAAACTAATTAGTCATGATTAGGCTGTATGACTAACTAGAAGTGTGTTTTTAGGAGTGGAATTTGAGCTTGCATGCTTTCAGATTTTGTCTCTCTTTTTTGGTATGGGGCTATACCTTTCTTGTTTTCATTTTTCCCTCTTTTCTCTTTTCTATTGTTTTTGTATTTTTATTTTTCCAACTTTTAATGCAATGTTCAGACAATGATATTTACAATGAGTAAACAGGAAAAAGCTTCAAACTGATATAGTCAAGAAAAATAATGTTTGAGCATCCTGCCATTGACAGGACCTCCAAAGAGTTCAGTTCCATTCACTTCCTGCAAGAAATAGGCATTGTTACCAACAGTAGAATGAATGAGATAAGGCCCTAGCCATAAGTTATCAAATTTTCCATGTTTGCCCTTATCTTCCCTCCTGGAATCCCACTTTAAAACTTTGTCACCAATGCTGAAATTACTGGCCTTTTTCCTTCTATCAAACAACTTCTTGATGTTTTCTTGCTTGTGTAATGCTCTGTTTTAAACTTCCTCTCTAGTTTTTTGAAGGTGTATAGTCTGATTGATTCTTCTTGTCATATCATTTTCTTCAGACTGCACTTCTTGGATCAAATTCATGACTGGCACTCCTAGACTGGTTGGAAAAATTGCGTCTGCTCCATAAAATAGCTAGTAGGGTGACATTCCAATTGATTTCTTAAGTGTTAATTTGTCAGCCCATAGTGCATGTACTAGCTTTTTGTACCATGATTTATTATTGTCTTCCAGCAACTTTTTGATTATATTCACCAAACTCTTGTTTGAGGATTCTGCTAACCCATTACCTTGAGGGTAATAAGCAGTAGAATGGCCCAATGTAATATGATATTTGTGAGAGAATTCAACCATCTTTTTGGATCCAAATGCAGCAACATTATCAGTGATAATCTTCCTAGGATAGCCAAATCTAGATAAGATATGATTTTCAAGGAATTTTATGATGACAAAGTCATTGGCTTGCCTAGAAGGGATGGCTTCTATCCATTTGGTAAAATAGTCTGTTGCAGTGAGGATCCATCTATGTTGGGTAGATGAGGGAGGATGGATTTCTCCAATGAAGTCTAGACCCCACTGCTAAAAAGGAGCTTCAACAGTGATTGGATGCAAAGGTAAGGGAAGGAATTTTATTTTGCCTTCAAAGAGTTGGCATTTGTGATAGACAATAATCATTTTATGGACATATTGAAAGACGGTAGGCCAATAGTTACCAACTCTAAGAATTTTATTGGAAGTTGTCTTCCAATAGAGGTGGCCTCCACATTCTCCTTCATGGAGCTCATGTTTGATCTTATCTGCATCATTCTCAGGAAAAAATTTAAGCAATAATCCATTATCATTTTTCCAATATAGACATTTATCTAAAATGCAGTAATTAACAGCTTTCAACTTTAAAAATATTGCCTTTGTTTTAGACAAACTAGGAGGTGTATTCAAATTGAGCAAAACATATTAAATATCAGCGTACCAAGATGAAAACAAAAAATGATCTTCAATAATGGGAGTTGACAACTCCTCTTGTTCATCTAATGCCTCTAACATGTTTATATCAAGAGCTTCAAAATTAGACCCAACCATTAATCTTGATAGTCCTTGGCCTTTTATGAGCTCAGTGGGCTTGATTTCTAAATCATATTCAAGTATCACAACAATCCACTTTCCCCTTTTTCCATCTGGATCTTGTGTTAAAATGTCTTTTACAACTGAATTTGGCACAAATGCAATTATGTGGGAATGTAAAATGTAAAATCTGAAGTCTTTTAAGGCTTTGAATAAGGAAAAGGCTTGTTTTTCGATGATATTGTAATTCAGAGGTGCATCTCATAATGCCTTACTAAAGAATGCAATTGGATGCTCTTGTCCCTTCAAGTTTTTCTGTAATAGGACAACAACCACAGTGTGTTCTGATGCAAATGAAAAAATGAAAAAATCTTTTGTAAAATCAAGACTAATGAGAACTGGTATTTTGGTTAATGCTTGTTTTACCAGTTCAAATGATTTATTTGCTTCTAAGGTCCATTTAACTCCTTCTTCCCTTTTTAGCACGTTTGTTATGTTTCTAAGGAGTTCAGCTAGATTGGTTATGAACCTTCTCAAGAAATTAATCTTCCCAATGAAAGATTTAAGTTCCTTGATGTTTCTAGGATGGTTAATTTTCAATATACCATCAATCCTCTTTGGGTCTATCTTCATCCCCTCTTCTGATATGATGTGTCCAAGCAGTTTGCCTTCTTGGAGACCAAACATTGTTTTCTTTGGATTTAAAGATAAACCATATTTTTTTCATTTCTCAAAGACTTTTCTCAAGTGTTCTAGGTGTTCTTCATCTATTTTGGAAAAAACAATGATATCATCAAGGTAAATAATGATGAAGAAGCCTAATTATTCTAAGAATGAAATATCCACGAATCTCTGAAATGTGACACCAACATTCATTAAACCAAAGGGCATTTTCACATACATGAAAGTACCCCAAGGTGTAGTAAAGGCTATTTTGATTTGATCATCAGGATGTACTAGAATTTGGTTGTAACCTGAGAAGCCATCTAGCAAAGAAATTCTTTTAGAACCAACTACCTTTTGTAAAATGTGATCCATCTTGGGTAAAGGGTAGTTGTCTTTCAATGAGGCTCTGTTTAAGTTCTAAAAATCAATACAAATCCTTATTTCTCCTTTCTTTTTCCTAACTGATACAAGATTAGACACCCAATATGAATATCTAATAGGGACTATAATTCCAGCATCAAACATTTTCTTAATTTCTTTCTCAACCAGGGGTAATTGAACAGGGTTTATTCTGCGCAATTTTTGTCCATAGGGCTTCTGGTTTTCCTTGAGGGGTATCTTATGCTGAATTATCTCTGTGTCATAGGATTTTAGATCCTTATAACTCCATGAAAATACATCAGAAAATTCGTTAAACAGCTCAATATATTTCAGTTTGATGTGAGCTGGAAAAGTTTTAGATAGTTTGATCATTCTTGGTTTTTGTTCACTGCTTATGTTACATTCTTCTACTTCAGTTTCAATAGGCTCCAGTTTTGGTTTTTTGGCAACATCATTGAAATCAAACAATTTTTCTAATGGGACCAGACCTTTTGGCAAGTTTTGAGTGTTAGATTGCAGCATTTCTAAGTCTTCTTTTTCTAAATCTGCACTAATATCTGTGGTATGTTCAAGTTTATTAGATGACAGATTTATATCAGCAATCTCTGGAGACTTTGCTTCTTCATCAAGTGGGTTTTCTTCAATAGGATAGTCATTTTCATACTCTGAATCTGAACTTGGTGGTTCAAATTCATTTTTGGATTGTAGGAAATATTCTATTTGTTTATCTCCTTCAAACACTTGCCATTATTTTTCATTGTCTAGGACAGCTGGTCTAAATTTGATTTGGGTGGTGCATTGTTTGGTTTCATAAGGTGTTAAACAAGTTCTAGCGGCAAAGGCTAAACCATTGACAAGGATATTTTGATTTCTTGGGACAAAAATAAGTTGGAATTCATCAAATGTTTTTAATAAATCAATGACATCATTTCTATAGGCTCTAAGTCTAGGGTGTTTGGCACTATATTCCCCACTCACTTGCCTAATAATCAACTCTGAACCCCCATGAAATTTTATCCTTTTGGCCCCTAATTTCTTCAATAAGTGTAGACCTAAAAGGAGGGCTTCATACTCAGCTATGTTATTTGAACGTTAAAAATTTAACCTGTAGGAATGCCCTTCAGCATGATTGTTCTCAGTGTTGTGTATCCATATACCTGCTCCGGAATTATTCTTAGTGCAATATCCATCAAAATTCATACTCCAAAGAGGACTAGTTTCAGATTTCCTGGTTTGACTACTATCCTCTTTATCTATTTTTCTTTCAGATTGTGCTTGTAAGTTAGCACTATGTTGAATATGGTTTAGTTCCTCATGTTATTCATTATGTTGAGGATTATTCTCTTGACTCTCAAGGTTGAAAAACAATGGATGACTGTTTTGTAGCTCTAGACCTGTGATTTGTTTGCTGCAAATTCCTGATTTGGCAAACTGTTTAGATACTTTTGTCTTGTCTTCCTCCTTGTCTGTATCTGCCGCTATGTTAGAGTGAGGAGTGGCTACTAAATCAGTTAAGGTTTCTTGCTCATTTGATATTTCATGATTGAAAAGAATAAATGAGTCAAGGTTTGTATGTACGGAATAAAGAGGAGATTTTTCTGGTCTCTCTTGGCTACTGACCATGTATTGCATGTGAGATTCCCTATAAAGTCTTCTAGTTTGATTAAAAACAGGGATGGTAGCATATTTCATATCCGTTTGCATTGTTCCTTGTAACTTAGCTCCCCAAGATCTTGATAACAACATATCATATTTGGGGGGTACATCCGCCACTACAATATCCATCATTAAACACTTGGCTGGGATTTGAGATAAGTTCACACAAAGGTCTTTGATCAAGCCTAAACATTTCACTCTATTGGAGTCAAAAGAGTATAGATATTTGTATGGCCTAGTGATTTCAAGGCCTAGACTCTCCATTATTGCTTTGGGCATTAAATTGTGAGAGGCCCCTGAATCATGCATAAAATTGTGTAAAATTTTGTCATGAAATTTCAAACTAACATAAAATGGAGGAATTGGCCCTTCTTGGTATCTTCCTTCAATATTAGGACAAAATAAGAGCTTTGGTTGGTCATCATTGAGGTTTACATTTTCACTGTTTTTTGCAATGTTGAAAGCTTTCAAAATTTGTGATCTATATATATCTTGGGTGACTAATTCAGTGAGGGGAATAGAGATTTTAATCTTGGAAATTTCCTGTTCCAAACTAAAAGGCATTTGACATTTTACAATGTTTATTTCAGCTTTATTAATCACTAATTTATCAGCAAAATTAGTTTGCTGATTTCCTCTATTTACATTGGTTAAAATTGTTTTAATAGGAGCGCTAGCTGAAGTACTTATGCTGCTAAGGTCTGCACTCTATTTTTCATTAATTTGAATGACATTCTCTTTTTTTTTATCATATTTTATAGCCACTATTTTATCCTTTTGTTTAATGCTTTTGGGTTTGTTCACAGGGCTATTTTTTGTAGAATTTTCAGAGGTCTTAGTTTTGGGAGTTTCCTGATTCTTCTCACTCCTAATATCATATTATTTTGGGGTTTCTATGATGAAATTTTCCAACTCTTGATAGTAATATTCATCCTCTGCTCTTTTATCATCATAGGGTGTGTATAAACCTTGTTTCTTATTAATAGGAACATCAAAATGATCATTACCTACTCCCAACATGTTTATGTCATCTTCCTCTATTTGTTCAATTGTTTCTTCAACCTCACTTACATATTTTTGATGAAAAGGAGGTGTAATTTGTTGATCATCCTCTCTTTGTCTATTTTGAGGTTGATTTCTGTAATGTACCGTTTTCAGAAAAATCACAAGTTTGTGCCAGAGATGGACTACTGAGGCATTTACTGGCTATTTCTCCTTCCAAATAAGGGAGAGAACCAGAGGCTACCTATCCTTTTTCAGTCTCTGTCTATAGATATGTAATTATTCCTATTTAGGAATTGCCGCGACAAGCTCTTTAGGGACGCCGTATAAGGAAGTAGATGTGAAAATAAGGCCACCCACTGCTGGAATGCCTTAGAAAATATATATTTCGACCTCCTTTCAGAATTTAAGCTCAAAGAAATAACCTTAAGTAGGTTATTCAGATCTCCCACAGTGAACTAGCTGAAAATGGCAGCAACATGTAAGCACAAAATAGCTGTATCCAAAAAATAATGCTGTAGAAGTGAGAAATGGGATTGAGGTCCCTTAAATGACTCAATATATGACTCACTTACATAATCATAGGTAAAACAAATGAATCTAGCTCATATAAATAGATCTTTCAAAACAATATGCCTCAATCTAGCTCAAAACCCCATAGTCTAGCACATGCAGAAAAGACTGAAACAAGAACAACGTTATTCATACTAGGGCTTCCAAAGTAAATAAGTGACATATCAGATATGAAATGAAAAAGCATCTAATGGCTAAGAAAATGTGATTCCTCTCCTCTTTATACACAATAAAGGTCACCCACAAGGGGTTTCATGGAAATACAAAGTGTACAAGTGCAGATATGCAAATATATGTAGCTAGAAAACGTAGTAACTGCAACATTGAACATAAATATGACTGAAATATGAAAATACAGAAGAGGAATGGAATATAGAGCTTTCTGAGAGAAGGGTTGGCCCTTTCTCCAAAGAATAAGCCCTCAAGCAAGGGACCAAACCCCGCAACTGCTGATCTCATAAGAATAACGCAGTTTACCCAGTGAACTGCACTGTAATGGATGGAACATGAGTTGGCCACATGCCAAGATATGAAATCAGCTCTGAAATCTCCTATACAACTCCCTCAATGCAAGAGAAACTCCCTCCACTGAATAGAAATGCATAAGAGTAGATGAAACAACCCTCCCACAGCACTGCCCAACAACACAGCATCCTATGCTACAGAAATAATGCTATAGTTATGAGAAATGATTGGACTACAATCCAGATGTGGGAGAAATGAAGCACAACCCCTTCAAGAGATCACTCCATGAAGGAGAAGGAATTCCTAAGCATGAGTTCCTCCAAACTCTGCTGAGAAGCAGGAGTTTGTAGAAAATGTCTAAGCATACATGAAATCGAAATACACAAGCTAACCCCACAATGCTGCCCTTCTCCTCCTTATGAAGTTGTGAGTTCCTTCACCTTGGGTCCCACCTCTTAGGGTTTCCATATTTATTTGAATCTCTTCCCTCCAAAACTGCGCTGGCTTCTTAGGCAAGCTACTCCTCCTTAGGCTGTGTTGGTTGAATTGGTCAACCTGACCTTGTCCTCATACACTTGGCCCCTTTCACACTAGGAGGTGTAAAATAAGCTGCTCAAAATTTCCCTTTTACATTAGGAAGGGTTTTATTCATGTTAAGAGGCCTCCTCTTCCTTTTTATTCACCTACTACAATAATGAGAAAAAATTAATGTTCCAATTTATTCATGAAAATTTTGGAACATTACAGTCCTCCCCTCCCAAATGTTGCTTGTCCTCAAGCAACTGCAAGGATAGAACTGAGTGAATCTCATCACCTCCTCCAGTAGCATCAGAATATGATGGATTCCTCCAAAGAATATGATTCCATCTCATCCATGAAACTCCATAATGCCTCTCCCAAGCATATAGATTTTCACTTGGTGAAAACTCCCCAAATGACTATGATCATGAGAAGGAAAGTGCTCAAGGAGACAACCATGTGTGGTCTAGAGGTCTTCTCAAGGCATGGAGTGCATTATGCATGAGAATTCCTCTCCCCCAATGTGAAACCTCCACCCCAAGCTATCATCCATATGGAATGAGTCACCCTCCTGCATGGTAACTCATGAAAAGTTTCCTCGACCTTTGGCTCCAGAAGTGTAGGTGGGCTGAATGACTGAAAATGATAGGCAAGATGGCCTATCCCATACTTTCCTCCTCTCCACTTATGAATTGTGTAGAGTATGTGCTTTTCATGGGCTGCCAATGTATTTCCCTCAAGTGGCAAAATGTAGAGCAATCCACCAAAGATTTCTCCTCCAACATTGAAGAACAAGCTGCCCCAAAACATTTATCCCAAGATGAAGAGGACATGATCATCATAGGATGTCCAATTGAGATGCTTGCTGTAGGCTTTGAATTCTTCTATATGATACAAAAAAATTCTTAAAAGGAGACAGCGTAATCTCATCCATTGCTCCTTCAGAAAATGGCATGGCAAGTAGTATGTTGCTAAATGACTAGTGGTGAGAACTATCACATCCACTAGTACAAAGTAAATGGCTGAATGGATCAAATGAAAATACAAGTAATATTTGGTCACTTGCCTATGATTATACAATTAATGATCATCATACTTATGGCCCACATCAAAAGAAGACAAATACTTATCTGTAGTGGCCATAGTTTTTCTCATGTTCCCTTTAGAACATGCAATGCAGAAAATGTGGGAATCCTTCCCCTGTAAGGACACTCCCCACTCATGTATCATCCTTCCAATCATGCACCCAATGTAAATAATATCCACATCAGCAAGGGGAGTCATGATCAGCAACAAAATGAGGAAAATTCTGAAGGTTTCATGTGATGCAAGTAAGTACCAATAGTTTCTCCAATAGTGGCAACGTAGTTTTCCAAGTTGCTGCTTCAGAAATTTACATGGAAAAATGCTTTCTGACTCAAGGATGATAATTTAAATTAGCTGAAAATGTATGCAATGGAAAAAAAATCTTCCATATGCCATGTGAAATATGGCTGCCTCCATCATATAATTTGGCCCAACTTTTCTCGGGGAGCAATATGGTCAGCTTGCCCTCTTGTAGAGCCATGCACTGCAAGATAATGGTAAGAGTATACAAATCAGCCAATGTAAAAACAGGATTCTTACCATATGCTGGGAGTAAAATGATGTATGGATCCATGAATGAATCCTCCATAGTTTTTTGGCATGCTCCCATGAAGAGGAATGAGCTAGGTGCTGCAAGAAGATCCTTCTTCTCATACTTGGGAATCCAAGTCAAGAAGAATGTAGCATAGTAATAGATGACTCCATCTTCTACCTCATCCATCTCACCTCCTCTCTCTTCATCAAGTGTAACCAATGTGAAATGATCCTGGAACCTGTGGGTTATGGATCCACCACACTTTCGCTGGGCACACTTCATCCATCGGTTACTACTACAAAGAGATAACGATGTTGGCCTATACACATAGGCTCCCATCCATATCAAGCTCCATTCTTTGACATGTAGCTTGTCATAGATATTCTCCATAATTGTGCCATATATGAGGGGTCTCCTCTCTAATGAAAACACCTCTTGCACCATGATAGTGCCATACTTCACTCTTGCAACACTATGCCAAGTGGGAGAGCAATCTTGCTCTTGCTCTCTCCCAATCCTCCGACGCAAAAAATATCCTTGCTGCCCCTTCATACCTCCATAAATCATCATATGTGGTGGAAATAAAATGACCCTACCATAATATTGCATCCAAACTCCTTTCTATCCCATGATGAAAGTATCCTGCCAAGCTCCTTCCATCCTCATACCCTTGGGAAAAAGGACATGTCTCATGATGGCCAAACTCTCTCCTGAGTAGCCAGCGCAACTTTGCCTCTTGCTACCCTGTGTCATAGATATGCAAGTGGCTCACAAGCCTCTTGCTCTCCACCCACTCTCCTCTATCAAGGTATGGCTGTCCCCAATCCTTCTCTCCTTTGGCATCTTCCCAATGAAGAGTGCCATTATCCCAAAGCAAGTGTCCCTCCTTACACCTCATGGGATGTTGAGATGTAACCCCTTGAAGAATTTCCAGGAAAGGCCTCTCATCAATCAAACCCTTGAATCCACAAGAATCCAAGGGAGCTAAGGACAAGACATCCTTAGGAGATGGCACATCATGCATGATGCTCTCCAAATCCTTGCACCATAACTCCTCATGCTGCAAGCAACTCAATAAGGGTGAAAAGGAATGAGTGTTGATCCCTTCTTGGATCAAACCCCTCTTGTACAGTGCTATATAAACTTGCTCCTCTTTATCAGCATGAAGTTTCGATCCTGGGCCATGCGAGTGCAAATTTCCCAAGCCTCCTATGACCTTTCCTGAAATATCACTGCATGGAAATTTTTGCATACCTTTGTGGATCTTTGAGACATCTTGTATGGCTGAAAGAGTCTCTCTCTTTGATTTTTTTGCTTTTCCAACTGTTGATATGGTGGGCTTATCCTCTATGAACTGGAAAATGCTGGTAGAAGCCTCCTCAAGTGGAGAAGGATGCTCCTCCTCATCTGGCCATCTATCCACTTCCTCTTGTGACCCTCCATATTCTTCACTTCCTTCATGAGCATAGGAAGTGCTTTCATCTTCTCCTACCTTTTGAAACCCTCTAGAGGTTTCAGTGTAGATTTTCTCATCTTGAAACTCTCTTGGAGTTTCACTGCACCTTTCCTTCCCATTGGTTGAACCCCTTTGGAGAGGCTCCCTTATGATCTGAAAAATGGATGAGAGTAACCTCATACTCTCCATCTTTTTTCTCCTCTTCTTGGTATTCTCTGGGTGGATCTAGAATCCACAGGTTGAGCCAAGATAGCTGCTCCTTGCTCTTCTCTTTAGTTTTCTGAAAGCTTGATCTCACAGGTAGTGCCAGAGATCATGCTCTGATACCACTGTAATGTCCCATTTTTAGAAAAATCACAAGTTTGTGCCAGAGATGGACTGCTGAGGCATTTAATGGCTATGTATCCTTCCAAATAAGGGATAGAAGTAGAGGCTACCTGGCCTTTTCCAGTCTCTATCTATAGATATGTAATTATTCCTATTTAGGAATTGCTGCAGCAAGCTCTTTAGGGATGCTATATAAGGAAGTAGATGTGAAAATAAGGCCACCCACTACTGAAATGCCTTAGAAAATATATATTTCGACCTCCTTACAGAATTTAAGCTCAAAGAAATAACCTAAGTAGGTTATTCAGATCTCCCACAGTGAACTAGCTGAAAATGGCAGCAACATGTAAGCACAAAATAGCTGTCTCCAGAAAATAACGCTGTATAAGTGAGAAATGGGATTGAGGTCCCTTAAATGACTCAATATATGACTCACTTATAGAATCAAAGGTAAAACAAATGAATCTAGCTCATATAAATAGATATTTCAAAACAATATGCCTTAATCTAGCTCAAAACCCCATAGTCTAGCACATGCAGAAAAGACTGAAACAAGAACAACGTTATTCATACTAGGGTTTCTGTAGTAAATAAGTGACATATCATATCTGAAATGAACAAGCATCCAATGGATAAGAAAATGTGATTCCTTTCCTCTTTATACACAATAAAGGTCACCCACAAGGGGTTTCATGTAAATACAAAGTGTACAAGTGAAAATCTGCAAATATATGTAGCTGGAAAATGCAGTAACTACAAAATTGAACATAAATATGACTAAAATATAAAAATACAGAAGAGGAATGGAATATAGAGCTTTTTGGGAGAAGGGTTGGCCCTTTCTCCAAAGAATAAGCCCTCAAGCAAGGGACCAAACCCTGCAGTTGTTGCTCTCACAAGAATAACGCAGTTTAACCAGTGGACTGCATTGTAATGGATGGAACATGAGTTGGACACATGCCAAGATCTGAAATCAGATCTGAAATCTCCTATACAACTCCCTCAATGCAAGAGACACTCCCTCCACTGAATAGAAATGCACAAGAGTAGATGAAACAACCCTCCCATTGCACTGCCCAACAACAAAACGTCCTCTGCTACAGAAATAACGCTATAGCTATGAAATAATGCTTGGCCTACAATCCAGATGTGGGATAAATGAAGCACAACCCCTTCAAGAGATCACTCCATGACGGAGAAGGAATTCCTAAGCAGGAATTCCTCCAAACTTTGCTGAGCAGCAGAAGTTTGTAGAAAATGTTTAAGCAGACATGAAATCGAAATACACAAGCTAACCCCACAATGCTGCCCTTCTCCTCCTTATGAAGTTTTGAGCTCCTTCACCTTGGGTCCTGTTGATCATATGGTTAACATTAGTCATTTTTAAAGATAACCTTGAGTAGCCAAGCATCGAATGTCATGACTCGTGGTGAAAAGTTTAAATAATGGCTGGAGAGAAACGATGCTAAGCTAAGTCACGTGGCTAAATAACTAAGCACATGTCCAAAAATGGGAGGAAGATGTAAAGGCTCCGAACATGAAACAAACAAGTGAAGGTATGGTATAAAAGGTCTAAAACGAAAAATATTATAATACAGCCCTCCTTTATATCATGCACGTTGAAATGAGTCTTCGCATGTGCTATTCCGGGGGGGCTAAAATTTTTTTTGAGCCTTCAAGGAATGCATTTTCTCTGAAAACACATCATCCTTGAAATCCTCCTTGTGCCTTTGTCCTTTGGGAAATCCTCACTACTGTTCCCAATTTTGAAGCCTCTCTGTTTGTGAAGAAGAATGCCCAAAAAGCCTCTTTTCCCCCTATTTCACACCTTTTAAACCTTTGTTTTCATCCCCTTGTCTCCCCTTCTAATTCCCTTCTTACCCTTCAAAATCATCCTATTTCCCCTTTAAAACTCACAAATACCCTTTGTTTGGCTTAATAACCCCCTTTTCCTCTCTACCGTTACCGCTTTTTGGCCTTAAAATGCATTGAAAATAAGCCAAAAAACCATTCATTTTACATATACAAGCTAAGCCCCTTTTGGCCAGCCCCCTTAAACCACTTCCCCATATACCTTGCGCCCAGGACCAAGCGCTTAAGCCCTGGGTGCTTATAGCAGTCGGAATGATCAGTGTGGGCCCAATCCTTTACAAACCCGATTTTTTCCGACGCGATGGTGTTATGGTCTGTGGAGCACAGGTGTAATACCCGCCGTTGATCTATATGGATCCGATGGTACGCACAAGTCCTATCACGCCCATCGCACCACCGCACTAATTGCAATTGCAAATTTTAAAGTGTGTCGCTCGTCGCACTCCCTGATTGCGATCCTCCGATTGTAATCTCTGCTGTCGATTTCCCTTTGATCCGACAGCCCTTATTTCTCCCACTCCGCTCCTTTACCCCTGTCCATCTCCCTGTCAATTGAGTCTCCACCATCGATCTTGTTCCAGATCGGATGGCTAGTGCTCAATCGCGCATCGCCAATTGCAAGTTCTTAAATGTGTCACCCGTTGCCTTCCCCGATTGCGATCCACAGATCCAAAACGTGACCGTCCATCCAAGTTATATCAAAAGTCCTCATTGCATCACCCTGTTCATTCATATTTCTTCATCGGAGTTTCAGACCCGCTTTGCTCCGATGCAAGTAGACCGCAACCGTTGATCTCTCGGGATTCGACAGTTCATACCTAATCGCCCCCCGTCATGCTGGGATCCCACCACTCCTACTGTGTTACAGTCATTATCAGGGTACGAAGCATGTCTCTAGGAAGAGATGGACCAGACAGATATACTTTCAGGTAAAACCACTGGGTTAAAAGCTGAGACCATTGTTTCGTCGCTCCGCCAAGAATTTTCTCTCCTCCATCTGGTAAAGCATAAAATCCCCACCGATGTAAGTTTCGACGACCTCACCGAAGCTTATATCAAGGTGGAAGGATTCGCAACAATGCCCGAACCTGCAGCAGATAGTCAGCAAAGATGCACTCGGTATGCTAGCCTGGTCGCCAGCTCATCAGCCAACATTCCGCCACCTGTGTCAGCAACCGCCTCGACTCCATCTGATCCGTGAACATTGTCAATTCATGATTCGGCCCTAGTGGCCTTTTATTTTCATTTTAGTTTGTTACTTTTAACTTTCAAGTGGAATTCACATTCCACTCTTGCATTTTACTTTCTGTCAAAAACTGTTGTTTAATATTTTTGTTTAAAATGGCCGTGAGCCTAACTATCAATGATGAGATGCCCCTATTCCTCATCATGAATTTTGGTTATTTTTGATGGAGACCTCAAACTGATTACAAGCACACGAGGAAGATATTTTCCCAAAAATATCTTCTCGCTCATGTTTCTGAGGCTTCTATATAAGCAGCAACTAAAGAGAAAAAAAAGATTCCAGATTTTCAGAAAAATATGTTGTGAGAGAATTTTATATGCATTTTGTTGAACTTTTATATGAATGCAAAGAGCCCGTCGGGTTTTAGTGATGAGGAGTTCCATCTTTAATGAGGATTCTGGTCTTTGTGCTTCACAGTTTGTAACTCTCCCCTATATGTGATAGTTTAATTGTTCATCTCATTTTCATCCATTTTGCTTGTATCATGTTCTAGAATGCGAGTGGCTCATTGGTTTTTGGTATGAATTTATCCTAATTGATACTCATGCTAGAACCTGTCAAGCGCTTTAAATATGGCTCAGGCGTGATATACTATTTCATTTTCTAGTCCAACCATACTTCTGCTATATTAGCTTCTATGGGATGTTATTTTTAAAATTCTATTGTCATGTATGGATTCTTGATTTTGTAAGCCCATTACATGTTGATATTTGTTTCTGGATATCATCTCAATGACAGTTAGTATTATCTCAATCTTTCATACGTAGTAAACACCTTCTGATTATTCATCTATGTGAGGTATTTTAGAACCCAACCCTCTTTACAGTAAGCTTCCTTTGAATTGTTTGATACACTTGTATTAAAGCTTCACACCTTGCCTCTGCAGTATTTCTTTCCCTGTGTCAAGCTTCTGAAAGTTTTGGTCCCATTCAAATTAACCTTCCTATTTACAAGAGATAGTATGAGAGCCTTTTTCTGATAACTTCCCATATTATATCATATGCTCCTTGCTGTATAATATGTCCTAGGCACTGGTATTTCACAACTCAAGGCTATCTCTAGGGTTGACAACATCTTTTTGGCGCTGTTACCGAGGAAGCGAAGTTGAGAAAAGTTAAATCCCCGGGCCTCGAAAAAACCTTATTTACTCTTCAAATAGGTGAGCATGGAGAGTTGAGAGTTGTAGATCCCTCACCTTGGCGACTCCACATTCATTTATCAGATAAATTTACTTGCAGTCCTAGCTCCTCGCAAGCCACACTTGAGGTCAGATACGTCTCAACCAAAGACACCTTCCGTGTCTGACCCAGAGAAGATCCTACATAGAAGGAGTTGGAGGGAAAAAAAATTAGTCCATACTGAAATTCCTGAATTCTCTCTAGAATACTTTCCGTCCTCCTCCTCTCAAGTTGCCCAAGTGCAAGGTCCCGACTCCACTATGGGAGATACCGACTACTACTCAAATAGTCCACCTTGGGGAGGTGTTCGAATTAAAGACGAAGCTGAGTCAAGGTATACCACATATTACACGTTTCACCCTACTCCTAAAGTCAAAGAGGTCAAAGAAGTCACCGAAGTATTTTCTATTAATAGCCCGTTGTTCCCGTCAACACCTCAAGCTGTTGTCCTATACATTCCTATTGTCATTCATACTTCACTTCCACCTCCTCCTCCTCCTTTTACACACCAAACCCTTTCACTACTTCCACCTCCCCTAATGGCCAATGTTCTTGGCTTCTTGTTGAATAAATATGCCCCCCTGGCATTACCTCAAGTGTTGAATGATATGCCATAGGACTATCTGAAGATATTACCCCGATTCAATGGGGAAAATGAGATTTAAGCTCAAAAACATCTTGAGATCTTCTTCTCTTTTGCAGAGAAATTTAACGTGGAGCATCTAGATGTAGTCTTAAGACTATTTGTTCAATCTCTTGATGGCGAAGCCAGAAAGTGGTTTAATACATTGGGAGACCGTTCCATCACCACTTGGGAAGGAATGGAAGATGATTTTCTCAGAAAATGGGGGGAGAAAAAATATCATGGACATTGTCTTACTGAATTTAACACACTCAAGAAAAGACATAATGAAGGGGTGTCAGAGTTCATCAAGAGGTTTAAAAAATTGTATTTGAGCCTTCCTGCTGATATGAAACCTCATCAAACCACTGCTAAAGTTGTTTTCCTGTCAAATTTTGACTCAGAATTCAGTTTCTCTCCGAGAGAAAGAAAACCTGCCACCCTGGATGATTCTCAAATAGATGCACTAGAGTTGGAGGCGAATTTTGCCTCCACTGGTAAATCAAAGGGAAAATCTGAACAAGATACTAGAATAAAGGGCAAAGAGGAGGTATCTACCTCTAGCCAAGATAGAGAATCAGCTAATGACATAATTGAGGAAATGAACAAAATGATTAAGAATCTTTCCACTAAGATGGTAGGCCAAGAATTCATCCTCCAAGAATTTCCAGAATGCCCCAAACAGGGGTTACAACCCTCAATACAGAAAACCACCCTTGCAGATACTGCAAAGGGAACAGAAGGAGCAAAAAGATTAGGTACCACACCCTTTGTACTTGGAAGGTCAGGTAGATGTTCCTATTATGGCCTAAATCTACCTCAGGCTGAGAAAGGTAGAATCTAGGATAACATCAAACCACGCTTAATCTGGTAGCTAGCCCTACCAGATCGGGAGAGGGCTCTCTCCTGGTCAATCTCAGCAAAAAATGATCAGTGAGGCTTGAGATGACTTGAATAAAGGCTGATTTTAGGCTAGGTATATATGTAAAAGAGTTGATTTGATTTTGAGGGTGTTTTTTGGATCAAAAGGAAGGGCAGATTTTGGGTCTGGGGAATGAGGCCTAGTTTTTGCAGAGATCTAAATGGGGCAAGGTAGGCAATTGTTTTGACACTTCAATTTTGAATGAAATGGATAGCTCAGACCGGTGAGGAGTTGAAGAGGGCAAGAAAACTTTAGGAATCCTCTTCAAACAGTTGAAAACATAGAAAATTAAACAAACCCTAGGTAGAGCACTGCAAATTTTAATGAATTCCACCTTTATCCTTGTTTTTTTAACTTAAGAAGAAATAAGAGGGAAAATGATACACATGAAACACTAGTAAACTTACACTAACAGAGAGAAACACATCATCAAAACAAAGAGCCACATGAATCCCAAGGAGTGCTGCAAACCCTAGTCTATTCCTTTTCCAAACTGCAGAGATGAATGTACAATAATGCTCAAAGAAATCCCAAGTGTCCAACCTATGCTAATGACTGAAAAATTACAAGATATAAGCAACCAACAACTCATCCCAACCTCTAGCAGTCGAGCTCACAAGTTTAGGATATTTTTCAACAAGATCTAAAATGAGAAATGGAAAATAGGAAGTGGAACAACTTGCCTCTATAAGATAGGAAACTGATTCATTTAGTTGCAATTCACCTTTTGATGGATTAATCTACCTCCATGAGTAAAAATTTAACAAAATTACATTAAGATCCATCAAAATACATCCAATTACATAATTATTTTAACATTTGGAATTAAGAAAGTCAAAATGTTAAAAACTAGGCGAAAAACAGAGTTACTAAGTCCAAAATGAGCAAAAATCCCCAATGCGCCGCGCCTGATTTCTCTATGCGTCGCGCCTGTTTGGAGCTGATTTTGAAGGCCTTCCCGGTGTCCAAATTAGCTCCAAGTGGGCTTTTTGGAAAGGTATGCCTGTCTAATTTCCAACACAAGTATAATTTCTAAATTTGGCTTCCAGTTTCCCCTCCAAAAATGAGTTCTTCCAACACTTCTTCTTGTGTGTCCAAAAAGGGGCAGAAAGGTCATTTTTAGGGTGTTTTTGACCCTTCTGGAAGCCCAAAACCTGTCAAAATCTCTTGGCCATAAGTAGGAATGCATAATTTTCCGTGAAAAATCAAAAAATTTAAATTTTTCATCAAAAGGATCCCCCAATCATAAGCACGTGCCAAGTGGCGCGGCGCATTGGGTTGAAAACTCTGTTTTTCAAGGCAAAATTTCCAAAATTCATCTCAATGCGTAGCACCTTTTTGCAGGAGACATTTGGAGACTTTCCCGGTGTCCAAATTGGGAAAAGGATAGCTCGTTGAAAATATTATTGAGTCTAATTTCCAAATCAACTTGAATTTTTCAATTTGGAGTTCATTTTCCTTGTCAAAAATCAAATCTCCCAAGAGTAGTCAAAATGTGCAAAATGAGGCTGCCTCAAGGCAGAGTGCTGTTGCAGTCAACTTTTGAAGATATTACTCAACTGAAAATTGAGCTCATGATAGCTCATTAGAAATATATTTGTGTCTAGTTATAATTTTACTGCTCAAGCAAGTCATGTTTCTAACCAAGCTAGGAGAAAACTTGATTTTCCCAAGGTCACTTCAGAGGTGCATCAATTCTCCTGAGGCAATTGTATTTTTGACATTTCTCTAAAACCATGACACTTGTGTAAAAAGTGAAGGAGGTTTTTCTTCCTTGGCCTATTTTGGACAAAAACCTCTCTGTTTTTCCAAATTCATCTTTTCTTCCTCAGAAACATCATTGGAGTAAAACCTATCCCGATGTGTGGAACAAGGGATTTGTCGAAATGAAGTGAAATGAAGGGGATAAGGGGATTCTAAATTCTTAAGAAAATTTTTGGAAGTAGGGAGGGATGTTATAAAGCAAGGGAAAGTGGAATTTAAAATATTGAGTGAGGGGAAGAGGTCCAAAAGGGCAAAACACAGGCCTAGCCTAGAAAATTGCCAAGTTGTAGAAAGAAACTAGGGTTTGTGCGAAAATGAGGAATTTGGGGGATATCAGTGATGGGAAGTGTTTAATAAGGTACATTAAGGATAGGGAAAGGTCTATGAACATCAGGATACAATTTTTGCTGATGATTTGACCATCCAAGAGAAATTACCTTCAAAACCCTAGGAGAAGGAAATGAACCTTACCAAGGCACAACTGAAGCATGAACAAGGTGTAAAATGACCCATTGGAACCTGAAATGATGATGAAAACCCTATGAATGATGATACACTTAGCTGAATGGTGACATGGACCGATATTTGGAAAACTTTGAAAAGAGTGAAAACAAACCCCAGACCTAATACCTAGTGACCAAATTTTACTTGAAGACTCACTCAAATGACAGAATTTGACCTTGACACCTTAAAATCACCTTGTAAGAGCATGTTTGATCACTGGAGGAAGGCTAGAAAGACTGACACTAACATTGGCTCCAATGGGGATGGTAGCTGCTTGGAGGTGCCAAGAACTACAGATCTTTGGAAAGTAGACAGTGCCTTTGTCCATTGGGCTATGGAATCAATAACTTAGACAAACCAAAACCAGAATATTGACTCAATTTTAGGACTGAAATCTGACTCAATAATGACTCAATTTCAAGACTGAAATCAACTCAATTCAGACTCAAACAAACCAAACCAAAACTGAATTCAACCTTTAGCTTTATAGCCTTCACCTCAGGCCCCAAACTGAAAGAATGATGACAGCACACACTTGCTCTGAAATTGACTAAAACAAAAATGACTGAAGACGTACTTAACTGAAATTAGTACTTGCAAAGTTTTTTTAATGGTAGCAGTCCATCGAGATTTGAGGGTTTCAAATCATGTTGACAACCAACTGCCTACTGATGGAATATGTACAATCATGTGTAGTGAGCCTTCCAATGTAACCAATCCAGCAGATGGCTACATACCAAAATTCTGCTCTCACTTTTCTCGAGCAGGTAGAACGATGTACATGTAGAAAACTCACAATAAACACTGAAACCAAGGCTTATGATAACAAACCAGGCAACATTTATATTTTCTGATGCTTGCAAAAGAATGCCAAAGGGATCTTGAAAATCCTGAAGCACTAGTTGGTCTTGAGATCCAGTAGCAAAAATACAACTACTCGCTTCATTCTGATCTGAAAGAACAATTGATTGCTGAGTGATAGGAAGGTACAGAGAGGTATAAGCTTCTGCCATCTGAGTGTTAGCTGTAAGTTCCTTGACCATGAGAAATTCTAGCATATTGTCTCTCTAAAGCTCATATTCCTCAACATCATGGTTTAGGTCATTCTTAAACAAAAAACAATCTTCAAGATTATCAAACATGACAGCCTTATCATCTCCATGAAAGAAAATATTATCTATTTGTTGATCTATAAAGCTAATTACAAGACCGTCATCATTTTCAAAAGAGGAAGAAGTTTCACCAACACTTTCTTGACCATGTGGGTACTGCAAATCTGCTTTAGCTTGGGCTGTAACATGACCTTTCAGGAGTTGATCTATCTCATCTTCAGACAAAGGAGATAATGATTTTTGTTTTCTTTTGCTCAAACACTGATTGTCTCCATGAAATAACATTTTAAAAGATGAAAAACCTGAATGACAGTCCTTAATTCCATGATCTTCTGAAATTTGAAAACATTGTTGATCATCTTCACATGACAAGGCAATCACATTATCATTTATCACTGAGTTATTGAAAAAATATTTTTCACTTACTTGAACAAAGATCTCATATTTTTTTTCATGAACTGACTGAATTACCTCCTCATGAAGGCTTTGTTCTAGTGAAATGAGAACATTTGGATCAATAACTCTTTCTTCTTCATTCCAGATGATCTCCACAACAGAGCTCTCCTTCATGGGATTTAGCACAAGGTATTCTTGATCATCACGATCTGAATCTAGATCTGAAATAGCTGACTTGACTTTATCACATTCTGAAATTGAAACTTGAATTTCTTGCATATTGTCTTCTTCTATGGACAGATCTGAAACAAAACCTTCTCTTTCATCATTTTCCATTGTACTAAGATCTTGATCCTGCTGCAAAGTTTCCTAAGCATCTTGATGAGTATATTCTAAGTTCTCTTTATGCTGCTGAAATGGATTTTCGTACAGAGCCTCCATGATCTCATCGTCCATGAAGTCATCATCTTCATAAAAATTTTCAGGATTTTCAATAAAACTATGAACATGGCTACAACAGTTCTGAACTAAAGTTAAGGATGGATAAGATTATTTATACCTTTCAAAGAACATGGTATGAAAATGCTTTAAATAGTAAATACAAGCAAGCAACAAACTTTCATACCAAGATCGGGCTTCACCTTCCAGAGTGGCCATGAATATCTTCATCAAGCAATCTTCAGGAAAATCAACCTTCAACTTGCGAATATGTATGTGAAATCTAACCAGATGTAAAGCAGCATCCTTCCTATCATCATGGATATAGGTGCAAATTTCGTTAATGATTAATCCTTACCTAGAATTTTGATATTTGAAAACTGAATGGATTCTACGTTGGAGTACAATTTCAGATCCCAACAACCATTTTCATAACAATGAATTCACCAAGAAATTCGTCAGGCTACTGATTCTTGAAGAGTAGAGTCGCCATAAAAATTCTGAAACTTGGGATTCGTAGACACTGGAGTCGCCAGGTGAATGATTTCAGCCTTCCTATGTCTGATCGTTGTCCACCATCAACCATCAGATCTAACTTCATACATGTACTAGGGAATTTATAAGTCAAGGCAGCGATGAGAAGACCATTCCAGATTTGAATGAAGCAACGTTTATCTACTTATGCACTTGCAAAGAAATGTGAAGTTCAAAGGCTACCTGGCTAACTTTAGGCTCTGTCTGTAGTTTACAAAACAAATAACACTAACAAGCAAACAATCTTCCCTAGTATGGTCGCCACTATGTTATGGCCTAAATCTACCTCAGGCTCAGAAAGGTAGAATCTAGGGTAACATCAAACCATGCTTAATCTGGTGGCTATCCCTACCAGATCGGGAGAGGGCTCTCTCCTGGTCAATCTCAGCAAAAAATGATCAGTGAGGCTTGAGATGAATTGAATAAAGGATGATTTTAGGCTAGGTATATATGTAAAAGAGTTGATTTGATTTTGAGGGTGTTTTTTGGATCAAAAGGAAGGGCAGATTTTGGGTCTGGGGAATGAGGCCTAGTTTTTGCAGAGATCTAAATGGGGAAACGTAGGCAATTGTTTTGACACTTCAATTTTGAATGAAATGGATAGCTCAGACTGGTGAGGAGTTGAAGAGGGAAAGAAACTTTCAGGAATCCTCTTCAAACAGTTGAAAAAATAGAAAATTAAACAAACCCTAGGTAGAGCACTACAAATTTTAATGAATTCCACCTTTATCCTTGTTTGTTTAACTTAAGAAGAAATAAGAGGGAAAATGATACACATGAAACACTAGTAAAATTACACTAACAGAGAGAAACACGTCATCAAAACAAAGATCCACATGAATCCCAAGGAGTGCTGCAAACCCTGGTCTATTCCTTTGCCAAACTGCAGAGATGAATGTACAATGATGCTCAAAGCAATCCCAAGTGTCCAACCTATGCTAATGACTGAAAAATTACAAGATATAAGCAACCAACAAATCATTCCAGCCTCTAGGTGTCGAGCTCAAAAGTTTAGGAGCTATTTCAATAAGATCTAAACTAAGAACTGGAAAATAGGCAGTGGAACAACTTGCCTCTATAAGATAGGAAACTGATTCATTTAGTTGCAATTCACCTTTTGATGGATGAATCTACCTCCATGAGTAAAAATTTAACAAAATTACATCAAGATCCATCAAAATACGTCCAATTACATCATGAGTTTAACATTTGGAATTAATAAAGTCAAAATGTCAAAAAATAGGCGAAAAAAAGAGTTACTGAGTCCAAAATGAGAAAAAATCCCCAATGTGCCACGCCTGATTTCTCTATGTGTCGCGCCAGTTTGGAGCTGATTTTGAAGGCCTTCACGGTGTCCAAATTAGCTCCAAGTGGGATTTTTGGAAAGGCTTTCCTGTCTAATTTCCAACACAAGTGGAATTTTGAAATTTGGCTTCTATTTTCCCCTCCAAAAATGAGTTCCCCCAACACTGCTTCCTGTGTGTCCAGAAAGGGGCAGAAAGGTCATTTTTAGGGTGTTTTTGACCCTTCTGGAAGCCCAAAACCTGTCAAAATATCTTGGCCATAAGTAGGCATGCATAATTTTCCATGAAAAATCCAAAAATTTAAATTTTTCATCAAAAGGAGCCCCCAATCATAAGCGCGCGTCAAGTGGCGCGGCGCATTGGGCTGAAAACTCTATTTTTTAAGGCAAAATTTCCAAAATTCATCTCAATGCATAGCGCCTTTGTGCATGAGACTTTTGGAGACCTTCCCAATGTCAAAATTGGGTGTAGGATATCACGTTGGAAATATTATTGAGTCTTCTTTCCAACCCAACTTGAATTTTTCAATTTGGAGTTCATTTGCCTTGTCAAAAATCAAATCTCCCAAGACTGGTCAAAATGTGCAAAATGAGGCTGCGTCAAGGCAGAGTGCTGTTGCAGTAAACTTTTGAAGGTCTTCCTCAACTCCAAATTGAGCTCATGATAGCTCATTGGAAATATCGTTGTGTCTAGTTATCATTTGACTCCTCAAGAAAGTCAGTTTTCCAACCAAGCTAGGAGAAAACTTGATTTTCCCAAGGTCACTTTAGAGGTGCATCAATTCTCCGGAGGCAACTGTAGTTTTGAAATTTCTCTAAAACCATAACACCTGTGTAAAAAGTGAAGGATTTTTTTCGTCCTTGGCCTATTTTGGACAAAAACCTCTCTCATTTTTTCCCAATTCATCTTTGCTTGCTCAAAAACATCATTGGAGTAAAACTTATCCCGATGTGTGGAATAAGGGTTTTGTCGAAATGAAGTGAAATGAAGGGGATAAGGGGCTTCAAAATTCTTGAGAAAATTTTGGGAAGTAGGGAGGGATGTTAGAAAGTACGGGAAAGTGGAATTTAAAATATTTAGTGAGGGGAAGAGGTCCAAAAGGGAAAAACACAGGCCTGGCCTAGAAAATTGCCAAGTTGTAGCAAGAAACTAGGGTTTGTGCGAAATTGAGGAATTTGGGAGATATCAGTGATGGGAAGTGTTTAATAAGGTACATTAAGGATAGGGAAAGGTGTATGAACATTAGGATACAAGTTTTGCTGATGATTTGACCATCCAAGAGAAATTACCTTCAAAACCCTAGGAGAGGGAAATAAACCTTACCAAGGCACAACTGAAGCATGAACAAGGTGTAAAATGACCCATTGGAACCTGACATGATGATGAAAACCCTCTGAATGAAGGTACACTCAACTGAATGGTGACATGGACCGAAATTTAGACAACTTTGAAAAGAGTGAAAAGAAACCCCAGACCTAATACCTAGTGACTAAATTTTACTTGAAGACTCACTGAAATGACAAAATTTGACCTTGACACCTTAAAATCACCTTGTAAGAGCATGTTTGATCACTGGAGGAAGGCTTCAAATACTGACACTAACAGGTCCCACCGAAGACACCACCTATGAGCAAGAGGAGGCATACCTTGCTTTTTCAAATAGTGACGAAGTAGAATGTCCCCTACAAGAAGGCGATGAAGTGGAGATTCCATCATAAGATGAAGAAAGAGCTAATGAAAGCACTAAAGATCCTGAGATCGATGACTACTGCAAGAAGTTTGTCGATTTCATGCAAGCACAATTTAATAGAAGATATGACCTCAAATCTTCTAGGAAGAGAACTCGCACTCAGGACCAGGAGGAAGATGCACCTCATGAGGAAGCATCTGCTCAAAAGGAGACAACAACTCAAAGGACCACAGATAAAGGTAAGAGGCTTCTTAACGAATCTTTGCAGTCTGCTGATCAAATTCCTTTCTCTTCACAAGTTTTTACTCCCCCCAATGTTAAGTCAGTCACAAAGGAAGTCAAACCCCTTGTCCAAAGCAAAGAGTCAAAAGAGATGTTAGTAGGTAAGTCCTCCCTTGCCTTAAGTTTACAAAAGGAGCTTGAGAAGGTCAAAATCCCAGTTCCCTTGACTGAATTGTTGAAGCAACCTGCATATCAGTCTTAGGTCACATCCTTTATGCTTCCCCCAGAAGTAACACATATTCCAGACAGTCTGAACCTTCAAGAAGAAAGACCCATGGTTGTATTTGGCCCACATGTTGTGGAATTAGATGCTTCTACTCCCCCATTTTATGTGTCCTTAGTAATCCATGACCTGCTATTGGATAACTATATGTTAGATTTAGGAGCCTCCCATAACCTATTGCCCCTATCGGTCATGGAACAACTAGGATTAAAAATCACCCGTCCATACAAGGACCTCTACTCATTTGATTCCAAAAGAGTTAAATGCCTGGGTATGATCAAGGATTTGGTAGTCAATTTGGCCCAAATCCCAGCAAAAAGTGTGGTGATGGACATCGTGGTGGTTGATATCCCAACTTGCTTCGGCATGTTGCTGTCAAGGTCCTGGGGGACTAAAATTGGTGGGTCAATCAAGTTGGACTTGACCTATGCTACTATCCTAGTTTTTGGTGGCCAGGAGAGGAGGTTTTACCGGGAAACTAGATTTTTCAAGACGGTTACCGAGGCTGACAACTCAGTTAATTCTCTAGTTTATAGTAAGGAGGGAGATTTCTCATGTTTGATGCTGGAAGAAGATCAATATTACGCTCATGAACCATCATTCTGCCAGATCAAGACCGAGCAGTCCTTAGAGAGCCATGAATCAGGAATCTGGACACTTCATTTTGACGAAGCAAATTCAAGAGAAGGTAATGGGGCCAGAGTATTATTGATTTCTCCTACAGGAAAATGGGTCCCATTGTCTTTCAAGCTAGAATATGAAGCCACTAATAATGTGACCGAATATGAAGCACTCCTGTTAGGGTTACAAACAACCAGAAGCACGAATATACAGAGTTTAAAGGTTCTGGGGGATTCAGAATTGGTGGTTAGACAAGTGAAGAATCAGTGTCAAACCAAACATCCTAGGTTGAGGCCTTATAGGAATGAAGTTTGGGATCTGGTGGAGAATTTTTCCCTGGCATTTAATATTCAGTTCATGCCCCAGGAGCAGAATAGGATGGCAAACTCCCTTGTAGTTGCTTCCAGTACTTTCCTTCCACCTCAAAACCCTCTCTTAAGTTATGAAATTGAGGTGCGTTATCGGCCATCAATCCCAGATAACATCAAGCACTGACTGGTGTTTGAGGATGAAGAGAAAGTGAAAAGATTTATGGAAACAATCGGAGAATTCTCAAACATGGAGGTAGATGTTTGTGAAGAAGAAGAGGCTAAAGACCTTTTAGAAAAAAAATGGGAGGAAAAGGTGGCAGGTCATCCAGTGTTGCAATTGAAGGGAAACGTTATACCTAGAGGGCTAGTGCCTCTAGAAAGATTGTTTGACAAGAAAGACGTACCACTGCAGCCAAACAAATTGGTAGAAGAAAATCAGGTAGAAGACCTAAATCTTGGTACTGATGCTGACCCCCAAATTGTGAGGCTGTCCAAGAAAGTCCCAGGAGAATATAAAGAGCTCTACCAGAAACTGTTTCAGTCTTACAAAGATGTGTTTTCATGGTCTTATCAGGACTTGAAAACTTTTGATATTAGCATCATGCAACACAAAATTCCTTTGAAAGTAGATGCGAAGCCACACAAGAAGAAGCTTAGACAGATTAACCCTCTGCTGCTCCCCTCCATAGAGAAAGAAATTAAGAAACCGTTGAAGGCCAAAATCATTGTGCCATTGAGGTATTCTGAGTGGGTAGAAAACCTAGTCCCTGTTCGGAAAAAGAATGGAGAAATAAGGCTATGTGTTGATTTCTAAAATTTAAACTGAGCATCCTTAAAGGATAATTATCCACTGCCCAAGATGGATCACATCCTGCAGAAAGTGGTAGGAGCTTCTCGGATGTCGATGATGGATGTGTTAGTGTTAGTCTTTGTAGCCTTCCTCCAGTGATCAAACATGCTCTTACAAAGTGATTTTAAGGTGTCAAGGTCAAATTTTGTCATTTTAGTGAGTCTTCAAGTAAAATTTAGTCACTAGGTATTAGGTCTAGGGTTGGCTAACAGTCCTCTCAAAGTTGTCCAAATGTCGGTCCATGTCACCATTCAGCTGAGTGTACCATCGTTCAGAGGGTTGTCATCATCATGTCAAGTTCCACTGGGTCATTGTACACCTTGTTCATGCTTCAGTTGTGCCTAGGTAAGGTTAATTTCCCTCTCCTAGGGTTTTGGAGGTAATTTCTCTTGGATGGTCAAATAATCAGCAAAAATTGTATCCTGATGTTCATACACCTTCCTCTATCCTTAAAGTACCTTATTAAACACTTCCCATCACTGAGATCCCCCAAATTCCTCATTTTCACACAAACCCTAGTTTCTTGCTATAAGTAGGCAATTTTCTAGGCCAGGTTTGTGTTTTGCCCTTTGGACCCCTTCCCCTTACTCAAGCTTTGAAATTTCACTTTCCTTTGCTTCCTAAAATCCCTCCCTACTTCCCAAAATTTTCTCAAGAATTTAGAATCCCCTTGTCCCCTTCATTTCACTTCATTTCGACAAATCCCTTGTTCCACACATCGGGATAGGTTTTACTCCAATGATGTTTCTGAGAAATAAAAGATGAATTTGGGAACACTGAGAGAGTTTTTTGTGAAAAATAGGCCAAGGAATAAAAAACTCCACTTTTTACAGAGGTGTCATGGTTTTAGAGAAATATCAAAAATACAGTTGCCTCAGGAGAATTGATGCACCTCTGAAGTGACCTTGGGAAAATCAAGTTTTCTCCTAGCTTGGTTGGCCAAATGACTTGTTTGATGAGTCAAATGATAACTAGACACAAAGATATTTCCAATGAGCTATCATGAGCTCAATTTTGAGTTGAGGAAGACCTTCAAAAGTTGACTGCAACAGCACTCTGCCTTGAGGCAGCCTCATTTTGCACATTTTGACCAATCTTGGGAGATTTGATTTTTGACAGGGAAAATGAACTACAAATTGAAAAATTATAGTTGGGTTGGAAAGTAGTCTCGATAAGTTTTGCAACGAGATATCCTACACCCAATTTGGACACCAGGAAGGTCTCCAAAAGTATCCTGCAAAAGGGCGCGACACGTTGGGTTTATGGCGCGACGCGTTGGGTTTGTGGCGCGACGCGTTGGGTTGTGGCCCGGTGCATAGAGCTGCAAGCTCTTTTCACCACGGTTTTCTTCAAAAATTCAAATATGCTTAGTTCCTTCTAGTCCAAGTAAGTAAAAAATATCTGCAAATGCCATGAACGTGTGTTTTATGATGTGTATGAGGATTTAATTGAAAAATTTAAAACCCTACTTCCTTGCTCAAGAAATCATAGCCTAGGGTTTATACATTGGTTTTTGATGCCATCAATCCCACATCCTTTTGTTTCCTCACTGTTTTCCTAGTTCCATCAGCACATTTCTCTATCCCCCATATCCCTAAAATTCACTTATTCCCTATCCCAATTCCCATTATCCCAAATCCTAGCTACAAAATTCCCAAAACCCCAATTACTATCCCAAAAGCCTAGAGACTGTCCCTAGAACCCTTCAATTCCCCAAATTACAATTGGAAATATTCCTAACATTCCCCTTACCCTCTCCCTCCATAGTCCCTCACACATTTTCATACATTTGGCAGCCAAAACCAAAGACACCTAAACTCTTCATACTCATCTAAGACAACACAAACTTTGGCAAACATGGAGACAAATTCCTCTTATGACAGAGATGAAGAAGGCATCGAGGAGGCGTAAAAAGTATGACAAAATTCAAATTTTGACCGAGGCTTCCTTGGCCCAACATGGTACATGATGGAGGACATTCAGCCCAAATTTCAAGAAATTTGGGACACTTTTGCAAATTTTGATTTTTTTGGCCTAAACACAGATTTTTCAACTCTACGTGTCGCGCCACTTGGCGCGCGCTTTTGATGGGGGACTCCTCTTGGGGAAAAAATTACATTTTTGGATTTTTCATGGAAAATTATGCATGCCTAATTATGGCCAAGATATTTTTACAAGTTTTGGGCTTCCAGAAGGGTCAAAAACACCCTAAAAAAGACCTTTCTACCCCTTTTTGGACACATAGGAAGCAGTGTTGGTAGAACTCATTTTTGGAGGGGCAAATGGAAGCCAAATTCATAAATTCCACTTGTGTTGGAAAGTATACAGGTAGAAATTTCCAACACACCCACTTGGAGAAAATGTGGACACCAAGAAGACCTCCAAAATCAGAACCAAACTGGTGCGATGCATAGAGAAATTAGGCACGACGCATTGAGGATTTTTGCTGATTTTGGACTCAGTAACTCTGTTTTTCGCCTAGTTTTTGACATTTTGACTTTATTGCTTCCAAATGTTAAAATAATGATGTAATTAGATGTATTTTTATGGATCTTGATGTAATTTTGTTAAATTTTTACTCATGGAGGTAGATTCAACCATCAAAAGGTGAATTGCAACTTAATGAATCAGTTTCCTATCTTATAGAGGCAAGCTGTTCCACTGCCTATTTTCCAGTTCTCAGTTTAGATCTTGTTGAAATAGCTTCTAAAATTGTGAGCTCGACCCCTAGAGGCTGGGAATGAGTTAGTGTTGTCTATATCTTGTATTTTTTCAGTCATTAGCATAGGTTGGACACTTGGGATTGCTTTGAGCATCATTGTACATTCATCTCTGCAGTTTGGCAAAGGAATAGACCAGGGTTTGCAGCACTCCTTGGGATTCATGTGGCTCTTTATTTTGATGATGTGTTTCTCTCTGTTAATGTAAGTTTACTGGTGCTTTATATGTATCATCTTCCCTCTTATTTATTCTTAAGTTAAATAAATAAGGATAGAGGTAGAATCCATAAAAATTTGCAGTGCTCTACCTAGGATTTTTTTAATTTTCCATGTTTTCAACTATTCAAAGGGGAACCTTGAAGATTTCTTTCCCTCTTTGACTCCACACCTATCTAAGCTCTCCATTTCATTCAAAATTGAAGTGTCAAAACAATTTCCTACCTTTCCCCATTTAGATCTCTGCAAAAACTAGGCCTCATTCCCCAGACCCAAAATATTCCCTTCCCTTTGATCCAACAAGCACCCTCAAAATCAAATCAAACTCTTTTAAATATACACCTAGCCTAAAATCAGCCTTTATTAAAGTCATCTCAAGCCTCACTGATTATTTTTGCTGAGATTGACCAGGAGAGAGCCCTCTCCCGATCTGGTAGGTCTAGCTACCAGATTAAGCATGGTTTGATGTTACCCTAGACTCTGCCTTCCTCAGCCTGAGGTAGATTTAGGCCATAACATAGTGGCGACCATACTAGGGAAGAAATTATTTTTTTTCTTTATAAACGACAGACAGAGCCTGAAGTTATCCAGGTAGCTTTCGAAACGCTCTTGCTTTGCATTAGCGAAAGTAGATGAATGCTGCTTCAGTCAATCTCTGGTCTAGTTTATGAAATGAACATCTAGTTTCCTCAGCCTGAGGTAGATTTAGGCAATAAGAGGATGGATTCTCGGGTTACAATCAGGTGGCTATACTACTAGAAGATTAGAAGAAGACTTCCTTTACCACTCCATGGGGTACGTTTATGTATGTAGAATGCCTTTTGGGTTGATTAATGTAGGGGCCACTTTTCAAAGGGCCATGGACATTGCCTTTGTTGGGGAGAAAGATAAGTTTGTGGTGGTATATCTATACGACATTACTGTGTTTTTAAAAGATGATGCAGAGCACATTGAACACTTGTGTAGAACCTTCGAGAAGTGTAGAAGGTATGGCCTCTCTCTCAACCCACAGAAGTATTTATTTGCATTGGAAGAGGGAAAGATTTTGGGACATATTGTGACCAAAGATGGGGTAAAAATAGATCCTAAGAGAATAGAAGTTATAAATGGAATTTCTCTTCCCAGAAATAAAAAGGAGGTGCAGGTGTTCCTAGGGCACATTAACTTTCTGAGGAGGTTTATCCCTAACTATGCAGAGATAGTTAGACATATAACTGACATGCTGAAGAAAAATAACGAGGTAAAGTGGTCTCAGGAATCACGAGAGGCCTTTTCCAGGATAAAAAAATGCCTTTGCAGAAGCCCCTATGCTAGCTGGACTAGACTATGCCAAACCTTTCATGATCTTTTCATTTGCATCACCTCATATAGTGGCAGGAGTTTTATTGCAGAAAAATGAAGAAGGGTATGAGCAGCCCATCACTTTCTTCAGTCAATAGCTCCATGGTGTAGATATGAAATATAACATATTAGAAAACCAGGCATATGCCCTGGTGAAGTCTCTTAAAGCATTTCACATGTATGTCTTGCAGTCCCATATCATTGCATTTGTGCCTACAACAGCTGTAAAATATATTCTTATCCAAGGAGATAGTCAAGGGAAAAGAACGAAATGGATTTCCAAAATACAAGAGTATGAGCTAGACATCCGTCCTACCAAACTGATCAAGGGACAAGGGTTAGCCAAAATCTTGTCTGAATCAAACTGTCAGGCTGTGGGCATAAATCTGTCCATGATAGCAAATGAGGAGTCTGAGAAGAAAGAAGAGCAACAGGGAGTAGAGATAGCTACTTAGAAGACACATATGAAGTACCTCATCAGCCTGTGGTACAAAGAGATAGTGGAATATCTTCTAACACTCAGCTGCCCTCCTAGCTGTGATAAAGCTAAATACAGAACACTAAGTTTGAGTTCACAGAAGTACATAGTTGCCAATGGCTGGCTGTACTGGTGAGATCCCTCAGGCATCCTGCTCCTGTGTCTCACAGAAGACGAGGTTGAGAGAATAATGGTCGAATTTCATGAAGGAATTTGTGGGGGTCATTATAGTTGAAGAGCCACTGCTCACAAAATCCTGAAGGCTGGTTTCTTCTGGCCCAAACTCTTTGGAGATGTGTTTTCCCAGGTTAGAACTTGTGAGAAATGCCAAATATTTGTTGAAAGACAGAAGTTGGCACCTTTTCCCATGATCCCTGTTCACATGGATGAACCATTCCTGTAATGGGGAATTGACTTTATTGGTGAAATACATCCTCCATCAAGTGGTCATCATAAGTGGATATTAATTGCCGTAGATTATTTCACGAAGTGGGTGGAAGCTATACCTACAAGGAATGAAATAGATGCCGTGGTAATGAAATTTATGGAAGAAAATATCATATCCAAATTTGGTTGCCCTGCCAAGATAGTGACCGACAATGCACATGCCTTTAAGTCTGCAAAGTTTGCCAGTTTTTTCCAGCAGTATAAAATTGCGCTAGGTCACTCTACGGCCTATTACCCATAAGGAAATGGCCTGGTAGAGTCTTCAAATAAAACCCTGGTGAGGGCACTGAAGAAGGATATCAACGAAAATCAGAAAAATTGGGATTCCCAGTTGAAATTCGCTCTGTGGGCCAACAGGATTACCAGCAAGAGAGCAATCGGGAAGTCCCCGTATGAATTAGTATATGGGAGGGCAGCAGTATTCCTTGTACAGTTAGCCTTACCAGTAGCCCGATTCATGCAAGAAATTCAAGAAGAACCGAATGATGTGACCAGGAGAATCAATCAGCGAGTGGAGTTAGAAGAAACACGGAACCAGGTAAGTCAGAGGCTAACAGAATATCAAGAGAAGGTGAAGGGTCTTTTTTATCAGCATGCCAAAGACATGAAGTTGTAGGTTGGGGATTTAGTGCTCATATGGGATATTCGAAGAGCTGATAAGGGGAAACATGGTAAGTTTGACCCACTCTAGTTCGACCCTTTTAAAATTGTGGAACAAGGGGGAAATCAAACTTTCAGGTTGGAAAATTTATAGGGAGACCTGCTCGATGCCACTATAAATGGTCAGTTCCTCAAACCTTATTTCCAGTTCTGATTCAGGTCGAGAGAGCTTGATGTATTATACTGTACATTAGTTTTCTGTTTTCATCTTAGTTTGAATGATGTGTGTGTCATGATGAATCATGAAGAGAAAAATAAAAAGTGCTGAAGAGTGGTGTCCACACAGAAGATTAACAGGTGGTCTACGAAGTTCTCGACACGCCCAAGGATGAACGTGTCATCCCCAGGTGGAGCCAATGTTGATCATATGGTTAACATTAGTCATTTTTAAATATAAAATTGAGTAGCCAAGCATCGAATGTAATGACTTATGGTGAAAAGTTTAAATAATGGCTAGAGAGAAATGATGCTAAGCTAAGTCACGTGGCTGAATAACTAAGCACATGTCCAAAAAGGGGAGGAAGACGTAAAGGCTTTGAACATGAAACAAACAAGCGAAGGTATGGTATAAAAGGTCTAAAACGAAAAATATTATAATACAACCTGCCTTTATATCATGCACGTTGAAATGAGTCTCTGCATGTGCTATTCCAGGGGGGCTAAAATGTTTTTTGAGCCTTTAAGGAATGAATTTTCTCTGAAAACACATCATCCTTGAAAGCCTCCTTGTGCCTTTGTCCTTTGGGAAATCCTCACTGTTGTTCCCAGTTTTGAAGCCTCTCTGTTTGTGAAGAGAATGCCCAAAAAGCCTCTTTTCCCCCTATTTCACACCTTTTAAACCTCTATTTTCATCCTCTTGTCCCCCCTTCTAATTCCCTTCTTACCCTTCAAAATCATCCTATTTCCCCTTTAAACCTCACAAATACCCTTTTTTTGGCTTAATAACCCCCTTTCCTCTCTACCGTTACCCCTTTTTGGCCTTAAAATGCATTGAAAATAAGCCAAAAAACCATTCATTTTACATATAAAAGCTAAGCCCCTTTCGAACAACACCCTTAAACCACTTCCTCATATACCCTGCGCCCAGGACCAAGCACTTAAGCCCCGAGCGCTTATAGCAATCAGAACGATCAGTGTGGGCCCAATCCTTTGCAAACCCGATTTTTTCTGACGTGATGGTGTTATGGTTTGTGTAGCATGGGTGTAATACCCGCTGTCTATCTATACAGATCCAATGGTTCGCGCAAGTCCTATCACGCCCATAGCACCACCGCACCAATCGCAATCGCAACTTTTAAAGTGTGTCACCCGCTGCACTCCCCGATTGCGATCCTCCGATTGTAATCTCCGTCATCGAATTCCCTTTGAACCGATGACCCTTATTTCTCCCGCTCCGCTCCTTTACCCCCGTCTATCTCCCCGCCGATTGAGTTTCCGTCGTCGATCTTGTTCCATATCGGATGGCTAGCGCTCAATCGCGCATCGCCAATCACAAGTTATTAAATGTGTCACCTGCTGCCTTCCCCGATTGTGATCCGCCAATCCAAATCGTGACTGTCCATCCAAGTTAGATCAATGGTCCTCATTGCATCGCCCTTTTCATTCATATTTCTCCATCGGAGTTTCGGCCCCACTTTGCTCCGACGTAATTAGATTGCAACCATTGATCTCTCGGGATCCGACGGTTCATACCTAATCGCCCCCCGTCATGCTAGGATACCACCACTCCTACCGTGTTACAGTCATTATCAGGGTACGAAGCACGTCTCCAGGAAGAGATGGACCGGACAGATATAATTTCAGGTAAAACCACCCGGTTAAAAGTTGAGACCATTGTTTCGTCGCTCCGCCAAGAATTTTCTCTCCTCCATCTGGTAAAGCATAAAATCCCCACCGATGTAAGTTTAGAAGACCTCACCGAAGCTTATATCAAGGTGGAAGGATTCGCAGCAATGCCCGAACCTGTAGTAGATAGTCAGCAGAGATGCACCCGGTATGCCAGCCTAGTCGCCAGCTCATCAGCCAACGTTCCACTACCTGTGTCAGCGACCGCCTCGACTCCATCTCATCCGTGAACATTGTCAATTCATGATTCGGTCCTAGTGGCCTTTTACTTTCATTTTAGTTTGTTACTTTTAACTTTCAAGTGGAATTCACATTCCACTCCTGCATTTTACTTTCTGTCAAAAACTGTTGTTTAATATTTTTGTTTAAAACGGCCGTGAGCTTGACTGTCAATGATGATATGCCCCTATACCTCATCATTAATTTTGGTTATTTTTGATGGAGACCTCAAATTGATTACAAGCACGCAAGGAAGGTATTTTTCCCAAAAATGTCTTCTCGCTCATGTTCTGAGGCTTCTATATAAGCAACAACTAAAGAGAAAAAAAAGGTTCCAGATTTTCAGAAAAATATGCTGTGAGAGAATTTTGTATGCATTTTGTTGAACTTTTATATGAATGCAAAGAGCCCGTCAGGTTTTAGTGATGAGGAGTTCCATCTTTAATGAGGATTCTGGTCTTTGTGCTTCAGAGTTTGTAACTCTCCCCTATATGTGATAGTTTAATTGTTCATCTCGTTTTCATCCATTTCGCTTGTATCATGTTCTGGAATGCGAGTGGCTCACTGGTTTTTGGTATGAATTTATCCCAATTGATACACATGCTAGAACCTGTCAAGCACTTTAAATATGGCTCAGGCGTGATATACTATTTAATTTTCCACTCCAACCATACTTCTGATATATTAGCTTCTATGGGATGTTATTTTTAAAATTCTATTGTCATGTATGGATTCTTAATTTTGTAAGCCCATTACATGTTGATATTTTTTTCTAGATATCATATCAATGACAGTTAGTATTATCTCAATCTTTCATACGTAGTAAACACCTTCTCATTATTCATCTCTGTGAGGTATTTTAGAATCCAACCCTCTTTACAGTAAGCTGCCTTTGAATTGTCTGATACACTTGTATTAAAGTTTCACACCTTGCCTCTACAGTATTGCTTTCCCTGTGTCAAGCTTCTGAAAGTTTTGGTCCCATTCAAATTAACCTTCCTGTTTACAAGAGATAGCATGAGAGCCTTTTTCTGATAACTTCCCATATTATATCATATGCTCCTTGCTGTATAAGATGTCCTAGGCACTGGTCTTTCACAACTCAAGGCTGTCTCTAGGGTTGACAACAGGTCCCACCTCTTAGGGTTTCCATCTTCATTTGAATCTCTTCCCTCCAAAACTACGCTGGCTTCTTAGGCAAGCTACTCCTCCTTAGGCTGCGCTGGTTGACTTGGTCAACCTGACCTTGTCCTCATACACTTGGCCCCTTTCACACTAGGAGGTGTAAAATAAGCTACTCAAAAGTTCCATTTTTACATTAGGAAGTGTTTTATTCATGTTAAGAGGCCTCCTCTTCCTTTTGATTCACCTACTACATAAAATGAGCAAAAATTAATGTTCCAATTTATTCATGAAAATTTTGGAACATTACAATTTCTCCTAAAGTTCTGATTTGGATTTTGATTTCTGTTTTGGGGAACAGATTGGTTTTCTCTAGCTTGTGTTCTCTCAAGTATGCTCATCTTTTTCATCATTTCTTCCATCATCCTTTCCATTTTTAAGCTAGATGTGGAGGGTACATATTCTTCCCTAAATGATACTTTCTTCTCATTCCTCATCCTGGCCCTTTTCTCCATCATATTTATTTCCACAACTAAGGCTCCTTTCTGCATATCTTCTAAAGTCAAAGGATCTCTCTCTCTCAGTTGATAGGCCATTTCAAGATCAAATCCTTCAGGAATTTTTTTTAAAGCTGAGCCTTGTGGAGGTTTCAAGTCTGGGGGCAGTGCATTATAAACACTATTGAACCTAGTGCAATAATTTTGGACACTTTCCCCAATGTTTCTTTTGAGATTGTTGTAGTATGAAAGTATTTGGAGGAGTTTTTTCCTAACTTCCCATTTTTTTAAGAATAACTGATGGAAGGCTTGGAGGTCATGAATACTATTAGGGGTTAAGCCTTTGAACCATTTTCTTGCTTCTCCCCCTAGACTTTGAGCAAACAATCTGAGTTTGACAGTTTCATCATCAATCTCATTCCTATCAAAATAGTCATTCATCTTGTCCACATGTTGTGAAGTAGTAGTAGTACCAATGGCATCAAATAATGGTATCTTGGACTGATAGTCCTGTGGTAGATTGACTAAAGGTAAAGGAAGGACTAGGGGAGCATACCATGTTGCCATGATAGGAGGATGTGGAAAAAGTGTGGGGTTTACAGGTGGAGGATGTTGAATGGGAGGGGGTTGATGAAATGGTGTGGTTTTAATAGTGGATGTGTAGATAACAGAAGTGGAGGGACCAACAAGAGATTGTTGAGCAGATCTAGAATGAGAGAAACCAAAATTATGAAGGAAATGAAAATCAGGTGGAGTAGTTTCTCTGATACCAGGATTTTCACTTCTATCTTGGGATGTAGGTGAAAGCTCAAAATCTATCTGATCTATATCCTCAAGTGACCTAGTTCTGAATGGGTTTCTTAAGTCAAATTTTGAATCTTGTAGAGCTGCAAGGTTTTCAGGGACAGAATTAGCTCTATGGAGTGACCTAACAATAGTTGAAGTTTTGGCCTTAGGAGATTTCCTAAGGATTCTTTCAGGATTATCAACTATCTTAGGAGGATTTGGGTCAGGATTGGCTCTAGTATGGACCCTTATAGAAGCCACAATGTTGTGTTTTAGACCCACTAAGAAGAAAATTTTAACCAAATATGACAATCTTCAGTAGGCTAACTGATATTTTAGCAAGAAAAATTTAATCCTTAAAGCCTTCTTAACTAAGTTTGAATGATGTTATGATAAAGGGTTTCCCAGTGGAGTCTTTAGGTATTTTTAGGATTGTGGAGTCACCAGGTGGAAATTTTTAGCTTTAGAAGGTAAAGTGTTTTATGGTCCACCACCATTAATAGGTTCGAATACCAAAGAAAATCAGCATGCCTACTAATCTTCAGTGGAGTCACCAGGTGAAGAGTTTTTACTTGATTTCAAGGCTTTGAAATTTGTTCACCATCAACAATCAAAATCACTCTAGGCAGACACTTAGTTCATTGTTGAAAATGGGATTATCTGAGTTGTGGTTATCTATTACTTCAGAAAGTCCCCATTATGGTCGCTAGAAAATGTTAGGTCTCTATAATTTAGCAGAGTGACAAGACTAAACGTTGCAGAGACTACAACAAAAACCACTTTGGGATTCTAGGATCTAGCCCTCCTGAATCCAGAGAGGGATCTCTCATAAGTGCAAAGATTGATTTATCTTTAAAGGATTTAGTATGATATTAGGCTAGTTATTAAGAACAAGGGTTTTTTGTTTTGTTTGGTTGGTCCGGTATGATATTTAATTGGATGGAATATCAAAAAATGAAAGGTTTCAAAAGAGGTGAAGATGCAAGTATATTGAGAAGTATTCAACAAATAGGATTAACATGAAATAGCTTTAAACCATTGGGCAATGGAGTCACAAAAGGGTTTAATTGTACAACAATTTCAAGAGTGGTCCAAGGGGCAAGTCATCTATATAAAAATATCCTTTAGATTAAATGATGGAGTGGAACATTAAAAGTGCTGAGAAGGTGGAAAAAGCCAATAATTTCAACAAGGATTTATCAACTTTCGATACAAGAAAATCCTTTCTAAGCAACTGTTTGAAACCAACCAAAGACAGGGCTAACCATAAACTTCTTTGGAAAAGCTTGTATTAAAGCTAACTTATTAGACAAACAATCCAGTAATCCACATGATGACTTACAGAAGGGATGAAAACTGATAAGAAAATAAAGTGCAGCTTAAGATCAAGCAAGATGCATTAAAATCAAATCCTGCTTTAGCATACTCTTAGGGAAACCTTCAAACAAACTTTGGAGAAAGAACTAGAAGTCAGGGAAAACCATAAACTTTCTAGTTTAACTCTACTTAGCATGTAATGAAAATATCATTCAAGAACTTCCTCTCAAGTTTTTCACATCAAGACATGGACTAACCAACATTCCTTGATAATGTTTACACTTAACTTAATTCATTCTTAAATACACAATTGGAGGAAAACATAAAGATAAAGCTTATCAGTGAGAGTAGGGTACTTTTAATAGTAAATCCTAGCTCTATATTTGTTGTTCTTTATTAGAGAAAAGTGAACAAAATGGCATACATGAAAGGAAAACAATAACAGTAAGAGGTACTTCACCAATGATATGGACCAGGATCCCAAAAATCAGCTTGTATATTGATTGTCAATCCAGTTACATACTTCAAGTCCAATGTTTCATCACAGCAACAACTTCTCTTCTCAGCCTAACTTCTTCAATAAATTAACAAAGCTTCAGAGCTTCAGAATTTATTTACATTCAACAATGATTCGATACAAAAACTATTACATCAGAAATCCAATAACCAACCCTTTACAATGTGCTCCTCAAGGAGATTTTATAATAAGATGAAGAGGTGGGATGAAAGAAAAGATCTCTAGGTCAATTAATACAAGTTTTAATGCTTCTCTGTCTTTGAGAAACTCAACAGAGAAGATTTATGATATTTATTTGTATTAATTTTTTTTCATTAATTTTTTAGGCTACTTGGCAGATTTTGTTGACTTTAAAACTCTTTAGGTAAGCTGGCAATAACTCTGGACAAAATATCACTGAATTGGCAATAACTATGCCTTCTTTTGATTTATGAAAGCTGTAGGTGGCTCTTTGGTAGCTGAAGAGGATTCAATTAGCCTCTGATGTGGCAGTGGAGGCCTTTCGGACTGATATATCTCTTTGTTTTTCCTTAAAACACCTTTAATCTGCTTTTGGTCTCTGTTTAGGCTTAATTAGGCCCTGATCTTCATTTCCGAGTCTTTATCCTTTAATACTATCTTTATCTTTGTGGATTAGGCCTTTGATTCTTGAATTTATGCCTTAACCCCTTTAAAATCTTCTTTAAAATCTTTATTCTTCACTTTATGCTCTGATTTTCACCTTTGGCACTGATACTCTTTCTTTATTGATGTTTACTGTGTTTTTGTTGTTTTGCAGGCGCGCAAAAGGTTTACACAAGTGGAGGGGTTTGTTTTAATGAAAGGCCCCTTGGATCCCTTCATGTACTGAAGGTTAGGAATCTTCATTCCTGACCTTCGTTCTATTTTTAAAACTTTGGGAAAAACCCATATAACCTACAAAAAACAAACAAAATCATGAAAATCCTGCTAAAATAGGTTTAACAGCTACTTTGGAAGTTTGGCCGTGAGGTTAAATCAGAACCGTTGGATTAAAATAATCGACGGTTGAGATTAATTGATGGGGGTTGCTTGGAAAAATAGATGGATGGCAAGTGCACAGGGGTGAAATTAAGTCTGGACCGTCCGATCTCAGAGATCGACGGTTGAGATTTAAGTAGAAAATAACATTGTGGAGGACAGTGGTTTGGCGGAAAACCATTAATGGTTTTCGCGCTGGCTCTTGGGGGGAGTGGTTTTCCTAAAAAAAATGCGATTCCATTCATCTTGCGACACGTGGATTTACAAAACCACCTATTTCGTGTTTTTTTTTGGCGTTAACTTGCGGGCGCAAAAAAAACACAAAACACATTGTCAACCGTCAGATCGGAGGACCCAGATCCGACGGTGCAGATCGCACACGACGGTAAAAGTTGCAGGTTAAATAGGTAAGCGGGGCCCATGATGACGTGTGGTATTTTGTCATGGAGTGGGTAGGTTAATTGGCTATCGGGTTTAATCTCGATTGTCGGATTTTTTAGATGGAAGGTCAGGATTAGAAGAAGAGATGGGTTGTATGAATGGAGGAAAAGGTAAGGCAGGGGATTGGGTGGAAAGATAAGGTGCGATGGCCGTTGATCTGTGTAGATCAATGGTCCACATTCATTCTTAAAATTGAACTATCGGGGTGAAAAAATAGAAGGGAAATAAGCTTTCGGAAAGGGTTTAAGGCCTTTAGCACCCGACTGCAGGGCTTTAGGTCACATGAGGAAATGGGTTTTGAAGGAAATAAGCCCTCGGGGGCTTATGACCTATATAATGTAAAAAGGGTGTTTTTAGGCCAAAAACCAGGGTTTTTAAGCCAAAATGTGGGTTCTGATAGGTTAAAGGAGGAATTATTAAATCAAATAAAAGGGAAATATAAGGTTTAAAGGGGTGTTTTGATGATTTTGAAGGTTAAATGAAGGGTTTTTAGAAGGATTTTTATGAAGGGGACAAGGGTAAAAATGGAATTGTTTGGGAGTGAAAGGTAGAGGTAAATGATGGAAAATGGAGTTTTTAAAGCAATTTTCTCTTGTAAAACAATGGGTACTTTAGGATTATGAGGGAAACAACATTGAAGATTAACTTAAAGGGTAAATATCTTCATAAGACTTTAAGAACTAACAATTTGGTCATGAATTGTTTCATAAAGGCTAAAAGAGATTTAGCCACCATTTGATATGGAAAATTTTATAGGTGGCTAACACCTTGCACCATAAAAAATGAAGAAGGGTCAAACCTCTGGAACACGCAGATCTCCCAGAGAAAAGACTCCACGATTGCACCTTTAGTGGGAGAGAAAATGAAGAAGCCTATGGCCAATGAAGTTGTTGAAGTAGCCCCATTATCATGGTTGCCAAGCTATATGGCGTCGCGCAAACCTACTGTCAAAGAAGCACACGAAGAGGTTCAAACAATTTGAACAAAGTATGAGTAGAAAATCATGGACCTCCAAACCAAGTTGCAACTGGAGACACCACCAAAGGTTCACGCAAATGGGGAAGCATAAGTAAAATAGGCACATGATAGAATCGCTTCTGCGGTCACCCAGTGTGACAAGCCCTTGAACGAGGCCATGGACATTTGGGCCTCTGTCTAGAATGATCTGGTTGTGCATCAGCTGCATGACGCAGTCAATGAAAAGGAGAAGTAGTTTGAATAAATCCGCATAGTCGCACCTACTTTAGTCCTTACATAGAGACTTACTCGTATGTAAGAAGGCCAAAGAATCCAAGCAGATATTGCAGACTTGCACTGCAAGGAACATTTGCTGTGTTAGCCCCCCATAAATTTTTTGACAAGAAAACAGGGGGCTAAAATTTTTTTGAGCCTTCAAGGAATGCATTTCCCCTGAAAACACATCATCCTTGAAGCCTCCTTGTGCCTTTTTCCTTTGATAAAATCCCCTCTACTGATTTCCATTATAAAGCCTCTCTATTTGTGAAGAAATGCCCAAAGGCCTCCTTTTCCCTCTTATTTCGTTCCCTCTAAGCCTTTGTTTTCATCCTTTTTCCTTCCCCTTATAAATCCCCCACTTACCCTCTAAATCCTCCCAAAACCCCCTTAAAATTCTACCCATACCCCTTGTTTGGTCTAATTCACCCTTTTTCCCTCTATCGTTCCCCTTCCTAACCTCAAAAATGCAATAAAATTGGCAAAAACCCCACTTTTCACTTTATATTAGGGCTTAGCCCCTTTTCCACCAGCCCCTTTAAACCACTTCCCCATATGCCCATGCCCAGGACCAAGCGATTAAGCTCTGGGCGCTAATCGCAATCGCAACGTTCATGCGGGCGCGTTTCTGTGTTAAACCAGGAAATCCCGATGCGATTTAAGTTTGGTCTGAAGCCCCGTGCCGTGATCTCCACCATTGATCCATATAGATCTGACGACCAACGCTTATCCCGTGGTGCACCCATAGCCCCTCCCATTTCACCCCTCTGATTGCTTCAGAACCGTCGATCTGCCTCCAGATCAGACGACAGTTGCCCCATCACACTCCCGCTCCAAATCGCAATCGCAACTTTCGTTGCGTTACCCCTTTGTTCCACTGCGATTGCGATCTCCCGATCACAATCTCCGCCGTCGATCCATGATATGATCCAATGGTCCAGCAATAATCATTGCGCACCCCGCCACTCCTCTCCATCTCCCTCCGATTGAATGTGGGCCGTTGATCTGGTCCCCAGACCCAATGGCTAGTGCTCAATCGCGCTCCCACTTCCGATCACAATCGAAACTTTCACTGCGTCACTCCATTGTCTCCCCCCGATTGCGATTCCCCGATAAAATCATAGCTGTCCATTCATCCGAGATCAACGACCCATATTGCATCGCGTCTTCCCCCATGTCTCTTCCATCGGTCCTTCCCAAAGGCTCATCTTTTAACCTCCGCCGTTGATCTCCTCCTAAGATCTAACGGCTCAAAAATAATCGCCCTCTGCTCACGCCGGGGCCCACATCATAAGCCTCATTTCATTTCCATAATTTTATTTGTAATAAGGCCAAACCTTATACTTTTTCATTTTTCACTGAAGGCCTTTTCCTCCACCTAATTGCGTATTAACCCCTCCATCCGTTGATCCCGACTGTTGAACTTCGTCTGTTCCTTCGATTGGACGGTCTGCGGCCCTTTTCACCAAACTTTCGCTGGCTCTCTTCTCCACCATTCTGTAGTGATTTCCATTGGTTTTCCACCTGTGTATATCATCTCTGCCACCATCCCTCCGGCCTCTGCAACATTTCTCCACCACTGCCTGGGTTTTGTGACAAGTTTATCTCATTGTGCAGGGGTCATAGAGAGGCCATTACAGCCGCCAAGTGAAGCAGCAGAGACGGATTTTGAAGGGATTTACGCCCATAGTTGAAGATTAACAATTATAATCCCATGTTCAAAGAATCAAGGTGCAGTTTGAAGACTTAAGCACGCAAAGGGTCATATCCGCGTTTTAATATCAGCAGAATGCATTCCTCCAGGAAGGACATTTATCTACAGCATTCCTCATATCTCCTTGAGCCCTGAAACAGTTAATGACCCTGACAGAAGCTTATTTAAGACTGTCAGATGATGGTTATGGAGGTATGGAGCGGCCTGCAGACCCTTCCACCCAGTTCATCAATTCCAGAAGGCAGCGCAGAGGGCCAAACAGCCAGAAGGACTTCACAACACATCCGTGGTCAATCTCGACCTGAAAAACACTCCCGAAGTAGACTACAGGGTACACATAGTGCTGCAGAGCCATTAAGCAGTATGGGCGTGAATGTTTCCACCATCCTGTATTAATGACATAGATTAAATGTTCATCTACTTTTGTTATTCTTGTCTCCTATAAGAATTCCCGAGAACATATTGAAAAGGTTGTTGTTCGGTTGTTGTTGATTTGCTGTTAGAGGGATTCATTTGGACTGTTAGAACAGTCTTGGGAGGGATTAGTCAAGTAGTTGTTATGTGGTAGGCTGGGAGGAGAAGTCTGGACTGTATTATTCATTGAGCTCAGAGTATGTGACTGGTTTTGCATCAATTAATCAAACACATTTCACAGGATCCTGGTCTATTACTATTGGTGATGTTTTTCTAACACTGTTTATTACATTCTCATGCTGTTTCATTTTTTGCTGGCTTGCATCAGAAATATGGCATAGGATTTACCCTTGTTAGGTACCCTATGTCTCTTCTCTCCTTGCCTTTAATGTTTTTTGCTGTTTAGTTCTTCTTGTTGGGTTCAAGCTGGAAGATTTGGGAACACTGGGGATTAGAGCTAGCCCTGTCCACTAGGATCCTTGTACGACCAGCTGACCTTTCTAAGATCTCTTGCTGGTGTCAAAGCATTGAAGGTTCAAAGTACTTCTTTGATCTATAGACCCTGGCTCTGTTAAACTTATCTTTGTTTTCCCTTGGAGCATGCTAAAGCTGACTGGAGTTAAATGACCTCTGGTCTGATCTATAAGCTGCCCCTTTGTTCCTCCTTTGAAAGTTTCCTTTGAGTATGTCCAAGCAGGTCTGGAGTTAAATGACCTCTGACCTGATCTATAGATAGAAATTGGGCATCTTTCCTTCTTTCACTTTCAATCCTTAATGTTCCATCCCACCATCTAATCTAAAAGATCCTTTAGTATTAGATGACTTTCCCTCTGAAAGATTTGGCTAGTTGTTGCATGTAATTACCTTTCATGACTCCATAGCCCAATGGATGGCACAGTCTTGACCTATCCTCTTTGCTGAAACATCCTACTACTTTTTTCATTTTCTCCCATTTCTTTCTTAGTATATGATCACATACTCAGCCCAGCAACCAACCAAATCATTTTAAACCCCCCTCTATGCTTCATAACTAGCCTAATACCTCATCTTGAGCTTTCAAAGATATATCATTCTTTGTCTTATTGGAGAGATCCCTCTCCTGGTCTAGGAGGGCTAGATCCTAGGGCCCCAAAGTGGTTTGATGTTGTCTTATCTTTTGGTATTTCCAAATCTGCCAAAACATAGGAACCCCAACATGCTGAAAGAATGCATGCAATCGTGGGCAGAGAAAGCACTGTAACTATTCCAAACGCTGGAAAATACCTTCAAGATTATTCAGAAGACTCATCACAACATGGAGATGGTCATTGAGGGGCCTACTACAAACAATATGGTTGAACAAGCGTAGGGTGATGCAGCGCAGAGCCTCTAGTTAGTACTCCCTCTCTAGCCTTCTTTCAAGACGCTCAAGGATAAAACCAAGGAGAAAATGCCTTAGTGAATTGGGACGAGTCACATGTTTTTGTTTGGGGCCTATTTGATCCAGGTGGATATCGGTGGTCACCCACCTATTCCATTTGGACCCGCACCATCGATTCTTTCAGCCTTCACTGTTAGCACAACTTACTTTTTTTAGCAGGTTTTCAGGTCCTGCACTCCTAGAGCCATTTTGGGGACTTAATGATACAAGTGGATATTGGTGGCCACCCACCAATTCCATTTGAACCCCCACCATCAGTTCTTTTATTTTGTAAGTTTCAACACAACTTACTATTTTTATCATATTTTCGGGTCCTGTACTTCCGGAGTCATTTTGAGGCCCTAAACAATGCTTTTTTGGAAAACCGAAAGCAACATGGGTCTATAAGCTGATGTTTCTCACTCAAAATTTTTATTCCTCGAACATATATTTCTAAAGAGGTATGGAGCACGTCAAACGGAGATCGTATGTCAAATTTACATCCCTGGGAAGTTGAAACACCAATTTACCCAAACGGGACCCACATTTTTGGTGCTTCATTTCCTAAGGTTAGGTTTTTGGATGTTTAGGGTTTTACATTGTTTCTCAACAATAAATAGGATTTTGAACCTCATTTTAACATAGTTCAAGGGCTTGCAGCTGACACATCTCTTCTTAGGGATATGCTACTAGTTCCCTAGCTCATTTATTTCCATTATTTCTATAAGCATGTTTCAGTCAATTGTTTTGTAACACAGTTCAAAGGCCCGTAGCTGCCACATCTCTTATCAGAGATAAGCCTACCAGCACCCTAGCTGTTTATTTCTATTATGGCTATATTGTAACACAGTTTAGAGGCCTGTAGCTGCCACATATCTTCTCATAGATAAGCTACCAACGCCCTATCTGTAAGCATATTTCAGTAATTTGATTTTAATAAAAGAAAACTTTATTTCCATTGCATATATGTACTTATGGTTATATGTGTATTTTTTTGCATTCCTACATAAATCCGGATCAGTGGTATTAGAGGGGTCTTCTTTTCCTTTATTTTTCTTTTCATGTCCCCAACGCGACCAGGGTATAAGTAGTTCAACCTCAAGAACCTCCATGACCCCTCCATGGCAGAAGGAATGAAAGATGAGGGAGTAGGAGATCCTATCAAAATCTTACTCGAGGAGGCCCTCGAGAAGCAAAGGTATGCGATCATGGATAACTTTGCCCAGATCCTTCAACGGCTTCCCATTGGCGGCACATCTACATCCAGCATGTTTGCCAACAAGTCTGCGACAACCTGGACAAATCTAATACCAAGTTTAGCAGAATTTTCCCCTCATGGAGGAACTTAACGCAATGGGGACCATTTCTTCTTAAGGAGGGAGGAATGATATAGGTGGATATCGGTGGCCACCCACCTATTCCATTTTAACCTGCACCATCAATTCTTTCAGTCTTCACTGTCATCACAACTTACTACTTTTAGCAGGTTCTCCGGTCTTGCACTCTCGGAGCTGTTTTGGGGACTTAATGATCTAGGTGGATATTGGTGGCCATCCACCATTTCCCTTTGAACTCCCACCATCAATTCTTTATGTTTGTAAGTTTCAGCACAACTTACTATTTTTAGTAGTTTTTCGGGTCCTGAAATTTTGGAGCTATTTTGAGGCCCTAAACAATGCTTTTTGGGAAAAAAGGGAGCAACATGGGTCTATAGATCAATGTTTCTCACTCAAAAGTTGTATTCCTTGAACATATCTTTCTAACAAGGTATGGAGCGTGCACACGGAGATCGTATGCCAAAGTTACGTCCCTGGGAAGTCGAAACACCAATTTACCCAAATGAGACCCATAGTTTTGGTGCTTAATCTCCTAAGGTTAGGTTTTTGGATGTTTAGGGTTTTACATTGTTTCTCAAAAATAAATAGGCCTTCGAGCCTCATTGTAACACAGTTTAAGGGCTGGTAGCTAACACATCTCTTCTCAGGGAAACGCTACTAGTGCCCTAGCTTATTTATTTCTATTATTTCTATAAGCATGTTTTAGTCATTTGTTTTGTAACACAGTTCAAAGGCCTGTAGCCACCACACCTCTTCTCAGAGATAAGCCTACCAGCGCCCTAGATGTTTATTTACATTTTTTCTGTAAACAAATTTCAGTTCTGTAACATAGTTCAGAGGCCTGTAGCCGTCACATCTCTTCTCAGAGATACGCTACCAGTGCCCTAGCTAGTTTATTTTAGTCATTTGATTATAATAAAATGAATAATTTTTTCTGCTACATCTCTATGCTTATGGTTATATGTGTATTATGTTGTGTTCCTGCAATAAATCTGGATCACTGTTGGAGCGGGGTCCCTTGAGGCACAAGTTCCAAAGACACTTTTTTGTATGTTTGTATATGTGCGCTGCGCAAATGAAGTCAAAGGGATTTTTGCCCTAATTTTGGATGTAATTAGGCTTAAATGTAAACTGTGGGCCTCAAACCATGGTTTGAGACCATAGTATCTACGCACTGGGCATATTATAAATAGATAGAGTATGTCTAAGCTAAGTAGTGAAGTCTAAGTTGGTGATATATTCATTCTTTGATAGTAATTGCGTATGTAAGGCTTTTTGGGTTGGATGAAAGGCTCCTGCTGATCATTTGCACGAAGACCTAGTCCTAGATGTGTGCGGAGTCTGTTGGTTGTGTGCGTGGAAGGGTTTGTAAGGGCGTTATAAGGGTTTTGGAAGGACATTTGATGTATTGATAGATCTAAAAGATAATAGAAAGAACATTTTTGGTGAATCTCTCCATGTTATGTGTCTATATTAACTATTTATGCTCTAATGAGATCGCAATCTCTGTTTACTTATTGATGAATGTGTGAAGCTGTCTAATATGATTATGCATGATTATTGATGATTAATAAATCTGTTAAGTTTTTACCTTGATTAAGATATAGATCTAGTTCTGACCTGTTATTTGCGCTAAAACAGACAGTATTTCTGTGGTATTCTATTGATAATTACGCATTTTTTGTGATTCTGATAGAAAATTTTGCGCACACCTATACACGATCACTTAGGGTTTTGTTGAGGACCACTTCATTAAATTCTATCTCAGGGTGCGGAAACCTAGTTACAAGTGACCCCCCCATACTGCTTCGGGTGAGACTTTGGTCTACGCAAGCAGATCGTTGCCGAAAGGGCTAGTAGTTGGAAGGTTTGTTGGTTTATCTATAAAATCTGAACTTGGGTCAGGACCCCTCAAGATAACAAGGATTAACCATAGCTTGAATAAGCTGGTTAACCACATAACATATATTTTTTCGCGTGTTGACCAAATACATGAGTGAACCCACAAGATGCCTATAGATTCATCTACTACTTCGCCTGAAGTAGCAACCTCCTTGCTCCAATTTCCTACTATAGGAGTCTCTATGGTTTTTCTGCCCTCCATGTGGAACTTCTTCAAAATCTCATTATCATACTTTCCCTGAGATACAAATAGCTCCCGATCTCTTTGCCAAATTTCCAATCCCAGAAAATAGTGCAATAGCCCCATGTCCTTTAGCTGAAATTATCTTGCAAGATCCTCTTTGAAAGACTTTATGACCTACTCATCACCTATCAGTATCAAATCATCGACATAAAGTACAAAGATAAAAAGTTAACCTTCTACCACAATACGATAAAGGTGCGCATCTGCTCCACTCTTAGTGAATCCCAACCTGGTGAAGTAGTTGTCGATCTTGGTGTACTAAGAACGAGGTCATTTTTTTAGTCCATACAATGCTCTCTTGAGTTTGCACACATGAGAATATTTGTCAAAGGCCTCAAAACATTCTGGCTGCTAAATGTACACCTCTTCCTTAATTACTCCTTTGAGGAAGACTGTCTTTACATCCATCTGATGTATCTTCCATCCCATCTGTGATGAAAGTGAAACGATGGATTTGATTGATGATTACCTTGCGAATGGTGAAAAAGTCTCATCGTAATCAATCCCCTCCACCTGAGAGAACCCTCTGGCCACAAATTTTTCCTTGTGTTTCTCCACACTCTCATCTGCTTCCCGCTTCACCTTGTAGATCCTTTTGGATCCTATAATTGACTTCCCCTATAGTCTTGGGAAAACTTCCCATGCATTTTTTATGATAATTGAGTCATACTCCTCAACCATGGCATCAACCCAAATTGGTTGCTGCACTTCTTCCTCGAAAGAGGATAGATCTATCTATACACTCTCACTCATAATATCCATGTAGTTAGTGTACCGCCCTAGGGACCTTCTTTGCCTGTGCTGTGATGTGGGTGATCCAACATTTTTTATAGCATCAAGAAACAACCTATCAGTCTCTCTGGTGTGCTTCCTTCTATCTCAGGATGTCTCTACATGAGTGGTTGCTTCCACTCTCTGTTATTATGCTTTTAGTTGCTACACATATTGAGGTTATTCTTTTGTAGCCAAGAGCTCCTCAACTGCATGCAACTGAAGCTCCCTGTCAAGGGAAATTTGCATGGCCTTCTCTTCATTGAATTTCACATCTCTTCTGAACACTATCATCCTGTGTGTTGGAAAGTACACCCGATAGTTGTGAGGTGTATTGGTGTAACCCACAAATATTCCTAACTCAAATGTTATATCTAGCTTCTTCTTGGAATCTTTGGTCACATGGTAATAAACTGATGAACCAAAAAATTTAAAATTTGGCACATCTGGTTTCTTACCTAAAAAAACTTCCTCAGTTTACTCTTCCCAAGTATTCGATGAGGACTTCTGTTCTATAAAATTATTGTTGTGTTGCATGCTTTAGCCCATAGATGCATCAGTAGGCCTTGATCATGCACCATCACTTTTTTTCTCCCACAATAGTTTTGTTCTTCCTTTCTGTCACCCCATTCTGCTTTGGGTTATGAGGTGCTATCAATGCCCGTCGAATTCCTTCTGAAAAATAAAAGTTATTGAATTCATTCGATACATATTCCCCACCATTGTCACTTCTGAGAGCCTTCACCTTCTTCCTTGCATATTTCTCAAAAAGTTATTTGAACTAACAAAACTTTGAGAACATCTGATCTTTCTTCTGCATGAATAATATCCAACACTTGCGTGAAAAATCATCTAGAAAAATCACATAATACCTATGTTTTTTTGAGGAGGCTATTGAGAATGGTTCATACACATCTGAGTGAACTCTCTCAAGGATTTCCTTTGCTAAAATTTCCTTAATTTGAAAGGTTTCTTTGGTGTAATTCACCAATGTACACCCTTTGTATGTATCTCACTGCTCAAGTGCACCCTTGGGAAGTCCTGTAGAAATATGTTGCATGATCTTCAAAGTCCCATGGTGTATATGGCCCAATATTTTGTGCCATAATTCACCAACGTCTAAGATCTACACCTTCTCTGCTTTAGTTCTCAAGGAAACACATTCTTCTACATACAATTTGTATAGTTTCTTTACTCGAACCTCAATATTCTTAACCTGTCACGTGGCGTTGTGACGAAGGAAGGAATTTCCTTTGCTAAATATCACATCATAGCCATGGTCTTCCAACATAGAAACTGAAACTAAATTCTTCTTTAAACCAGGAACATACATGACATATTTTAATTTGAGAGGAGTAACAGAATCCCTCTGAAATGTAACTGTACCTATGTCAGTCACACTATACGTTCCATCATCTCCCATCTCGATGTGCATCTAGAGATCATTCTCCTCCAAGTTACTGAATAATTATTTGTTTCTAGTCATATGGAATGAAGCTTCACTATCTAAGTACCACACTGAACCCATCATTGATGACACCATGCATTCGATGAGGATGAAATACAACTCGAACTATGAAGCAAGTGCTTCACTTGCTGCTCCTCTTGAGGGCTTCATGCCAGTCTTCTTGTATAGACACTTTTTAGCATAGTTTCCAAGCTCATGACATTGAAATTTTTTTATCTTTGACAAGCCTCTCTTCTTTCCTGCTTGACCAAAATCTAATTTAGAATGCAAGACACAATTCTCCTCATCATCAGTCTTTGATGAGGATCGATCTTGGGCGTTCCACTAAATCTCTTCTTATACCAAGTCAGAGCGCAATCGTGTAATGCCCCCTTCCAACATATATTCAAGTAACCATACAACCGAGGTAAACATGTGATGAGATGCTACTAATATGATATTTAACCTCCTATATGACCTTAAGGAATTTGAACCAACATAAACACCAGAAACACACCTTACGCTGCATCATTGACATCCTTAGGAGGTAACCCAACCGCGATGTTCCCTGAGGGGGGACTAGTTTTTATCCCATTTGAGACTGAGATGTGGGCTTGTAAGGGAAAGGGAGCGGATCTAGACACTAGAGATGCGGGCTAGCCTTGTTAAGGTAGTGGCTCAGACCCAAAAAACAAATTTCTGAGCTCGAATCTAGGATTTGTGCCACATTTTTAGCCCCTGAGCCCAGGTTACTGCCCATAATCTCATGAAAATTCAAGAGAGGGTAAATAACATTAAAAAAAATATGGAAGCAATCAAATCATCAGGAACTCATCCGAACCCACCGAACCATGATAGGAATTTCGCAAACATGTCACAAACACAACAACTATAGGTATAAACAAAAGATATAAACAAAGGGGTCTCTTTCTTATATGAGAATGGATAAGAAGCATTTCTCCCCTACATCATAGGATACCATACAATAATTTTTACCATATATACATTTTTCATTCATTTACCGGCAAAAACATAGATAGGTTCATAGATAATAATCACTGATAAAATACATGCTTATTACCAACATAATAACAACAGAAAATTCCATGTATACAATAGCAATGAAATCCATACATAAACTTATATATTTTCATACCAAATACAAGAAAAATGAGTTATTCATTACTGAATGTAAAATCCAACCAAAGATGGGACTTCCAGGTTCCACTTGAACATAGACATGGCTGAGCCAAATCTCACTTCAGCCAGCCAGCCCCATGCCATATTCCAAGCTTGAAAGTGGGATTTATCAATTACATCAATCAACACCAAACCATGGCTTGAAAGAAAAAACTGTATGGTGAGCCCTGGTATTGCACCAAGAGTGATGCAATTCCTAGAGGCTAGTCAACTTTACTTTATCAATCTAGGGTTCGTACAAACTTGGAGGTGATAGTGCTATATGCACACTTATGAATGAAATCTAAGACTGGAAATAAGTCATGACCATTAATCTATCAATAGTGAAAGAAAATACTCTAGATCATAATGATTCATTTAGCTATCTATAAGAAAGAAAAATTCACACTTAAGCTAATGCAAGAAAGGAAATTAAACTAAGTGGCATTCATAATTTAGATTGCTAAATTGAACTTGCAGAAAGGGAAAATAATCTAGGCACACATGTTGAACCAAATGAGTAATTGAGTTATATTTATCTTATCCTTAACTATTATTATTAACAATGCATCTATCCATGAGCTAATCACAATTTTAAATGACTTTGTTTTACAACAAAAGAAGGAGGCACTAAGGTTAACTAAGAGGATCCTTGACTAATGGTTTCAGAGCTGAAGGTGTGTTGGAGGCTGGGCTAGGCTTAGATGAGGTGAAATAGTGATTTTGGGCTGAAGGGGTGAGTGGTTGACACTACTACATGATCTGCTACATGATCTCCTATAGTGCTACAAGATGTCATGAAATGCTACTAGAAACATGCCGAGGGTAGTTTGAGGCTAGAAGTGGTGAGGAAAGGGTTGGAGAGATGGAATGAAGGTGTATATAGGTATATGAAGGGTATTCAACCCCTTGTTCAAGCTCATAATTCTTCACAAATCCTGTCTTGCACCTCCAAGGTGGATCTTGGTGTTGTGGTGGAGATTTCCAAAAACAGGGTTGAATGTGACTTGGATGGAAGCTAGTTGATGAAGGGTGGAGACTGAAGCTAATAGTGCTACGGAATTCCTCCTCTACTTCAAATATTCTAGAAAACTACATGTTCATGCATTCATCATTGACTAGTATATCATAATAATAGTGGAAAAGATGAGTTGAATTTAAATAAACCTACCTATCCATTTGAAATAGAAATATACCTCTACATCTAAAACATGTCCATGATAAGAAATGAAACATATATAAATTTTCCGAGAAATCGTAAGCTAAAATAAATTTTGGTTTATGGTGAAGGTCTTTCCTCCTCAAGCTCCAATGGAAGAGGTGAGAGAGGGAGGCTTTAACACTTAGTTTTGAGATTTTATAAGCTACTGAACATGAAATGGAAATAGATTAACTATTGAAAAATGAAAGAACACACAAGTACATAAGAGAGACTGAGTCCAATGCATTGGGCCCTAACCCACAAGCTCAACTCCCTAAAACTAACTGAGTGGAGAAGAAACCAAATGATCATTATATTTCATAACCAGTATTGTACATAACATATGAAAGTCAGAAATGTCAATTACACAAGCTAAGAGTTATCTAGCTACATCCAAAAATCAAATCCTAGTGAGCTCCTTCTCTGGCCTATTTATCTTAGAGGGTAGCTACCAAAAACTCCCTAAAAATTGGGTGTTTTTCCCATTAGGACTTGAGAGAAGTGGAGCTTGTCTCCCCTTGATCTTCCACTTGCTTGGTTATCTTTGATTTCGAGTTGTTGGAGGAGAATATCAAGGAGATATTGGTTTCCTCTAGGAGTTAAGGAGGTGGTCAAGCCTCCTACAATCACTCCTCGCTGTCTACTCTGGGCCCTGATTGTGCAATCTTCTTTCAAAATGGCATATTCTCCTTATTTTTCTGTAGTTAAACCACACTAGGATTTGAAGTATGAACACCCTTAATACACCATCTTCACTAAGAAACATACGAAAATAATTAAATGTGAGAAAGAGAGAATAATTAGGATAAAAAGGTGAAAATTAACCCCTTAAAATGTCGCTTATGATGGTGCTCATCGTCACCCCCCTATCAAATGGTTGCTCATCCTCTGAGCAACTTAGTCCTCTTTCTGCATATATTTTAGTGCCCTTTTGGCCTCTCTGATATCCCAAGGAATCATGGAAGGAGTTCCCTGAGGAGGATAGAATCCTGCATTATTTTTTTCTTCCTCTCATTCCTTGTTCTCTTCAATTTGATATTTTCCTTCACCCTGTTATTATCCTATAAATCATGGGATCTCAAGGTGATTGGATATTTCATCTTCTTTGCAATTTCATATTGATTTTTTTTTTTCAATATTCAAATGATTTCCAATAAAATTATGAAAAAGAGAAGAAAAGAGGGTAGAAAAAACAAGAGAAAAAGAGAAAATAAAAGAAAACCACAAAAAAAATTTAATATTGAAAGTGATGCAAATTAAAATGCCACTATTCATTAGATAGGTTTGTTCAATCATACAGTGTAATCATGATTGAACAATTTTCAATTTCTCTTGATAGGTTATAAAATAAATGTTTTCCAAACTGTTTAATTTTGGCATATTAGTAGATAGGCAGAAAATAATTGACTCAATGGTTTAATCTAAGTCAATGGAAGAAATAAGGATAGATGTTAGGTTAGAAGTTTAAAAGAAAAGATGTTTTAGGGTCTACAAGTCCAAATGCACCCTGCAAAAGAACAAAAACAAAATGTTAGATTATTATTTTGGGTAGGTAGAGGTGAAGAAAAAAAATAATGGAGGAAATATGCTAATTTTCTTATAAAGTGTAGTTTAATGGTCTCATATTTCTATGGTCGAAGGAGAGAAATCAAAGGACAAAGGGTATTTGCATTCCAAAATATTGGACAAGGGATATGTTCTAAAGATCACGAATTGACATGTATTCAAGAGCTTTATGGCATATTTTATGACATATTTCATTTTATCCTAAGTTCTGAAAAAATTATATTCCCCCATATCCTAACCCCCAAAAACATTTCATTCCCTATCCTAAGTCCTAAACTATACCTCCCGTCACATACATTCCTCGACCCCACCATCACAACACGGTGGGGGTGGGGTGTGGGGGGTCCGAAATTGACTGTATTCAATACCACCGATGATGCTACATGTCGTAGTAAGGGGATGTCACACCCCCCCAATCCCTTATCACTTACCATCGGGACCCCCCTCTGAAAAGTGGTTTCCACTATATTCTAAACCGTCACTGCCTTTGACTGTTGAAGTAACTATTTCCCTGTGTCGTTGTGCCATGACGTCGCCTACATGTACCCTCCATCCTATCAAATCCACTCCCACCAAATACCCGTTGTGCATTCAATTGGTTGGGTCATTTTCCAGTGGGCCTACGCCAAACCAAACAGTCACCCAATCACTTGTTAAATCCGCATTCGATACCCGAATCAAAGTTTTCCTTGCTATTAAATTTAAATTGATACATAGGATTAATAGTGAAGATCGGTGAAGATAGCCTCCGATTATCAACAAACAACTCACAGTGCTCTGCAAGCTTATTCATAGGTCCCCTGCTATTTTTCCCTCCCCATTCTAATCTGCAGAATCCCCCCTTCGAAATTCCCCTCTCTTTTATTCCAATTCTTCTCTACACATAGTGAAAATTTTCATATATTACACAATGCCTCCAAAGACAGATCAACATCCATTCAATCTTATGGTCTACCCTCAGGTGGACCTGGATCACATGGCTTTCACAGATAGATATTTCAAAATCCATGAGACAGAGTCTGAATTATATTTATTCTATGCCTACTTCTAGCTCGAGGAAAAATTGCTTGATGAAGTTGATGATATAGGCCTACGGGAAAAAAATATGCCCTACTATATTTTTCCTAAAACCCATAGCTGTCCATAGTTCCTTTTCTGTTTATCATGTGTAGAGAGAGAGACCTGTGTGAAGCTTGGAATTGGAAACACCCTACACCGGTTCCATTTAATGACCATGTCCTATGGGACCCCAGTAAGAAAATATAATACAATACATATACAAATTTTCTACGAGGCAGGCATGTCCCATGCTCGTGATACTGTGGCTAGTTAAACAAATTTATTTGACAGATACATGTTCAATTTGTGTCACTGATACGGTAGTGATCTTGTGTTTGTTGACGATGACTGCTGACGCCCTCTGGGGCGTTTTTTATTTGACAATAGGGGGAATGTGGTACCCATATGTGTAAACTTGGTATGGCATATAGCTGCGCATTGTATGCATAGGTGTTGGCTGGGACCTTTTGTGTAAGCATTGTTGAAAGAGACACTTATGAAGGCATGGGTCTTTGACGAATTTGATCGAAGTGCAATGGTTGTAAGGTACGATACCATCTTGACATGAAAGCTTTTATTGTAGTCGAATGTGAGGAGGATCGATGACATCTATGGACAATGATGTCTCCCACAGTGCCACCCGAGGATGCCCATTTTATGGAGAGGTGTGATCCAAGGTACCACTTCCTTTTTGGAAAATAGGTGTCAAATTCAACAAAAAGGAAGCCTCAACCGAACGAGGGGTCGCTGACATGAGGGGTTAGGGGCCTGGAGGTGATGGGTTTAACATAGGCATATTGGCGAGGGGTGATTGAAAAATGATGATGGAGATTTAGTGGCCCGAGGTCGGAGTATACTAAGCAACTTGGCAGCAGTCATAGTTATTTCTAGTGGGGAAATCCCTGGAGTCGGTAGGACTTCCAGGGTGGGTAAAAACTGGCTATGAATTTCATGGTGGCTTGTACATGGGGATGTAATACTCCGACCAAGAGTGTTCAAGGACTGCTGCCATGGGAGGAAATTATGAATGAGAGGGTGGGGGACATAGTGCACCATTTGTGGTATTTTTACACTTACCAAAATAATAAAATAATGGGGTTTGGTTTGTACAAAACATAGAGACAGGTACCCCAAAACATGAAAGTGTTCGCTCACTGATGTTGTGAGGAAGGTGTTTTGTTGAGGGTGGGGGTCCCATTGGTTGGTCTCATGTGTGGGGTTGATGAAGCGGATGAAAAAGTATCACAGATGGGATTATGCTGGTGGAGGTATGGTGGGCCAAATGTGAGGCGTGGTAGTGTGCTTTTGATATGGTTATGCAACCTGGTCGTCCGGGAAGGGGGTTTTAATTTGTATGGTAAAACTTGACCTGTATGCATGGTGGATGGATGGGCATGAGGTGCTTCCCAGACTAAAGTGGTATGGCCATGGCGTCACTTTTGTTGTGATATATGGTCTACTGTGGGTGACGAGCGCCATGGAGGGAAGGTTTTATTGACCAATGAGGATGTTTATCATGTGCAAGGTGGGGTGATGATAAACAAGGTTAGATATGTGGAACCTATGGTTTATTTCTAATGGAGAAATGATGTCAGGATATGAAAATTTTACTGGGACTCTATCATGCTGTGGGTTGAATGATAGTTGCTTTGGAACTTTCAGTAGATGGAGTTGTGAATGGTTTTGCGAGCTTTTCCTGCAAAAAAAACTACGTGAAGTGAAAGCATATTCTTTATCAAATATTAATTGAAATTCATGAGCTTTAAAAAATAAGATGAGAGAGGGCATACCTGCTAGCATTGAAAAATTAATTTTTTTGGGAGTGCGATTATGTGGCATTGTCTTTGTTTGTTATGGAGTGTTGATCATGGTGCAACTTACGGTTCAGAGAATAGATGTTCTGATCTCTCGTTATGGTCCTCCAAAGTTTTTGAAAAGGGCAATATATAGGTGAATATGGCCCTAATTCAATTCATTTGTACTTGTTGAGTTCTTGAGAGGTCAGAGGCTTCTGCATAGTAGTTCTTGTCATTGCAGTTAGCCTGAGCACTAAGGATTAGCGATATCATGCCCAGGTAATCTCCATGACATCTTACACTTTAATTTTTTCAGTTTGATGGTGCCGGGGTCCATACAAACCTGGTTTGTATGGATTCTGAGTTTTTTTTGCTCTATATTGCGTGGGCGATCAGGAAAAAGTGCGCCCTCTGTGCGCATTTTCCGGGATAACCGTACTTTATGAACTGTGTTCCCCTTCTTTGGTGCACCTTAAGTGCACCTGTGGAAAATACAGGCACGCCCTAAGCATGCTTGTCTGAGGGACAAGTGCGCAAAAGGCTGAGGCAGAAAAATTTTAATTTTTTCCTATTTTTGATGTTTTTTGATGTTTTTTGTTGCTGATGGGTACCTTTTTGGATGACAGGTTGTTATGGAGGGAGCGATATTGGCGCGAGCTTCGAAATGCATTAGCTTCTGATGCTGGGGTGCACCGTTAGCTGGCGTAATGGGGGCTCCTGAAGTTCATGGAGAATGAGCTTCTTCGGTCGCAAGACCAATTGCTACGTTACTTGATCTGGCATTGGCACAGGAGGCACACCATTTTCGTGCTACGTGGGACAAAACTAATCATCTATCCTGAGATGGATATATATTTTGTGACCTCGTTACTGCCTCATGGCGAGGCACTGAGCTATCCACTCCCTTTTAGGAGAGTGGACCTGGAGAGGTTCCGGAGACGTCACTATGGTGGGGCGCCTCTTACAAACGGGTGCATTAGCCTTGCATCAATGACAGATCTAGTAGAGCGATGTGCTCTGGCAGTGATTGTGCGACTTTTAGGGTCGTTAGCTCCGCATCGAGCTTCAGGCCCATAGGTTGGAGTATTGCACTGGTTGAGGTCCAGGAACTTCTATTATTTTTCCCATTTTTACTATGACGCGATGGTGACACAACTCAAAAAGGTCCACAGTGGATCAAAGTTGTTTGTGTATGCCAGCATTTTGTGCAGCAATATGTACAAGAGGGTAGTGCTGCTGAGACTAGTGGTGGCAGTGCCTCCTCGAGGGCCATAGGAGCCTCGTCTGAGGAGGTGGGCTTCGGTGATGACGTGAGGCAATGGGGGCATGGTGGGGCGTTACTAGAATGCCACGACAGAGGCTTGGCTCGAGGTTAACCCACATATGTTCTTTCCATTCCCATTTGCAGGGATGGACTTCCGAGGGGATCCAGATATGGGTCTCCCTCTCAGTTATGCTTAGGGGAAAACACGTACATTTTTTTATGTTTTTTTCATTTATTTGAGTAAATATGTGTTTATGTGTTTTTATAGTGACACTGACATAGTTTTGGCTACTCTTGCATATGTTGGCGAGGTGGGTCGCCCTGTGGCTTGGTTGGTCGGCCACGGTCCTCTTTAGAGGCCTAGGGGTGATCTCGGAGGGTAGGGAGGGGATGCTGCTGGGGGACTTGGTGGTGGTTATCGCCCTTCAAGAGAGGGCAATAGTTCAGTTGCTGCCGAGGTTGTGGCCGAGCGCGCTCGTGCTGATGCAGTGGTGGCACGTTCAGATATGGTGGAGGCTCGTACTGTGGAACTGACTTCCTAGGTGTCAGTTCTAGAGGATTATTGGGGTCGAATGGATCACTTGACCCAGGGGATGCCTGCTCAAGGTTTTATGGATGATCTTGAGGAGGTATGGCTGGAGACGGCGATGGCCTAGGAGAGGGACTATCGGCCTATTTTATGTCGGGCGGTAGTCTCAGTTGTGACAACAGCTCCAGTGGTGGCACCGAGAGTGGTTGTGGGTCTAGGTGCCCCTCTTGAGGGGGCACCGCCCTAGAGTAGACTTGTACATGGGGAAAGCACCCATTATGAGCATGCTTCCCCTATTTTTTATGACTTTTGTGTATCTTTGCGCTGGCCATTGGGTCAGTGACACTATTTTTGTACTCATACACATACATCATGATATATATATATATATATATATATATATATATATATATATATATATATATATATATATATAGATATATGAGAGACATTTTTTGTGGCTCTACATGTTGTGTCACCTGTTTCAGTTTATAGATGATGTTATGCTGATGGATATCTATATTTTTGGTTTTTTATGTGTGATGGTTTATTCGAGATGCCTTCCAACTTAGGATATTGTTTTCTATGCGATCAACCATTTGTTTTTTACTCCTTGGTACATGTGTGAATGTAATATAGTCAATTTGTATGCTTAATATTTTTGCATGCAAATATTTTCTAAATAGATGTGTTACTCATGTCTCAAATGTTTGGTTTATCTGAAACACTACTGACTGGGAATCGAGGTAGACATGCATATGGCGTATGCCCTGATGAAGGGCGTCACACATAAGTTTGATGACGACATCATATTCTGCATGATTGTTTGTTGTTGAACTGATGCACACATTGTTTGAGCAAAGTGGTGATCGGTTAGGGTGGTAGATGACCCAGGCAGTTGTAGCTAAACTTTGAGACCATATTGATGCTCCATCAACAAATCTGAAATAAGGTTCAAGTTGATGATCCATGGTGACAGTTTGAGCATGTTTAATAAGTCTTTTGGTCAAAAATTTCATTGTTTGGGTTTGTGTACGTTCACTCTAGGGAAGGGCCGTTTTTGCCCTTATGGGTAGAATTTCTTGAGGTAAAGGCCATTGATGGGGTTGTTGAGGCATGTCCCATATGGTTCCATCAAGATGTATGCCCCCTATCGAGGAAATTTTTGATGATGTAGGATCGTTTCCACAAGGTTTCAAACTTTCCTAGCCCTAGGGCTTCTTTTGCGACATCATATCGGAGGACTAGTTCTCCCTTGGTGAATGAGTGAGGGTTGATGTGGCGGTCAAATGATGCTTTTACCCATTTTTTGTGCACCTCATTGTGTTGTGGCAACTGTCGTCAGCTTTTTTCAATGAGCTCTAGTTGTACTAGGTGCTTTTATAGAGGCTGGGTATCATCAAGGAGTTTGATGGCAGTGTGCAAATTTGGGATCTTGCGGAAATCAATGCAAAAGTGCAAAGTACCTTGATCCTTTGTGACAGGAATAAGGTGGAAATCCTGGGATGTGGGGGGTGGATGCAATCCTATTTCCATTATGTGATGATATGAATCACATATGATGAATTGTGTCGTCAGCGTTTGGTGGGGGAAAGAATCTTTGTGATGGGATTTTGTGTGAGCGCAAGGTTGGGTTTCCCGTTAGGATGGTCAATTTCTTGTGGGTGAAAATTGTGCCCGCCACAAAGGTGCCTAAATTTTTCCATTAATGGGCATACCTCTGGTGTGTTATTTTGGCTGGTGAAGATAGTGCATGGTATCACTGTGCCAACACAGTAGATTTTATGGGAATCAAAATTACTCAACGTCCTGGATGTGGACGTTTGGAAAGGATCTATTGTAGAAGAGGTGGTTTTCTTCTTCCACTTCCATGTTGTTGGCTTAGGTGTGTCTGACTCTTTGGGGGAATGTAGAATAAATGATTCTCTCGTTTCTCTTAGCTTGGGGAGGTGCACACATTTAATTGTATGGTGAAAGTGTGAAAAAGTCTAACAATAGGTATGCGTTATGTTCTCTTGGTTAGAGAGAAGTTTCTGAGGGAGAGAAGAGACTATGTGAAAACTATTTGCAAGGGGTTTCAGTTCTCTGCACTGATTGAATCGGTGGTCATTTAGGTCACATAGTCCACATGTTATCCTAGGCTTGGCCTGGGTCATGCTTGATTGGTGTGTTTTCCTAGCTTCCCCATCATGCTCGTGTGGGTTTGGGGTTGCTGACTTGGAGGTGGTGTATCTTCTATACCACTCACGGAGGTCAACCTCTTTCTTCTCTATGGTATGAATCATATCTATGGTAGGAAAAAGTTGTGAGACATAAGTTCAGCGTTGCTCATAATGATTTCCTTGACATAGTAGGCATAATAGCCTAGATATGGGAGTCCCTTCGTGTTCATTTTGAGGTCTGGCAGGGAACCAACGATGTAACACTGCTAAATCGGGGCAAGTGGCTACTGCATGGTTGGGTGTCTTTCACAATGTGCATGTTGGTCTTCCATGTAGAGAGTGGTTGGGGGTAACTAGGGGTTCCCTAATTGGTCATTTTTTAGCTGACAAGAATAGGATGGATCTGCTCATCACATCTTCTTGGGTTATGGAGATGTCCGTGGATTCTGCGTCCATGTCATCTTCTTGGGAGAGGCAGAATATGGCTGAGTGTAAACTAGCGAGGGCTAGCCAGAATCAAGGGATATACTGACAATTCTCCAAAAGGTGATTGTTGGTGCACAAAGGAAATGTGAATTGAATTGCCCGCAATCCAACGTAGTAAACTCGTTCTATAGGATACCATCTATGAATGAGTTCCAAGGCTGCACATTCTTTGAGGAAGTGACCACAGTCATCGCACAGTGTGCAACGAATAACAGGAGGGGGCATTATTGGGGGTCGTTCTTGTGCCCTTCGTTCTTCCTGTAGGTACAAGATGGTACGAGGTTCATTTTCGGATGCCTGGGTGGAGGAATCCTCTTGATAGGATCGCTCGATGGTGTGTAAGGCATCCCTATATTGTGGGATCTCTGGGAAATGGTGGATATAGTGCCCATAATTGTTGCAGAAAGTGCATGCGTTATTGGTACGCAATGCTTTGCCTTTACCTTTGGTGGTAGGTTCCTTTTTATGGGAACGCGGTGTTGCGATGTATGTCTCAGAGCCAAGCAGTGGTTTTAATTCATCCAGCTCTGAGCATATATGGGTATGGTGTCATATTATGTCACATATGGCACAAAATAGTGATTCCCATTGTATGGCGGGAGTCACCAGCTTCTTTCCTCTCTTCTTAGCTGTGATCATCGGTTTTGCAATGGAAATTTCCTTTGTAGGGGTGGTTTTGACCATTTATTAGATGGGTGGGGCCTCCTTGGGATTAAGTGGCTTCAACCCTGTGGTAGTGATGTGGGTGGCTTCTATTCCCATAGGGGGAATGAGGTACCAAACTAGTATTTCCAATGATATGTTTGGTAACACTAGTGTTGCCAAAACCTGCTAGGAGACAAAACCAGCTGGGTGGTAGAGGAAAGGGGTTTGGGAAGAGGTGTAGGCTAGAGAGGCTACCGTGGCCGATGAATCGGTGCCATTACTACTTGTGTCCATGTCCTAAATAGCTTCGGTGCTTGATGTGGACATCATGTAAACCGAATCCCCTGTGACATCGGGTGATGACTCAGGGATAATGGGAGGATCTCCTAGGAATGTACATTGAACGAATGACAGTTTGAACTAGCTAGGGCCATATTCTTGGTACCATGAAAGCGCATCCAAGGATGTATCTATGTAGGGTAGAATTACATCAGTATTTGTTAGGGTTCGCTTCTTGCTATGTGTCAATTGGTCTACAGTAATGATGCAGTCCTCATGGGGGAACATCATAATGTGAAAGATGGAGGAGGCAATGGCAGACATGGCGTACATATAAATCCACCCAAGGAGTATATTGTAGTCCAAGTGAGCATCCAAGACTTAAATGTCTATGTGGGCTGTCTTTCTAGCTAAGTAGACCGGGATGTTTTGGTAGAGGCCGACAGGGCTCGAAGGATGACCGTCGTATGCTATAAGTGTGATGACTGAGGGTTTTAGTTCGGGAGACCCTAACTTCTGCCAATTTTTTTTTGACATGATGCACGTGGATGCACCCTTGTCAATGACACATCAATGAATTATGATATTATGGACCGACACTAGTACCTGGAAGGCGACCATGGAAGGAAGCCTGGGTGTGGCTTTGTCTAAGTCGAAAGACATTAGGCGTGTATCGGTAGGGTTGATAGCACTTAACAAGGAAAGTAGGGCTTTTCGTTGTTTTGGGCATGAATGCAATACTTCCAAAGCTGACATAGAAGCAAGAGATTGTGCTAAATAATCCAAGATAATATAAGTATGGGCTGCTTTGGAGTAGTTTCCTGCTCTCCTATTGGGTCCCTTCACCATCTTTGGCAATGTTCTATAGGCATCTTTGAAATGGTCAAAGGTGCAGTCGGTGCACTGGTACTTGTCCCTAACATATTGGTGTCTGGTGGTGTGTCGTAAGTGTAATTTCGTGTTTGTAAAAACATCTCTTCACTAGTCATGTAGATTCCATGGCTACTTTTCCCAGAGTCTTCTAGATTTTGCTGCTGAGTGCTTACCATCCCTTGATGGGGGGAAAGGTTCCTGCATCACAGATGGTTGCTGGGAAGATCGTCCTTGTTCTCGGTTACTCTGTAGATTCTTCAACTCAGGGAGATCAGGACAACGGTGAGTATAATGGCTGTACTCACCACATATCAAATAAGAATGGTTTGTTTGGAGAGGTGGCCTTTTTCTCCATCGTTGGGCTCTGCTTGGCTCCTGGCTTTGATTCCTATTGGAGTTTCCTCCAGCCTGGGGTCGCGATGGTAGTTGATGGTTTTTCCCCCCGGTCCAGGATTCCCTTTTCTCTTGTTTTTTTAATTTTTTCTTCACCACGTTAGGAGGGTAGTTTTCCTAGTTATATTGGTGAGGTTGGTTTTGGGATGGTTGCACAAATTTCACCTGTGCATTGGTTTGCGTAGGAGGGTCTTGTGCTAGGGAATGAGCATAACGTGGTCCTTGGCTTTCACCTAGCTGTTGGAGGGGAGATTTTCTGTCAGTGTTTCTCTCTGCGTACTGGGTCCCATGAGCTAAAGGATAGGGTCCTCCCTGGTGATACATGAGTGCCCTATTGGTCAAATTTTGTTGAGGCATATGATGACTTTGGAAACCGGGTTGAGGTACATTCTAGGTAGAACTATACATGTAACTAGGGTTTTGACTGCCGCTGCCTAGGTAACCTTGGCTCAATGACCCAATTAGTCTGTTTGTAGAGTTCGACGCACCTGGAAATTATTGATAAGTTTGCAGGCGCAGGGTGTTGTGTAGGATGTTGTAAATGTATCTTGACTGTGTATAAATGATTTCAAGTTGCTGGGCTCTGCTAATGGCATCCTCTTTGGATGTGGGCCTTTTTTGTGCCACATCCTTTGAAATCTCTGCCATGATAGGTTTCCGGAACAAATGTAAAAGAACCTGGTCGTTGAGTTTTTCTTTACATAAACTGCAACACCGCCTCCATTCGTGGAGATGGTCTGAGATATGGACAATGAGGGTTTATCTAAAATGTGTCAGTAGTTCCATTCCTGAATCATGGTGAATGGGTAACTGAAAATATGTTAGGAACGTGGTGGCGAGGGTGCTAAAGGTTCCATGTGAAGCAGAGGGTTTCTCCACGTACCATTGCACATCTACTCCTGCCAGAGTGCATTAAAAAAATCTCAATTGAATAGTGTCGTGAATGATACTATTCGATGAGCACCACAGGTGGAAGGTCATGACGTGATTACCTAGGGGAACTTCATGGGCATGGGAGGCCATGTAGGGTTGTGTGTGATGGGGTCATTCATCAGCTTGGTTAAATTAGGTAGATTCAACGAAGCTAAGAAAGGTGACTAGGAGGTTAACACCATTGCATTGTGTAAAAACATAAAGTTCTGGTTAGGAAGAGAGTTGGTTTGCAACGTACCCTCTTGTGTATTTGGTTGGCTTCCCGAATGGGTCGCAATCCTCTACCCCCTAGGGGTCGTGGGAGGAGTGGCATATGGTGTGGTGTTGGGAGACTGACTAGGGTTCCAAACTAAGGATGCCCCAATAAAGGACGAACCAATAATGGTGGCAGTGTTCCGTCTTTGACACCTAAATAGCGAAATACCTGGAACCCCTCTAGGTAATGGGGGGAGGTCCAAAAGACGCCTAGATAGACGAGGTCTCGTTGGGCCCATTCTGGTGTTGAATAGGTTTGGTTTTGGAAAAAATTGAGCTGATAGAGTCTATGATAAAAGAAAAATTTTAGTCACATACATAAAACAAAGCGAAAATAGAATAAATTTTCCCTTTAAATTAATTTTATGTGATCAAGCAATCAAAAAAGTGGTTTTTTTTTGTTTGCATATGATACTCAAAATCCTAGAAGACCTATTCATCCTCACACACTCAAATTTATCTGGGCCTTGAGAAGATATCTTGCGAGTGCTGGCAGAAGGTCCCGTAAGAGGTGGCGATGCCCCCAATTAGCCGAAGAAAATCCACCAAGGTAAGGGTAGAGGGTCTGGCGCTTGCCTGCACTATCACCTATAGGGAAAGGATGCCCTAGATTTGGCCATTAAGTACCACCATCCCACGTGAGCGTTCAAGTCATGGGCTTCTTGGTAAGTCAACTAACAGTACCGAGTATCAGCCGGGTCAGGTAGCCCCAACTGATACCGCACACAATATGCCTAAGCCTTACCCCCTCTGAAATGGGTCTCTGCTGCGCTTGGGTTTTCTTTTCCGTGGGCGTATAGGTGGATTTAAAGCTCCCTAAAAAATCCACTTATATTTTTCAATATGAAGAATTATCGAGGTGGCTTATTGGATGCCTACCCCCTTGATCCTAACTTAAACTGTAAATTCTTTTGTGGCCCCTGTGGGGAGAATTTAGTGAGTTTGGTTAAGTTCGTTTTAGGTGTATTTTCTTTGGTTAGTGGGTGAATCTGTGTGAGCAAAAAGTGGACAAGAAAATTGTTTGAATGTGTGGATATGTGATGATCCTTTTCAAAATCCCCTATTTAAACTATGTTGTATTGTTCCTTGCTCAAAAGAAAAACATGTGCTGATATGGGCCGCTTTCTATTTTTCGTAGTTAATATATGTGATTAACTAAAGGGAGATGGAAAGTTATGAATAGATTGAGTTCATATGCTTACCTAGGATCATCAGAAGGTGCAAAGGTAGTAGATATTACTTGCTCTTCTATTGACAATTCAGTCCTAGTCCCGAAATCCTAATGCAAAAAGTTGAGCTAAACTAATAACGTTTACACTAGAAAAAGAAACTAACTAAGCATGTGTGGAATTGGACCACTTACTTTAACTAGTTATCTAGGTGTGTTGGTACCTAAATTTGCAAAACATAATTTTTTTCGAAATGCAAGTTATTTCCCCCCCCTACTTAAATTATGTGTGAATTTTTGCAAAAATCAACTTGAAATAAAACTGACACTAAGCCTATGAAAATAAAATAAGAGTGAGCTTTAGAAAGTTGTACGGTATCTCAACTAGTGCTGGCAGGTGTATTAAGGGCTTCCAAGCACTTTACAATCAGGAAAAGATAGAAATGAGGCAGCAATTTCTCTTTTTGTCTTTTGCGCGCAAAAGGTTGAAAAAGGCGTGATGTCTATGCGCGAGTCAGTTCTGAACATGCACCCTGGGCACGTTTGTGCGAGGGAAAAGTGTGCAAATTCCCACAAAAGAAATTTTTGGAGCTGTTCTGCTTCAGTCTGTCACTTGGGATGAACTAGGGACTGCAAGAGAAATCAAGGGAAATTCAGCTCCACTCCACAGCAGAGACAGAGGTCTCTGCAAAAAAGAGGCACAACCACATAAACTTGGTAATAAACATTAGTGAGTTTCCAATCTTGTTTTAGTGTGTTTGGTGCACGTATGTACAAAATCACACCAACTTAAGGGGTGTGGTTTACCCACTTAAGTTATTGGTAACAGGAAGAAAAAAAAGTGGAGTCAAGCAAGTTAGTGGAATTAGCTGGAATCATAAACATACTAGATAGAGAAAAAGCATGCATATATAAACTAAAACTAAAACAAATAAACAAAAGCTCTGTAGAGTCAAACAATTGCAATAATCCAAATAGTGGGTCTTTGGCCCCTCTTATTGAGTGCTGGTAGGAAATGAGGATGAAACTTTAACCCTCTTGCTAAAGGGCCCCTAGAACATGGGCTCTAAGTCCTGATGCCAGGATGTTTTTACTCCCAAGGTTGCCTCGGTGTAAAGTCTCCCTCTCTCTATCGTGGTGGACTGAACCTGTTGGGTGACCAAAAATTGAGTCCCCTATATCTTCAACTCTGGATCACACACTGCTGGTATTACTTGGGAAATTCTGGCTAGCATAACAATGTGTTGAAACATTCTTCATCTCATGGTGGCCTTATATAGGAGAATTCAAATCCTCCTTCCATCTCTTGGTACATTGTGGATGGTGACCCAAGAGAGGGGGATGATTCCTTTGTGTGCTAAAAATACTCCATTGTGTGCTCACTTAATGTCTAAGGAGGATTTGATGGTTGTCCTTAGGTGGCTTCAAGTGAGGAATCACTGTCCTGGAGTGTGATTTTTTGTGGTCCCGAAAAGTGACTTTCGCCACTCCCAGGATTACACGAATTTCGGGTCATAAAGCGCGCAAAGGTGCTATTCACAAAGGATTATGTGCGCAAAACCATTTATGAATTGCACAAATTTTCTTTTTCCTCATACATTAGAGATTTTAAAATATTTTCTAGATTCTCTAATGTCGTTCAGCCCTGTAAATCCTTCTGCTTGACATTAAATAATGTCGTCTTCCGCTTGTACGATTTTCTAGTCTTAACAAGGGTGATAAGTACATTCACACATGATGGAGATCATGAAGAGACAACACAGTCAACATGGAGACCTATGTCCACATGTATAATGCAGTTATCAGGTGGGCCAAGGCAAGAGAAGGTTCAGAAACTATGTAATGAAGATGAAGGAAACATAAAAGGCAAGTTTTAGATTATTATTGATGTATGATCTGTTTATATCTGGAGTTTTCATTTGACATTCCAAAAAATCTTATGTTGTTTAGCTAAGTTGCAGTGCTGTTTAGCACAGGGTGTTCTCAAGTAGGAATCCCACCTCTTTCATTGAGTAGCTCTTGAAAGAGTATTTTCCTTTATTCACCTTTATTCATCATCAGGCATTGGTGCCATATTGTTCCTACTTTCTGCAGAATATCCATATTTAGAAATTGCACATTTCTGAAGATTAGTTTGAGAGGAGGAGTTTGTCCTTCAATATTTCAGTTGAGGAACCGGTGAAGGATTCATCCTATCACCTTGAGCTTCAAGATCAGCCTTCCAATGCTTCGGATCTATATCAGGCATCAGGCCATCTATTATTCATCTCCTAGCAGTAGCATTTCCATCAGGAATTGCACAGTCCATTCTTGTAGATCCATGGGAGAAGGGAAGTTGCTAGCATTCCATCTAGTAATCCAGTGGAGGAACATTCCTTCACATTGTATGCATTATTTCCATCAGTATTGAGCTTCATAGCCATATTTTTCAGCAGGCTAGAGAGCCTCCTTCCTTTACAATGTAGTTTTTATGAGAAGTTGTGTAGCAGCAGCTGCGATCTTCAGAGGAGGATTGAGGAGCTAGATCTTGAGCTTATAGCTTGAGGATCTAGTGAAGGGATCAACCCTTCAAGCTTAGATCTAATCTTGTAATATATTGTAGCCATCTATTTTTCAGATATAGCTTCATATCTGCATACCCAATAGTTGTATAGTGAAACCCAAAGCGGGTGATTTTCTTATATTGACGGATCTGAGAAATCCTTTTTGGGTTAACCTGGGTTGCCATCATAGAGCCCAAATCTAGAATATTGGAATCATCAGAGCTCCAGATTTCCATAGATCTACATTTCACTTTTCAGCCTGTAGTCATATGTTCATTATCTGCCAAAGGGACAACACATTATTTGCTTCCGGCAGCTCTCGAGTGACGTAGTGCCTACTTTGGCATGTTTTTAGGGTCATTCTAGGCAATCTCTTTGGCTAGATTACCTCATATTTTGTACACTGTTGTGACTGAATCTTCTCCTATGAATAAAATGACTCAACTATTTTGTCTATATCTACGTTGATCATAAACTTACATGTACATTTTATGTGTTACAAATATTCTGTTTTTGTATCAATTCATTATTCCATTTTGGGATATTATAGTGGTATCAGAGCATGATCTTTGGCTTAGCTTGTGGACATTTTGACAACATATGAAAAGCAGATAGTAGAGATATACTATGGAGGGATTAAGTTTTTCCTCATATTCCTTTAGATCTATGAAGGATCTCCCTAAGGAGATCAATGAAATAATAAGAGAAAGGCAAAGAGAAACCTCAAGAAGGTTTCAAGTTGAAGAAGGTCCCAACACTTATTTTCAACAACAAAGAAGACGAGAGAAGCAAAGAGCTTCACATTATTCCACTAGATCCACTTTCATTGAGAAAGAGGAATGGTTTGAATATGATGAAGGATTGGGGCACCCTAAGTGAATATCTATCTGAATATAAGTCACATCCTAGAGAAATGAAGGAGAATCTATCTCTCCAACAGTTTCTGCAACTCAAAGAAGAGAGGAGATCCAGAAGTAGCAATAAAATAAAGACACATAGATTCTTCTTACCTACATTTGATGGATCTTCCATAAGCACATTGAGGGATTGTAGGGAAGAATTATTTACCATTTTTCTGAAATATCTTATGTCAGAAAGAGAGGATGTGGATTTTGCAACGCTGCACCTAGATGGTGAAGCAAGAAATTGGTGGTTTAGTCACTTGTCACACATGAAAGTGTCTGCTTATGCAGATTTTATGCAAAGACTAAAGAAGAGATAGGGTAGAAAGAAACCAGAGACATCTCACATATTTAAATCTCCCATCATCAAGGGGATAGTTCATGAAGATTCAAGGGAATATGTTCTCATTATCACTCAAGAGGAGGAGCCTCTACCACCACCAGCTGCAGAAGTGATTACATCAAGAGGATGATCACTTGCATATTTGCAAGACGGTTTTGAGTTCTTGACATTTGGAGCCCCATGCATGATTCATAAGATGCATGATGAGGATAAGACAAATACCAACACTGGTATACTTGTAGAAGTGTAGCCATCACTCTTACTAGCAGTTGGAGAGACCTTTACACCGGAAGAGGAAACTCTTGTAACCTTGAAAGATGTTTCTAAGTATCAGTTAATCGAAGGTATGCATCCAGTTTCATCTCATATTGTTTCAGTACCTCTTATTGAAACTTATAGGGACTTGTCATCAGGGCTAATGCATGACCAAGGGTTAGAACATCATGATTATTTGGAGCAACATCATATCACTGCAGAGAGGACCCTTGATCTAATCAAGGAAGAGATGGAGAGCCATCCTATTTTGTCATTAATGAACTACATTCAACCCCTTGAGTTGAAATGTAGAGTTTCAAAATATGGGATGAGTATGATCCTTTGTACAATGGCTGGTTATGATTTCAGCATTGTGCCTTGCTTTGAGACATCAGATATTTTACCTTGCAGATCTGCAACATCATTAATGAGAAGCCATGAGAAGAAGAGGACCCATTCCTTATGGGAGAAATCATATGGCAGCTTCATTCATGAAGAAATGGAGGAAAATATGATAGATGGTAGACATCTTGATATGAGGAATATTTTCACCTTTCTAGATGACGCTTTCTCAATGAGCATCCCACAGCTCAAAGAGAAACTTCTACCTGCAGCAGATCTAAAACCTTATTAGTTTTGGAGAGCCATTGATGAGAAGAAGATCTCATGGAGAGATCTCATTGGAGGTGCACTTCAAAATATCATGGAGTGCAAAGTTCTTCATCAGTTGAGGAGGTTGGTGTCCTACAATGGGAGGGTACCAAATTTTTGCAGAATGAGATCCATCTCCTCGTTGGGATGAATGGTTGATGATGTGGAGAAAGGGGTTGCCAAACCATTTGCAGAACTATGATATAGGGCAGTAAGAAGCATTGCTGCGTTGGTTACACTTGGATGAGTATGGTTACCACCCAATGGGTCATATGTTTCTAATTCATGCCTTACACATCAACTGAGTAGAATAAACCATGTTTTGATGCCTTTGGTTGAGAAAGAAATCAAGAAGATGTATGAATCAAAAGTCATAGTACCACTCAGATATTCCAAATGGGTATCCAACATTGTGCCAACTAGAAAGAAAACAGGTGAAATCAGACTTTGTATAGTGACTTTAGAAATCTTAACAAAGTATCTCTTAAGGACAATTACCCTTTACCAAAAATGGACCACATATTGTAGAGGGTAGTAGGTTCCAGTAGGATTTCTTTGTTAGATGGATTTTCTGGTTATAATCAAGTTTTAGTACATCCTAATGATCAAGACAAAACAACTTTTACTACTCCTAGGGGGACTTTCATGTATGTGAGAATTCCATTTGGATTAATGAATGTTGGAGCTACCTTTCAAAGGGCCATGGACATTGAATTTGCCGATGAAATTGGCCACTTTATTGTAATTTATCTGGATGATATTACTATGTATTCTAAAACTGATGAAGAACATTTAACACATTTAAGAAGATTTTTTGAAAAAATGTAGCAAGTTTGGAATTTCCCTGAATCCTAAGAAAACGTTGTTTAGACTTGAAGAAGAAAAAAAGATAGGTCACATTATTTCTCAAGATGGAATCAGAATTGACCCTAGCATAATTGAAGGAATACTAAAAATCAGTCATCCTAGAAATCTTAAAGAACTCAAATAATTCATTGGTAAAATCAACTTTTTGAGGAGATTTATACCCAACCTGGTAGAACGTTTGAGGAACATTAGAAATATGCTCAAGAAAGATTCAGAAATTAAATGGACCATAGAAGAAAAATAATCTTTTTATTTAGTCAAGCAAGCATTGACAAAAGCCCCAATCCTAATCAACCCAAATTTTACTAAATATTTCATGGTTTTTTCTTTTGCTTCTAAACATATTGTTGCTGCTATTTTATTGCAGAAAAACAGTGAAGGACATGAGCATCCAATATTTTTTCTCAGCAAGGCATTACGATATGCATCATTGAAATATAATATCATGGAAAAACAGTCATTTGCTTTGGTCAAGGCATTAAAGGATTTTATAGTTTATACTATACATTCACATATCATTACTTATGTTCCAAATACAGTTTTCAAAGACATCTTAACAAAGAATGGTCCTGATTGGAAAAGAGGCAAATGGATTTCTGTGATCATGGAATATGATTTGGAAATCAAGCTTACCAAGTTGATTAAAGGCCAAGGATTAGCTAAATTGATGGTTGAATCCAAATTTCATGCATTAGACATTAAAATGGTACATTCATTGGATGATCAAGAGGAACTGGCGACTCCATTGATTGATGAAGCATTCTTGAATTCTTCTGGTATGATGATATTTTGTATGTATTGTCATATTTGAATGCTCCTCTTGGTTTGTTCAAAACTAAGGCTAGATTGCTAAAACTTAAGGCTGTTAAATTCTATATTTTGGAAAATGTTTTGTATTAGAAAGATATTGGAGGTATTTTTCTAAAATGTTTGCTAAAGGATGATGCAGATAAATTTATACAGGAGTTCCATGGAGGTGATTGTGGTGGCCACCTTTATTGGAAAACCACTGCAAACAAGATCCTGAAAGTTGGTTTCTACTGGCATACCCTTTTTCCTGATATCAATAATATGGTCACTACTTGTCACAAATGCCAAATATTTGAAGGAAAGAGAAAGCTACTACCCTTACCCTTGAAACATATTTCTGTAGAAATCCCTTTCCAACAATGGGGATTAGATTTCCGAATTAGGGGAATTTTGAGGTCTAAAATGGGCCTCCTAAGAAAAATGTACAACCAAAATAAAATTTATGAGAACCAATAAGATTAAAGATGATGATGTCAACCATGGGGGAGGATTCACAATTTTTGAAGTAAAAAAGTAAAAAGAATAAAAAATAATAAAATAATAAAACTACTTTTTCAACTCGTATTTTAAATTTATCTCTCTAAGGGTTTACTCAAATTTCCAGCAGGAGTACTCATTGGATACAAAATTTAATTCCTCATCCAAGGAGTGCCCATGTTGCATACTTTTGATGAACCCTCCTATACGAAAAATGAGAAATACATGGAAAAAATCACGTTTTTCATGTATTTCTCATTTTTCATGTAGAAAAGTCCATCAAAAATATGAAACATGGGTACTCCTTGGATGGGGAATTAAATTTTTCATCCAACGAGTATTCCTGCTCGAAATTTGAGTAAAAAATTAGGGAGATAAGTTCAAAAGACGAGTTGAAAAAGTAGTTTTTCTTTTTTCCCTCTAAAATTTGATGATGTAATAAAATCTTATTTTATTATTTCCACTATTATTTTATAATTTCCTTAGGAGGCCCATTTTAGACCTCAAAATTTCCCTAATTATTGGAGAAATTCATCCCCAATTCTCTGCCCAACATAAATGGATCCTCACTACCACAGATTACTTCACCAAATGGATAAAGGCCACTCCTTGTATAAATTCCACTACTCTGTCATAATAAAATTCCTCGAAACCGATATCCTTTCTAGATTTGGTTGTCCTAGAAAAATAATTAAAGATAATGTTGCAGCCTTTAAGTCCGAGAAGATGGTTGAATTCTATCATAGGTATCATATAACTTTGGGGAATTCAACAACCTATTACCCTCAGGGTAATGGATTGGATGATTCTTCAATTTTTTTTTTTGGTGAATATCATCAAAAAGCTCTTGGAGGATAATAAGAAATCATGGCACAACAAGTTGATCAATGCTCTTTGGACTGATAGACTTACTATAAAGAAATCAATTGGCATTTCTCCATACCAATTGGTTTATGGATTGGATGCAGTTTTTCCTTCTTCTTTAGGAGTTCCAGTCATGAAGATTATTCAGGAAATTCAAGCTGAACCAAATGATATACAGAGAATGATCAATGAAACCATTCAGTTGCATCAGTCTAGAGAGGAAGTATATAACATAACTCAAGTGATTCAAGAGAATATCAAAAAGATCTTTGATAAGAGAACAAAGGCTAATGATTTCAATTTAGGTGACAAAGTTCTGAAATGGGATTCCATAAGAGAAGATAAGGGAAAACATGGAAAGTTTGATAATATTTGGCAAGGGCCATATATCATTGATGATTTTAGGGAAAACAATGCTTATTTTCTTAAAGAGTTGGATGGTACAGAGTTGACTGGAGGTCCTGTCAATGGAAGGATGTTGAAACATTATTTCTTCTGAAATTCAGGTTGGTTTTTCACCATTGTAAATACCACAGTTTTAAAAATTGTATTTTCAATAATTCATTGGACAAGGTTGAAGCTTGAAGAGAAGGCCCTAAGCCTAGTTTGATGAGCAGTCATAAAAAACAGAAAAAGAAATCAGATGAAGATTTTGCAGCAAATGGAGCATTCAAGGCTATTGGTCTTAGGTTCTTGAAACTTCATTGGGAGAAGTACCATCGCCAGCTGGAGCCACTGTTAGTATCCTATAAATCATAGGATCTCAAGGTGATTGGAAATTTCATCTTCTTTTCAATTTAATATTGAAAATGTTTTTCAATATTCAAATGATTTCTAATAAAAATATGAAAAAGAGAAGAAAAGAGGGTAGAAAAAACAAGAGAAAAAAGAGAAAAAGAAAAGAAAACCCAAAAAAAAGAAATAATACTAAAAGTGTTGCAAATTAAAACGCCACTACTCATTAGATAGGTTTTTTCAATCATAAAGTCTAATCATAATTGAACAATTTTCAATTTCTGTCGATAGGCTAGAAAATAAAGATTTTCCAAATTGTTTAATCTTGGCATATCAGTAGATAGGTAGAAGAGAATTGACTCAACAATTTAATATGAGTCAATGGAAGAAATAAGGATAGATGTTAGGTTAGAAGTTTAAAATAAAAGATTTTTTAGGGTCTGCAAGTCCAAATGCACCCTGCAAAAGAACAAAAATAAATGTTAGATTATTAGTTTGGGTAGGTAGAGGTGAAGAAAAGAAATAATGGAGGAAATATGCTATTTTTCTTATAAAGTGTATTTTAATGGTCTCATGCTTCTATGGTCGAAGGAGAAAAATCAAAGGAAAAAGGGCATTTGCATTCCAAAAGATTGGACAAGGGATATGTTCTAAAGATCAATAATTGAGCTATATTCAAAAATTTTATGGCATATTTTATGTCATATATCATTTTATCCTAAGTCCCGAAAAAATTATATTCCCCCTTATCCTAACCCCAAAAAAATTTCATTCCCTATCCTAAGTCCTAAACTATACCTCCTGTCACATACATTCCCTGACCCCACCATCACATCACAGGTCATATCTAAACTAACCAGCCCCCCATCTTCCTGTCATCTCCACACACCACCTCATCATCCGATGGTTCCCATGGCTTTTTGTTGACCCCTCAGCCTTTGAACGTTAACGTCGGGGGCTGGGGGGGGGTCCGAAATTGACGATATTCAATACCACCAATGATGCTACGTGTCATGCTCAGGTCATTTCGCACCCCCCTCCCCATTCCTTACCACTTACTACCGGGACCCCCCTCCAAAAAGTGGTTTTGACTATATTATAAACCACCGCTGCCTTTAACCGTTGAAATAACCGTTGCCTTGTGCCATTGCACCATGTTGTCGCCTACATGTCCCCTCCATCCTATCAAATCCACTCCTGCCAAATACCTGTTGCACATTCAATTGCTTGGGTCGTTGTCCAACAAGCCCACGCCAAACCAAACGGTCACCCAATCACTTGTTGAATCCAAATTCGATACCAAAATCAAAGTTTACCTTGCTATTGATTTTAAATTGATACAAAGGATTAACAACGAATATCAGTGAATATAGCCTCCAGTTATCAACAGACAACTCACAGTGCTCTGCAAGCTTATTCACAGGTCCCCTACTATTTTTCCCTCCCCATTCTGATCTACAGAATCTCCCTTTCCAAATTACACTCTCATTTATTCCCATTCTTCTCTGCACACAGTGAAATTTGTCACAGATTACAAAATGCCTCCAAAGCCAGATCAACAACCATTCAATCCTATGGTCTACCCGCAGGTGGACATGGATCACATGGCTTTGGTAGACAGAGATTTAAAAATCCATGAGACAGTGTCTAAATTCGATTTATTCGATGTCTACTGTTGGCTTGAGGACAAACTACTTGATGAATTTGATGATATAGGACTGTGGGAAACCAAGCTGCCCTACTATATTTTTCCTAAAACCCATATTTTTCCAGAGTTCATTAGAAAATGCCAATCCTTTTATGATATAAACCAAAGATCTGTGGGGACTCCAGCAGGAGAGGTATTGTTTTCTATTTATGCCCAATCTATCCGAAAGATGATGCAGACCCATAGTCTTGATGAAACAATTCCCTTCTCTTTTGAAGCCCTTAGGGAGTTATATTTGAAGTTGGAATTTACCAGTAGGGCTAAAACCTTAGAGATATTCATGGCCAATAATGCCCCAATGCCTATAAAGAATCCCCCATATCCTTCATCTATTTTCGCTGATAGGACCCAACATATTGTCACTGTTTTGTCATATTGTTTAGGGTATCACACAGACCAGTGGGTAGATGAAGCCATAATTGGTTTCTTATCCATCCTTTCATCATATTATAAACCATCATTTATGTTCAATTATGCCCAATTCCTTGTTGATGACATCCATAATCAATTCCTGAAGTTTCATACAAAAGAGGTGTTTTAACGATTATTTGCACTATTTACGATTATTTGCACTATATGTTTTTTTATTTTCAGTCCAACAACTTTCAATTTGACATGATAAAGCTAAATGATGACTCCCAGCCACAATCTATCAATTTTTGGACCACTTTATTGATGAAAGAGCATAAAATTACACCTACAAGAGCTTTGTGGATTCATTTGTACATCCAGCAATCAGTACACTAAGTAGTAAAGAAATTAAGAAGATTATGCAGTTGATAGATCAGGTTAGAACAATATATTGGTACCTGTACCAAAATTATATAGAGATCTGAGTTTATGGGTGTGAATTGGCCCCCTACAAACTGAAAAGGTACCTCTCTATGAGGATCTTTACTTTAGAATATATTAGACAAATGATAAATGAAGATGAGGTGCATTTGTTATCTGCAAAGAAAAAGTCTCAATTCAAGATCAAATCACAGATTGGTCCTTTCATTTGCAACAACAGAGCAGCAGGGGAGGAGGCTGATAGAATATTGAAGGAGATGAAGTTCACTCATAGTTTAACCTAGTCCTATGACCTAATGGGGATCATCTCCAAGAAAATGGTGGAGAAAAAATCCACACCATACATCCACACACAAAAACTGGAGCTATAGAAGTACATGAATCAAGAATAGTGGGCAGCCAACACAGTGCAAGAGGCTGAAGAAAATATGATTTCCACTTCAGGAATTCAAACCCCAACTCCACAAGAAAGGAAGGTTACAAGAGCTTAAGAAGATAAGGGAAAGGAACCAAAGAAAGAAATAGGAAGCAAGAGGACAAGAGATGGTCAAGATGATATGGATATGGACACATGAACTAAAGAATTCAAGATGAAATACATGAAGAGATCCAGAGTCCACATGGATATAGACCAGAGCAGTGAAAAGGATCAACAGAAAGTTATTACAATCATGGATTCACCAAGCTCTTCTCCAGCAGGTGGCAAGACCATTTTCTCAACATCTTCTGCCACAATTCCATTCCATCAACAGAGTTTGCAGACTCCTACATCTACTGCCACTGTAGGGAAAAAGGAGGAGAATATATATGAAACATTCTAAGTGATCAGAAGAAATAATGAGATACTCAAAACCAGTACCTATAATCAGTTATGGAAACAGACAAGTAGCTCACAGAGCAGGCTTTTATTAGCCTTTGACTCTGAGAAGGGAAGAATGAAAATGGCTTTCTTGGAAGCATAGATTCCTCATCCCAAAACTGCAGCAGACTACAAGAAAACTTCTTTTGAGTTTGATGTGAAGAATATTCACCCAATAGATTAGATGGAGATGCATAAGCAGACTGGAGAGATGATCTCCTCCACATTGACTAGTACAACCATGAGCCTATCAAATTTACAGGTTTCATTGTCAAATGCACAATCAGAGCTTAAAATGGAGAAAATTTTCTCCATGGCCAAAGATACAAGGATTAAATCCATGGAGGATTTAGTGATACAAATTAGGTATGACCCAACAAATATACCAGTGGCGGAAGAAATTGTAAGAAAGAAGGATGCATATATAGTTGCTTTGAGGAAGCAGCTTAATATGCCAGCAGCAGAAGATTCTCTAATAAAGGATATAGAGGAAAATGAGACACAAAAGGCAAAAATAATGAAGCTGATCATTGAACAAGCTGAAAAGATTAAGAAAATGGAGAAGTTGATAAAAGAGAAACAAAAAGCAATAAAAAAGGCAGTAAAGGAAGTAGCAAAAGAAGCAGCCAAGGCCATGATTCCATTACAATCAGTTCCTCTTGCTGTCATACATTCATAAACAACGACAACTACAGGTACATAAAGTGGAGGCACTGAGAAGTTAGCTAAGGCTATGGAAAATATGTCTTTGCAGACAACTGAAATAAAAAAACTGCAAAACCAATTCAATTTCTTACAATACCAGATGAAGAGGAATGATTCGAGATATTCGACAGAGTTGCAGATCAACAAGAAATTGTTAGAGAGTCTACATAAATCTCTTCAAGGGTCTTCAGTTGGGAATATGGTAGGAAGAGTCAAAGAAATAATCTGGTTAAATTTAACTGATTCCATGAATGAGATTTGGCCATCCATCCAGATAATATTTGAGCAAAGAGATCTAATTGATCTAGTAAGGGTTGCAATAGAAAAGGAAAATGAGTAACTTGGAAATAAGCCTGAAACTGCTAACAATATCATCAAATTTTTAAACTCAAAAAGCAGTTTTGAATTGGAACCTCTTGGAGTAAAAGACAAGACTGCAACCATACTTGAGGTCAATAAAGTATTAAACAATAAGAGTTTAGTTACACAAGTGGAAGAGAAGTGCCATCAGATTCAAATTGGAGTAAGCAGATTCTTCAACAGGATTGAACCTCTGAACAAAAATGGATTTCCTTCCTTGTTTGTGATAAATGACAAGATTATGTCTAAACCATATTATGTAAAGAAGATCACAGAGATTTCAAAGGATTCATCCAAGCATGCCAATATGAAGAACACTATGATAGGGAGGGCTTTGTATGAAGTTGCCAGCAATGACATCTTCATACAACATGAAATTAATCACATTTTCTAATTAAAATGACATTCATGAAGTACTCAGAAACTGATGAAATCTACAGAAAGTTGATCAGAATAAAAATTCTGAATCCAAAGGAATGGGAAAAATTATGTGACTATCAAGAAGGGTGAAAAATCAACATGACAGTGGAAAAACCAACTCAGCTTATCATTCAATTCAGCAAACCCAATTTATCAATATAACATATCAGCCCCAGATCTACCATCACAAAAATCCACTGCAACACTCAAATAACGACTTTATGGAGACTTTAGCCATCTATCAAAAAAATTTTAACGTGTCCATGCAGTGGTCATAGTTGTCAATAATCAGTTATCATTGTAATAAATAGCAGATTGCCTCTGTTGATACGGAAATCAGTAGAAATTAGTTTATATATTGCATTTTGATTCAGTATTAAGTGTTGGACCCTAGATTGTAAGCTTTTTCTGATTGGAGCTTTTGTAATTTTGGAGCTGGAGCATCAATATAAATACCATTTTGCAATATTCATGTGCTGTGTGTCCGGGTGATGTTTTTATTTTACTCTGTTTAATGTTTTCCATTGTTTCTTATTTCAATGTTTCATTTTCTAATTATAAAACAAAAATATGAAGATTAATATTTGTTGCATAGAGCACCTTAAACCTGTTTGTCTTTACAATTTAATTTTTTTTCCTCTGATGTCTGGTTTGAGAATACTTAACTGCTTTTAAACCACTATTGAAATTGTTGGAGTTCCCATGTTTTGGCAAGTTTAACAATACCAAAAAATGAGACAACATTGGAACCACTTTTAGACCTCAGGATCTAGCCCTCTTGGGTCCAGAGAGGGATCTCTCTGTATAGGCAAATGTATAGGTCTTTGAAGTTCAATTTTGGGGTTTTAGGCTAGTTATAAGGCACGAGGTTTGTTTGTTTTTGTTTGTTTGTTTGGTTTTTTGGAAACGAAAATGAAGGGTTCAATATAAGATAAGGCCGAGCAAAGAGGATTTTAGGCAAAGGAGAGACAATTCAGAGAACAATCGAGACCATTGGGTAGTGGAGTCAGGAAAGGGTTTACTTGCTATTTAGTATTCAAGGATTTCAATTGGGCTGGTCATCTAAATCATAGGATCTTAAAGATGATAGTATGGTATGAAATGATATGGAAAGAAGGTGAATGACAAGGAAACCTCCAAGGTGACTGGTTAGAAATCAGATCTAGGTACAGGGCATGCCATTAGACACCTGTGATCCAAATTCTAAAGGTTAACTCTTCAGACAAGGAAACATTAAAGATTTAAACATAAAGGTGAAAACCTGAGATCAGAGAAAGGCTTTGAACTTTCAATGCTTCGACATCCAACTTAAGGGAACTTAGAAAGGTTCAATTAATCGAAAAGGACCCTAGTGAGGCTGAATCAACATTCTAAACTCCCAGTATCCCAATTCTTTGAATTAAAACCCAACAATAACATCTAAGAACAGATTCATTAATTCATACATCAGCTAGCAGTAAATTATAGCCACTACACTGGTTAAATTAGCTTGAATCAATACTCAGACAACACAATCAGTAGAAAACATCGAAGGTAGGGAGAGCATAAGCTTAGGGTACCATGCAAGGGTATATCCTAAACCAGATTTCCGATGCGTACCAAGAGAAAGGAAATGTGATGAATTACAGTAGGAAAACAGAGACAAAGTAAGAAAACATCACCGCTGCTTCAAATCAGGATCCAAAGAAATGTGCTTGTCATATTAAAGAGCAACACCAGTCATGTACAACATTGCCAACAACTTGATATTCATTCTGAAAACATCTTCCTCAGCCTATCATACAACTTTACACAGAGAAATATATCTCAAGAGAAACAACTTACAGTTCATAGATATCCCATCAAAAACCTTTACAATGAGTTTATTCATGAGTTTTATAGCTGAAAGAGAGGCATAGGAGGTAGATGAAACACTAAATGAAACATTAAAACAGATCAGAAGAAGAGGGTCGAGGCCCATTCTGTCTTAATATCTATGCATTGATTTTAGTACTCTTTGGATGAAAGAGTGGTCTTCGACAAGCTGAAATTTACTCCAGGTATGTTCTTGATGTACTTTGGCTGTAGTACTCTGGTGAATAAACAAAAAGGTAGATAAATGACTATGAGGTCTGCCATACTGCATAAAAAATGCTCTGGTAGCATTAGGATTGCTATTAGGGTGGAAATCTTCTCAGGGACACAATGTAAAATAAAAACATTATGGGTACTGTGTCCTTTCTCGGGAGGAAACTTCTGCTGATGTGAGACACTGATAATATTTTTTTCTGTGCGTTAGGCCTCATTAGGACATTTTTGTTAATCATGAGGTCTCCAATATGGTACAATTTCCTTTTAAATATTGAATCAGAGCTTAAAATCTTCGATTACAGGCATTAAACTCTCTGATTATACACTGATACTCTTTGCCACTTCGTGACTGTCTCTGTCTGTGAAATTGGAGCTTTTATGATGTTGGAGAGGCTTTACAGAGTTAAACTCTATCCCTTTACTGAAAATTACTTTCCAACACCTTCCCAAGCTCTTCTCTGTAATATTAGGCTCTGAAAATGGCCCTTCTTGCGCTCTGTGCCACTATAACAGTGACTGTGAACAATGACAGTCTACACCGCCTATATCCTGCAAAACACACAAATATGTTTAAGAAATCCATGATTGGGGGAGGATGGATGCAATGGGATGTTGTGGTGATGGCAGCGCAACATGTATGAAAATGGTAGATGCAGTGAAAGATGCCTGCAAAATGCTGTGAAATGGTGAAAAATGCATATGGGCCGTCCGATTATATCTGGAGGTGATGATCGATGATGGAGATTGATTAACGAAATGAATTTGAAGGTTGGGAGAAATGAAATAAACTCCAATGTGAAATATTAAAGTTTAATGTAAGCAGAATGATATAACTTTCCAATGTAAAACATTAAAAAATTTGATGCGGGCGGAAGAATGTGATGTTTAATGCAAAACCCAAGGTTTGGACCTTTGAATGCAATACACGGGGAATGTATGAAAATGCAGTGAAAAACATTATGGAATGAGTTGAATGGTGGGACCCGGTCATGGGTGGAGGGCGATTTAACCTAGACCATCAGATCTCAGGAGGGGATTGACGGTTCAGATGATCCGATGAAATGCTGAGGTCGCGCGATGAAAAACAATGAATGGAATGCGAGATGCAATGAGGGCCATTGATCCAAACAGATCGATGGTCGGGATATGCAGATGAGACTTCGGGAAAAAAATGGGGCAGTGGTTTTGGGATACATAAACCATTGTTTTCGCGCAGCAGAAGGGCTGGAAAACTGTTTTCGCTTTTTGAATGTGATATGGGTCCCCGGGTGACATGTGGCTTCAGAAAACCGCCCATATCATGTAATTTTTAGACATTAAACTTCGGATGCGAAACCTACGCGATATTGTTGTGGGCCATTGGATCTGGGCCTGTGAGATCTGACGGCGATGGAGGAGCATGGTACGAGGCACATGCACGATCGGTAAAGTGGGGGCCAACAGACGGCGGTTTAGTTGTGGACCATCCGATCGATGCAATGGGTGGCTAAGATCTAGAGAGAGAAACACAGGCAGAGGATATGGTTATTGGGTGGGATGAATACAGATCGTTGGATGAATAGGGACGAATGGCTACGATCTAATTGGAGAGGAGCGATGAAGGGCCAAAACTTCGATGGGCGATGGTGCGATTACATCTAAACCATCGGATTTATGGGGGATCGACGGCTGTGATTGGGTCAGAAGATGACCAATCAAGGAACAAGGTGGAGTGAGAGCGAATCCTGGCCATTGGTTCTTATGGATTCAATGGTTAGGATCTAATCGGGATCGGCCAATCAGGGATGAGAAGAGTTGCGGTTGGCACGATGAGAAGCTCCGATGATGCGATGACCGTCGGATTAAACTGTGAATCAACGGTGGAGGCTGCGTCAGAGGGATTGCAAGGGAATGTCACAGGGCACGATGAATCGAGCACGGGCTGTTATATCTATTAAGATAAATGGTCGGGATTGCTCCAAAGGCCGATAGACTTAACACTCTCGCATCGGAACTTTCTTGGTTTACAAAGGAAAAGATCGTTCTGCTTCGAATCTCCGATGCGATTAGTGCCTTTTGACTTAGCGCTTGGTCCTAGCACTCGGGATTATGGAGGGGAAGTGGTTAAGGGGGCTGGCCAAAAGGGGCTAAGCTTGCCATATGGTAGAATATGGTTTTTTAGCCAAAAAATAGAGTTTTAAGGCTGAACAGAGGTTTCGGTAGGGGAATAAAGGGGTTTTAAAACCAGCTGAAAAGGATGAAAAATATGGTTTAGAAGTCTTAGGAGGGATTTTTTTTTTGGGTTAAAGGGAAACTTTGAAAAAGGGAAAAAAGGGTTAAAATGGGGAAATTTGTAGAGATACAAGGGGCAGATGAAGGCCTTTTCTGAGCACAATTTTTTTCACAGGCAGTGAGGCTTTTTGGATGGAAACAGTAGTGAAGATATTTTTAAAGGCAATGGACACATAGAGGCTTCATGGATGAGAGATTTTCATAGGAAATGTATCTCTTGAAGGCTCAAAAAACAATTTAGCCACCTGTTTGCTTGACAAAAAATTCATAGGTGGCTAATAGAAATCATGTTTCTTCATTCCATAATTTAGTTTGTTATAAAGAACTAGTATATACAACTAGCTTTCCTTGTAATTTCTCTAGAAAATTGATGCATACACCCAGCTTGTGTTGACTCCATAGCCCAATGAAAATAGTTTAAAAATATTCCTTAATCCAACAAAAAACAACTCTCATAATCAATTTAACTAGCCTAATATCAGAAAATTTAAAAAAAAAAGCTAAATCTTACAGAAAGACCCCTCTCTGAGTCTAGGAGGGCTAGATCCTAGGCTCCAAAGTGGTTTGATGTTGTCCTTTATAGTTTATTCTTGCCAATCTTATAAATTATAGAGCGATAACACACCCATTATGTTACACAAATTTTTGGTCATATAACTTGTTACTATTAGATGGACTAAAGTACACCATGTAAGACCAATTTTACCATAGTAAAATTTCTTTCACTATGAGAAATAATTTAATAACCCATAGATTATTAAATTATTTATGGTCTAAATAGGAAACCCCATGAGGAATAATTAAATAAATCCTTATTTTTATGATTTTCCTCTAGGGATAATTAACTAAACCACTGTTTAATTAATATTCCTAGTCATATTTAACCCAAAACATGAGAATTAATAAGATAAATTATTATTTATCTTATTATTCTCTAGGAATAATTACTTAAATAATTATTTAATAATATTCCTTGTTGAATTTGACTAAATCATTTTTAAATAATTAAATAAATCATTATTTATTTAATTATTCCTTAACCTCATCCTTGAAATAATAAATAAATCATTTATTTATTTATTATTTCTAAATAAAGGGATTTAAACAATTCTAAATTCCTTTTCCCTCCACCAAAAATAATAAAATATTCCAAATAAGTTGGATCTAGATTTGGTTAATAGTATTTTAATTATGCACCAATATCTAGACTAACTCAATATTTTGTTATAAATAGAAGGGTTTTTCCATTCATTCACTACCTTTTTTACCACCTTTTGATCTATACTTTTGGTATGACTTTGATCCTCCATCATTGTCATATTTTTTCTGCTTTTGCTTATGAGTTCCCTTTGAATTCTATTTTTTCTAGGTTTTCTGCACCATCAAGAGAGAGATTTTGGATCTGAAGCGTTGAGGACATATAAGAACCCATCCCATTGAGGGGGACTGGTAACATATTTCTGTGTTCCCTTCCTAGATGTCATAATACAAAAAAATATTTATAAATTCTTGTCTTGTCTAATGGATGTAGGGATCAACTCTTGTTTATTTTTGCTGTTTAATGTCTTTAACTGCATAGATCTGGATTTTTGTAGCATTTATTCTGATCACCTACTGCAGACCTTAGGAAATTGAAAACCACATTTGATGTTAGGGTTGTTTGTTATGCACAACTAAAGTGAGTTTTTTCCATACGTTTGAGATTATAATTCACTCTAACAACTGGCAACTCGACAAGGGTTTTTCGACCATTCTCTTTTTTCAGATCCCTGTATGACTAGTTGTTTTAGCCACTAGGGTTTTTCTTGAGCTTCTTATTTTGCATTCCTAGATGTTTTTTTTAAACCTTTTTTACCCTAAAACAGTAAAAAATCTAACTTCCATGTGTTTCAGGGCTATTTGTGCAGGTAATAGGTATCAGACGCGACAAATAAGACAATTTTTTCTGAAACCTACCATTGAGGCATCCGGAAGTGCACGTCGCACTTTTGAGCCCAATGCCTACGACCTTAGCCCTTAGGTAGTGGAAAAATTCCCAAAAACTGTGACCTCAATAGAAAACAGGCCAATACCTGCGACCTCAACATTTTTGTGAAATGTTTCTGTTATTTTTCAGACTTTGTCTGGGGAACTGTTCAGGGTTCTATGACCTCTATCTTTACCCGTGTTGGAACTGTACTTGCTTAGTTTTTCTCGTCAAGGAACCAAGCCCCTTAGGGCTTCAGTATGCTTCCACCCTTTTAGGAGGAGTTTAGCTAAATCATGTTTTTTTAGATTTCAGTGTTTTTCAACCATTTTTTTAGATCTAAACCCGTGTTTTCAGATCCATTTCAAATTGGTTATTTGTCCATCCAAAACACCTCTTTTCAGTTTTGTTTGGTCCTCCCTTTAGGGTCCCCTACATTTCCCTTTAGGTTGTAGCCTTTCGCCACCTATTTTTTAGTATTTTCCCCTCTAGTTTCTTGTTGTTTTTTGCACCTCTTTTCAATAGATTGGGAAGCACTCGTTTTTGGGTTTAAATTTATGCATCTTTAGCTACTTATTTTACTGTTGCTTTCAGTTTTATTTACAATTATACAACACATTTTTTCTTTTTTCTATACACACATCTGGTCTTAATTAAAATTAACACACTTATCACACACACACACACCCCTAAAGTGAAGAGTGCCTCGTTTACACCGCCAGGCCAAGACTAAAACAATGTAATTAATTAAGTAATCTGCACCTTCATGACCTTGTTTACCTCTCTTACTTATTGGATTTCATGTATCTTTTCCATCATTGCACTCCTAAGGCATTCATACCAAAGACTCCAAGGCATTCATCCTTATTTTCCATTAGGAATATTTACTCCACCATGTAGGGTCTATGCTAGTCCTCCGTCGAGTCCCCATTCGGACTCTGATTTTGGTTATCAGGTTCTCCTTCTGTTCCTATCCCTAGTTCTCCTCCAACTTTCACCTTCATCATGTCTAGTGTAGGACCTACCAATGGTGGTGGCCTCGGCTCTAATGTTGGAGCCACTGCTAGTGGAGCCGCAACAGGAATGGTCCCGGCTACTCCTTTGCTTCCTTATATGGCAGTCCTAAGCCTTCCCGAGTTCAGCCAATTGATTAATGACTCTATAGACCATGATCCAGGTTGGCCTGCTATGCCAACCAAGCTTCCTTCAGACATCCCTAATTTTGAAGGAAATGATGGAGATGATCCTACCAACCATGTTTGTTCTTTCCACATATGGTGTTCGTCCAACTCTATCACTGATGACTCTATCCGTCTTTGGTTATTCCAGCATACGCTTACTAGAGAAGCTTCCAAGTACTATGTTGACTAGGTCATTGCCTCTCATGCTAATTTTGCGACCCTTGCAAAAGAGTTTCTATCCTACTTCCAGCTTCCCCTTCGATATGACATTGGTATCGAACTTTTGACCGTTTTCCGTCAAACTTATGCTACACGCCTATCTGACCATGTTCAAGAATGGCGCAGAAGGAAGAGCTTATGTTGAGCTCCATTTTTCAAAGACCGTGTCTACATGGACTAGTTTCTTAGATCTGTTTTTCCCTCTATTGGTAAAGATGTCGCATCTCACTATCTTTAGACTGATTAAGAAGCCCTATAAGTTGCATTGAAATATGACTTAATCTATGCATAATCTGGTTATGTTTATACTGTCTTACCTGATCTCCCTTGACCTAGTGGTGCTAACACACCATGGGCATCTCATGCCGTCGGCAGTATCGTTGGATCCCTTTCACATCCATACACTCATCCTCCTATGGGTTATGGTTTCCCTAAGGGAGGGGATAAATCCTCTAGCACTTTCCACCCTCTCGGAAACATGTATCTAGGACACGACATGCCTCATGCCTTTGCCCAAACACATCCTTCGATGCCAGGGCCTGCTATTGCCCAACCTATTTACCCAAATGTTGCTTAACCTCCTTACTATCCATATCCATAGCCAAGTGCTCCAGCTCCACCAGCATAAGCACCTCAACATCCCATGCCTTCTCAAGCTCGCGATGATAGCCACCCACAGGGTCAGGTGTATGTGCAACGGAGTGCAACTAATCCCCCCACTTCTAAAATGAAGAGGAAAGGAAACCATAACCAACCCGCTCCAGATAATCAAGGAAAAAATCACCAAGGGAATACATCTTACACTAAAACTTAGCAACAGGGCAATCAGCCCAAGCAGAACATGCCTCTTCATATGAATAAGATTTGTTCTTGTTACGATGTCCATGGTCACTATACTCATGATTGTCCCCTTTTACATCATATGCATCAGATGTGGGAAGCTCAAGAAACATCTTGAGGATAGCAAGCCTCTGATTCAATTCCTCCAAATGTTGCACCTACTCAACAAGTTGTGTTTACCAATCCTTTCCCCCAGCAAGGATATGTGGATGCCCAATCCCCTCAAGGTCAGGTGACCACTCAACCTCTTCCATCTGGTACCTTTGATTACCAGATCCTTATGATGCAATCTGACCAGGCCAATACTGCCGATCTCAACCTTCAGACTCAGTCGTGCCAGTACACCAAGCCTTCCATTACATTCACAACCGAGCCCCAGTTCTCAGGTACTATAGAGCCAATTTCAACACCCAATGGTCCTTTACATATCCCTCAGCCTAATTCAAAGGTACATACCAAGATCCCCCCAAGGACCGTTACACTAAAACACCGCTTCTGGTAAAGCTACCCACACCTACAGTATAGTAGATGAGTTGGCGCAATCCCCTATCATCATTTCAATGCTAGAAGTCCTCTAGTCATGCCCTTCACAATGTAAAGCTCTACTAATTTCTGTGGGTGCTATGGATCCTTCAGATGATCATTTGATTTTCTTTTATCTTGACAAGTCAGAGCATCGACCACTACCTACATCCGTTGCCTTCCAAATACCTATCAAAATCCGGAATGCCAACGTCTCCAGATGTATCATTGACGAGGGGGCATCCACCTGGGTGATGTCTGCCTCATTTGGAAAAATCTTGGATCGCCTGAGTTATCCCCTTCCACTATCACCCTCCATGTGTGGGATGGCCACTCTTCCCAGCCCCTTGACATGTTCCGCAACTGTCCTATTACTCTTGCAGGAAAAAAATTTTGCGTTGACGTTGAAGTCATTGATGCCCCCTTAGACTATAACATTCTATTAGATTGTAGCTATACTTATGTGATGTCTGCTGTCCCATATGTGGTTCACCGTAAGATGTGATTTCCTCACAACGGAAATATCGTCACTAAATATCAATTGACATATTACGAACCGAAGTCTCAGGCCTCTTAAGAGTCCATTATTTCTTCGGAGGCCAATAAACAAACAGTCAGACCTCCGACCAATGTCTCACCTGGAGTCTTTAAATATTCCTATTTTCTTGGTTCTTTCCCTAGTATCTCCCCTCTTATCCCTGTCCCTAGCTTCTCGAATGTTTGCATGATGCAATATTCTTGGTCTGACCTCAAATGGTTCGGTTCAACTAGTCAGCAACATATCCCTTTGCAACCTGCTCCTAGTACTTTGACTCAACCTTCAGGACCTCCTCCTCAAGGCCCTTCATCTATAACTGGTGTCCCTGATCCTCTTTCTCCTCATGGAATGGTTCCCCCTATCCTTAACCATTTAGGAGCTATTTCACCTGGCCATTACCCCTCTGGTCAGATACTGTTTCTTTCTCCCCCTTTCAGAGTATTTTTAGTACTTGTTATGGCTACCTTGAACCTTCCCAACATGACCCTGGGGATCCCAGCCTGGTACATTGATCCCCCAACCAATACCCTATCTGGTCAACTCAAACCTTACACTGCTTTGACCCCAATCCAACCGGTCGCTATGACCCCTCCCTTTAGTTCTGTGCCTCAAACACCTCAACAAGAATCTACTCCTATTGCAAAAGCCTCAGGTGAGGGGGGAAAGCCCGCAAAAAGGAACCTAAGGAAAAGGCTTCCCAAACAACACCTGCTCCTCCTAAGCCTCTAAAGTGTACACCTCCATGTCCTTTATGTGATGTTGTCGGTCATGCTACCCACAATTTTCCCAAATTTCCTTGTCTAAAACCCATAGTCAACGAAGTGTTTCCTGAGTTTGATATCCTAGAATTCCATGTTACTTTACCAGATTCAGCCAAGAAACTCAAGAATTTGCACACAAATCAACCTTGTGCTTTGTGTGATTACCATGTCCACTGTACTCACCTTTGTCCCCGCGTCGATGATTTTCGCACCTCCTTAGAAGTGGTTTTGCAATTCAAGGCCGAGCGCAATGAGTTACTTGAAAGTTTTTCTTTGGCAGAACCAGAGGAAACATCCACTCCCATTGAGATACCCCCTCCCGATGTTGAGGTGATAGAGTCTTTGACCACTATCCTCTACCTGTAATAATCTATGAGATCCACGGTGGAATACCCCTTCGGGGCATCCCCTTTTGTTTCGCCTGACCTACCTTCAGCGATCACCTTCGGATAAACATCGGTAGATTCTTCATCTACTTGTTCTCCTATCACCCTTAGTGATGATGCACATGTGAACCTCACTTCTCATAATGATGAGTCAGGTAGCTTTTCTGCCTCACGTGATCATCCTTCCACCAGTCACCCCATCTTCTACTGTGATGACGACATTATGGAAGCATTTACCACTCCTGACTTTTACCACTTGTGCACAAGTTGTCCCCGAGACAGTTCCCCTACACCATCCACTATTCAGTGGGCGGGGTGTAGAAATTCTACCTATATCATTCCCCCTAGCAGTGCTTGTTTTATTTCTACCTTGTGTTTAGGTTGCCAAAATTTTTCATCATCATCTCATATATTGTCTTGTGGCACCTTTCAGATGGATCCCTCCTCCACACCATATATCGGCTATGCCGATGGTGCAAGTTGCTACTCCCGGAATCTAGCCTCAATAGTGTGGTCCATTTTCACCCGCTTGCATTCGCTTGTCCTCTCTAATAGCATGTGCATTGGTGCTACCACCAATAACTAGGCCAAATATGATGAAATGATAGGTTTGTTAACAGATGCCCTTGGCCGTCGCATTCTTCATCTTCATGCTCGTTTAGATTATTTCCTTATTTTCATGCAATTGAATGGTGTTTATCGTGTGCATAATCCTGTACTTTTTAGAATATATTTACGAGTGAAGCTCTTAATGTGTGAATTTGAAACCATTACATTCAATCAGGTACCTAGAGCCTAGAATCACTATGTAGATATCATTGCAAATAATATTCTAGATTGGAATTTATCACACGCATTTAACACAAGATAATAACCATAAAACATAAAATGATGTATATCCATAATATGCATCATCCAAATATACAATGTTTTGGAGTCCATTAACTCCAATACATATGACATTCCCATAGCATGTTACAAAAAACCAAAACTGGGGGCACCTCATGCCCCTACATCTAATCACTATTTGGAGGGTCAGTGGCCAATGGCTTGGCTCTTGCAGCCCGTAGATCACACATCCCCTATCCGGCCATCTCTATGCGCCGCATGACTCCTCGCCACTCTGAGGGTAGACCAACACATGGCTCTATGTATTGGTCATCAAGGTTCTTCCAACTACGCTCAAAAACACTGGTCAAAAACTTCTCACATCTACGGCGGACATCCTATAGGAGGGCCACCGCATACTCATTTTGCGTTCCCCTTGACCCACTAGGTTTTGCACCTCCTGACACTGTGGGTTGTCCCATATGCATACCAAAAGTAAATGAATCAGTACCATATACAATATTCTGGAACTTTAAAATGCACCATAAAAGAAAAGAAAATTTTCACTTACTGTCTAGCCCCCATGCTCGTTCTGGCAGAAGTGGCAAGTCTAGGTCCCCATGATAGTTCATCCCACTATAGGGATAGTCGTCTATGTATAATGGCATATGATCCCAATGTAAAAAAGAATTGGGTCGGAACACCCGTCCGACTAACCCACCTCCTCCTCTACACAACAGCTGCCCCCAGCAGTGCATCCTGGGCTCTCGCAGGCCCCCATCCCTGATCTATATACGAGGAAGAAGTGTAGGGATCTTATCAAAGAAGAGAGAGAAAATCAGTATGCCATATGCAGAGTCATGTTTCACCTGCCGCTTGCACAAAAATAGCTGTCGCTTCAATGACGACAACATCATTTGGCCCCACCCATAGTAGGTCCCACTCAATACACCATCAACCAGCATCATCTGCCCTCTGGTGATGTGGTGGAGTGCCTGGTTTCCCAAGATCCACAACACCACTACAACCACAACATGGGTCTCTAGCCTCTTTATAACTCTGATTGATATCCATGTGCCTTTCACATGGACACCTGGTCGACAGTGGTGCTCTAAAAATTCCATAATTTTCCGCCCTCTGATAACACTGGCTGTGTGTTTCCCACCATTCCTAGTGGCGGGAGACCGATTAGGAAATATGTGTCCTGAACTGTCAGCTTGATCCGGTGCCCCTACACTATAAATATCTCATGATCTGGGTCCCAATAGCTGACTATCCAGGCTAGCAAGGGCTCTTCTACCCTCATCAATGGGTTCTCAACAAATTTGAGGACCCCAAACCTAGTTAATTCGGTGTGAACTACATGATCCCCTCAGATCTCAAAAAGTAATACATCCAGGTCTCTCTCTCTCTTTAGTTAATCCTCAACTCTTCCATACCTGCACAAAACCATCATGTTTTTCAACATACAGAAAGGAAATGCTGCATCATAACCATAAAAACCCAGCTCTGAACCAACAACAACATTGAAACCCCTTTCTATGTCAGGTCGCATCTTTCAGGCCATTTCCTGGGACAAATTGTAGTTTTCTTCCCAGTACATGCTATCCAGGTCGCATAACAGACCTCAAAAAGTGTGACCCAACTGAGAGGATGAGTAGACGTTTGTTCCTAGGCTTTGGGTGCCTAATCTGAAACTTTAATCCACTGAAATGAAAGAGTATGGCTAGGCCTCTTACCTGCAATTGACAGATCTCAATTCCAATGGTCAGTTTTTCTGCTATGATCGCCACAAGATTTAGGGCCTTTTCTCCTCTCTACATTCACCACAGCTACACTTGCAAATGAATCAAATTGGAGGGAAATTTCCTTATTAAAAGAAAAACCCCAAATTTTTCTTTCGCCAATACAGCCAAGCGTAGCTAAGTTTAGCGAATTATCGTTGACTCCTCGCGAGCACTCAAATGGATATCCTTACCGAAAGCCTTTTTTCCATGAAGGGTCACTTCGTCGCTTCTAAAAATCGAATTTCTTCACTTGGGGCATCACTTTGCCTTCATACTTGTCGATGCTCGTGTCGATTTTCATCGTAAGTAACCATCTTTTACTCATGTCTTTATGGTCCCCATTGGGCCTATTCTATGTGGCAGCATCATCAAGTCGCCCTTGTTTATAGAATCTGAGTTGAGTCATCATCACATCCATGAAGTCTATCCCGAGTTCCTTTTGTCTCCCATCAAAGTCTTTCATCCTTCATTGATTTTTACCTCTCTCATGTCACACATTTTGTCCTTCAGTCATACTGTCCTCTATCACCTCCGGAGTCAAGTCAATAGCTATTCTAGGTCATTCATGAACTATTCTCTAACAAGGGAAGTCGTCAGCCCGCTACTTAGTACCCCCCATTCCACCATCATCCTTGGTGTCAGTTTATCAATCACTCTGCTATTATCCCTCATGCCTTAGTTGAGGATTCCTTATTGCCTCACCTATGGCAGACCTCCTTCTGTCGACATCAGCTTATTCATTCTAGAAGATAGGTCTAGAGGGCGATGTACCTTGGTTCCAACTTCCACTCTTGTTTGGTGCCTCAGATCAGGAAAAGGGACCCTTTATTTCCTTTTGAATTGATTTTTTCTTAGTTCCAACTCCTTATGGCATAATCGAGATCCATATACTCAATGGTTCAGTGATGCAACAAATTGTACCAGTGATTCCCGGGTGTGTGTGAGATGTTTCAGACCTCATGAGGGGGTGGCCCTTTAGGTAGCCCCCCACATACCCGGATGACCTATTTACTACAGCCTTGGATGAAGCTTTGTAGATTTTATGGTTTCAGCCTTAGCCGCTTACAACGCCTTTTTAGTTTTCATGTATCATTCATATTTTCAGAGCCCTTTCCTATTTTACAGGGCCTCTTTGGTTGTTATTATATCTAATGTACTCAAATATTATTGTATAAGTATTTGTTTTTGTCCCAGGCACAGTAGGTATGTGGGATCCATTATGTTTTTTATTTGGACCATGTTTATGCCAGCATGTATTATATAGCTCAGTCCCATGTTTGCTGGGTGCACCATTATTCTTTGTATTTTTTCATCTCGGCGGGCATAGGTATGCCTCCCCTGCCTCATTGAGAACATGTATGCACTCATAAAAGAGACTTGTCACACTTGTAGGTCTTTCCTCCTAAAGGTCTTTTTCTCTCTTGCTTCAGTCAGTCTTATATTTCTCTCTCTCTGACTCCCCTTCGGTGTCTAGTGATTGTGTTCTTACAATGTAATTTGGTCATACGATAAGCTCCTAACGCTCGCATGTTGGGGGGAAATCTGTTACAACAATTTTTGGTCATCTAACCTATTACTACTAGATGGACTAAAGTAGACCATGTAAGACCAATTTTATCATGGTAAAATTGCTTTCACTATGAGAAATAATTTAATAACCCATAGTTTATTAAATTATTTCTGGTCTAAACACGAAACCCCATGAGGAATAATTAAATAAATCCTTATTTTTTTTATTTTTCTCTAGGGATAATTAACTAATCCATTGTTTAATTAATATTCCTAGTCATATTTAACCCAAAACATGAGAATTAATCAGATAAATTATTATTTATCTTATTATTATCTAGGAATAATTATTTAAATCATTATTTAATAATATTCCTTGTTGAATTTGACTTATTCATTTTTAAATAATTAAATAAATCATTATTTATTTAATTATTCCTTAACCTCGTCCTTGAAATAATAAATAAATCATTTATTTAATTATTATTTCTAAATAAATGGATTTAACCAATTTTAAATTCCTTTTCCCTCCACCAAAAATAATAAAATATTCCAAGTAAGTTGGATCTAGATTTGGTTAATAATATTTTAATTATTCACCAATATTTAGACTAACTCAATATTTTGTTATAAATAGAAAGGTTTTTCCATTCATTCACTACCTTTTTTATCACCTTCTGATCTATACTTTTGGTCTGACTTTGATCCTCCATCATTGTCATATTTTTTCTACTTTTTCTTGTGAGCTCCCTTTGAGTTCTATTTTGCCTGAGTTTTCTACCCCATCAAGAGAGAGGGAGATCTTGGATCTGAAGTGTCGAGGACATATAAGAACCTGTCCCATTCAGGGGGACTGGTAACATCTTTCCTTGTTCCCTTCCCAGGTGTCATAATACAAAAAAATCTTTATAAATTATTGTCTTGTCTATTGGATGTATGGAGAAACTCTTGTTTATTTTGGCTATTTAATGTATTTAACTGCATAGATCTGGATTTTTGTAGCATTTATTCTAATCACCTACTGCAGATATAAGGAAATTTACAACCAAATATTATTAGGAATTTGGCTTCTGTGATCCATAAATAGTGAGAAAATCTTTCGGTAAAAATCACATCAGAATAATTTTGGTCGACGCGTTTTGAACTAGCCAGTGTGGTTTATCATCAGGACAAGATGAAGAATTTGATCAGATAAACCAATTAAATAGATAAGAAAATCTCCAACTAGCCGTTTGTAAGATAACGACTAGTTTGACTAAACCTAGGAAATGAAATCAAAAAATATAAAATAATGATTTCTTATTTAGTTAATATTAAGTGCTTAATGTTTATAATTGGAATCTTATTTATTTTTATTCTTAATAAAATAAAAATTAACCAATATATTCTTGAAGAATAAATAATTTTTATTTTTTTATTTTTAGAATAATAATTAGTAAATTTATTCTGTTCTATTTTTATTTCTTTTTAATAAAATAATAAAAGTTAAAATACCAACCAAAATAATAAAATAAAATAGAAAATAAAATAAAAATAAATACAAAAAATAAACATAAAAATAAAATTACATAAAAATAAATAAAAAATACAAATAAAAATAAGTAAATAAATAAATATTAATAATTTTAGTTTAAAAATTATATTTTATTTAATAATATGTTATATAATAATAATCATAAGTTTAAAAATAAAAATAAAAATAAATAAATAAATGCATAAAAACACATAAAAATAAAAAATTAATAAATAAAAAATATAAAACTATAAAAATCTCCAAGTAGCCATTTGTAAAATAACGGCTAGTTTGACTAAACCTAGGAAATGAAATAAAAAAATATAAAATAACAATTTCTTATTTATTTAATATTAAATGCTTAATGTTTATAATTGGAATCGTATTTATTTTTATTCTTAATAAAATAAAAATTAACCCATATATTCTTGAAGAATAAATAAATTTTAATTTTTAGATAATAATTAATATATTTATTTTGTTCTATTTTTATTTATTTTTAATAAAATATTAAAAGTTAAAATATCAACCAAAATAATAAAATAAAATAAACTAAATAAAATTGAAAATAAAATAAAAATAAATAAAAAAATAAACATAAAAATAAAATTACATAAAAATACAAATAAAAATAAGTAAATAAATAAATAATTTTAATTTGAGTTTAAAAATTATATTTTATTTAATAATATGTTATATAATAAAAATCATAAGATTAAAAATAAAAATAAAAATAAAAATAAAAAAATAAATGCATAAAAATACATAAAAAAAATACATAAATAAAAAAATAAAACTATAAAAATGAAATAAATAAATAAATAAAAAATAAATATCTATAGATTTGAATTTAAAAAAAAAAAAAAAAACTAGGAATGAAGAGCAGGAATCCAACATCTGCTAGCCAACCACCCATTGTCCTTGTTGAGGTTAACCGACCTCTTTTCGATTTCCAAGGCTTCTCTCAACTTACAGTGGTGGAAATGGTCAATCCTCACAATAACCTTAGCATCTTCGATGCAAATATGATGATTGGTCTTCTCAGCATGCTCTACAAAGGCCGAGGAGCGAGATCTATTATGCTTAAGGTCAGTGACATGTTCATGAATTCTTTGATTAATAGATCGACCCGTTTCACCAATGTAAGGAGTCCCACATGAGCACGGAATCAAGTAAACACCCTTACCATCCTTAGGGAAAACCAGGTCCTTAACCGATCTAAGCAAACTCCGAATGGTACGAGAGGGTTTGAACGTTGAGGAAACATTATATTTCTTTAGGATCCTTGCGATTTTATCTGTAGTACCTTGGATAAATGGAAGGTGAACTCCAAATAACCGATCGCAAGGATCTTTCTTAACTATGGGACCCTTTTCAGCTTTTTGAAAAGCTTTAAGACAATGAATCATGCTATAACCATTTTTATTAAAAACTTTTAGGAGATGAGCCTTTTCATATTCAAAGTGGTGTTCATCAGAGATTCTAAAGGCTCTGGTAGCTAGGGTGTTGAGAACCCCAAGCTTCTGAGCAAGGAAATGGTGAGAACTAGCATGTAAATACTGCTCAGTGTGCGTCTTATTTCTAAAAAATTGATGACAGAAAGAACCATCTTCATTCCTAGAAATGAGGACATCAAGAAAAGGCAAGCTACAATTGTCTTCAAATTCCATGGTGAACTTAATGAAGTCAGATTGATCATTAAGATGCTAGAAGAAAAGGTCCAATTTCTCCTTACCATGAGGTCAAACAACATAGGTGTCATCAACAAACCTTTTCCAAAGTTTAGGTTGAAAAAGGGAGGAGGAAAGGGCTCTAGATTCGAAGTCTTCCATGAATATATTAGCTACCACGGGAGAAAGGGGGGAACCCATGGCGACACCACAAGCCTGTTCAAAGAATTCACCCTCGAATATATGGGTTAATATTTATTTTATTAAGAATAAAAATAAATAAGATTCTAATTATAAACATTAAGCATTTAATATTAAATAAATAAGAAATCATTATTTTATCTTTTTTTATTTCATTTCCTAGGTTTAGTCAAACTAGCCGTTATTTTACAAATGGCTAGTTGGAGATTTTTATAGTTTTATATTTTTATTTATTAATTTTTTATTTTTATGTATTTTTATGCATTTATTTATTGATTTTTGTTTTTATTTTTAAACTTATGTTTATTATTATATAACGTATTATTAAATAAAATATAATTTTTAAACTAAAATTATTAATATTTATTTATTTACTTATTTTTATTTGTATTTTTTATTTATTTTTATGTTTATTTTTTGTATTTATTTTTATTTTATTATTTTGGTTGATATTTTAACTTTTATTCTTTTATTAAAAATAAATAAAAATAGAACAAAATAAATATATTAATTATTATTCTAAAAATAAAAATAAAAATTATTTATTTATTTATTTATTCTTCAAGAATATATTGGTTAATTTTTATTTTATTAAGAATAAAAATAAATAAGATTCCAATTATAAACATCAAGAATTTAATATTAAATAAATAAGAAATGATTATTTTATATTTTTTGATTTCATTTCCTAGGTTTAGTCAGACTAGCCGTTATCTTACAAATGGCTAGTTGGAGATTTCTTATCTATTTAATTGGGTTATCTGATCAGATTCTTCATCTTGTCTTGATGATGAACCACACTAGCTGGTTCGAAATGCGTCGATCAAAATTATTCTGATGTGATTTTTACCGAAATATTTTCTCACAACCAAATATTATGTTAGTGTTTGTTATGCACAGCTAAAGTGAGTTGTTTTCGTACGCTTGCGATTAGAATTCACTCTAACATAGTCCTAACAACAAAGGTGGAATGAGTTTTAAGCCAAGCCATTGGATTTTCATTCTCTGCATCACCCTCTTATACAAAGGTTCTATTTCTAGGGCAGCTCTCAATCTTTCTAGAGTATGATACTCCATGTTTATTAGGCTAAGTGGGAAGCCATTCCCTCTTATCTGACATGCCATCACACAGTCATGTCCCAGGAAGTCTAGAAATGTCATCATAATGTGCAATTTCCTGTGCTTGGGTGTTGAGTTATTTATATATGAGGTTGGAATCATTGGCTAACATTAGGTGACTTTTTATGACCCCTCTAGGGCTGAATAGCTTTGCCTTGATATGGAGAGGCTCTTTTCCTTCCCTCCTCGTCACCTTTTTGGCCTCCTCTACCCTGTCCTTTCATTGGTCATCCAAGAGGCTAGGGACATCAGTTGCATATCCCCCAACCTAGAGTTAGATTCCCAAATGTTTAGATAAGTCAAAATAAGATTATGCATATAAAATTTTTCCAATTTGGCCTTATCCTCTATATTGGACTGATTGCAAAAATCAATAAATTTCCTGTAATTATAGAAAGGTAATTACCCATATGAGGCTAGTTTTTTGATCTGAAACTACAACCAGTATTCCTTTAGGTAGATGGAATAAGAGTTGGAGGGATGTTTGTCTTGTATTTACTCCATGCACAGGTCTGCCATGGTGGAAATCTACTTGTCCTTCTACTGCAATTGGCCATTTAATCTTGCATTTTCCGCTTGTGCCACTTGTAGCTGCTCCTTTACCACTACCTCCTTAAGGATGACATCAGCCAAATCTCTCCCCCTCTCAGTGAGCGTCTCTTCCATGATCCCTACATCTTGCACATTTTTATTTTTGGAAATTTGCATCCAACGGTGTGTGTGCGATCTCTCTTTTCTATCTCATAAAATAGGGGGATTGAGAGCTTTTGAGGGATCATCCTTCTTCCTTCAATGAATGTGTAATAAGACCTCAGGTTGGCTGTGGGCTAGGATGTGGAACTGTTGTAATGTCTTTTGGAACAGTTTGTGGAGAGGCAGGATCTTCCTTTGGCATCTTGTCCTTCAATTTCTGCCTCTTTTTCCTCAACTTGGGCCTCCTGACCTTCAAAGGGTGCCTTGTTATCTTCCCCCATGAATTTATTTTATTACTATAGCACATTTTGTGTTTCCTGTAGCAAACTCTATTTTTTGTGTAGCAAACCCTATTTTCTTTGCCGCCCCTTATTTTCTTCCTCTTGAAGGTTTGTAGGGGTTGGTACTTGTTTGGGGTATGCTATCATTGAGGATTTTCCTCTCATACTGGTCACATGTGTCTTTTTAGGTGAAGTAACCTCTTGAATATTTCCCTCCTCTAGCCCTATTTCTTCATTCTTATTGTGTGATTCTTTAATTGTGATTGGGCTCTTGGTTTGAGTTTGAGGTCTCCCTTGTTTCACCCTGGCACTCTTCCTGGTCTTGAAGTACATGGGGGTATGTATTTTTCTCTTTGCCTTCATAGGGATACTTAGAGTGGCTAAGGTGGAAACCACTTCATTATCAATGGTTCCTGGTGAAAGGTTGGTTTGTTAAGGAGATATATCGGTGATCAACTTGGGTTCTAATATCTCCTCCTCTTATGGAATTCCTTCCTTTTATTCTTCTTTATCTTCCTCCTCCTTTTCATCTTCTTCTGCTTTTTCATAACTCTTTTCCTCCTCCCCTTTTTCTTCATCTGCTCCTATATTTTATGTGAGTTCTTCCTCTTTTTCCACTTCCTCTTCTTCCTCTTCTTCCTCTTCTTCCTCTGTATTTTTAGTGTCTTCCTCTTCTTCTTTGATACCCCTTTCTCCAAGGCTAGAGGCAGGGGTCTATCCAGGAGTGATAGCTTGTGTCCCAATGAATGCTTCTCTATCCATTTCTATGAAGGTGGACCAAGGTACAGGGATGTTGAGTCCATTGAGAGCATCTCTCAATATGATTTTAATGAGACCATGGTGAGTTAGTTGTTGATACTTTCTCGCCCTTGCCCTTTGGCTCATATCCCTGATTGAATGAAGGAGTAAGTATGGGATATTTAGTCTCTTATCTAGGGGAAAATATCCTTTGAATCTAAGCTCATGCAATAATCTGAAATGGTATCCATAGACCACACTTAGTCTTCCTTCACAGGAAAAATATTTCATGGTATGGTATGCTACCTCATCCCACGGGTAAGGGAGACTTTCCCTTCTCACCCCATTCTTATCTTCAATGTATTCTTCATTAGGCAATAAGAAACTCTTCTTAGAGGAAAATCTATAGACTTTGTCCTCATTTTTCCACTTAAACCCTAGAGGTAAGGTTGTGGCTCTTCTAATAAGCTCAGGGGTTATGGTAATTTCGATCCCTCTAACCACTGTGGTGGCCCTATAATATACTTGGGAGTGCAAGGTTACTGAAAATTATTGATCCATTTCATCATCAAAGCCTTTTAGGAGCTCGAAGAACCCTAGCCACTAGTTATTTCTAAAGATGTCAACCACATGAGGGTGTAGTCTAATTCTTTTTATGTCTATGGGATCCCTTCTATTAAAACCTTCCCCCATATTTTGATTGTGTTAGAGAGATGGTTGTCTATCTTGTGTCTAAAAAATCTTGTGATATGGGACCCCAAAGGTTTCAAATTAACATAAAATGTGATTTTCTTACCCCCACTTCTCTGAACAACCTCTTAAATTTCTGAATTATGGCTTGACTGTGTGTAAATTTTCATGAAAAACTTGGTGGGGTGATATCCAATTACCTCTGAAACTCTAATGTTTTCTTGCTTGAAGGATGATGTTTGGGTGTCAATACACTCTTCGGGTGGCTTTCATGACACTTTCTAGCATTGTGTGGCCTCCCTGGAAACTTCCTGTAGCACCAGCAGACTTTCCTGTAGCATGGGTTTGCATGAAAAACATGACCCTAGATCGAAGGTCCTCAGTGCCCCCCTATCTCTTTCCTACTCTAATTTATCTCAAAATTTTCAATAGAATGAGGAATAATGAGCCAAATTACAACTTTTATTCCAAATTGAGTGGACTTGGAGTGTAGTGGTGATGTGGATTTGGCACGAGGTTTCCTCATTTGGACCGTTGGTCCCACTCAAGCCAATCATTCCCATCTGACTTAGAATCAACTCCAACTCATCATGATATCACCCTTAAATTATGTGAAAAATCCATGTGGCATGAAAACCCCACTAACTCTTTACTTTAACTCTTTGAGAGTGGTCAATTTAACTGGCCACATTTTTTCCTATTCAACTCTCTATTCCTGACATTAACTCATTTTAGCCAAATTATGCTTAGCGAGAAAGTGAGGGAGACATACCTCAACCTCCCTGATGTTGATGAGTGGCACGATCCTTTGATGAAGGGATATGGAGCATGGTGATGGCCATCAGTGATTTGTTTCCTTTTCTATGTTTCCTTTTCTATGGTGATGGCCATCAGTGATTTTCTGAGTGAAAAGCTTATTTTCTGAGTGACCTGTTTATTTCTTTTGCTTACTGATTCTTTTGCAGGTGCTTCATGGAGACCCTCAGGTGCTTCTGTTGGTGTGGATTACCTTCTGGGGTCCTCTGGTGATCATCTGGATACATCTTTATCAGCTACCTCTTGCTTACTTGATGTGTTGGTTGCATGTACATAATTGCTACATGAAGTGATCATCTTCCTGTAGCAGTCCCCTTATTGCAGTTTTGGAGCTCTACTAAGTTGAGGAATGAAGATAAGTAGTGCAAGGATGCTATGGATGGTGTTAGGAAGTGAATGGAGTGGTGAAGCGGAGGAGGATATGAGAGGAGAGGCCCTGTGTGAGGATTTAGCTAAACTAGCTCACAGTGGCGAAATAGAGGGTTTAATGCGTGAATATTTATGCATGGAGTCGAGTGATGGTTAGGAGTGGTAGGTATAAGTAAAAAAAAATATTTTTCAAGCCTTCTTGAGGGTTAGGTGGCCTTGGGTGAGCTTTTTCCTCCTCGGATGACTTTGCTGTAGCAGTACAAGGTTTCCTGTAGCACTATAGGAAATCCTGTAGTAGCCTAGGACATCGTGTAGCACTATAGAGAGTAAGAAAAAAGTGGAATTTTTTCTCATCTGGAGGGAGAAATGGATGAATGGATGCATACTGGGATTGGACATGGAGTGGATAGGTCGAAGAGATAGAGAAATAGAGAAGGGATGATGCTCCCTTTCCCTAAACTTTCCTTGATCAACAACCTTTAAAACAGAAGCAAGTTAGTGCATAGGTGTTGCTTCATTCCTTTTTATTTTTCATTTTTTTTTTAAGGATAGGTGGGCTCCCTCAACAGAGGTTTTCAACCCAGAAGCCTGCCTTTGGCTCCTTAAATAGGTTTTCACCCAAGGGTCTTCTTTTATTCTTTTTTTCTTTCGTTTTTTTTTTTTTTTTTGCTTCGAGATCGCCTCATGGAGGTTTTCAACCTAGGATTTGGCCTTGGATGCGTCCAGATTTTTTTCACCCAAGTCTCTTTATATTTTATTTCTTATTTTTTTACGAAGGTGAGGGGCTGGAAACTATGGAGCTTCTAATGAAATTCACCTCTGTGTTTATTGAATCGATAAATTCAGCCTTAGACAGGGGCTTCTTGTACAATTTTAGCCTGTAACCATTGAAAAGCAGAGGGATCCCCTCCTCATAGATGGTTATGATCTAAAAAACCCAATTGTCATGGAATTTATCCACTTGATAAGGTCTTAGACACCTGTTCATTAGATTTCTCTTGAAGTCTATAAATATGGATTCAAGAGAGGCACCCAATATCCTTCCTGAAATATATTTTATTTGATGTGCTTGTCATGCCAAACTTTCCTTTGCAGTTGGATTGCCTCTGTGTGAAGGAGGGCCTGCATTCTAAATTCATCCAAACCATTAAGCTATAGAAACCTTTCTTTTTGTGCCTTTTTAATGTCCAAGTCCTGTTAGACACCTCTCAATTTTTTGTCAAGCAAACAGGTGGCTAAATTGTTCCATGAGCCTCCAAGAGATACATTTCCCATGAAAATATCTCATCCTTGAAGCCTCTATGGGTCCATCGCCTTAAAAAAGAGCCTCATTTCCTGTGGAAAATTTTGCTCAGAAAGTCCCCCCATTTACCTTTGTACCTATGCAATTTTCCCCATTATCAATATTTTCCCCACTCATGGAGTTTCCCTTTGTTTCCTAGAATCCCCTAAACCATCCATTTCATCCTTAGAACCAAGTGAAAATCCTTCATTTGATTTCAAATCCCCCTTTTTCCTCGACCAAAAACCTCCTTTTGGCCTTAAAACACTGTCCCTAAGGCTAAAAAACCCACTTTCCTCTTTAAACAGGCTAGCCCCTTCGGCCCAGCCCCAAAAACCACTTCCCCACATGACCCGGGCACTAAAACCAAGCGCTAGCCGAAGTGCGCTTATCACAATTGGAGAGTTGGAATGGAGGGCATTTCCTTTGTAAACAAAAAATCCCCGATGCGATAGTGTTTTTGGTTCGTCGACCTTCGAAGCAATCACCACCGTCGATCTAAATAGATCTAACGACCATCACAATCTTGCTTAATCGCCCGTCGAAACCTTTTGTTATGTCACTCTTTGTTCCCTCCGATCATGGTCCAGCGATCCAATCATGACCGTTGAATCCACAAGAACCAATGGTCAGGATTGAATCACAAACCGCCCATTCACCCTCCGCCATTTCCCTCTGATCAAATCTAAGTCGTTGATCCTTCGCTGATCCAATGGCCCACAAATCATCCGCCCCGGTGGTCCCTGCTGTCAATCACTATGCAAAATCGGCAGTTTTCATCGCACCGATTTGGAGTGGAAGGCTATTTTTTTCGATCGGCAGTGATCAATGTCACCGGCCGATGTGTTTCCTCAAGATGTTTTGAAATACCATTCCCATCGCACGTTAAAGTTCTACTGTGGGCTCGGTGCGATATGCGCCTGCGTCGTCTGATCTAAGGCGGGCCATCCAATGGTGATCGTGCCCCTAAGATGATCGGGGGATAAACCAAGGAAAACAAGACCCCTGGCCCACCATCCATCACTCTCCGATGCGATCACAGTCGTCGATCTCCTCCTGAGATCTGACGGTCTAGAATGATCACCCCCACCATTGACTGGGTCCCACTGCTAGAGCTCCACGTTACCTGCCTTCGCGGCATTTTTCCCATTTATTTTGTGTTTCGCCCAATTTCCAAAACCCTTCTGTCGTTCATTTTCCACCGTTGATCAATGCCCCCATGCATGATCGAACGGTCCCCGTGTATTTCTCCACTAAGCCTCCATCTGTCTAGTCTTCCACCATTTTTTCATTATCCAGTCTGTTTTCATCGTTCCACTGCATTTTTCACCATTCCTCTACAGTTCCATCACCATTTCTCAGGCCATAAAAGCGTTCATCCCCCTCCAGCATGGATTTCTTGACAATTTTGTGTATTTTGCAGGGTATGGGCGGTGGACGACCGCCATGGTTCACAGTCACTGTTACAATGGCACAGAATGCAGGGAAGACTATTTTCAGGGATTGAAATTATGAAGAAGAGCCCGGGAAGGTGTTATGACATGATTCTCATTAAAAGAACATAGTTAAACTCTGTAAAACCTCTCCAGCACCATTAAAGCCCAAATTTCACAGACAAGGAAAGTCATGAAGTGGCAAAGAGTATCAAAAAAAGATCAGAGAATTCAATGCTTAGTATTGAGGATTTTAAGCCCTAATCTAGTTTTTAGAAGGCAAATGTACCAGATTGAATACCTCTTCAAATCACACAGAGGGCCTAACAAGGCTTGGCATACATAAAACAATATTGACAGTGTTTCACATCAGCAGAAGTTTCTTCCATGAAAGGACGAAGTGCCCATACTGTTCTCATCCTATATCGTGTTCCAGAGAAGATCTCTATCCTGAAAACAATCCTAATGCTACCAGATCATTTTTTACATAGTATGGCAGACCTCATAATATGTATCCACCTTTTTTTTTATTCACCAGAGTACTGCAGAGTACTACAGCCGAGAGTACATCACGAACATACCTGGAGTAAATTGCAGCCTGTCAAAAACCACTCTTTCTCCCAAAGAGTACAGAAGTTCGATGCATAGACTTTAAAATAGAATGGGTTTCGACCCACTGCTCCTACTCTGATTAATGCTTCATTTAGTGTTCATCTACCTCCTCCACCTCTCTTTCTGATATAAAAACTCATGAGACACTCATTGTAAAGGTTGTTGATCGAATATCGGTGAACTGTAAGCTGTTTCTCTTGAGACATGTTCTCTGTGTAAAGTTGTAAGATAGGTTGAGGAAGATGTTTTTAGACTGAATATCAAGATGTTGGTAATGTTGTACATGAATGGTGTTGCTCTTAATATGACAAGCACATTTCTTTGGATCCTGATTTAAAGCAGCGATGATGTTTTTCTATCTTTGTCCTTGTTTTACATTTCATTTCTTCTGGCACGCATCAGAAATCTGGCATAGGATTTAACCTGGTTAGGTACCCTATGTTTCTGCTCTCCCTGCCTTCAATTTTCTCTGCTGTATGTGTTATTTGAGAATTGATTTCGAGCTAATTTAACCAGTGTAGTGGTCAAATATATACTGCTAGTTGATGTATGAATTAATGAATCTGTTCTTAGATGTTCTGGTTAGGCTTTAATTGAATGAATTGGGATACTGGGAGTTTAGAACTCTATCTCTATCTCACTGGGGTCCTTTTCAATTTATTAAACCTTCCTAAGTTCCCTTAAGCTGGATACCAAAGCATTGAGAGTTCAAAATATCTCTCTGATCTCAGGTTTTCACCTTTGTGTTTAAATCTTTAATGTTTCCTTGTCCGAAGAGTTAACCTTTTAGGTTTTGGATCATAGGTTGTCCAATGGCATGTCCTGTACCTGGATCTGATTCCTAAAAGGGCACCTTGGAGGTTTCCTTTCTTTCACCTTCTCCCTTACCATTTCATGCCACACTATCATCATTAAGATCCAATGCTTTAGATGAGTAGCCCAACTGAAAGCCTACATATTGAATAGCAAGTAAACCCTTTCCTGACTCCATTTCCCAATGGTCTCGATGTTCTCTGAATATCTTAACACTGAGCTTAAAGGACATAAAACCTTGCATACATAGAGAGATCCCTCTCTGGACCTAAGAGGGCTAGATCCTAGGGTCTGAAAGTGGTTTTGATGTTGTCTCATCTTTTGGTATTGCCAATCTTGCCATAACATGGGAACCCCAACATAGTGGCGACTCCACTGGGGAATTTTTGAGTATCTTCCATCTTACTACATCACAAGAGCCTCAGAAGGCCCAAAATCTCTGGTTAGGTTGGTAGTGAAACACTTCCACTTGCAGTTCACTTTCTGCACCACTTTTTGTGTTTCTCCCCACACTCTTAGATAGAGTCTAGAAAGGGCCAGATAGCCTCCAGGTCTCACCCTCTTTCTGAGGTGAAATACCTGGTAAAAGCCTTCCCAGTCCATCTATGGTTAGATTTTGCCATGTTTTGAGGAGATCCTTGAAAAAGGACATTACATAAGCACTGTGGTGGACAGTGTACCTCCTAGAAACGTCCTAAACCTTCCACCTGGTGACTCCATAGTTCATTAAAGATCAAAGACTCCACTGGTGATCAGTAGGCCTGCTGATTATCTTGGTTCACATAAGACTCCACTGGGAGACCAGAGTCCACAAAAAAATCAGCCATAACAGAAGTAACAAGTAGGGTTAAGCTGCTTTGTTGGAAAATAGCATTCTAGCTTCGAGAACCATTCACACAAGCGCTTACCCTGACCCAAAACCACCTGAAATATTTGACAACCCCGAGAGAATTCTCAGAAAATCCCCTACAATTAAAGGAAAAACTATTTCCAGACACATCCATAGAGCTGAATCTACACCAGAAGACTTCACAGCTCTTTCAGACATTCATTCTGACCTAGACCTACCAAGCAACCTACCAAGAACTAGGTCATTCAGTGTTCTAGACTAGCCAGACCTTGAGCTTCCTGGTTCACTACCCCAAAGTGGTAAACACATTAGGGACATAGAAGCCCCTCCATATACACCTCCTGATATTCACTTCATTCAAAATTTGGGACTTAGCCATCCTTAATCAGCTCAACAAACTTCTGTTGGTCATAGTATCCTTGTCATCGATATACTAGCTGCTCAGGCCAACCCCTTACCTCCTCAGAACGTCATCATGGCGGCCTGGTATGCACCTCTTATGTTACCTCAGCCCCTAGTACCCTTACGTAATGATTACCAATCAAAGATCCCACACTTCATTGCAAAAGAATCTACCACAGCTCAGCACCATGTAGACAGGATGGAAGATTCTTTTGACTACATGGGGATAGATGATGATACAGTCAAAATGAGAATCTTTGCCCAGAGCTTAGGAGGTGATGTGAAGAAATGGTTTAAGAGCCTACCTCCTAATAGCATCCAAGATCTACCCTCCTTATACCAGACCTTCATAAATAAATGGGAAGTTAAGGCCAACCCTCTCCAAATCTTAGCAGAATACAAGAACCTGAAACGGAATGTAGGAGAGAGTGTCCATGACTACTCTACAAGGTTCAATAGTGTTTATAATGCTCTTCCTCCACATATGAAACATCCCCAAGGTATGGCTTTAGTGAAATACCCTAAAGGATTTGATGCTGACATGGCCTACCAGCTTAGGGAGAGAGATTACAACACGTTAGAAGACATGCAAAAGGGAGCAGTGAGTGTTGAGGCTAACCTGATTGAGAAGAAATCAAGAATGAGTGCTGAGAAAAGGGTAACATATAGAGATGACACTGTAGCTTCCACCTCTGACCCCAATTATGACCGTCTATCCAGAAATGTGGAAAAGCTACAAAAAATGGTTGTCACAGTTAATAATAAGAACATAAACCAAAATCATAACCAGAACCAGAACTTTAGAAGGAACAATACCACTCCCAACAGACAAAGAGAATAAAATCAACAAGTCATACCCCCATTTCAAGATAACTTCCTTGATGAATATGAGGGGATAATAGAAGAGTCTGAAGAGAGCACAATAAATATTTTTGAGACAGATGACTCAATCCGCAATTGTTCCACAGAGGAAGATCAACCCTCATCCTCATATTGGGATGAGGAAAGATTAGAATCTGAGGATTATAGACTGGGATTTGAAAGTGCCATCATGCAGGTCAGAGAACAATATGAACTTAGAAGTAAAAAGAGCCCAGACATTTCCAAACCAAAGGCTTATGAGATTACCATCAAGAAAAGGCCTGAGAAAACTTCTAAATCAAACGCTGAAAGTAACAAATCAGCAGTTGAAATTTCTGGGAAGAACAAAGAAAAAGACAACCAAAACACTGATAAACAAAGTCAACCAACTAGCAGCACCAACACTGTAGCTAGTGCTCCTGATAAAATAGTTCCTAATCTTGTACATAGTGAGAATCAGCACACTGAGCCTGCCACTAAAGTAGTGGCTAACAAAACAGTGTTGAGTATCACAAAGAGTAAATCTCTCTTCAATTTGGAGAGTGAGATTGCTAAAATTAAGATCTCTGTCCCACTCTCTGAGCTGGCCACTCAGGATGTATATAAAGGCCAAATTTTGAAAGCATTAAATCTATGGGAAACAATGATACTATCAATATGAGTGATGATCAACCAGCCCTCCTGTTTGGTCCAAAGATAGAAGAGAAGTTTCAGGAAGGGGTAATACCTTTTTTTTATATCAGTCTCAATATCCATGACAAGATCCTTCACAATGCAATGCATGACTCTGGGGCCTCACACAACTTAATGCCTAAAGTAGTTATGGAAAATTTAGGCATAGAGATAACTCGCCCTTATAAAGATTTATATTCATTTGACTCGAGCAGGGTAAAGTGTCTTGGTCTAATCAAGGACCTATGTGTGAACTTAACCCAGATTCCAGCCAAATTTATGGTTATGGATGTTGTAGTGGCAGATGTGCCACCTAAGTATGGCATGTTACTATCAAGGTCATGGGGAGCCAAGCTGCAGGGTACAATGTAGATGGATGGGGCATATGCCACAATCCCTATCTTTAGCTAGCTTAGGAGACTATATAGAGAGGCACAAATGAAATTCCTGGTCAGCAACCCTGAAAAGCCTGAAAATTCTCGTATGTAATCTGTACACACAGATCTGGACTCCTTTATCCTTTGCAATGATGAATCCTTAGAAGAGCCAGAGTTGGGAAGCAGAGATATAAAAAATAGGGAAGAGCCCATAGATTTTAACATAATGGCCTCTCTAACCTCAGAAGAAAACAAAGATGAAATTTGTAGACAGTGAACTGAAAACGAAACTCCGAGTAAACTAGAAAAAAAATGTGAACAACTGGCTAGTCACTCCTCACAAACTCATACACCACGCGAAGAATGAAACCATCCACAGCCCAAGAATGAACCCTTATGGGAAATGAATTTCGATGGGTCATGCACCAAGAAAACCGCAGGGGCGGGAGTGTGGTTGCATAACACGGACACTGACTATGCTGAGAGTCATGCCTTCAACTTGAACTTCAAATGTACAAACAATATCGCAGAGTATGAGGCCCTCATCCTAGGCTTGAATCTGATGAAAAAGTTAGGAGCCCATAGGATAGTTGTTCAAGGAGACTCTGAGTTAATCATCAAACAAGTGAATGGTGAATACACAATGAAACACCCTAGGCTGAGAGCGTACAGGAATGACGCTATGAATTTATTAAAGACCTTTGTGGAATATGAACTAGTGTTTATTCCTAGGAGTCGGAATGTAATTGCAAATGGATTAGCTTGTATAGCTAGCTCATATCACAAGACTCCCAGTGACCAAAAAATCATCATTAAGACGAAGTTCAGACCTGCAGTACTTGATAATGAGAAGTATTGGCAGGTTTTTGAAGGAGATAAGCAGATTGAGGATTTCCTTATAGGCAGGAACGAGTTTGAATTTTCCAATTCAGACTCTAAGTCCAATGATAGCTTCCTAAGTGAAGAGCCCTCAGATGAGGAAGAACCACCATGTAACATATAAATAAAAAATTTAAATGAACAGATCAGAAATCCAACTGAAGAATGTAAAAACGTAGATAATGAGGAAATAGAGGTGCTACAGGCAAAAGATAAGAACATACCCCGAGGTCTAGCACCTTTAGAAGATCTTTTCGATTTTGATGATGTAGCGAAAAATCCCACCATAGAACACTCAGACTCTGACGTCGATGAATGCAACATAGGCACATAATATAAGCCCAAGATGATTAAATTGGCTAAGTCCTTACCCGCAGACATGAAAAATAAATATATTGACTTATTCAAGGGATTCATTGATGTGTCTTCCTAGAGCTACGAGGACTTGAAGGCCTATGACACAAAAATCATACAACACAAAATACCTTTGAAAGAAAATCAGAAACCCTTCAGACATAAAATTTGTAGGATAAACCCAAAACAATTGCCTGTGGTAGAAAAGGAAATAAAGAATATGTACGAAGCAGGAATAATAGCTCCTGTGAGGTTCTCTGATTGGGTCTCAAACCTTGTAGCTGTGAGAAAGAAAACAGGTGAGATCAGGCTATGCATAGATTTTAGGAACCTTAACAGAGCCTCACTTAAGGACATTTACCCCTTACCAAAGATGGAACATATCCTACAAAGGGTAGTTGGCTCAAGGCAGATCTCCCTGTTAGATGGTTTTTCAGGTTACAACCAAGTGTTGGTAATCCCGGAAGACCAACTCAAGACAGCTTTCACCACTCCATGGGGCACTTTTATGTATGTAAAAATTCCCTTTGGACTGATGAACACTGGTGCAACCTTCCAACGAGCGATGGACATAGATTTTTCGGATGAAATAGGGCACTTCATTGTCATCTATCTGGATGACATAATAGTCTATTCCAAGACTGATGAAGAACACCTAAAACATCTGAGAAGAGTGTTTGAAAAATGTAGAAGGTTCAGTCTGTCATTGAATCCTAAAAAGACTGTATTTGGGTTGCAAGAAGGTAAGCTTCTCAGCCACATCATATTTGAGAAAGGAATCGGGATAGACCCACAAAGAGTTGAGGGAATACTACAAATCACACACCCGAGAAATATTAAAGAGTTACAATGCTTCATTGCGAAAATTAACTTCCTAAGGAGGTTTATTCCCAACTTAGCTGAACACCTCAGAAGTATGACTAATATACTAAAGAAAGGTGTAGGAGTTAAGTGGACTGTCAAGGCTAAACAATATTTTGAATTGGTTAAACTTGCACTCACCCAGGCTCTTATCCTAATCAACCCGGATTTCTCAAAGGATTTCCTGATATTTTCATTTTCCTCCGAGCATACAGTGGCTGCAGTTCTGCTGTGGAAAAATATAGAGGGAATGGAACAACCCATTGCTTTCTTCAACATAGCTCTAAGGGATGCACCCTTGAAGTACAACATAATGGAAAAACAGGCCTATGCCCTGGTAAAGGCCTTGAAAGAATTTAGGGTCTACATATTGCATTCTCACACCATAGCCTACGTGCCGAACATAGTGGTGAAAGAAATTTTGTCCCAAGAACCGGATGGGAAGAGGGGAAAATGCATTGCCGTGGTTTTAGAATATGACCTGGAAATAAAACCCACAAAGCTGATCAAAGGTCAGGGCTTAGCTCAATTAATGGCTGAATCAAATTTACAAGCCCTTGACATTAAAATGGTAGACACCTTGGATGACCAGGAAGGATTGCCTGATCCTACAGTTAAGGAACAATTTCAAAACTCTCCTTGGTATTCTGATATCCTATATGTGCTCACGAACCTCAATGCCCCTCCTGAACTATCAAAAACTAAGGCTAGATTCCTAAAGCTAAAGGCCAGAAACTACTGCATAATGAATGAATGTTTATACTGGAAAAATGCAAATGGCCTATTGCTTAAATGTTTGCCTGAAATTGAGGCAGAAAGGATTAAACAGGAGTTCCATGCAGGAGAGTGTGGAGGCCACCTCAACTGGAAATCCACTGCTAACAAAATACTCAGAGCTGGCTATTATTGGCCTACACTTTTCAATGACATCCATAGGATGATAGTTGCTTGTTATAAATGCCAGATTTTTGAAGGCAAAATAAAGCTCCTCCCTCTACCTTTACAACCCATCACTGTTGAAGGTCCCTTTATGCAATGGGGCCTAGATTCAATAGGAGAAATACACCCTGCTTCTTCTGCACAACACAAGTGGATCCTTACAGCCACAGACTACTTCACTAAGTGGATAGAGGCCATACCTTATAGGAATTCCACAGATTCTGTTATCATTAAGTTCCTAGAAGATCACATCCTCTCTCGGTTTGGCTGTCCAAGAAAAATAATCACTGATAATGCTGCTGCTTTTGGGTCCAAGAAAATGGTTGATTTTTGTCACAGGTATCAAATAGCACTCAGTCATTCAACTTCTTATTAACCACAAGGTAATGGGTTAGCTAAATCATCGAATAAGAGCTTGGTGACCATCATCAAAAAGCTGCTGGAAGAAAACAAGAAGTCCTGGCACAACAAGTTAGTGCATGCTTGTGGGATAATAGGCTTACAACAAAGAAATCCATTGGCATGTCACCATTTTAGCTTGTCTATGGGACATGAGCAGTGTTTCCTACCAGCCTTGGAGTACCAATGATTAAACTTGTCCAAGATATCTAGACAGAAGAAGACATCACGGTAAGGAGGATAAATAAAAAAATTCATCTCCAACAAACGAGGGAAGAGGTCTATAATAGAGCCCTGAAGGTCCAAGAAAATATAAAGAAGTTGTTCGATAGGAAAACCAAGGCTTATGACTTCAAAATTGGAGATAAAGTTCTGAAGTGGGATTCCAGGAGAGAGGACAAAGGAAAGCATGGCAAATTTGATAGTTTGTGGCAAGGTCCTTACATCATATAGGCCACTGTGGGTTCAAATGCCATTTTTATACAAGAGCTAGATGGTACAGAGCTGTTTGGGGGTCCTGTCAATGGCAAGATGCTCAAACACTACTACTGCTGATTTCCGATTTCCAGTTTCCATTTCCATTGTAAATACCATTGCTGTGTTATGTTTTCAAGAAAAGAGAAAATGTTTCAAAAAAGAGAGAAGAGAGGTTCAGACATGCTCAAAACATGAACCTACGAAGAAGAAAGATTGGCTCTAACATGATCAAAACTTGAGCCAAAGGAAGTAAAGAAAGTTGGTCCTAACATGCCCAAAATCTGGACCAGCAAAGAAGAAATAAGAATCAGCTCTAAAAAGCCCAAGACCAGAGCTAAAACAAAGAAGAGAAAGTGAATCTAACAAGCTCAAAACTCGAGTCACAAAGCAAGGAAGGATGTTTCAAAGTTTCAATTTTCAAGCCTTCAAGATTCTTTTTTCAGTTTTCTGCAAATTTCTGTCCATGTGCAACTGCCTTTATGCCTTGGATCCACAGCAAACTAGACTGTCTAATCCTAGTTTGACTATTTTTAAATTTCTGTGGTAGAATGTAGAGAAGAAATATGCTGGACAGTTTAATCCCAGCAGATATTAGATTAGGTAGAAAAACATGCGAGGCCAAAAATTTAATCTGGTCTCATGGAGTAATAAGGGTAGAAATAGAATAGGTTTATTTACCTATTTGTAAAAAATTGATGATGTAAAGGGTTTGCTAGTCCAAATTCACCTTGAAGAAGAAATGATAGGACTATAGTCTGGGTAGGTAGATTGTTTGGGAATGTTTTTGCTGATTTATTATGTTTGTGGCAGCTGGTCCAAGAAAGAAAATGGATGTGCCAAGCAACATGCATCTGGCCTACACCAAAGATCATCCTCTGAATTCTTGACTCCTTCAATAAGAAACCTTCCCCATGTGGAGCCACTGTTAGCCACCTATGAAATTTTTTTCAAGCAAACAGGTGGCTAAATTGTTCCATGAGCCTCTAAGAGATGCATTTCCCATGAAAATATCTCATCCTTGAAGCCTCTATGGGTCCATCACCTTAAAAAAGAGCCTCAATGCCTGTGGAAAATTTTGCTCAGAAAGTCCCCCCATTTACCTTTTTACCTACGAAATTTTCTCCATTATCAATCTTTTCCCCACTCATAGAGTTTCCCTTTGTTTCCCAGAATCCCCTAAACCATCCATTTCATCCTTAGAACCAAGTGAAAATCCTTCGTTTGATTTCAAATCCCCCTTTTTCCTAGACCGAAAACCTCCTTTTGGCCTTAAAACACTGTCCCTAAGGCTAAAAAACCCACTTTCCTCTTTAAAAAGGCTAGCCCCTTCAGCCCAGCCCCAAAAACGACTTCCCCACATGACCCGAGCACTAAAACCAAGCACTAGCCGAAGTGTGCTTATCGCAATCAGAGAGTTGGAGCGGAGTGCATTTCCTTTGTAAACAAAAAATCTTCGATGCGATAGTGTTTTTGGTCCGTTGACCTTCGAAGCAATCACCACCGTCGATCTGAATAGATCTAACGGCCATCGCAATCTTGCTTAATCGCCCATCGAAACCTTTTGTTATGTCACTCTTTGTTCCCTCTGATCATGGTCCAGCAATCCAATCCTGACCGTTGAATCCACAAGAACCAACGGTCAGGATTGAATCACAACCCACCCATTCACCCTCCGCCATTTCCCTCTGATCAAATCTGAGTCGTTGATCCTTTTCTGATCCAACGACCCACAAATCATCCACCTCGGTTTTCCCCACTGTTAATCACTGTGCAAAACCGACAGCTTTCATCGCACCGCTTTCGAGTGGAAGGCTATTTTTCCCGATTGGCAGCAATCAATGTCACCGGCTTACGCCTGTCCTCAAGCTATTTTGAAATACCATTCTCATCGTGCGTTAAATTTCGACTGCAGGCCCGGCGCTATATGCGGGTGCGCCATCCGATCTGAGGCGGGCCATCCAACGGTGATCGCGCCCCTAATATGCTCGAGGGATAAACCAAGGCAAACAATACCCCTGGCCCACCATCCATCACCCTCCGATGTGATCACAGCCGTCGATCTCCTCTTGAGATCTGATGGTCCAGAATGATCACCCCCGCCACTGACCGGGTCCCTTTGCCAAAGCTCCACGTCACCTTCCTTCACGGAAATTTTCCCATTTCTTTTCTGTTTCGCCCGATTTCCAAAACCCTTTCGTCGTTCATTTTCCACCGTCAATCATTGCCCCCATGCATGATCGAACAGTCCCCATGTATTTCTCCACTGAGCCTCCATCTGTCTAGTCTTCCATCATTTTTTCATTATCCAGTCTATTTTCATCGTTCCACTACATTTTTCACCATTCCTCCAAAGTTCCATCACCATTCCGCAGGCCATCAAAGTGTCCATCCCCTTCCAACATGGATTTCTTGACAATTTTGTGTATTTTGCAAGGTACGGGTGGTGGACGACCGCCATGGTTCACAGCCACTGTTAAAGTGGCACAGAACGTAGGGAAGACCATTTTCAGGGATTGAAATTATGAAGAAGAGCTTGGGAAGATGTTATGACATGATTCTCATTAAAAGAATAGAGTTAAACTCTGTAAAACCTCTCCAACACCATTAAAGCTCAAATTTCACAGATAGGGAAATTCATGAAGTGGCAAAGAGTATCAGCAAAGGATCAGGGAATTCAATGCTCAGTATTGAGGACTTTAAGCCCTAATCCAGTGTTCAGAAGGAAAATGTACCAAATTGAAGACCTCGTCAAATCACACAAAGGGCCTAAAAAGGCCTGGCATACAGAAAACAATATTGACAGTGTTTCACATTAGCAGAAGTTTCTTCCATGAAAGGACGAAGTGCCCATACTGTTCTCATCCTATACCGTGTTCCAGAGAAGATCTCTATCCTAACAAAAGTCCTAATGCTACCAGAGCATTTGTTACATAGTATGGCAGATCTCATAATCTGTATCCACCTTTTTGTTTATTCACCAGAGTATTGCAGAGTACAACAACCGAGAGTACATCACGAACATACCTGGAGTAAATTGCAGCCTGTTAAAAACCACTCTTTCTCCCAAAGAGTGTTGGGAAAAATACTGAGAGGGGGGGGGGGGTGAATCAGTATTTAGTGCATATTTAAAAATTTTACTTTTTATGCTCCAAAACCCATACACTACTTTGCTGAAGCCAACTAGCGTATACACGCGGATATCCTTCATAAAACTCGCGTATACACAGAGATCTAATTATGCCATTAATTCTTCACTTATATCATTCCATCATTCATTTATTAGATGTTCTAACGATAAACATGTACGTGGAAACGAGAATAAACCCATCACACATAAGCATATCACATGAACACACCAGGATTTTTAGGTGGAAACCCAAATCGGGAGAAAACCACCGCTTCAGTTGCTCAGCCTTCAATATTTTATTATAGAGAAAACGTGTTACAACATATGTGCTGGCGCAGACTTGACCAGCACGCAGGCACCCACCTGCGCTCGTTTACCAGCCTCTCCTGGAAGGGAGCTCCAGTGACTGGTTTGACCTGTCCTGGAGAGAACTACGACCATGCTCTCGTTTACCGGCCTCACGGAAAGGAGCTGTTGGTGAAGGGGCTACAACCCTCAGCACCTCTATGGACCACGTTTCATCAATTTTCACACTGGATCCAAAGCATCCTTTAGGACACCACTTGCAGGCCACGTTTCATCATATTTCCAGACTGGACCCAATCCATACATTTAAGCACAGTCAACCATGAAACAGATACATATAACTCACTGACAGATATCAGTAAACCAGCAGAACAAATCAGACATTTCTTACCACAGACTTCAGCAAACCCTAGTTTGCATACGTGCTTTCCTTTCTCTGATGTCGCGTATATACGTGCTTCCGTTCACATAAACCAGCGTATACTTCTGTACATATTATAGATCCAATTTCATTGCGCATACGCGCTTTCTCTTCAGTGAAGCCGCGTATATACACGCTTCCTCTTCGGTGAACTAGCGTATGGTTCTTCAGACTTTTATGTCATTGCAATTCTTCACCACAATTACATTACTTCAGATTTTACCCTTTACCTCAGATAGATGTTCGCCTCATCATAGATCTAATCATTCCATAAACAGATCTAGCAAATACAAGTACATTTCAGATCTAGACCCCCTTCTTCATCATTGGTGCATCATACATTTCAGATCTATCATTCAACTGTAACCCTTTCCATTCAGATATACTTCAAAGAGAAGTATTCATTCAAGCTCAGACATCTTGCACCCACACTCATGATTTGCACAATGAATTTCTTCTCCTTATATAGGTTTACCCCTTTTTCAATACCATGAGCCCCTTTTTCAATACCATGGGCAAAACAATACCGGGCCAACAGATGTTACTTGGAAGTGGTATTCTGTGGGCCAGAGGTCATTTAGGCGAATCATTACTCAATCTGATAGGTCAATACCATGGTGGTTACACGGTTTGCACTTTATGAGCGCTTTTGCCCATACGCGACTTGGAACGTTGTTTCCCGCGTGCATACGCGACTTCTCCTAGACAGATACGCGTATGCCTTGAGACATACTCTTTTTCACCATAGATTTAGCACATGTTGAATTCCTTTCTTCATTGCCTTCTGTACTTACTGTAGATACATCAGATTTAGTTCATCAAGACATATTCTATCAAGCACGACTTCATCAAGTAAGTTGTCATCATCTTCATCAAGTGGGTTGCCATTCAAAGGACAACACTTAGCATCATATTATTTCACCTTGATTTACATCATTGCAAGTCCGTAAGTTAAGAATAACTTCGTAATTAGATTTCCATCAAGGACAACACATGCCAACAATCATGTCTTCATCTTCATTAAGTGGGTTGCCATCAAGGTGACACTCTGCATCATATTGCCAACAATCTCCCCCTTTGGACTTGATGGCAACCACGATGGTGTTTGATTACCACAACAGATAGATACATTAAGAATACAATGACACCATGTCACTCTCTTCATTTTTGACACCATTCTTTCTCTTCATTCAAACACCATGTCACTCTCCCCCTTTGACATCAAGGGCAAAGGGCGGATCAAAACCAACACACTCTCCCCCTTTTCTCCTCATGTAGAAGAAGCGTTCTGCAGATCTGATGTATACTGAAGTGACCAAGCTCCCACTGAGTTCATGCTGAATCTTCAAACATATTTTTCAATGAAGTACATGACTCTATGAACCAAAGACTCATACTTACATCAAAGATCCAACCAAGTGGATTTACATATGAGGCTCAAATGCCCAACCAAGTGGGTTTACATATCTCAACTCAACTACCCAACCAAGTGGGTTTACAATTTTGACTCAGCTACCCAACCAAGTGGGTTTACAAAATTTGACTCAGCTACCCAACCAAGTGGGTTTACAAATTTGTCAAGTCCTTACATGACTGAATATTACAATTTTCATCATGGGTCTCAACAAGACCTTTTCATCAAAATACAAATATGACCATTTATGACCAAGACCAGAAAAACCTCAAGAGAGATCATATATCAGAACCACCATAATGCCAACAATGCATTATACTCAGCAAGACTAGGGCTCCCCCTGAAAATGTGCATCCGAACATCCTTTCCATAAGACTAAGGCTCCCCCTTAGTTTGTGCATCCTGAACACTTTCACCAACAAATCATCAAGGCATCTTTATCAAAACATTAGAAATAGAATTATGAGAACTGGAACACCACCAGAGGTACCAAACAGTATCAGAGATACCAAACAACATTGCAGCTGTGCTGAAGAAAGCTGACCCCAAAAAAAAATGTCAGCAACCAGACATACGCGGTTTTATGTGCATGAACTCGTGTATATACGCGACTGTGTTTCAGGAAACCCGCGTATCCAATACCATCTTCTATATTTTAACGAGATCTGATGCTCTTGTGAGAAAAAGACAGTGTTCAGCTTCTTTCTGGGATATTTGAATGCTTCCCTGGACTACAGATAGATAGAATAGTGTAGTTGTGTCTTCAAGCGTCATCCGACGGTTGTAGCATAAGCACATTAGTAACCAAGCCTTCAGATTCTTTGCAGCATCAATACAATCTTTCCAAGAGAGATTATCATACCAGAACAACATCTTTAAATATGTGTCAAGCAATCATCCATGTGGTCCAATATCATCAAGATCTTCAAGATTTAACATGAAGTAACATATGTAGGCAAAAGATCTCAACCATAGTAACAAACTTTGCATGATCTATTCTTATTTCTGAATCAAACGACATCCAACTCATCCATTTGTGAGCACAAAAGATATTTATCAGCAACCAGGGCTCAAAATCTCATCATAATAAACCATGTACCAAGTCATCATCATTTGAGCATGAGTATCACAAAAACCAAGAATAAGCAGTCATATTTCCAACAATGCAATCATTAGTATTCAACCTGCTGCTCCCCCTAAATCAATGCTCTTCCTTAACTTGTGCAATCTGAAAAACCTTCATCAGCCAGTATCAGCAACAACCTCTGTATGATCTGTCCTTATCTTTGAATTATGAGCTCATTTAAACGAATACTCTGCATCAAAAAGCAAACGGGACTCATCCATAATCTTCAACATAAGACATCAAGTATTATATCATCATTATTTAGAACTGAGAAATTAAGCTGATACAGAGTCAATAATACAGTTATTAACAATTAGACTGATACTCCCTCTGAACCTCTGCTCCAGATCTTCAGCTATCATATAAATTCTCTTATCATCAATGCATACGCGACTGTGTCTGCTGGAACTCGCGTGTATACGCGACTTTTGTTCATCGAACCCGCGTATGGAAAGTGAAGCATAGAAATTTTTCACATTCCTTCATCTCCCCCTGAATTTGTACTTCCTGTACCTGTCTTCTTCATATCAGATGCTTTGTCAGAAATACATATAACCAGAATAATCAAATCAACCATGAGAGACATCATACATTTCTCCCCCTGTGACGATACATTACTAAATCTCATAATGTATCCCACATCATTCCTGCAGTCAATCAGAGAAGTAAGCTTTAGAAGCGGATGACTGCAGTAGGGTCAAAATTCCCTACGTTTCTGATCGGTCCTCCATCTTTTTCCAGATTTGTTTGAACTTTCTATTTGTGTGCTGGAAGTTATCCAATTTCTCATATCTGTTCAACCTGCATTCTTTTTATACATGTCCATACTTGTTACAAGAATAACATCTCATGTGTCGAGAGAAATAAGCATAAGAATCATAATGAGTATTTCTAATCTTCCTCCTTTTACAATCAGCTGCTTTATGTCCATACTTGTTACATGAAAAACAATATCCCTTGAAGAAACCAGAGTACCTTTCTATGTAGGAACTCTTTGTTTGAGGCTGAAATGATCTGCTCCTGCAATTTGCTGCAACATGCCCATAGTTATGACATTTAAAGCATTCAACATTATTGACTGATTTCCTTTGAGATTTCATCATTGTTGGTTGACCTTTTTTCTCTTTCAACACTTCAGGTTTTACATTGACATCCTCTGAATTTTTTGCACTTCCTTGTGAGCTAGATTCTCCTTTAACAGTTTCATGGAAACCAAGACCAAGTTTGATAGCAGGAGACCTTTGATTACTCAGAATTTTGTCCAAGATATTAGTACTATCTTGAAACCTCAAAAGTTTAACCTTTTCTTCTAATTTACCTTTGAGAATGTTTACCTCAACTTCCAAGGCTTGACATTGCTTTGTTATGCTTTCTTCTTTCCTTCTTCCATCTTCTACTTGATCCTTCAGATTTAGAATCTCTTCTTTCAACCAATTTTCATTTTCTTCACATGTTTGTTGCAACTCTTCATTCTTCTTATTTGATTTTTCCAGATCTTCTTTGAGAGAGATGATTTCTGCTTCAAGGCCTTCCTTTTCAAATGGTTGTAGAGGTTCCTCATTCTTCTTACTTGATGCTTCAAGATCTTCTTGCAGAGAGATGATTGCAGCTTCAAGTCCTTCATTCTTCTTGCTTGATTTTTCGAGATCAACATTTAGATCGTTGATTTCTGCTTCTAGTTCTTTAATTCGATTGGATGCATACGTATGAAACCTTTGATATTTGTCCACCTGTCCATTCAGCATTTCTATTTGTTCTTTCATTTGAGAGATCATATCTTTGTAGATGGAATCTTTCTTATCAATTTCCTTTTGTTGTTCTTCAACTTTGATCTGGATAGCTTCTTCTAGATCCACAACTTTACTTTCACTATCTTCACTATTGTTTGCACAAATAAGAGTATTCCAATGACCCCAATCACTATCTGATTCATCTTCTTCAATTTATGCTATACAAGTTTTCTGAGATATCTTCTTGTTTCGAGTAGCCTTCTTCTTTTGCTTCTTTGCCATGAGTACTTTCAGATCATGGTCAGAATCTTCTTCATCTTCACTGGACACTACATCATCATCTTCATTTGCATAATAACTCTTCCTCTTTTCAAATTGTTTCCCTTTACCATGTTTTTCTCTATAAGGAAATTTAGCAGCATAGTGACCAACTTTTCCACACTCAAAACATTTGAAAGGAAGCTTACCTTTAAATCTTCCAGTTCCTAGTTGGAGTTTTCTCACGAAATTCGCTTCTTCTTCATCGGATATATAGCTGGATTCTTTGACAACTTCCTTTTCTTTTCCTCTTGCAGAAACCTTAAAAGCAGTTTCTCTGATTTAAGAAGGACCTCCTTGTCTCATTTCAAAGGCAGTCAGAATACCATGTAATTGAACAATAGTAAGAGTTTGCAGATCTTGCCTTTCTTCAATAGCTGAAACTTTAGAGTCAAATTTTGAAGTCAGGGATCTTAAGAATTTTTCCACCAGAGTAGTATCAGTTATGGTTTCACCCAAATTTCTCATTCGATTTACAATATCATCCAAACGTAAGAAGAAATGGGCAATACTCTCATCACTATGCATCTTTAAATTTTCATATTCAATTCTAAGAGTTTGGAGTTTTGCACTTTTTACCTTTGTGTCTCCTTCATAACTTAGAATGATTTTGTCCCATATGTCTTTTGCCGAATGTAGTTGCATCACTTTAGCAAATTCTGATTCAGACATGCTTCCCAATAAGACATTCACTGCTTTGGCGTTGATTTCATACTTCTTTCTTTCAGCTGCATCAGTAGGAATACTTGCCGGGTATTGATAACCTTCTTCCACGATTGCCCATACATCTGCACCAAGACTTTGCAGATATGCTTTTTTTCATACCTTCCAGAATATCAGATTGCTTCCATTGAATAGAGGTGGCTTTATAGACATTACTCCTTCAATACTTCCCATTGCGACGGATCTCCTTCAAGCGATCAAGCTTCTGCAGAAGAACCTGCTCCGATACCAATTGTTGGGAAAAATACTGAGAGGGGGGGGGGGTGAATCAGTATTTAGTGCATATTCAAAACTTTTACTTTTTATGCTCCAAAACCCATATGCTACTTTGCTAAAGCCAACTAGCGTATACACGCGGATATCCTTCATAAAACTCGCGTATACACAAAGATCTAATTATGCCATTAATTCTTCACTTATATCATTCCATCATTCATTCATTAGATGTTCTATAAACAGTAAACATGTGCAGTAAGAACAGAATAAACCATCACACAAAGCATCACACATGAACACCAGGATTTTTAGGTGGAAACCCAAGTCGGGAGAAAACCACCGCTGCAGTTGCTCGGCCTTCAATATTTTATTATAGAGAAAACATCTTACAACATATGTGCTGGCGCAGACTTGACCAGCACGCAGGCACCCACCTGCGCTCGTTTACCAGCCTCTCCTGGAAGGGAGCTCCAACCCCCTGACTCGTTTACCAGCCTCTCCCGGAAGGGAGCTACGACCCCCTGCTCTCGTTTACCAGCCTCACCTGGAAGGGAGCTACAACCCCCTGACTGAAGGCTACAACCCTCAGCACCTCTATGGACCACGTTTCATCAATTTTCACACTGGATCCAAAGCATCCTTTAGGACACCACTTGCAGGCCACGTTTCATCATATTTCCAGACTGGACCCACTCCATACATTTAAGCACAGTCAACCATGAAACAGATACATATAACTCACTGACAGATATCAGTAAACCAGCAGAACAGATCAGACATTTCTTACCACAGACTTCAGCAAACCCTAGTTTTCATACGTGCTTTCCTTTCTCTGATGTCGCGTATATATGCGCTTCCGTTCACATAAACCAGCGTATACTTCTGTACATATTACAGATCCAATTTCATTGCGCATACGCGCTTTCTCTTCAGTGAAGCCGCGTATATACGCGCTTCCTCTTCGGCGAACTAGCGTATGGTTCTTCAGACTTTTATGTCATTGCAATTCTTCACCACAGATACATTACTTCAGATTTTACCCTTTACCTCAGACAGATGTTCGCCTCATCATAGATCTAGTCATTCCATAAACAGATCTAGCAAATACAAGTACATTTCAGATCTAGACCCCCTTCTTCATCATTGGTGCATCATACATTTCAGATCTATCATTCAACTGTAACCCTTTCCATTCAGATATACTTCAAAGAGAAGTATTCATTCAAGCTCAGACATCTTGCACCCACACTAATGATTTGCACAATGAATTTCTTCTCTTTATATATGTTTTCCCTTTTTCAATACCATGAGCCCCTTTTTCAATACCATGAGCCAAAACAATACCATGAGCCCAAAACTACATTACTTCAGATGGTATTCCTGGACAGGGTCATTTAGACGAATCATTACTCAATACAATGGGTCAATACCATGGTGGTTACCCCTGGTTTTTCACTTTATGAGCGCTTTTGCCCATACGCGACTTGGCACGTTGTTTCCTACGTGCATACGCGACTTCTCCTAGACAGATCCCCGTATGCCTTGAGACATAATATTTTCACCATAGATTTAGCACATGCTGAATTCCTTTATTCATTGCCTTCTGTACTCATTGTAGATACATCAGATTTACTTCATCAAGAACATATTCTATCAAGCACAGACTTCATCAAGTAAGTTGCCATCATCTTCATCAAGTGGGTTGCCATTCAAGGACAACACTCAGCATCATATCATTTCACATCAGATTTACATCATTTACCAAGTCCATCAGGTCAAGAATAACTTCATCAGGTGGATTGCCATCAAGGACAACACATGCTAACAATCTCATGTCTTCATCTTCATTAAGTGGGTTGCCATCAAGGACAACACTCTGCATCATATTGCCAACAAAGAGTACAGAAGTTCGATGCATAGACTTTAAAATAGAATGGGTTTCGACCCACTACTCCTACTCTGATTAATGCTTCATTTAGTGTTCATCTACCTCCTCCACCTCTCTTTCTGATATAAAAACTCATGAGACACTCATTGTAAAGGTTGTTGATCGGATATCGGTGAACTGTAAGATGTTTCTCTTAAGACATGTTCTCTGTGTAAATTTGTAAGATAGGCTGAGGAAGATGTTTTCAGACTGAATATCAAGCTGTTGGTAATGTTGTACATGACTAGTTTTTCTCTTAATATGACAAGCACATTTCTTTGGATCCTGATTTAAAGCGGCGGTGATGTTTTTCTATCTTTGTCCTTGTTTTACCTTGTAGTTCATTACATTTCATTTCTTCTGGCACGCATCAGAAATCTGGCATAGGATTTACCCTGGTTAGGTACCCTATGTTTCTGCTCTCCCTGCCTTCAATGTTTTCTGCTGTATGTGTTATCTGAGAATTGATTTCGACCAAATTTAACCAGTGTAGTGGTCAAATATATACTGCTAGCTGATGTATGAATTAATGAATCTATTCTTAGATGTTCTGGTTAGGCTTTAATTGAATGAATTGGGATACTGGGAGTTTAGAAATCTATCTCTATCTCACTGGGGTCCTTTTCAATTGATTAAACCTTCCTAAGTTCCCTTAAGCTGGATACCAAAGCATTGAGAGTTCAAAGTCTCTCTCTGATATCAGGTTTTCACCTTTGTGTTTAAATGTTTAATGTTTCCTTGTCCGAAGAGTTACCCTTTTAGGTTTTGGATCACAGGTTGTCCAATGGCATGTCCTGTCCCTGGATCTGATTCCTAAAAGGAAACCTTGGAGGTTTCCTTTCTTTCACCTTCTCCCTTACCATTTCATGCCACACTATCATCTTTAAGATCCAATGCTTTAGATGACTAGCCCAACTGAAAGCCTGCATATTGAATAGCAAGTAAACCCTTTCCTGACTCCATTGCCCAATGGTCTCGATGTTCTTTGAATTATCTCTTCTCTGCCTAGAAGCTTCTTTGCACATCCTTGCCTCACATTGATCCCTTCCTTTCCGATTCCCAACAACCAACCAAACAATCAATCAAACAAACCTGTGCCTATAACTATCCTAATATCTTAACACAGAGCTTAAAGGACATAAAACCTTGCATACATAGAGAGATCCCTCTCTGGACCTAGGAGGGCTAGATCCTAGGGTCTGAAAGTGGTTATGATGTTGTCTCATCTTTTGGTATTTCCAATCTTTCCAAAACATGGGAACCCCAACAAGTCCAACTGATATTCCATCCTCAAGGTGTTATACTCAAACTCGATGGAAAACAAGGATTTCTTCCCATAAACTAGATCATATGGAGTAAACTCAATAGTTGTCTTCCAGGTGGTATTGTAAGCCCAAGTGGCTTCCACCAATTTTTTTGCCCAATATTTCCTGTTGATGCTCACAACGTTGGTGAGGATGTTTTCCAAGGCTCTATTTTTCACTTCCATGACCTGGCCATTTGGTTGAAGATGCTAGTAATTTGAAGTCTTGTGCTTTATCTTGTGTTTCCTCATGAGGTTCTTAATGAGATGAGATGTGAATTGAGCCCCCTGATCAATGACTACCTCTCTGGGGTATCCAAACTTGTAGAATGCATCCTCTCTCAAAAACTTAGCTACCTTCTCTTCTGTTGCTACCTTCACAACCCTTGTTTCAACCCACTTGGTCAAGTAATTGGTTCAGACTATGATATACCTCTAATGCCCAAATGGTGGATCAATGGGCCCAATGAAGTCCATGCCCCACTTTCAAATGGCTCTAAATCCACCTGAGATTTCAAAGGAATTTCATCCCTCGCTGTAGGTCAACCCATCCTTTGAAACTGACCACATCTACTGGCGTATCTCTTAGCATCTTGGTGGAGGGTAGGCCAATAGTATCCTTCTTTCAAAGCTTTGAAGGTTGTCCTCCTAGCAACAAAATGACCCCCACAGGTACCATCATGACATGCTAAGAGGATGTTGAAGACCTCCTCTTCCTTCACACACCTTATAAGAATTTTATCGAGACCTAAGTGAAAGAGATTGCCACCAATCCAAGTGAAAGGGGTGCTTTTCCTAATAATATTGCTCTTTTCTTTAGATGAAAGTTTTGGAGGAAACTTATCAGTGAACAAGTAGTTAGCTATGTCAGAAAACCAAGGAGAGAGTTCTGAGATATAAAATAGATGTTCATCTAGAAGTTGATCGTCCACCATTCCTTCTCATTTGCAAATAAAGTTAGTCTAGATAAGAAATTTACAACAAAATTTTCCTTTCCTGTTTTATCAACAATTGTCAAATCAAACGACTGCAATAACAACAATGATCTAATGATTCTAGCATTAACATATGGTTTATTCATTACTTGATGGTTGCATGGTTAGTATGTACAAAGGTATGATAACTAGTAATATAATGCTTGAACTTGTTTAAGGAATGGAAAATGGCTAAGAGATCCTTTTCAGTGATAGTATAGTTAAGTTCAGCTTTGGAAAGATTCTTGCTATTGAAATAAATGGAATAGGGTAATTATTCTTATAATTTCCCCAAGGCATCCCCCACAGATTTATTTGATGCATCTGTGTTGATGTGGAAGGGCAGAGCCCAATTGGGACCTCCAAGAATGGGGGCGGTGTTAGCTTTTCCTTGATGATATAAAAAGCCTCCTGACATAGAATATAACAAAAAAACTAAAAATATTTGGCCAAAAATTCGAATAATGGGGAGGAAACTTTTTTAAAGTCCTTAATGAACCTCCTATAGTAACTAGCCAAACCTAGAAAACTTCTGACATCTCTTTGATTTTGAGGAATATGCACCCTTTTTATGATGGTGATTTTGTTTGGGTCTACCTGTATTCCTGCTTGTGATATTGAGTGGCCTAGGACTATCCCTTCCCTTTTTATAAACTCACACTTTTTCATACTAAGGGAGAGATGCATTTCAATGTAATTTCTTAACACTTTTCCTATATAGGAGAGATCCTCTTGGAGATCATACCGATAAGGTGTTAAATCACCAATGTAGATTTCTACAGAGTCATGGACTAGTTTAGAATTTTTTTTTGAAGACTTATCTCTGGAAAGTAGCAGGGGAATTGAAAAACCTAGAGGGAAGGACTCTATAAGCGAAAGTGACCCCGGGACATGTGAAAGTGGTTTTTTTCCTGGTCCTCAGGGCTTATTTGGATTTGGTTATACCCACTGAACCCATCTAGGAAATAGAAAATATTTCTCCCTGCAATACCATCTAGGACTTGATCAATGAAGGGCAAGGGGAAATGGTTCTTCTTAGTGGCTTTGTTTAGTTCTCGGTAGTAAAAAAAGATTCACCAATTTCCGTTTTTCTTTGCGACTAGAAAAATGAGGAGACACCCACTCACTATCTGATATGGGGTAGATGAAACCTGCATCCAAAAAAATTTGCAGCTCATCCTTCACTATGTCCTTTAGAGCTGGGTTCATCCTCTTTTAGGGCTGGCACAGATGCTTTCATCCCACTTTAATATAAATATGATGTGTGGACACAGAGGGATGCACCCATTTCATGTATTTGTAGTCCCAAGAAAAGGTATCTAGGTTTTCCTTCAAGAGCTGGCATAGTTTCTCTTCTTCTTTGGCTAAGAGGGATGAGTTAATCTTTAGGGATTTTGTTGGGACAAATTCCACATCATTGGTGGAATCAAAGGTTGAATCAACTGAGTGTGGCTCAATCTAAGGATGGCTTTCATAATATCTCACTAGGTGATCGAGTAGAATGGAAGTGGGGGGTTGGCTTTAAATGATGTGGTCGATGAGATCATCCTCATCGAGTTGCCCCCATTTAAGAAAAATATCTATGGTAGAAATGGGGTAGGGTGAGGTAATTTACACGTCATCTTCTTCTTCTTCATCCTCCAACCACAAGGGTAGGTCATGTTTAATGGAACGTTGGATAGGAGAATATAATACCAGCTATTTAGACAAGGGCCGATTCTTTATAGTCATGTTTCTGGCCCTACAACTAATATAATCATCGACAGTGGCCAACCAAGGTCTTCCTAAGATGAGAGGGTATCCATTAAAATTTTTATTTTGCTGGAGGACCAGGAAATTTGTGGGGTACTTCCAGGAGTCAATTGAGACCATAAAATCCTCAATAATTCCTTCTGAAGCTATTATGGATTTGTCTGAAAATTGCAGAAAATTGGTGGTCTTTATCAATGCTACTTAGAGGTTGAGTTTAAGAATAGTTTCCTTGGTCATCACATTGATGACAACCCCAAGATAAATCCAAGTGTGGGGGACTATGACACCATTGATGTGTACATCTATTACTAGACTTCCAAGGTCTAGGTACTTCAGGAAGATCACCCTTCCCAACATCAAGTGGGACATTTCTCCCACAACATTGATGGTGGGGGTGTATTTCTTATTTCTCCAAGGTTTCTTAAAGAAATTTTCTTTTATTATCATATTGTAAATAGGTACATCCTTAATAGCTTGAAGAAGGAGTATTTTCACACACAAATTTTTCAGTTCTCCCAGAAGTTCAGTCTCTTCTAGGGTGTGCTGACTAGGGTGGATTAGGCACTCATGAAAAGGATGTTGATTGGTTTGAGTAGTCATCTCTTCATTTTCATCCTCAACCTCTATAGTTGGAGATGGAGAATGAATTTCTGGAAGTACTCTTCTAGAATTGAGGTTGATCTCATGTATCTCCACAACATAAGCAAGATAGGATTTTCTCCACTGTAAACATGTTGTGCTTGCTTGTTTTTTGGGTTCGAATTGGGCTATGCAAGAATATGAGGCAACTTAGGTGGAGTAGAGTGTATGAACTAAGGTTGAGGTTGGGATGGAGGCAGTAAAGTAGGTGGTTGGTTTTTTTTTTGGGTCTCCACCCTTGTGATGGGTTTCTCCACTGAGATGGTTGAGGAACATATTGCTGGAATGGTTGGTTCACAAGTTGAGGGTGTTATGGAGGGGTGTAAGACCAAGTAGGAGGTGTAGGCCATCATGGAGGAGTGGAGGTGTAGGCTATGATGGATGAGTGGATGTGTACCAAGACTGCATAGGTGCATTCTGGTTTGTATGATAGTAGGTGTAAGGTGCACCTTGCATGCCCGACTGATATGACTAAGGCCCTTGAGACCTTCTTTGATTTATGAAATATAGTTTCTCTAGTCCTCCTTCCCTACCTTGATATACAACTTTGAGTCCCGATAAGGAGGGACACTTATTTGTGGCATGATTCTCTTCAAAGACTAAGAAAACCTTTATGACATTTAATGGACATTTTTTGAGGGTGTTTTTTGGTACATCTAGTGAAGAAGATAGCCAAGGCCCTCTTTGCTTCCTCTTGCATCTATTGATACGCATTGTGTCCATTCAAAAATAAAAGGTGTGCAACATCTCACTTTTGAAGTCCTCTAACATATTCCCAATCTCATGCTTGATGAAGGTGGAAGAGGAATGAGTGTTGGTCATGCTTTGGATGGCTCCACCTTTTTTCCTAGCTTCCCTAGAGTGGTTTCTAAAGACAATTTTGATTTCCTCATAAGGCCGCTAGTAGATATCTCCTCCAGAAAAAATATTAAGGGTTTCTATCACGTCTTCCCTGATCCCTCAGAGAAGTACCAATTTGAGTGATCCAGGATCAAGGGTGCAGTTGGATATTTTATAATTTTGCTATAATATTTCTTCATAATATTCTATGGATTCATTAGGTCCCAGAGTCATCCTAAATATCTCCTCTCTGATTTCTTTAGATCTGTAGTAGTCTCTATATATTTTTTTTAAGGAATCTTGCATTTGTTCCCAAATAGTTTTGTTGTTTCCAGGAGAACCCATGAGCTAGTGCAAGATTTCATCCTTGAGGGTGGATGGGAATAGTTTTAGCTTTTGGTTATCTAAGACATAGTCATAGGTCCCACAGATAAAAAAAAACTCAAACATGAAGGTGTCATGATCCTCAAAAGTAAGGCCATGGAAATATGGAAGCGATGAGGGACTGATGTTCTTAATTCTAGTTTCTCCATCTGTTTCTCTAATGGGAAAGACTCCATGGGTCCTAGTTTCAGCCATGGCTTGAATTGGTGAAGTAGGTTCCTCAGGTGAAGCAAGTTCCTCTTCTTCTCCAATAGTTTCTTCAAAATTTTCAAGTGGTTCACCTATGGTGTGTTCAACCTCACAGTCACTGAAGAAGAGTGAAGGGTGACTTTGTGGGGATGTGGGGGTTTTTGGTAAGGTTTTTCCTTTGTTATCCCTACTCCTACGAGGCATGAAAGTAATTTTTTTTTTGTATTTTTCAATATTTTGGAATTGAATGTAAAAGAAAATCAGAAAAGAATGCTAAAGTAGAATCAAAACATATACTTAGACACCTCCCCGGAAATGATGCCAAAAAAGTGGTGAGCCCTCGTATTGCACCAAGAATGTTGTAGCTCCAAGAAGCTACTCAACTTTAAATTATCAACCCTTGCTTCATACAAACTTGTAGGTGACAGTGTTGTATGCACAACAAATGAGTTCTACTCATGCCATCCTCTTCTCAGTTCTACAATGAGGTGTTACTGCTAGGGTTATTTCTAGGAAAGGAAGTTTGTCACACTTCTGAACGAAATATAAGACTAGAAATAAATCACGACCATTACTCTATCAACAGGCAAAGAAACTACTCTAGATCATAATGATTCATCTAGCTATCTGTAAGAAAGATAAATTCATGCTTAAGCTAATGCAAGAAAGGAAATTAAACTAAGTGGAATTCATAATTTATATCACTGAATTGAAGTTGAAAAAAGGGAAACTAATATAGGCACACATGCTGAACCAAATGACTAATTGAGTTCTAATTATCTTATGCTTAACTAATGTGATTAATAATGCATCTATCCATGAGCTAATCACACTTTTAAATGACTCTGTTTTGCAGCAAAAGAAGGAGGCATTGAGGTGATTTAAGAGGATCCCTGACTCAAGATTTCAGAGTTGAAGGTGTGTTAGAGTTTGGGCTAGGCTTATATGAGGTGAAATAGTGATTTTGGGCTGAAGGGTTGAGTGGTTGACATTGCTATAGGATTTCATGTAGTGCTACAGGATGTCTTAAAACGCTACATGAAATAGGTCGAGGGTAGTTTGAGGTGATAAATGGTGAGGAAAGGGTTAGAAGAGGTGGAATGAAGGTGGATCTAGGTATATGAAGGGTAGTAAACCCCTTTTTCAAGCTCAGAAATCTTCACAAATCCTGTCTTGCACCTCCACGGTGGCTCTTCGTGTTGTGGTGGAGAATTCCAAAAATAGGGTTGAATGTGACTTGGATGGAAGTTGGTTTATGAAGGGTGGAGACTGAAGCTAATGGTGCTAGGGAAGTCCTCCTCTGCTGCTCTATTCAAATATGCAACAAAACTACCTATTCATGCATTCATCATTAACAAATCTATCATAACAATAGTGGAAAAATGCATTGAATTTAAATAAACTTACCTATGCGTTTGAAACAGAAATATACCTCTGAATATACAAAATGTCCATGATAAGAAAATAAAACTATCTAAATTTTCCAATAAATCATAAAATAAAAGCAATTTTGGTCTGTGGTGAAGGTCTTCCATCCTCAAGCTCCAGTGGAAGAGGTGAGAGAGGGAGGATTTAGCATACAGTTTTGAGATTTTATAAGCTATTGAACATGAAATGGAAATATATTAACTAATGCAACATGAAATAACACACAAGTACATAAGAGAGACTGAGGGCAATGGATTATTCCCTAACCCACAATCTCAGCTCCCTGAAACTAAATCAGTGGAGAAGAACCAAATGCTCATTTTATTTCATAACCAGTATTTTACATAACATATGAAATTCAGAAATTTCTAATACACGAGCTAAGAGTGCTCTAGCTACATACAAAAATCAAATCCTACTGATCTCTTTCTCTGGCCTATTTATCCTAGAGGGTAGCTACCAATAGCTCCCTAAAAACACTACTACATTTGGCGGAAATTCCGACACTTGGTTCCGACGCTTTTGACCAAATGTCGGAAATTTCCCCAAATTTTTTCCATCCCGCCCGAAACCATCGCTATACCGAAGTTTATAGAAAAGTGTCGCAATACCGACACTTAGACAAAGTGTCGCAATTGTGACGTTTGGAGGAAGCCGTCGCAATTGTGACACTATGGCCCAAAGCGTCGCTATTGCGACAACTGCCTCCAAACGTCGCAAGTACGATACAACGTCTAACGACACTTATATGCGCGCTACATAAAAATAAGAAACTTATATGCGCGCTACATAAAAATACAAAAATTATATGCGCGCTACATAAAAATATGAAACTTATATGCGCGCTACATAAAAATACAAAACTTATATGCGCGCTACATAAAAATAATTTTATTGTTTCGTATCCGTCGCAATAGCTACATTAACGTCTGATATCATGCGCGCATTCGCCCTCCACCCTTGCAGAACAAAATTTTCCCTCAGCTCTTGCAGAACAGCATTTGTCCTCAGCATTCGCCCTCAGCGTTTTCCCTCAGCTCTTGCAGAACATCATTCGCCCTCAGCTCTTGCAAAATGGTAAGTTCTTACTGCAGGCCCTTCCTCCTATAGTAGGGTTGACTCTATTTGGGTTTTTTTGGTCAATTCCATTGGATTGTGTTAGGTTGTAGGGTTCTCTCTAGATGTCAAGAATCAAGATTCAATACCCTCTATTATCTTCATCACCCAATACAAGATTTAAAGTTTTCCCAAAGAAATGCTTATTAATTTGGCAGCCATTATTTCTCCCTGCTTTAAAAACCCTACATTTAAATGAAAACAAGCATTGCATTTCAACTACAAAAATCTATTAGTGTTCAAATGTACATGTGTGCTACATTAACATCTGATATCACGGGCACATTCGCCCTCCGCTCTTGCGGAACAACATTCGCCCTCAGCATTCGCCCTCAGCATTCGCCCTGAGCCCTTGCAGAACAGCATTCGCCCTAAGCTCTTGCAGAACAAAATTCACCCTGCATTCACCCTCAGCTCTTGCAGAACAACATTCGCCCTGCATTCGCCCTCAACTCTTGCAGAACAGCATTCACCCTCAGCTCTTGCAAAATGGTAAGTTCTTACTGCACGCCATTCCTCCTATAGTAGGGTTGACTCTATTTGGGTTTTTTTGGTCAATTCCATTGGATTGTGTTAGGCTGTAGGGTTCTCTCTAGATGTCAAGAATCAAGATTAAATACCCTCTATTATCTTCATCACCCAATACAAGATTTAAATTTTTCCCAAAGAAACGCTTATTAATTTGGAATCCATTATTTCTCCCTGCTTTAAAAACCCTACATTTAAATGAAAACAAGCATTGCATTTCAACTACAAAAATATATTAGTGTTCAAATGTACATGTGTGCATCACTTGTGTAGGGTATTCCTTTTCCACTTTCACATTATCCAAGAATGTGTGCAGTATAGTTCATATTTTTTGTGATTTAGATTATCTTGAAAAATGAAAGGTAAATTATTTCCTATGGAAAAAGAAGGTTTTCCCTTTTTATAGGTTGTTTGGACTTACGTGGAAAAATTTATGGTATGCCTTTCATATTATGTAGTTTAAATTTGAATTAACAGATTATTCTACATGAAAATATAATTACCTATGTGATGTCCTTCATCACTAATTAAAATTATAGAGTTTCAATTTCCTAGACTCTAACTCATCTGATGCTAAATTCTAGGTTCTCATTGGTGGATCACTCTTCCATTGATTTCCTTTCCCTATGGATCTTGTCATACTTTAAAAGTCATCAATGATACATATATTATTTCAGGTATCCCAAAAGGCTTTATAGTAGAACATATTGTGAAGTTTTTTTTGACACTTGAGGATTCTTTTTAGAACTGCAACGCGGTCTATGCTATCGAGTTATATATCAAGCAACTTGTCCTTAATAACCACACTATGAGGTAGGTTCAACCGGTTTGAACTTGTTGGGACATAGCATATGAAGTTGTGTGATGAGTCCATATCACAGGTCTATTATGGTGAAAAAAGTGAAGACATGTAATGATAGTTATTATGTTAACATTACTAGAAACATTTTCGAAATTATCCATGCTATCAAGATGTCAAAATTCCAGGCATTAGGTGTCAATACTCGTAGCTAATAGATAATAATAATAATATAAAAAAATCACAACTTTATTCTTGAAATATGATTGTTACACATTGGTAACCTAGTTCATGAGTTAGTATCACCCAAAGATTGCAAAACAAACTTAAAATATAAATTAAACCAACATGAGAATCCAACTAAGGGTTTCTCGACAAAATCATGCCATAACCTGGCATTTTGAAACCCAAATTTGAATCCATCATAAATAATACAATGCAAACTCAGATGGATTTTCAATGCATGTTTGCATGCTACACTTATTCTCTGTCTAGATATCATTTTTTAAATGGAACCATTAGTCAAGCCCACAGTCCTTTTTATGTGAAAAATTTCAGCTCTATTTGAGCTCTTTTTTGCTCCACCACCTCCATAAACATATGCAAACATATATCATGATCTTGGAGTTCCATTACATATGTATGTGCCAATGTTCCATAATCATGCCCCATCATCAATTTAAGAAATTTCCATTGAATATCAAATTATGGAGGGGGGGAACTTTTTGCTGCAACATTTGGCTCAAAATCAGGGACCATCTCCATATGAGGTGAATGAGAACTATAGATATTTGAAGAATTAGATTAGTGCCTTTTCCTCTGGCCATGGAGTCATATACAGTCATCCATCACAAAAATTTGTATTTGTTCATTCTCACCTTGAAAGTTGCAAGAATTCATGCCCTAATTGAAACGACACTAAATTTGAAAGATATAATAAAAATGCAAGCTAAAAGTGCCCTATTAATACAAAGGGAAAACCTTCCTATCTACCCTAACTGAGATAAATTTTGATTGAATAGGAAACATGATTTTGCCAATGGAGTTGATCCAACAAATTGTTAAATGTATGGGACTAAATCATGCATTTGATTTCCAAGGAAACATGCACATGAAGAGAAAAAGGGCAGAATTAATGGAAAATCCATATATGCCACTTATGAAAACTACACCGAAAGGTCAAAAAATACTTAAGGCCTTAACTTAATTTGAATCCAAAAATGACAAAACAAGATTAGTGAAAACACGAGAGTGGTGTGCGTGAACAACATAAATAAAAAGTGAAGATACCTTTCCCCAAGATGCCTTTGTCACCGTTGTATGAAAACATGTTTTCCTTTCCCTTTATACATGCAAGTGAATGCATTATAGGTATGGTGTTTTCCCAGAATATGAGAAGCCTACTTAAATATATCATTCGTGGAGTGAATGTTTCCTTGACCTAGAACCTCATAGAAACTTATCACTGAATTTGATGTTGGGATGGGATTGTAAAGATAAAAACCTCTTAATTCCTACAAACTAGATTCCTTCCTGGAGTTAGGACACAGAGTATTGAATCAAAGTCGTAGTTTCTAACTTCTTGTATTGGTTCATCAATCTTGAAATTCAGACATTGCATGTCTTCATTGCTTCATGTTTGAATAATTTGCATCATATCGTACAATAGGAAATTAGGAATTATGATTATTATTACTTTATGAATCTGTTAAGTTACTTTTAAGTTTGCATGGTTTAGTGTGAAATTATTCTAGTGTGCCCCTAGGCCCAGGTGAAGGAATGCCAAGGACTGAGAACCCTAGTTTTTAAATGGTATTGTTTCTTATACCCAAAACCCCTCAACATCACTTCTTATTAGTTCTTAACAATAGTGTTGTAAACAATTTGAGAATTGATATAGCAAAATCTCGCACTTCTCAAGATAAAGTCCTAAAGCTAAAGTGTGATACCATGTGTAATTCAATAGCCCATTGTCACCTCACCAACCTCTTTTCACTTCGGGCTAGCTCTCCTCCAACTCAAGGGGGGTTCTCCCTAGTAGATGTTAGGGATCTAATGGCCCAACCAAACCAAATCAAGAGCCCCCTAACTCTCTATGTTTACTACTATCAATCAAAATATTGAACAATAGGGTCAGACATGCATCCTGAAGATAAAATTGCCAGGGTATTTTTGGGTAATTTCAAAGGGAAAGTCCCCAAACACATATAATCAAGGAATTATAACGTGATTTCAAACATTAAATATCAACAAAATAGTTTAAAGGATATTGAAAGGAAAAAGGTGATGGAAGATAGAAAGTGCCTTACTTAAATGCTCTAAGGATTTTTCAATAGTTGCTCCAAAAGCTTCACTTCAATGCCCTTCAAGATCATCTCCAACAATGCTATACCATCAGCTTCAACAATGTTGCTCCAAAAATATCATCAAGGTATTCACAACAAGTTTACTAGAAGTTGCTCCAACAATATATTCAATAAGGTCTTCATTGTCAACTCGTCTCTTGTTTGGGTGCCTTAATGTGTAATGACATGTTTCCAGGACTGAATTCAATGCAAGGCATATTTGAAACTCTAACTATGTCTTCTGGTGTCTTATTAGAAATTATTTCAGTTTTCATTTTGTGTTTTCAAGTTAGATATTGTTTTCAAGTTTTTACATTTATAATTTTATTGCAATGTGGCAGACTAATCAGAGCAGTGCAGGAACAACCCCGAGATGGGATGATCGCGGAAAGAGGCCAGCGAAAGAACATGTAAAGTGCCAACATTGCTCTATCTTCAGGTATTTTAGTTATTTAAATAATTGAAATAATATTAATTTTGTTCAAATATGCAGACACCTAGCCATGGTACGCCTGATGATTCCCTCTTTGAGGAAGAGATTTCTTCATCTCTATCTCCAGTGTTCTTGTTGCAAAAAAAGACACGAGATGCAAGGTCGGAATTTAATACTTTGATAGACGCGCCTCAAACACCTGAAACAGAAGAGAGGATAAAACATCTTATGAGCCAGCTAGAAAGATATCAGGTAATAATAAAAAGTCAAAAGGATATTTTTTTTGTTCTGCATGAGATGAATTCTGATAGTTTGATTTTTAATTTTTACATTGACTAAACTAACAAAAATTTCTTTTGTATGTAGTGTTTTCTGGCACTTGCTGAACCCGGTGTTGGTGGTAGTGGGACACAAGGGCAAGAGATTGCCCAACAACCCTCTCATACACCTTCTACTCCTTTAGGTGCCAGCCAAGAAACACACCCTGCCCAAGCAGACACCCAGCCAACCGCTGAACGTGTTAGAAATGATGAGGCTGATATGGCCAACTACATTATTGCGTTTCCTGGAGATACACGTGTCAGATCCACAGGGACCATTAATGGCACGTTGTTGGTGAATGATGAAGGTGTCCCTATAAAGCATGTACAACTCCCAGGTAAATTTTAATATTTTAACTATTTCATGTACTTTATCTAAAACATATTTATCATGATTTTTATTTTTAAATTAATGATAATATCTTCTTCTTCTTCTTTTTTATTCTGTGTAGGAAACAATGAGTTCTACAGGATTCTGGAGAACCATGCGTTGGTAATTTTTGGCCCAACCATACGTACAGGGTGGAATTCCCAGAATTCCAACTTGAAAAAAGAACTTCTAGATTATCTAGAAGCCCTTTTTGGGGTCGACACATTTGACAGAACAGCGGTGGCTCGGGTAGCCGACAAATATTTGAAATATACCAGGGACACCTATAGGATGCAATTGAAATTTAACCCTAGATATGAGCATCCTATTGCAGTTCCAAAGAGTGAATGGAGAGCACTCATCCATGATGGAAAAGAGAAAAGGGCAAAGAAAGAAGGGAAAATGCCAACTGGACCCGCAAGGTAAATTAAAACTTTAATTCAATAGCTTTAATTTTCTCTATGTCTAAAATAAAAGTGTGCTACGTCATATCTGACTTCAATTTTGTTGATGCTAGGTTGCCTGACACCTCAAAGTCAACCAAAGCTAGGATTGAGAAAAAGGGCTATCACAAGCTAGGCCAGGGCGGCTACTTGAAATTAGCTGCAAGAATTGTAATTAAGTAGCTAAACATATTATAATTAATTGTATCACCTTCAAATGTTTTTGTAATCCTATCAAATATGATTAAAAATACACAATCATATGTAATGTAGGGTGATGACTTCAGAACAGAAACTACAGAGGAAGATAAAAATATCGCTTTCCATTTCGGCTATCAAGCTGTAGTTGAACGTCGCAGAAGCTTGGGGCAGGTCCCAAGATCCAAAATGCTTGATAAGGTAAAACATTAACCTTTCAATATGTTTGTTTTTGTCCATAAATTTAATGTCTAACAACTTTTTTTAAATCAGGGGAGCAACACTACCGACGAGGAAAATAACCCAGTTTTAGAGCCAGATGTAGATGATCCTCACGTGCAACCTGATCATTGTAGTGGGGACCAGGTCGACAATGCTACTATCAGTGAGGGCCGTGACGGTAATTAATTTCCACTTATAGTTTTTTCTAATTATACCTTGATGGTTGTCCTTATAACATTTTTTGTTTAAATGACAGAGAATGTTTCCCTTGAGGATCTTACCACTAGAGAGGAAGACAGGGCAACAGTCCCAATGGCGACAACTGGTGCACCAGGTAAATAATCTCATTGCAATTTTTTTTATTAATATTACCGAACTAGTTCAATGATATTTAAAAAATGACAATTAAAATTTAATATTATCTGTTTTTGTAGGCGATGCCCCGTCACTGGATGAGACCGGACATCGTGACTATGCAACTAGGTCAGCGGCGACAACTGGTGCACCAGGTAAATAATCTCATTGCAATTTTTTTTATTAATATTACCGAACTAGTTCAATGATATTTTAAAAATGACAATTAAAATTTAATATTATCTGTTTTTGTAGGCGATGCCCCGTCACTGGATGAGACCAGACATCGTGACTACGCAACTAGGTCAGCGGCGACAACTGGTGCACCAGGTAAATAATCTCATTGCAATTTTTTGTATTAATATTACCGAACTAGTTCAATGATATTTAAAAACTGACAATTAAAATTTAATATTATCTGTTTTTGTAGGCGATGCCCCGTCACTGTATGAGACCAGACATCGTGACTACGCAACTAGGTCAGTAGTGCGGGTCGAAAGGCACGAAAAAGGAGCAAAGCATGATGATATTGATGATGTAATTAGGAGCTTTAGAAATAGGAAGAAGAAAAAGAAAATTTGATAATGTAAAATATTGTACTATTATAAGACAAACGTTACCATACTTGGAACGTTTTTTGCGTTATATAAAAAACTCATTTATCATACTATTTTTATGTCAAGCATTAATTGCAATGTTTCCTTGCGTACTTTTGTTGAATTGTTTTTTTATTAGTTATTGAATATTTTTTTTTATGCTCATGAAAGTAAAAAATGAAATATAGATTGGGTATTGGGGAATTGAGAGTGATGTGAGGAGGGGGGGGGGGGGTGGGGGGGAGAGGGGCCATAAGAGCTTCCACCTTCACGTGGTTGGCCTTGTTTAGTAGAGAATAATTTATTGGAGCGATTTAATCTTGGAGCAAACCTCCCTCGATCCAGTGTAGCAACAAAAAAGTCACTGTTGACTTAGTTGCTACTCTTTGAGATCGTGGGAGGCTTGTTCCAAGTTCATGCGACTCCAATAAATTGTTCTTGAAACGAAGAGGAGCTTATTCAGGTATGTTTTGACATTTTCAACATATGTTATAACATTATCATAAGAATGCATCTTAGAGTAAAAAATACTACATCAATTACTTGTATTTATTGTATAGATAATGATGGATTTTGATTGACTTGGCAGTGCAGGTACAAATCCTCTTGCATCATGAACAATACAACTTGTCAACCAGGGTCATGTCCAGGATATTTTTGCTTGTGCGCTTGACCAGGTTCGTAATGTCACATTTTGTAAGTTCCTTTACAGTTCATAATTCAATAGTAAGCTTGTTCATGATTATTATCTAGGTTTTTTGTATGTGTTTTTTCATCTATTTGATTGTAAGAAACTCTGCATGTTTCCTGTTGTTCACTATGATTTCTCCCATTACCACTCCCAGGATGAATCCAAATTTATTGTTACATAGGTTACTTTATTGTTACTATGCTTTCTCCATTTACGATTTCATAGGTTACATCATGTAAAGTTGTCAATCTCAGGTTGGTGATGAGCTATAGTTCTCTAGATTTGGGGCTTTTCTGATATTTTCTCCCTCATGTCATTCCTTCATCACCTCGTTGTTTGAGCATGCCAATTTTCTACCACTTGTACCAATTGGCACATGTCAATCTCTGAGTGGTGCCACATTTCACCTATTTTCAGTGAGAGTTTAGGGTTTCTCTAACATAGCTTCAAAAATCCGATTCAGTGCCTGCTTGAATATGTTCACATAATACTCATGGTTTCGATTGATGAGCATGTTCTGAATGGTTGGTTGATTCATAAGAACCACCCATATAGTCATCTTGAGATATTTCAGAAGTTTTCTTGGGTTTCCTTTTTCACCGTTTCTAGTGGGTGGGATGGTGTAGGGTGATCCATCAATACTGGTGCTCTTGTAGTAGGGAATTTGTTTTTGGGGATATAAAGGAGCATTTGATGTAGATATCCCATTGGATGCATTCATAGATGGGCACAAGAGGTCAAGAATTTAAATTAAAAATATGCAAGCTCTAGCATGGCAACCTGAAGGCCGCGAGAGACACTGGTTAAAGATTGTTTTGTGTTGGCCTTAATGTTACACCATTTTTTGGTCATCTAACCTTTCATCATTAGATGGAACCAAGTACACCATGTAAGACCAGTTTTACCCCAAGTAAAACTGCTTTCACTATGTTAATTAGGAGACCCCAAAAGAAATAATTAATTAAACCATAATTTAATTATTATTCCCAGTCATGTTTAACCCAAAAACAAAGAAATTAATGAGATAAACCCATAGTTATCTTATTATTTTCTAGGAATAATTATTTAAATAATATTCCTTGTTAAATATGACCAAATCAACCACCATTAATCAAATAAATCATTATTTATTTGATTATATCCCAACCACTTCCTTAAAAAAGATAAATAAATCATTTATTTATTTATTTTTCACTAATCAAGGGATTTGACCCAAGTCAAACACCCTTTCCCTCCAACAAATAATAATAAAATATTCCATAGAGGTGGATCTAGATGTGATTAACATTATTTTAATCATGCACCAAGATCTAGAAGGAACCAATATTTTGTTATAAATAGGAGGGTTTTCCCCATCATTCTTCACCTTTTGTTGCCTATTAGATCACTCTGGATCTATACACTTGGTCTCATTTTTCTACCATTTTGCTCCCATTGAGCTCTACCTTCTACATTGGGTTTTCTACATCTACAAGAGAGAGGAAGCTTAGATCTGAAGTGCTGAGGACTACAAAGAACCCATCCCATTGAGGAGATCTGGATACACCTTCTTGTTTCCTCCCAGGTGCCCTGTAATATAAAAATTCATTCAAAAATAGTGTTCTTGTCTTGTCTGTTGGATGCATGGAGCAAACTCTTTACTTTACTGCTTAATGTCTTTCCATTTATAGATATGTTTGTTGCAGCATTTTAACTACTAATCGCAGATTTGAAGATGTTTGGCAGCCTCTATTGTTGTTAGGGCTATTAGTTATGCGTAGCTAAAGTGGTTCTTTTTCGTACACTTCGACGAAGAATTCATACTAACACTTAATATAGTCGTGATTTCTTTCTATTATCTTAATGCAAATATATAGTCCGGTCTCATTAAAATGAGGATTGTGGTTGTATTTCTCTTTGGTTGTTTCTCTCTTAATGCTCCAGAAGTTGCCAAAAGTTGCGATAGTTGTTTAGTTTGCTTGTTACAACTTAAAAGTGGTTTTTAGCAATGGGAGTCATGTTTTTTAAGGTTCATACTAATATGAAGATCTTGTAATTCTATATTCAGCATAAGATAAGATGGCCTCTGCTTTGGGCAGTATGACAACAATTGCCACATCTACCTCATTGGGTAACAATGGAAAGGGGAAGAAGTTGGGTGCAATGTTTGATAATTATGGCAGACAATTGTCTTCTCTTTCAGCTTTTTCACCCATTTCCTTTAATCGCTCAAGTAGAAGAGGGACTCTGAGATTACACGACAGAGAGAAGGTAGTTAATACAAGAGCTATGGAAAAGGAGTTGTACTTCAACAAGGATGGCTCAGTGACAAAAAAATTGCAGGTCAGAGAAAAAATTATGTTTAAAGGAAGGTCACCTACACGTGAAACTTCACTGCGGTGGATCTTTCCTTGTCCACTTATATTTTATTTTAATGTGTTATTTTAATTTTTCATGGAGGGTTGTTTTGGCATATGGTCTAGCATTCAATTGCACACTTACTGAAAGCATTGTCAATTTGTCTTGCAGGCGGTGTGAACAAACTTGTTGATCTTGTTGGAGTCACCCTTGGGGCGAGGGGAAAAATGTTGTCTTGGAGAGCAAGCATGGTTCTCCGAAAATAGTTAATGATGGTGTGATAGTAGCTAAGGAGGTAATTTGTAGATGTGTGCTCTGGTTTTATTTTTAACGTTGTATTAGTTCCCCCTCTTAAATGTCTTAGATTTGGTAGGCATAATTTGAAACTCAAAGGTGAAAGGAAACATATTTGTTACCCAGTGGTCTACTTGGCCTATGGACTAGCCACATTAGAGTAATGCATAAAGCTTTTCACAACAATAAAAGGAAAGGGTTATGGCTGAGTCAAATTTTGTTGTTATTGACAGTGTAATGAAATGTATCTCAATGTTATGGTTTTGGCCTTTTTATTGGTTGAATTAGAGGACCCAGTTGAAAATATTGGGGCCAAGTAGGCTGGTTTTCCTTTTTTCTAATGGTTTGGTGTATCTAATTGAATTAGTTTCCTAAGGTATTTTTGGTTGCAAAATCCTTTTCATTTTTCATACAGTATTGGCCTTGTGGAATACATTTGACTGTGTGGTCTTGTTAGATCTACAACATTTGTAGTTGTTTAGTCTTATCGCTGAGGTGCACTTTTATTATGGAAATAGTTGATGCAATATTGTCATTTAATCCTTACTGCAGGGTAGCATGTTGAGAAGTTTCCTGTGAAACATTTGGTATTCAAAATGACACTTGATCCTATATAGCATCATGCACTTGACTTCAAAATTCATATTCAAAGTGTGCCAAACAATTCTTGCAAAATTTCAAATATTTATGTTGTTTTAAACCATTATATTTTTCATGTATTGGATGTTGAAAATGTGAAAAAGACTTTGGTATGAAACCAACTGGTGAATAATTTCCAGCAAAACAACCACTTCCAAGACATGATTTAGAAGTAGAACATATGTACTTATGAAGCATAGAAAGATATCCTCGATGCATTGTCAATGTTTGGCTAGGGTTATTTTTGGAGAAAATAACTCCTTATTCCTAGAATAGTGATCTTCAATACAAGTAAATGCCAGAGAAGAGAGATCATCGTGTGATGCAACAAAACTGAAATTGGACCCCTAAGGAGAGCTGGTGTGTCTACAATCGCTCTGTCAGCATTTTCCCTTGGTTTACTCCGTTCTTTTCCTCCAGCCTGAGTCTTAATTGACTTCTTCTTTCTTCGGGTTTATTTATCAAATTCGTAGAAATTCGTAGAATTTGATAAATAAATACTATCCACAATGCTTGGAATTTAATTTATATTCCCAACTTTATATTATCTCCAAGCCTTATAACGAATGTTTAACTTTCAACACTTTGTATTTATACTCCACGTTTATTTTTAAATAAATAACTTGTAATGAACTTTCGGCTCTATATTTCACCACCCAGCCTTACAATAATCACGCTCCAGACTTATGCTAATTATCCGCCAATCATTTAATTAAACAATTTCATTATACTCCAGCCCCACCTATATATATCAATAACCAATCAAACAGTCGTATCGTACCTGGCTATCCTCCGCACACCTTAGTTAACCTCCGGGCAAGTTCAACGTGCGACCACCGTCCGATGGCCCTTCTCCAAATCAACGACTCTTGGAAATTTTGCTCGGCTTCCAACGTCGGGCTTTAATGTGCGATGGCGCGGGTTAAACGGTGGTTTTTCGGGGGTCACTTCGCCACATGTCGCATTCCCTATGGAATCACTCACGAATAGGAAATACCGCCTACTCCGCAAAAGCAGTGTGATATGGGCAACCTAATTTTGTGATTCTGCTCATGGTTTTGGTACAGGGCTTGACCACGGGTGCAAGTCTGGTTCTGCTATCCTTTTGTTTTTTAACTCATGTCCAATCCTCGGGTCAGGTTTCGAAAGTACAACAATTTTGTCTCTTTATTAAGAGGGATTTTTATATTTGAACAGTGTTCACGACCCTGGTTCTCTACACAGACCTTGCCTTCGGGTAGGGTGAGTTCACAGGGAATTCAAAGACAGAAGAATGGAATTATCAGTACCCAATCGCCTCACAGTTAAACAATTCTTCACAATTAGCAGTTTGAGATAATTCGATGGTGACTAAGCTTGGAAATCATTTAACTGGAAACAATTGTTCACACACATAGGTTTATTGCAGAAATCCCCTCTCTACTCTCCTCTTCCCTCTCTACTTTTATTCATCCAAGGAATTACAATTTATATACATAACATATGGCTCTTCGGTTCCTCTGAGAGGACCATTCTAGAAATCAAAAGGTCTAATTATAATAATTCAACTAACTGAAACTGTTCGACTCCTACAACTCTAACTAGTCTAAGTAATACAGTCAGTTGAGGTATTGACATCTAGCTGTTACAACTCAAATGTTTTCAAACCCTCCTAGCCACAACATGTGGACAAAACCTCCTAAATTGCTGGCTAGTGCCTATTGCCCCTGCATCATCGTCTGACATAAACCTATTAACAAAAGTGAAGAGGGAATTATTATTAATTATGGCATACTAAGTTGCTTTTCTAAAGAGTAACATTGTAGATAACCTTAAAAACATTTGTTAACTATTTTTTTTTGACCATTTGATTGTGTTTGATATGTAGAACTCATGGCAGCTAGTGTTTCTCCACTCATATTAAATAATTATTTTCAAAATTTTCTTGTTACTATTCCTTTAGGAAAACCATGAAGACTATGAATTTCTTTCATGGACACTTCTGCCACTTGGCTTGTTGTTTATGTACTTTGAGCTCTACAAAAAAAATCTACAAAATTTGTCTATATAAATGACCACAAAAATGTAATACTTACCTTTATATTTCAGTAACCTTGTAATAAATTCTATTGATATATCTTCTAGTCTTTTAATATGTATGTGGAATGGTTGAAGTAACCCTAGAGATTTTACTATCTCTCTTTTATTTATTATGCAAACCTGACCTTCTCTTACAAAATTTTGAATATCTTTCTTCATTCCTTCCAAAAATATATTTTTTGATCCTTTGAGATGTTTTAAGGAACCCCGCGTCCTACCATCAGAGAGACATGGGACTCCCTTAATATTTGTTTATTTAAATATGCTTGCGTGCATAAAAATATTCTACATTTGCACCAAAGTATATCTCTCTTTCACTCCCAATGCTCCATAGAGTTCATCCCATCCTTTATAAATTTTAGTTTTTGTTTAGTACTATTGTCATTTTTCCATTATGGCAAGCTTTTTCTAGCCACCTAGGAATAGAAAATGTAATTGGATATAAATTTGAGGCCTCTTCTATTTTAGAAAGAGCATCATGTACTAAATTTTCCTTACCCTTTTTGCAGATTATCTCAAAATTAAAACTTTGCATTTTTCTCCTCATTTTTGTTAATCTTCCAATGAAATCCATAGCTTCAAAAAATACTTTATGCTATCATGGTATATCTTGACTTTAAAGTACCTCCCAATGATATACTATCCCCATTTTTTATTGCATGTAATATTACTTCCATTTATTTTTCATACGTAGATTTCACCAAATATTTTCTTTGAATTCCTTGCTTTTAAAAGCCAATGATATCCCTTATTGTGTTAATGTTACGTAAATTCCTTGTTCTAGTGCCTCACACTCTACTATGAATGTTTTACCAAAAGTAGGTGCAACCGATGTTGGTGTAGAAGACATGGCATCCATTGAAAGAGAGAATGCCAAAGTAGCCTCATCATTCCATATAAATGATATTTTCTTCAAGAGATATGAGTGGACTTGAAATGCATGCATAATTCTTAACAAATGATCAATAATATCATGTAAGTCTAAAAAATCTTCTAAGAACCTTGATTTTCTTAGGAATAGGTCATTTTGTAATAGCTTGCATCTTTTGAGGCTCCAACTTTACTCCTTCCTTTAAAACAATATGAACCAAATACTCAAATTCTTATTTCCCAAAACCACATTTGGATATTTTTACATAAAAATGATTGTTCTCAATAATTTATATAACTTTTCCACATGTTTAGTGTGGTATTCCCATGATTTATTATAAATATGTGTATTATCAAAGAAAACCAACACAAATTTTATAAGATGGGATCAAAAAAAATTGTTCTTAAGTCGAGCCCGCCAGACTTCAAATGGCGATAAACCATAATTCAAACCAAATTTGCGTTCCAAAATAGCCTGCTGACGTCGGCCAATATTGTGACACGAAAACCAAATGAATTCAGCCCTAATATTTTTCAGGTCCGAAGTTGGGCTGGCATACAGAGGGAGAGTTGTGACGCGAATTTCTTATCAAATTCACCCTAATCTTTTTCGGGTCCGGATTTCCACTGCGCGAGCGGCCCAAACAAAGATCCGCTCCAATCAATTTCTGCCACGTGTCCTCAATAAAAACTTTCCCTGCTCCCAGCTGCGGGTGCATTCGATGGCATTTAAGGCGATGGGACATGGATGTGGCGATTTCATATCAATCACATTAAGATTTAACGCTGTTCAATTAAGTTCCAAGGTTTTCACATCAAATCGCATTAAATTTTAACATTGTTCAAGATTGGACCTCCACTCTCGTTAGCGATTTTGCATGCTCCAATATGATCCGGCCTTCGGCTCTCATTAATGATCAGAGATAAATTATGATGAGCGTCCTTCGATTGCATTGCATTGATAAAATGGCATTTCGCTATGGTTTTTCAGACAAACCGGTTGCTGGGTTACACTGCCTGCTCACTGTGACAAGAAGGAGAAGTGGCCAGCTGAACTGCTGCGTAGACCTTGCTGCATATCTTCATTTCTCTCGGTCTGGTCCTTGTCTGTCTTCCTCTGTTTCTTAGAATTCTGCTTCTCTATCTCCTCTTGTGCCCACTGCTAGTGAGACTGCACCCATGCCTCGTGTGCATCAAAGGATGTGTTGCCGCAGGGGGAGCACTAGAGGTCAACTCTTGCACTCTCCCTCCAGCCCCAGCTCCGTTGTTCTTTCACGTACTCCAAAGGATTATGCGGTGCTCTAACCAAATACTGGGAGTGGCGGCCTGCTGTAGGACCAAGCATCAGACTTTCCCCTACTCCCTGCTTTCCCCCCATTTGGTTCTACCTTTCTCCCACGACGCGCACCGCATAATTTTCCTTTAATTGCTCTCTCAACCGCCCATGAATTACAGCTTCAGTCACTGTGGTTTTCCGCGAGGAGGCCCAAACGGAGGAAGAATGCAATCGGCCCATGGTCTATGTTTCTAAAGTGGAACCGCCGTATCTTCGGCTCTCTGTGAGGGAGCCATGGCATGAATGTGGAGGTAGCACCTAGCGATCCTGAACCTTCCGAAGGATGGTGCCGAATCATCGAGGAGCCGAAGGAGTAGTTTGGTTAATTTTTTTTTCTTGCTTCATGGCCCACTTAATTGGGCTACTTTTAGATTATTTTACTGTGCTAGACCTTTGCAATATTTTTGAATTCTTTAAATTAAACGTTCAAGACTAGTTTCCCCGTATGAGGGCAGTCTTCTTATTTTTTTGATTTTTTGATGACAAATTTTCCATGAGTCTGAGCAATGATTTTGACTTTGGTGTAATTTTATTCCCACTGTTAATAGATTAACTTTACTTAGAAAAAAAAATGTTGCCTTGTTTCTATTTTAAACCTATTTTTTTAAATACAGAGCCATGTTTATATGGTCTACGTATTATACTTTTTCTCTGTATATCTACAAGAACCTTTTTGCTATGAACATGGTGGATGATGTAGCGAGATACTAATGGAAACAAGCGAGCCTGAACCTTACATCTCAGATGCAACAGATGGTTACCAATTTTGGAACTGGTTGCCCACTCACAAGCGAGCTCCTCGGGTTTCGTATGGTTAATACACTCCCTCACATGATTAGCGTTTTCTCGTGTTCAAGGATTTTGGGTATTTTAATTTAGGTTTGAAGCAATGGACGTCAGAACTCTATCTATTGCTTACTATTCTACACAATTGCTATTTCACTTTCAAGGATGCCATCTCAGCACATTTGATGCTTCTCATTTGAGTCGAGCATCCCTATGTTAGTTGTGATTTATATCAAGTCCCTGTATGTGACATGGGGTATTTTTCTATCACTGTCCGGGGTGGGACTTCCACTTTTCTGGATGGATATTTGGGTTCCAATCTTCAGATGTGAAAATGTAATAACTTCATGGACTGTTTTACTTCATATAATATATTCAAAACAACGTTTTTTCTCTTGTGAAAAAAAAATGATTAATGTTTGTCACTCTGCCTTCAAAACTAGCGATGCTGGTCTATGTTGCTGGTTTATTGATATGGTCTGATGGTCTTTTTATATTTTGGACATATCACACTCCTCACATGATTAGCGTTTTTCTCTGTTCAAGGATTTTGGGTACTTTAATTTATATTTGGAACAACAGATGTCAAGATTTCATCCGTTGCTTACTATTCAAGATACCTGCTTATTTCACTTTCTTTTTTATAGATGCCCCCAAATACATTTATGGCTTTCTGCATTGTCATAATCTCCATGGACCCGTTACTGGTTTTACACTGTCCCTATGTGACATGGAGCATTTTCATCACTATCCTGGGGTGGGACTCACTTTTCTAGATATATTTGGATGCCACCTTCGATGTGAAAATGCATCAACTTCATGGACCTGCTTAATCCATATAACATATTCAAACAACGTTTTCAAAAAAAATGATTAATGTTTACTAATTAAAGGCTCAAACTAGTAGAAATGTCTATATCAATGGGTTTATTGATATGGTCTCAAGGGTCTTTATTTTATATATCACACTTTACGATTAAGCTTTTTCTCTGCTCTTACGATTTGCACTTAATTTGTATTTGGAACAATGGAAGTCGGTACTCTATCTGTTTCTTTACTATTCTACATACTGCTATTTCACTTTCTTATAGATGCCTCGGGCATATTTGGATGCTTTCTCAGATTTGTCGATAATCTCCATGTGGACCGTTACTGGGTTTTATATCAAGTCCCTGTATGTGACATGGGGTATTTTTCTATCACTGTCTGGGGTGGGACTTCCACTTTTCTGGATGGATATTTGGGTTCCAATCTTCAGATGTGAAAATGTAATGACTTCATGGACTGTTTTACTTCATATAATATATTCAAACAACGTTTTTTCTCTTGTGAAAAAAAAAATGATTAATGTTTATCACTCTGCCTTCAAAACTAGCGATGCTGGTCTATGTTGCTGGTTTATTGATATGGTCTCATGGTATTTTTATATTTTGGACATATCACACTTTCACACAGATTGAAGCTTTTGTTCATGATTTTTAATTTTAATTTGTATTTGGAACAATGGACGCTGACTTCTATCCGTTGCTTTACTATTCTAAGAGCATCGTTATTTCATTTTCTGCTTGGTTCTAAGTTTGGATGCTTTCTTAGATTGTCAGCTAATCTCCATGTGGACTCACTGGGTTTTATATCAGAACCTAGTGATAAGTGTGAGCATGGGGTATTTTTCTATCACTGGTCTGTGTGGACTTCACTTCTTTGGGATGGATATTTAGGTCTTAAATCTCTTTATGAAAATAATGACTTCATGGACTCCATTTATCATATAATATATTCAAAACAACATTTTTCCTCTTTTAAAGTTTCATTTTTTTTTTTAAATTGAACTTTCCGTCGCTATACCAATGCCTTGTAAGCGTCGGAATTGCGATAGATTAGAAATGTTGGAAGAGCGATAGTATAAAAACGTCGGATGAGCAACGTTCAAAGCGTCGGACCACATTTCGTTGGAATTGCGACCGTTTACAAACGTCAGAAGAGCGACGTCCAAAATGTCGGATCACATTTCATCGGAATTGTGACAGTTTACAACCGTCAGACGAGCGACGTCCAAAACATTGGACCACATTTCGTCATAATTGTGACAGTTTACAAACGTCGGAAGAGCAACGTTCAAAAAGTCGGACCACATTTCGTCGGAAGTGCGACAGTTTAGAAAGGTCGGAAGTGCGACGGATTGGGAAACGTCAGAAGAGTGACGCTTGTTTGGAAGCGACGGAAAAAGTGTCGATAGTGCGACACTTTGTAATTGCGTCGGAAATGTGACGGTATGGTAAACCATGTTTTGCCTGCCCTCGAACTATCGCTCTTGCAATGACTATGTGTCGGAATAGCGACGAATTGGCCGTCGGAATTTCCGCCAAATTTTCTAGTGAAAGTAGGTGTTTGTCCCCTTGGGACTCGATAGAAGTGGAGCTTTTCTCCCCTTTATCTTCCACTTTTTTTGTTGTCTCCGATTTTGAGCTGCTGGAGGATAATGTTGAGGATATATTGGCTTCCTTTAGGATTTAAGGAGGTGCTCAACCCTCCTACAATCACTCCTTTATGTCTACTCTGAGCACTTATTGTGCAATCTTCCTAAAAATTGGCATAGTCTTCTGATTTTCCTGCATTTAAACCACATTAGGCTTCGAAGTATGACAACCCATAATACACCATCTTCACTAAGCAACATATGACAATAATGAAATTAAATGTGAGAAAGAGAGAAAAATTAGGATAAAAAGGTGACAATTAACCCCTTAAAATGTATCTAATGATGGTTCTCATCACCATATCAACCCCAAACCAGTGATTCCACCTCATGAGTGGAAATCATTAACTGTTGTGGATTGGTATCCATCCAAGATTCTCCAGGGCTCCAAATTGTTTGTTCCAACCAAGGCTCTAGGACTAGTGACTCAACCCCAGTTGTTCTTGGGCTCCAGAGCATTTTTCCAACAAGGCTCCAGGAGTAGTAACTCAACACACCTAGGGCTCTAAAGCATTTTTCCAACCAAGGCTCCAAGACTAGTAACTCAACCCAACAAATGTATAATGGGATACATAGCGTTTTTCCAACCAAGGCTCGAGGAACTAATAAATCAACCAAACAACTAAAGGAATCGTAAGAACCAACATGAAAAAATTCAATGGAAATAAACCTACAATACCATGGTTTTCCAAGAAATGGAAAGGCTAGGAAATCCACATGAATGCACCATGCATGCCAAAACTAGTGAGGGAATCATACATGCAACTCGGTACCTGAACTCATAACCTATTGTAGATTTCGATCTTGATGTCCTCTTCCGCTTTCCTACTTTTCCTTTACTTTATTGATATAAATCTCCAAATATGCCACACTCTTCAAGAGTGATCCAAGAATACTCTAAGTGATCAAGAGTATGAGGGAGAGAGATAATAATGAGATATCTACAAAAACCTGTCAAAAATATTTCCAATTGATCCTCAATATACTTTTTATCACTAATGCCTCTAATTTCTTCATTTTCCATTATTTTCCTTCATTTTCTTCCTCACATGCAACCTGCGACCTTTCACTTTAATTTTCTCCTAATTTCCATCATTTTCATAAATAAAATGCCAATTAATGCCTCATGCATTTCTAAATGCTTTGCATTTTCCTTTGCCAGTTTCATTAGCCATAATAAACCGAAGTGAACACCCACTAGGATGTTTTTCCCACCATTCAAATTGGAGTATTTTTCCCATCGTCATGGTCTTATATATATATATATATTTTCACTAGGGTTGTGTTGAGGCCTCGAAATTCCGTTGTCACAACATGGGGGAAAACCACCCATTCCGGACCTTAAAGCAATTCCTTTTCCGTTTGGTGTGGTGGCTCCGACTGGGGATAAAGGGACCAGTTTCCCAATAAGGATGATTTTGGGGTGTGTTTTGTTTATATAACATGCAATGGGAAATGATTTTAATCTATCACATGCATTTATATAACACTTATCTTATTCTACTATATACACGGGGTGCTATTTCCTTTATGCGATCTAAAAAGATATCTTTCAACTATTAGTAATGAATATTATTTAGCAGTTGAAAGAGATGAAAATTATGTAAAGATGGTTATATTTAACAAAATCGTTTTATTAAAAAATTGTGAAAAGTGTATCACATTCATATGTGTGATTATATATCATATAATAAATCATAGGCAAATATTAGTACAAAAGTGCATTTAACATTCATTTATGATAACAGTTCAAATATATAATGCAAGTAAAAAGATAATTATCAATCTAGAAAGCAAAACTTAATACAAATGAATATAAGTACCATATATACGAATTCCTACGCATATAAAATAATAGTATATTTTCTGCTCCTATTCACTTTCAAGCAATTTAAAGAGTACAATAGTGCAACACCAGTTAAACAACTTCAAATGTCAAAAGATAACAAATTTTGTTCCATTAATCCATCAAAGCATTTACAAACTTATAGAAGTGCATTCTTTGCAAATGTTTTTGACAAATTTCTGGACCCTTCTCTAAATGCATGAGAAGGGTTTAAATACTAAACCAAATATGTTTAAAAATAGATTATTACATAAGAATAGAGGAGGTTTCAAACAACCATCCTCGTAAAGAGTAAATTCAACCACAATATAGGAAAATAAAGTAACACTATAACTATGAGTGTTGATCCTCCTTTTGGAATTGATCCCGAAGTTGACAAATATATAACATGGGTTTAATTTGAGTTGGTTGAGAAATTATCGATCTGACCTGACCCTTGAATACTGCATTTGAAAGTGCTGGCCGCGATCTTTTTGTTGAATTAGTTAATGACTGCAGGTTTTGGTACAAATGATAAGGCTTGATCAGAAAATTCCAATCATTTTCTTGATCAAAATTATTTAATTTTTTAATCATTTTTTCCTGCATTTATGTCTTTTGTTTCCACTGTGCTTCTAACGGCTTGATTTCTGAGAGAAATTCAGATGTGGACACTTTGATAAGGTCAGCTTTCAAAATTTGTTCACAAATAGATTCAATGATTTCTATTGTTAACCTTGATGCTTTTGTTGTTGCTTTGTTTTCTTGTCTTAGCTGTGCTTCCCAATATTTAAATAAGAATTCCTTGTGAAATTTATCTACCTAGGGTAGATCAACTTCCTTTCCTAAGTATGATGCTTACCATTGAATGAATTCATTAATTTTCTTCTCAATTTTCTCACACTCAAGTTTCTTGATAGCCACTTTCTAGATCAGGATTTCACTTGAATAATAATAAGAGCTAGTGATTGAAGCTTGTTGGAAAATTACTTTTTGTTCTTGCTTTAGCTTAACATTCACTTCCAATGATTCTCTTATGAATTTCTCTACCTATGGCTGGATTTTTAATTTTTTTTATTGTTGCTTCCAGTTGTGTTTGATTTTATGTAAGTTTCACCTGATATTGTAAAGTTAATCTTTCAAAATCATTTTGAAACTGAGACATTTTCAATTCCATTTGACTGCTAGAGTTAAGCTTTTATTTCTCTAACATTGTTTCTAAATATTATATTTTGTCTTCTCTTTGCTTTAGTAACAATTTAACCATAGTAGCCTTGTCAATAGTGGCAGTAGCATATGCCCCTGCAAATTATGATAGCTTAGTTAAATTTTCAGTTGGATCAGCTAGAGGATCCTTCAATAGAACTTCAACAGAGTCATTTGTAAGATTTGAAACTGTATCATCCATTCTTCTCCTTTTTCTTCTCTTGACTATAGCCTTATGACTAGGACTGTAGAAGACATCCAGTCAAGGAATTTCTTCAATTTGTAAAACTATCTTCTCTGTAGGGTAGGCTAGAATGATCTCTCGATCATGAGTTTCAGGTACCTGTTGTAGCATAGTTGCAGTTTCCACTAATTTATGAGAATTCTCTAGCGTCTGAAAATTGGTATATTGATCAGTATTTGGATTTGGTTGTGATGTTTGTAGTTCTTTAGAAAAAAATTCCCATTCATTCTTCAAATCCTTTGGCTAAGATTTTTCTTCCTGATCAGGTGTATTTTGGCTGTGCTGAATTTCTTGGGAAGATGATTCAGTTCCATTAATTTCTCATTTCTCTTGCATTTCAATCTCTTTGATTACTTTATCAATTATGTTTTCTGGGCTCTCATTTGTTTTTTCAGATTCATTATTAGAATGATCCGAATTTTGAGAATTATGTTATGATTGCCCCAACTCATCTTCAAACTTTTCTTTAGCTTCATTATCCAAGATAATACTTCTATTCGGTCTGTTGACATATCAATAATCAATAAATTCAAAGGAATACTTTCCAATCTCTTGTTTCTGTATGCTTGGAAGGCTTCAAATTCATCGTGATTGAGCTGACTAGATGCAATTTTTAGTACATCCGTAAACTTTTCAATGCCTTGAAATAAATCATCAAATATATCTATCTCTTTCAAAAAAGGCTTCAATTTCAGCTCTGTGGTGAAATTCTTAATCACATCATTGGGGTCATATGGCCATTTGGCATTACATCCAAATTCAACAAATTAATATTTGAAACTTCCTTTAAGGTATTACCAATATCAAAAAGTGAAAAAGTACCGCACTACAAAGGGAAATTAGGCCAAATGGCCTTCTTGGCATCTTTGAGTTACTTTGAAATACCATTTACTACAAGTTGGTAGAAATTTCTCTAGCAAGTAGCTTGTCAAGAACATAATAGGGGAGGACATGGGGAGAAGAATAACTCTCAAAAACTCTGACATAGGTGAAATTTTATTCGGCAAGCCATCTAGCAATAGGTAAAATTTCTATACTAGCCTCTTTGGAAATCCTAGGGGCTTTCTCATTAAATATAATATGATGCATAGGTGGAATGACTCTATAGAAAATTTTGTAAAAATGTAGATGAAAATTTGACTCCCAAAGGGCTCTATGGTAAATATGGATTGGAGTGGGGTCTTGGGTTGTCCACTTCCATCCCATGGTAGGAAAACTCGTACAAAATAAAATTGCGTCCATGACATAGGAACTCATGTAAAAGGGGGGTATTGCGCTATAGGAAACACTTCTTTTATTTCTATATTCCATGATATTTCTGGAAAAATTATCAGACAGGATATTTTCCCAATTTATAATTAAAGAATTTATGAATGTGTCAATTAATGGGACCCAATCTATAGAAAACCTAGTAGTATCAGGCTTTGCAAACAATCTACATAACTTTACCGCAGCATAGCAATAACAGGAAGGAATTTGTGTTATCCGGTACATACCAATTTTGTCGTGATTCAGCTTGCCTTGGTCATCCTTCCATTCCTTTATAACTTTCATCAGGTATTGATGTTTATATTTAAAGCTTTAGACAAAATCTTTGTCATAGTTTTTCTACAGGACAGGTAAGTGGTACATTGTCCTCAAATATTTTTCCCTGAATGAACCAATATTATCGTCCTCTGAATTCTTAAATGTCCTATCTACTATGTTCAGGTGGTCAATTACCCACTTAACCATATATGTATAGGGGAGAATCTTCGGCCTTGTTGCTACCTTATGAATGAATGAGCATTCAACGTCTAAATAAGACGGGTCTAAAGGAACTGAGGAACTTCCACAATCCTTGTTGCAGGTGGTATCTGAGAATAAGGTAGACATATCTGAGTTTTCAATGGATGATTCTTGGGCAATTTCCTTGCCTTTCTTGTTCATCCCTGTTATCCTTGCTTCGATAAGCGGTTTCCTGAATTCAAGTGAACAAGCAAACTTTAGATCTGATGTGAATGAAGAGAAGGATAGAGTTAAAACGATATAATAAAAAATCCATCATTCAACCATTCAAAACATGCTCGAATTATATATCAATATTTCAAGCCTTACTCCCATTAAATGTCGTTAATCACCCATAATTCTTCCTATCAAATATCTTACATACCTTTACGTAAAATGTCTATTCAATCAATTTAAGACGTTAGATCTTATGTCTGGTTGATGAGATATGAATCATTTTGCACACTTTAGCAATAACTATTGATATCACATATTACAACTCAAAACTATTTCTATTAGTTATGTTTTTGGTTACCGATGAATTTCGTGAAATGCGATCTGCACAAATCGTAGATCGCAATTCCATATGGTAATAAAACTTTCATTTGGTTATTCACTGTGAAATGCGAAGTGCACTAAGGAATCACGCCGATGTGTTTTATCGGACATTTGAAGTTTTATGATTTTTTCTTTATTAATTCGTCAGGTTTGACTCATCACAACTCTTACCGAATTTTAATAAGTTGATCGTTTTTAAAAGGTGTGATGTGATTTTATCTTAAAGCAATGTTTAAAGCTTTTTTAACGGGAGTTTTATATGACTCGAAAAAGGTTATAACACATATTGCAACTCGCAACACTTAATATGTTTTAATTTGTTAGGCTTGTAAGCTATGCAATTTGCGATCAGTGCTAAGAAATCAAAGTGAAAAGGGAAAGAACTTTATTTCCTAATTTTATGTTTAGACTTAGACTAAGATAAAATCAATCATATAAATTTCCTATTTATTTTAAAGGGTCCCCATTTAGTGAAAATAAATGGGGGGTGTTGTATAGTACAACAATTGGCGATTCACTTGGGAGAACCAACTATCTCTGATTAATTTTTTTAAATTTATAAAAAAAAATTCGAAAAAAAATAGTTGCAGGAATGAATTTCAATAAATAATATCTCACTAAGCAAAAAAAATTCTCTTAATTATTATTCATAAGAATTCCTCTTTAAAAATAAAAGTATGAGTATCTATATCAATATTTACTTGGTTCAAAAAGATGAAGCAGGTGGCTCTTTCAGATTAGCTTTATAATTATATGCTCTTTTATCACAGGTAGAGCCTCTGATCCAATAGGCAATCTAAGCTTTTGGTAGGGTTAACATTTACCCAACAATAATTCATTGTCCCATCCAATATTTCTTTCAATCTTCAAAAATAAATTCCAACTTTATATACTTGATCTCTTTTGGAACTTGTTTTCTTTTTTGTAGATATTTTCTATTGTACTTTTGTTTACTTGAAAGCCATTTTCTTGGCTTGGTAACCAAATATTGACAATGCCATTCACTGGTTGTACTTAAATTGATCAAGCTGGCTCTTGGTGAGACCCCTTTTCCTCTCGATATAATCTCAAGTCATTACCCTATTTTGGTAGGTAGTATCGGTAATGTCAGTTCAAATATTTCCCTATGAACATGGTAAACAAGATCTGGGTGAGACTTATTATATTCTAAGCTTTTTAGCATTATTTTTTGAATTTATTTTTAAAAATTGATAATTTTTCCTGGATGGGGTGAATCATTGGTCCCTTTGAGGATTATGGATGATAATTTTTTGAGTTTTAAGATTGCTTATCTGTAAAAGAGTCTTTACTATGTTAAATATTCTTTTATTGATTAATAACAAAGTAACCATGCTTTATAAAGATGAGAGTTCATCAAAGAATAAATAACTTCAGTGAAATTCCATCTTTTAGTAAAATAGAATCTATTTGATATTATAATCTTTCAATTGTTTCCTTAACATTTCTTATTTCTATAAGCGATAAATCAAAAATATTTTTTGAGATGTTTACTTGAAAAGCCAAAAATCTATACTACGCGACTTTTATTTTCCTAAGGAAAAGAAAAGACAATAATATATAGGGAATATAATGGGTTACCTCCTATGAAAAGTATTTCTTTAAAATCTACCCATTAATAGGCAAAGAATCTATTTTGCCTGATAGATCTTGCAATAAAAGTGTTGATAGGCCTATTTCCTCAATGACTTGAAATGGACCTAGCCATAATCTTTGAAATTTGGTATGTTTACCTTTTCCCTCGTGATTTGTCCCATTTTAATACCAGATCACCAATTTTATAGTTTTTTCGAGTGACATAAGTTGAATGAAATGAATCTTTTACTATTTTTTGATGATGTGCATGAGTAACTTTAGCTTTTTCTCTTTCTTCTTCAAGCTTAAGAATTTGAAATTGTCTTACCTGCAAGGAAGAAGAAGGAGATTCATCAATAAATTGAACTAAGGAAAGAGAAGGAATAACTACATAGGTAGGAAGAACAACTTCTTTTCCACAAACAAGATTGAATGGAGAAGTGCCAATGGAGGCCTTCTGAGTTATTTGTGCCAATGGAGGCCTTCTGAGGTCTGCCCAAAGAGAAAATATTAATGACTTGTGCCAATTTTTTTGGTTGATCGACAGTTAGTTTGATGATTCTAATAAGGTTTTTATTTGTGGATTCTGCTCAACCATTTCCTTGCAGATAGTAATTAGCAGAATACTTAAGTTTAAAACCTCTTTTGATTGAAAATTGTATCATAGCAGCTCCTGAGAAATAAGATGCATTATCGAACATTAAAGAAGTAGGTAAACCAAACCTAGTTATGATAAATTGATCAATGAAATCAATAATATTCTTACAGTTGGCTACCTTTAGTGGAATTTCTTCCACCCATTTAGTAAATAATATATAGCAGTGAGAATATATTTATGATGTTTGGAAGAGTTAGGAAAGATATCACCGATTATATCTAACCCCCATTGTTTAAATGGTTTCTCGATATTAACTGGTTGTAATGGGAATGCTGGTTTCCTTTGTCTTCTAGATGCACTTTGAAAAATTTCGCATTTTCTTGCATTTTCATGAGCATCTTTGAAAAATGTAGGCCAATAGTAACCTGCATGCAGGATTTTATGTGTTGTTGTATTTTTCCCAAAATTTCCTCTAGCTAGTCCATCATGGAGATCCTGCAAAAATTTCTCTGATTCAGTTTTCTCTAAGAATTTTAATAACACAGAATCAAATTTTCTTCTAAACAATACATCATTGATTATTTAATATTGCTTGGCCTTTAATCTCAAAGCACGTATTGTTTTATAACTGAGTTGGGTTGGGGCATATCCATTTTTCAAATAAAACTATAGATCAACATATAGAGATTGCACATCATTGAGGCTTACCTCTAATATTCTCATATTATTACTTCAATCTGCCTCTGATGATAAATGGGATGCTCCTGTTAGCATTCTGAAAATGCCTTGACCTCTAATAGTTTTAGAAGGTTTAATTTCTACATCATATTCTTGTAAAGCATTTACCCATTTAGCCCTTTTCTCTCCTAATTCTCTTTGCATCAATAGTTGTCTCACGACAGAAAATGGAACTATTATTTTGGTGTGATTTTTAAGGAGAAACGACCTAAAATTATTTATAGCTTTAAAGACAGCAAATTCTTGTTTCTCAACAGATGAATAATTTCGTTCTGCACCTTGTAAGTTGGAATTGAAAAATGATATTGGTGCTTCAATTTGTTGTTCATTAAGCTGTGTTAGAACATCAATGTAAGATGTATTTGATGAGAAGGTGTATAAAGTAAAAGGATTAAGAAATTTTGAGGTAGTAAGGAATGGAGCATTGATAATGAATTGTTTGATTAAATCAAATGCTTCTCTTTTGTGATGTCCCCATTTAAAGACTGAATTTTTCTTAATCATGGTTTGCAATGGTAAAACTATTTGTGAAAAGTCAAGGACACATATTTTTACAAAATTTATCTGTCCAAGAAACGACTGCATAGTTTTATTGTTATGAGGAAAATGAATTATTTTAATCTCTTCAATTCTTTCAGGATCAATATTCAGATACCTCTCTTTGACACAATGAATCCTAAATTTTTTCCTTCATCTAAAGCAAAATATGACTTCTTTGGGTTTAATGAAATTCCACACTTTTTACATCGCTCAAAGACTTGCTTTAGATCATTCACATGATTGGTTTCTTGTCTAGAAAAGATTGTAATGTCATCTAGATAAATAATCACAGATTTGTTGGTGAGTCCTCTAAAAGATGTGTCCATGGATCTTTGAAAAGTGGCACTGCATTAATTACCCAAATATCATATTTTGATAGGCATAAGTTCCCGACTTAGTCTGGAATGTAGTCTTTAATCTATCATCTGGATGTACGAGGATTTGGTTATATCCTAAAAATCCATCTAGGAAAGACATAAGTTGAAAACCAGCTACTATTTGCAGTACTTGTTCCATGGTTAGTAATGGAAAATTTCCCTTTTGACATGCTTTGTTTAAATTCCTAAAATCAATACAAATCATAATATCACCATTTTTCTTCCTGACAGGAACCAAATTTGAAACCCATTTATAATGTCTAACTGGAAAGATGATCTTTTCTTTGAGGAGTTTATTCAACTTTGTTTTGATTTGATTTTCAAGATTCAGGTGAATTTTCCTCAACTTTTTCTGTATAGGTTTCTCATCTGAAATCATAGGAATAGTGTGTTGAATAACAAAAGTTTCATATGCTTTAAGATCAGTGTAATCCAAAGGAAAAACATTTTTGTACATCCATAATAACTTGAAAAATGATAATCTTTCATCAGAAAATAGACCAAGACCTAAATTGACATTTTGAGGTTTATCATTAGTTCCGAGATTTACTAACTCAAAATTAAGGTAGAACTTTGAGTTATAAAGTCAGTAACTCTTTTAAACCTATCTTTTAGATCATAAAGGTTTTCTAATTTGAAAATTGACTTAGGAATTTGATTTTCATCTTGTTCATCCTTTATCTGAGTGCCCTGTTCATTTTCATCTAAAATTTGATTATCATAAGATCCTTTAGATGTAAGGAAATCTATGATATCTGATTTATTAATAAATACTCTTAAATTGGTAATATTGTCAGGAACAGATGATCTAAAAATCAATTCAATGGAAAATCTCTCGAGACTAAATTCTTGAGATGGAATTAATTTTGATGCTACATTAGCCAATAAATCTTCACTAGCATTTTTTATTCTAGGTATGGAAGAAATATTGAAAGCTAAGAAATGAATGGTCAATTCTTGGACTAATGATTGGTAATACTTTAAATGTCCATAATGACAATGGATGGTATTTCTTACCTATTTAACAATGATTTCTGAATCTCCTAGGACTTTCAGATATTTGATGTCGATATCAATTACTTTGTACAAACCTTGAATTAATGCTTCGTACTCTGCTATATTGTTTGTGCAATAAAATACAAGTCTGCAGGCTAACATGGTTTTTCCTCCTTCTGGGCTTATTAAGATACAGTCAGCTCCTACATCATCCTTTGATTTGGAGCCATCAAAATAAAGAATCCAAAATAAAGAATTAACAACTGGTTTATCTAAAAAAAATTTACATTTTGAAGTGTCTATCTGGGAAAAATTACCGATTTGAGAGATAACTGCATTATCAAAAAAGGGTGATGGTTGAGCGTTAAAATTTCCAAGAAATGATTCTGCTGAGTAATTTCCAATAATATTATTATTGAATGCTACTAGCTTGTTTATCCCTTCAAGATCAGTGACTATATGCTTCATGAATTTCTATCGATCTACCCAGATTTGATTTGGTTTTCCATTATGTGGTAGCCACATATGTGACCAGTCTCTTGCAAAATATCCATGATGTTTTTCAAACCAGTCTCTACTTAACACTAAATCGTAAAACTCAGGAATATCAGCCACCAATATATCAATTTTTTGGGAAATCTTAGGGTTTGATTACAATCTAATAGAGACATCATTTATTTCTCCTACAACCTCTACTTTAATTCTATCAAGTTGTACTATATGAACAAGGGAACTCTGAGGAGTTATGTTCAACTTAGCACATACTGATTTTGGCATGATATTAGAGGAAGCCCCTGAGTCTATTAAAACATTATGGACATTTTTATTATATATCTCATAGGTTAAAATAAATGGAGTATGAGAGATGGATCAGTCAACTATCATAATCAAATCTGTAGCATCTATTTTAGTTGAAGGAGAAGGAGGCTTACCCATTTGATTAATAGCTTGGACTACTACTGGGGCAGGTAAGGCTGAAGCAAGAACTACATTTAAATCTCTACGTAAGATTTTTTGTTGTTGCTTTAACTTAGTAAATTCATGAATTAAAATATTGGCCCTGGCCTTTTTCATATCCTCAACTACATTATACTCAATAGTGTTAGAGTCTACCATTGTCTTTGATGTAGGTGGAACATCTGAAGTAGCAGGGTTTGTTTGTGTAGTCTTAGATGTAGACTTTTTACTTACTATTTTATCTTTAGCAGACGTTCAATTCTTTTGTTTTTGATTTGACTGTGTTGCTTCAATAGTATTTTTTTCCTTGTACTCACAGTTAAATCTTCTTCTTGTTCCTCATTTGGTAGGATAAAATCCCACATTCCATTTAGTTCAACTTCTTCTTCTTCTTCTTTTTTCTCTTCATCTCTATCTTGATCAGACTTAGCGTTAGATATGATATTCGGCGGTTGAGAATTAGAATATTGATTTTTATTGAAGGGTCTGAAATTATTTTTTGAGCTAAAACTTTCAACAACTTGTTTCTTGATATCTGCCATTTCATTTGTCATAGTCTTCAAAAATTTCTGAAGACCTTCTACATCAAAAGGGTCTGTGGATGGCTTCTTTTTTTAATCATCTTTGAAGGATATTTTCTTTGATTTTGTATCTTCTTGGGAATTCTTATTTTCAAGAGTGATTATTTGTTTCTCTACAAATAAATATCCCTTCATATTTTTTGCTAACCTAGGCAATTTCTCTCTATAAAAAAAAATGGCTATATTAGATGGGAGAGACGAAATATATCACTCGATTTGAGCTTCTACACGAGGAACTATTGTAGTAGGAATTTTAATGAGCAATTTATTAAATATTGAATTAAAATATTTTATTTTCTCCCTGTTTCACCCTTTAGATTTGATAAATCGTTGATGAGGATCCGGTGGTTACACCGCTCTCCAAACTTATCTAAAAATTGTTCTTTGAACATATTCCAGCTAGTTACAGAGCGGGCAGGTAATGAAAAATACTAGGATCCTACAAATCCTGTGAGAGTATATGGAAATAATCTTACAACAAGATCTTCTTCAACTACCTCTTTCAAATTAATGGCTAACATGTAATTATGAATGTGTTTTTTAGCTGGAAGACCATCATCAGGATTAAATTTAGGTAACCATATTTCAATGTATTTTAGTAGAGGATGAAGAGGAGAAGGCATTTGTATAGCCCCTGTATTGTTCCATGGTTGTACATTTGGTGGAGGTACTTGGCCTACCATTGGACCTTGGGTGGATGTAATGAACTGATTTTGAGTTGAAGAAGAGGCAGGCTGAATGCTAGAATTAGTTGAAGGAATAATAGTTTGAGTACTGGAACTAGTTAAAGTAACACTAATTGTTGGAATGGAAGTTGTGGAAGTGAGTGGAGGTAATGGAGGTGAATGGGGTGTATTATTAGATAAGACCTCGCTGGTGATTGAATTTGATTCAGTCCTCTTTATATTTCTTCGAGAATTATCGATGGGAAATTAAAAAGGAGGAATTTATGTGTTTTGATTTTCTAATCAAGTTAATATTCTTCTGGGTTGTAAAGAGGATGAAACACTAATCTCAGATGATTGAGAAGTTTTATACTTTTCAGCAGAAATGGATACTCTCTCTAAAGTTTCTATCAAATACTGAACTTCAATGGAATTTTGATGAAAATCGGGAAATATTATGGGTTGATTATCACTAGGAGACTTAAGAGAAGGATGTTCAACTTCAGATCTTAAAGATTTATATCTAGCCAATGTTCTGGAAGTTGAAGGGGATCTAGAGGGAGACAAACTCTTAGATTGACTTTAGATTGATCAGATCTTCTTTCCATTCACAATTTTCCCTCCTTCTAGCACCAAAATGTTGAGGCCTTGGAATTCCGTTGCCACAATATGGGGGAAAACTACCCAGTCCAGACCTTAGAGCAAGTCATTTTGCATTTGGTGTGGTGGCTCCAACTAGGGATGAAGGGACCAGTTTCCCAATAAGGATTAATTTTGGGGTGTGTTTTGTTTATATAACATGCAATGAGAACTTATTTTAATCTATCACGTACATTTTTATAACACTTATCTATTCTACTATATACCCAAGGTGTTATTTCCTTCATGTGATCTAAAAATATATCTTTCAACTATTAATAATGAAGATTATTTAACAGTTGAAATAGATGAAAATTATGTAAATATGATTATTTTTAACAAAATCGTTTGATTAAAAGAATTTTGAAAAGTGTATCGCATTCATATGTGTGATTATATATTAGATAAGAAATCATAGACAAATATTAGTACAAAAGTGCATTTAACATTCATTTATGATAACAGTTCAAATATATAATGCAAGTAAAAAGATAACTGTCAATATAGAAAGAAAAATTAATAAAAATGAATATAAGTACCATATATACGAAGTCCTACTCATATAAACTAATAGTAGATTTTATGCTCCTCTTCACTTTCAAGCAATTTAAAGAGTACAATAGTGCAACATTAGTTAAACAGCTTCAAATTTCAAAAGATAACATATTATGTTCCAGTAATCCATCAAAGAATTTACAAACTTATAGAAGTGCATTTTTTGCAAATGTTTTTGACAAATTTATGGACCCGTCTATAAATGTGATGCAGGAGAATTTTGATAATTTTTCATTATTTATTTGTGTCATTTAGGGGGTGATGTTTTTTAATTATTTTATAAATTATGCACATTTTTATTTAAATTAAGAGAAAAAAATATAAGTGTGAGATTTATTGTAAATATTCTCTTAATTAACTGAGAATATGAGTGGAGTTGGGTTGGATAGATATTTTAGGGATTAGGAATTCCTTAAATGGAACTTAGTTGAGTCAAAAAAAGGATAAAGCTATTTTAGAATTTGGTTGAGTTATTGGTGGAGGAAATCATGGATCGAATTTAATCCACAATTATGTATAAATATGAGGTTTGTGTGAGGATGGAAGACAGAGAGTGATATAGAGAGAAATGGTGTGAGAGTTCATGTAAAGGGCGAGAGCCAAGAGGCCCGCAAATGTAATATTCAAGCAAATGGTTTGAATATGAAATTCTTGTTGTTATTATATACTAGTATTTTGTTTATGTTTGGTTCTCTCTTCTTTATATATATTTTGAGTTGAATTGAATGTGTTTTTTTAATGAAGATTTTGATGAGGATTTTCATGATAAAGGAAATACACACCCTTCTATGTGCTCTACTTTGAGTTATGCAGAACCTTTGCATCATTTTGTATCAGAGCCCAAAGATCTAATCAGTACCCATGAATGGAAGCTTCTTCAATCCTGGATTGTCATGAGAAATCAAAAGTGGATTGTCTGATTTGGACATAAGGCAAGTGTGGAGACCGTGAAATGGAAAGCAGACTGTTTTGTAAGCAGATTGCTGGGATTGGAGACAACGTAGGCAAGCTTATGAAGCTACAAGTTGGGAGGCTAAGGTATGTTGAATATGGTTTTGAATATGATCTTGAATTTTTCACCCAAATGCTTGTTCTTGTGAGTGAAGTGAATTGGAAGCTCATGTGAATTGTTGTGGGTTTTTGAGCCACATTGTTATTTTGGAGGCAGTGTTAATGTTTATCTTTGTGCACCAACAATGAAGCTATCATTGAAGGCTGCATAGAAGGCAACATAAGTGTAGCACATAGAGAGGTATTGTTGCGCCGACGGTGTTGGTGGTTCGGTGGTGATGTTGGAGATCCCTTGCTGAGAAGATAAGAGGCATTTGTTGGTTTACCCATTTCCAAGCATTGGAATCGGAATCGATCTGCTGAGAGCATCATTGGTTTGCGAGCATTGGTATCTAGATGCATCCTCTCAGCCTCGTAAGTCTCTTTGTCGGAGGTTGTTGAGTTGTTGCTATAATTTGGCCACATCATTGTGGTACTAGTTTTGAACCCTTGTAGTGGTCTCAAACTATTGTGGTATCAAGCCCTTGTACTGTTCTGGAACTCTTGTGGTAAAAATTGTGTTTGATCGAACTCTTGGTGTGGCAATCACTAAAGGTCGCGAAGGGGAAAGCGTTTGGCTGCGTTATTTCTATGAAGTCATATGCTAAGGCCTTGAGGATCGTTGGAGGTCAATAGCAATCAATCACCACTATGCTTCATCTCTACATGTATTGACTGCTAAAATCCAAGCAATAAATGAAGCACAATGGTGATTGATTGCTTGTTGGTCAACTTGGTGTTAGATCTATGTGTGGTTGTGTGAATTGAGGAGCAATTTTTTGTGGCGTGACGATCTATTGGTTTGTTGTGAGGTTTCTGGGTGTGAGAGCCATCGCTAGAGCCGAGAACCATCACTCGCAATGATCATCAAGACCGTGTAAGGTTGGAATCCACACTTAGTCTGGTGTATGTGTGAGCCTACTAAATAAGGTAGTTGGTGTATTGTGTATGTGTTGGATCGAGCAATGTTTGAAGTCACCCACGACATTAAAATCACACAGTGTTCTACTGGGTGTAGAATCTCTCTTTTCTTCCTGCATAACTTAAGAGAATTGACACATCACATCCTCGAATGACACAATCATGGAAGTACAGATGTATAAGGCTAGAATCAAGTGTGAAGTCTGCTGCACCCCATATTGCATCTTCTTATGAATTTTTTGTTCAGTGTTTGGGTGGCTCTGTGAAACCTACTTCTCACTATGGAAGGCAAGGTATTTAGCCTCAAAGAAAAATATTTTTTCATGTTGGATCTATTGTAGAGGAGCCAAAACTAGTGCATTCAGTCATCCCTTGTTGTGAAAGGGGAGGCCTCAATTACATGTGAATGCGGAAGAGAAATGTCCTAGGTTGGTGTTTGCTACGATTTTTTTTCTGCTGATAACTATGGTGTTTGATGCGTTGAGCTCAAAAACATGGTAATTCTCTTCATTGATTTAAATAAGTTATTTTTTCCTCTCTTAAAAGAAAATTATATTTGTGCTTTGAGAATACTGTTGGAGTATATTTTACAGTGAGCACATACACCAATGTGTCGACTAATAGTTTGAAGAAAGACTTCATTGAAACTTAAAATTATGAAATTAACAATTGAAGAAGTGTTTTGACCTTACTGATTGAGATATGTTAGCGGCATTTTGAGAGAAAGTGGTGAATCCAATCACAACAGAAGAGTGGTGAACTAGCGTGGTTGTGGCATATATTTTTTAGGTTATGATAACTGAGATCTACATAAATGAGCGGGCTGGTAAAGGAGCATCTATGATTTCTATGAGTTAAAGATCATGATTGATCGTTGCTTGTAGCGCATGTGAAAGTGTTCACATTGTTCTATCCTGAAGATACTGAAGTTTGTGTTTGTTGTTGTCAGAGAAATATGTTGATGCCACCATGTTAAAAGAAAGTTTTGGAAAATTCTTATGAATGAATTGTTTTGTGCACTGAAGATAGACGGTGTTGCATGAGAACGTCACTACAAAGAAGGAGTTGCATGGAAGTGCAGGAAAATTGTCTACTCTAAGATGATGAGCATGTTGAAGAGGTTATGGTATGAAGGGCATGTGAATATTCACAGTGATAAGAATGACACAGAAGAATGAAATTCGAAGAGTTGAAATTGAAAATAAAAGGTTTATTAAATAACCTTGAAGGGAGCATAAGGTATGATAATTCATTTCAAAGAGGTATTTTAAATGTTGAAAAATAAATAGTTATTCATTTTCACCATAAAATAAATCTTGGTAAAAGTGGATTGCATTTTGATTTAAAAGTTTAAGTATCATGAGTGATAATGGGAGATGATATAATTAGTAACTTACGATATTATTAAAAGAATGGAGTATGAAAGAGAATTTGTGGAGTGAAGATTTTACATCATGAGAAAGTATTAAGGGTGGATGTTCATTGATATATTGTATAACTTGAATTAGAGTCAAAACATCCACTATTGTAATTATGGGGTTAAGCTTTGAAGTCAAATAAGATGTTAAGGTCAAATGAAGAAATTTTGATAGCTTCAGTCAAGTTAAACCATTGAGTTATTGTAGAATAGGGTGCATTTTTCATCCAATATGAAGAGTTGATGTAAATTTTGGAGTCAAAGAGTCTTAAATCAAGTCAAAGCTTTGAATTTAACTGGGTGCATGATCGGCGGAGCCTGGCACCCAAAGAGTTTGGTCATTATAACACATGAAATACTGCATTTGTTGTTTGCATCAAGGAAAAGCAAGAGATTTTCCCAGAATATAATTCCAAGACAGAGAATCGAAAGATACCAGGTGCAGGAAGAGAGCTTGCATTATTGAATGGAAAGGATGAAGGCTTGCTGAAAAATGGATTGAATGAAATCCATAAGTAAATAGATGAAGTTCACAAAGGAGGAGAAGATGATTGTTGATAGTCATTTTAGAGGTTCTAAGAAAGACCACAACAAAAGAAAGAAGAAGGAAAATGCCAAGGAAAATGGCATATGGAAGAAGTTGACTGATGAAGAGTATGAGAGGGAGAAAGCTGAGATAGTAGTTCACCTTGAGTTATTGATGGAATTGTTGCAGAGAAATACAAAAGACCAGAGACATAGTTGGACCATGAGGAATAAAGTGAAATGGCAGAGGATACACACAAAGAGGGAACAACGGGTAAACATACAATTAACAAAAGAGCTGAGGAAGCTCGAGCAGATGATGAGTGTGCAATTGAGATGTGAAGAACTCAGAGAAGTTGAGTTGAAAATGGAAGTTTCCATTTTTGGCCCATAACAGGGTGAAATTATGGGTGAAGAGATTAATGAGAAAGATCTCATGGACTATTGGAATAGTTCAGAACAATTTGAAGATATGCTGACAAGGAAGCAAATGAGGCTATGAAGCCTTGTATTTTTAAAACTCATAGTTTGTGTATGTTTACAGGATGTGCAGAAGATGGTGGATAGTCCGGTGAAACTGTCACTGAGATAAATGAAGACTTTGAGGTCAATTATGATGGAGAATGTCTTTTAGAGGAGGAATGCATTGATTTGTTGCCGCAGAAATAATTCATAAATGAATTCCTATTTGGTGTAAGACAGCCAGTTGAAGATGTTATGGAGTAGAAGCATAATGAAAATGTCGTAGTGAGATTCCAAGGAGGTAAACAAATGAATTTGTTTAATGGAATTGATGAAAGAATTTTGCAATGTGATGATACAGAAACCAGGATACCTCAGGAAGATTGCCAAAGGAAGAATGAAACTGAGAATGAAGGTTGTGATGAAATGCTGGAAATATTTAACATGGAAATAGAATTATTGGAAAGATGGCTCAAGGAACTTGAAGGAGAGATGAAACTTGCAGAACCTTATACAGAAGATATAGCAGTTATAGTGCATGATAGGGATGAAATGTTTCTAACATTTATAGAGTTGAGTGAATGTTTTAACTCTCCAAATAATAATGTGGTTGTAGGTATAGAAGGAAACATTAATAAATATAATGTTGAAATTAGATAAATTGAGCATAAAGTATTTGAAGTTGAGATGAGAGATCAGGAGTAGCAAGAAAGTTATGTCCTTAGAAACATAAAGGAAACATAAGTCTTGAACCAACAACATAAAGATGGAAGCAGCCAACAATTCAATATGGGATCTACTAAAATCCAGAAAGTCTATGATGGGAGATGGGTGCTTGAAGCATCAAAAGAGGCCAAAAGGTATTATCTTTTTAAAACTAATAGTTTTTTGATGAATGCAGGTACAACACCAGATGAGAAATTTGTTACTATAGGGGAAGTCAATGACTATAGTTGTGGTCAAGAAGAGATTCTTGATTATTATTCATTTTAGACAGTTTAATTTTCAGTGCAATTGGAGACGGAAGCATCAAAAAAAGAGGAATTACTCTGAGGAATTGAAGCAATAAATTGTTGGAGAGGTCGATGGAATCCAGTTGATATAATGAGTGATGCTGATGCAAAGCCAGTTCGAGGTTCTTTCAAATTTTTGAGACCAAGAGAATGGGTAACAACATTTTTACACGAGTCTGTAATTTTCTAAATAAAGATGATGTGGTATGGAAAATAAATATTTACATTCAATACTATTATGAAAATACTATTCTGGAAATTCTGTGCAAAATTACAAAATGGAGTTGATACTTTAAAATACCAGCGGCAAAACAAAGTTTGGAATCCTAGAGGGAGCAATTCATTGCGACTTGTGGCTATCGAATTATTATAGAAAAGTGACAGACCTCATAGACAGGAGTCTCTGGAAATTTCTCTACATGGGGAGTCTGATGCAGGAGCATCCTGCGAATTTTTCATTATTTATTTGTGTGATTTAGGGGGTGATGTTTTTGTAATTATTTTATAAATTATGCACATTTTTATTTAAATTAATAAAAAAAATTGAGTGTGAGATTTATTGTAAATATTCTCTTAATTAATTGAGAATATGAGTGGAGTTGGGTTGGATAGATATTTTATGGATTTGGAATTCCTTAAATGGAACTTAGTTGAGTCAAAAAAGGGATAAATTTATTTTAGAATTTGGTTGAGTTATTGGTGGAGGAAATCATGGATTGAAATTAATCCACAATTATGTATAAATATGAGGTTTGTGTGAGGATGGAAGACAGAGAGTGATATAGATAGAAATGTTGTGAGGGTTCATGTAAAGGGCGAGATCCGAGAGGCCCAAAAATGTAATATTTGGGCAAATGTTTTGAATCTGAAATTCTTGTTGTTATTATATACTAGTATTTTGTGTATGTTTGGTTCTCTCTTCTTTATATATATTTTGAGTTGAATTGAATTTGTTTGTTTAATGAATATTTTGATGAGGATTTTCATGATAAAGGTAATACACACCCTTCTATGCGCTCTACTCTAAGTTATGGAGAATCTATGCATCAAAATGCATGAGAAGGGTTTAAATACTAAGATAAATATGTTTAGCAATATATTATTACATAAAAATAGAGGAGGTTTCAAACAAAAATCCTCGTAAAGAGTAAACTTCAACTACAATATAGGAAAATAAAGTAACAATATAACTATGAGTGTTGATCATCCTTTTGAATTTGATCCTAAAGTTGACAAATATCTAGCATGGGTTTAAGTTGAGCTGGCTGTGAAATTCTCGATCTGACCTGGCCCTTGAATATTGCATTTGAAAGTGGATCTTTTTGTTGAATCAATTAGTGACGACAGGGTTTGGTACTAATGATAAAGTTTGATCAGAAAATTTCAGTAATTTTCTTGATCAAACTTATTTACTTTTTTAATCATTTCTTCCTGCATTTTTGTCTTTTGTTTCCATTGTGCTTCTAACAGCTTGATTTTTGAGAGCACTTCATATGTGGACTCTTTGATAATATCAGCTTTCATAAGCTGTTCACAAATAGATTTAGTGATTTCTTTTGTTAACCTTGATGATTTTTTTGCTACTTTGTCTGCTTGTCTTAGCTATGCTTCCCAATATTTAAATAAAATTTCCTTGTGAAATTTATCTACCTCGGGTAGATCAACTTCCTTTCCTGAGTCTGATGCTTTCCATTGAATGAATTCATTAATTTTCTTCTCAATTTTCTCACACTCAAGTTTCTTGATAGCCACTTGTTGGATCAAGATTTCATTTGAATCATAATAAGAGCTAGTGATTGAAGCTTGTTGGAAAATTACTTCTTGTTGTTGCTTTAGCTTAACATTCACATCCAATGATTCTCTTATGAATTTCTCTACCTGTGGCTAGATTTTTAATTTTTTTATTGTCGCTTCTAGTTTTGTTTTCTTTTATGTAAGTTGCACTTGATGTTGTAAAGTTAATCTTTCAAAATCCTTTTGAAACTGAGACATTTTCAATTCCACTTGCCTGCTAGAGTTAAGATTTTCTTTCTCTAAAATTATTACTAAATATTCTATTTTGTCTTCTCTTTTCTTTAGTGACAATTGAACCTTAGTAGCCTTGTCAATAGTGGAAGTAGCACATGCCCCTGGAAAATGTGATAGCTTAGTTCAATGTTCAGTGGGATCAACTAGAGGATCCTTCTATAGAACGTCAACAGATTCATTTGTAAGATTTTAAATTTTATCATCCATTCGTTTCATTTTTCTTCTCTTGACTACAACCTTATGAATAGGACTGTAGACGACATCCAATCAAGGAATTTATTCAATTTGTAAAACTGTCTACTCTGTAGGGTAGGCCAGAATGATTTATTAATCTTGAGTTTCAGGCACCTATTGTAGCGGAGTTGCATTTTCCGCTAATTTCTCAGAATGCTCTGGCATCTGAAAACTAGTAGATTGATCAATATTAGGATTTGGTTGTGATGTTCACAATTCTTTAGAAAACTTTTCCCATTCATTCTTCAAATCCTTTGGCTAAGATTTTTCTGCCTGATCAGGTGTATTTTGGCTATGTTGAATTTCTTGGGAAGACGATCCAGTTCCATTAATTCAACCTTTCTCTTGCATTTCAATATCTTTGATTACTTTATCAATTACCTTTTCTGGGCTCTCATTTCTGTTTTTCCGATTCATTATCAGAATGACCTGAATTTTGATAATTATGTTCTGATTTCCATGACTCATCTTCAAACATGTCTTTAGCTTCATTATCCAAGATAATACTTGGAGTCGGTCTGTTGACATCTTCAATAATCAATAAATTCAAAGGAGTCCTTTCCAGTCTCTTGTTTCAGTATGCCGAGAAGGCTTCAAAGTCGTCTTTATTGAGATGACTGGATGAAATTTTTAGTACATCCGTAAAATTTTCAATGTCTTGAAAGAAATCATCAAATCTATCTATCTCTTTCAAAAAATGCTTCAATTTTAGCTCCGTGGTGACATTTTGTTGTGCTATACAACAAAACCCTTTAGAAATAAATAGGAAATTTATTTTTATCTTTAAAAATTTAAAAACTTAGGAAATAAATTTTTCTTTTAGTTTTTTCCGTTGTATTCCTTAGTGCGCATCGAAAAATACATAGCTTACAACTAAAAACACTTGAAAACCATTAATTCATGTGGGTTTTGAAACACATTAAGCCTTTTTCTAAAGTTATATTTAAAACTTGCAAACAATCCAATCACTGTTATAATTTGTTATCACATTGCACCTCATTTAAACGATCAAAATATAAAGTAATTCGGTATAAGTTGTGATTCCGCGGACCCGATGAGCCAACAAAGCAATAAGTATAAAGCTCTAAAGTCCCATAAAGTGCGACCGCTTGACTTCTTGAATGCGCGATTCGCATTTCGCACAACTTAACCAAAAGAAAATTTATTACCACATAAGAATTGCGATGTGCGATTTGCGCAGATCGCTTTTCGAAGAATTTATGGGTAAACATCATAAATGGTAAAAGTTATAATTTGCGATATGCGAAATAATGGAATTTAATTACTTAAGCATGTGAAATGACTTATGTCGTATCAAACCGAAATTTGAGATCTAACGTCTTAAGTTGATTGATAGTTATTTCGTGTAAACGTGTAAAGGATTTGATTTTGAAATGATGATCGATGATTAATATCATATTTCATAGATTCATGTCTATTTTTTCATGTTTGAAATAAATTAAATATGGATTTGTCTCCTTTTTCCATATACCTCTAATGATCGCTCTGTATACTTGAAATCAGGAAATCAACTAATAGAACGAACTAAATAGAGATGAACAAGAAAGGAAAAGAGATTGGTTAAACGACGTCTACTGAAGACTCAGACATGTCACCCTTTTTTTCAGACACCACCTACAACAAGGAATGTGGTAGTTTGTCATGGGAAGAAATGTATTAATTTTTCGAGAATGAAAAGGCAATAGTGAAAGATAAAGTTGCTTCAGTAGAATTATCTGTTTCTTCAGACCCGACTGATTTTGACATTGCATGTTCATTCGTCCACAAGGTAGCCAGAAGGCCAAAATCTCTCCCTTACATAGATATATGGTTAAGTGGGAAATTAACCACTTAAACATAGAAGACAGAACATTCAAATATTCAAAGGGAGAAAACATAGGGTATTTCAGGGAAAAATATTTACAAGCAATGTACCATCTACCCTCCCCGTAGAAAAAATATGACAATGCTTTTCTTCAAAGCTTTAGAGCAGAACATCCAGACCTCATGAAAGTCATAAAGGAATGAAAGGAAGACCACGGAAAGCTGAAGCGAGATAAACTCGGTACGTACCCAATTGCCCAAATTCCTTCCCCCTATTTCTATGTTTCCGGTATGTTATGTATATTGTTTTCAAAACCTGATATACCACTAGGTTTTTAGTATATTGGGATCCATTGATTGACACAATCGTCAATTCCTTAATTTTGAATTGGGAAAATATCCTATGACAGTTTAGCCAAACATATCACAAAATATAGGAATAAAAGGAGTATTTCATCTAGAGAAATGCCTCTCTTTTATATGTCTTCCTATGTCATGGACGCAATCTGATTTTCTTCTAGGTTTCCTACCATGGGATGGAAATGGACTATATTTACCCCAATCTATATTTACCATAGAGCCCTTTGGGATTCAAACTTCCATTTGCATTTTTATAAAATTTGTCATGGAGTCATGTTACCTATGCACCAGATGATGTTCAATAGGAAAGCCCCTAGGGTTTATGAAGAGGCTAGTGAAGATATTATTTCTATGGATAGATGGTTTGCAGAGGAGAATTTTACATATGTCAGAGTATTTGGGAGTTATTCTTCACCCCATGTCCTACCATATTATTCTCCTGATAAGTTTCTGGCAAGAGAGATAGCCTACCAGCTTGTTAATGGTATTAATAAACAACTGAAAGATGCTAAGAAGGTCGTTTGGCCTAATTTCCCTTTACAATGCGGTACTTTTGCACTTTTTGATATATTCCATACCTATAAGGAGGCTTATAAGATTGATCTATTGAATTTGGTAGTAATTCCAAAGAGGCTGTATGATCCAAATGGTGTAGTTAAAAATTACATCACAGAGCTCAAAATGAAGCCTTTTGTAAATGAAATAGATGGATTTGATGATCTCTACCAAGGCATCCATTCAACTTAGTCAAGAAGATTTTGAAGCGTTCCAAATATATAGAAATAAGATATTGGAGAGATTTCCTCTCAATTTGTTAACTATTGAAGATGTCAAAAGACCTACTCCAAGTATCAACTTGGATAATGAAATAAAAGACATGTCTGAGGATGGATAGGGTCAATCAGAGCATCAATCTCACAATTCAGATCATTCTAAAAATGAATCTGAATCTAGAAAGGATAGGCAAGAGAAGATAATTGATCAAGTAATCCAAGAGATAGAGATTCAGGAAAAAGGAGAAGGTAATGGAACAGAGTCAACCTCTCAAGAAGTTCAGCACAGTCATGACATACTTAATGAGTCAGAAAAGTCCCAAACGAAGAATTTGAGTAGTGAATGGGATGAGTTTTCTAAATAAATTAAAACTCCTAAAGCCAATCCCAATGATGATCAAGTAACTAGTTTTCAGACACCTCAACATTCCGAGAAGATAGTGGAAACTGCAAATCCACTACAACGAGTTCTAGAGACTCATGATCGAGAGATCATATCGGCCTACCCAGCAAAACAAATAGTTTTACAAATTGAAGAAATTATGTCGCTGGATATCTTCTACAGTCCTATTTATAAGGCTGTAGTCAAGAGGAATAAAAGGAGAAGAACTGATGAAATAGTCTCAAACCTCACAGATGAATCTAATGACGTTTTTTGGAAGGATTCCTTGACTTATACTACTGAACATTTAACTAAATTATCACAGTATGCAGGGGCATATGCTACTGCCATTGTTGATAAAGCTACTGAGGTTAAAATGTTGCTGAAGCAGAAGGAAGATAGAATACAAGAATTAGAGAGACTATTAGATCAAGAAAGATCTAATTCCAGTGAGCAAATGAAATCAAGGATGGCCCAATTTCAAAAGGATTTTGAAAAGCTTAAATTGCAGCATCAAGAAGAAATCACTAAGAAACAAGAACAACTGGAAGCAGTAATGACCAGGTTACAAAGTCAACCACAATTGGAGAAATTTATCAAAGAAGAATTGGATGTAAATACTAAGTTAAATCAACGATAGAAAGTATTTTTCCAACAAGCTTCAATTATTGACTCTTATTGTGACTCAAAAGAAATACTGATCCAACAAGTGGCTATCCAGAAACTTGAATGTGAGAAGCTCAAGAAGAAAACCAGTGAACACATTCAATGGCAAGCATCAAACTCAGGAAAGGAAGCTAATCCACCCCAGGTAGATAATTTTCATCAGGAGATGCTATTCAAGGATTGGGAAGCAAAAATAAAGTAGGCAGAGAAAGTAGCGACAAAAGCCTCAAGATTATCAAAATAAATTATTGAATCTATATGTGAACAGCTGGTGAAAGTAGAACTTATCAAAGAGTACACGTCTGAAGTTTTCTCATAAATAAAATAGCTAGAATCACAGTGGAAGAAAAAGTCAGACACACACGATGAAATGATTAAAAAGGTAAATAAGTTTGATCAAGAAAATTATTGGAATTTTTTATCAAATATTATCGTCAATATCAGATCCTGCAGTCTTTAACAGATTCAACAAGAAGATCGTAGTCAGTACTTTCAAATGCAATATTCAAGGGAAAGGTTAGATCAAGGATTTCACATCCAGCTCAGCTCAAGCCCATGCTTGATATTTGTCAACTTCATGACAAAATCCCAAAGAAAGGGCAGAATTCATAAATCAGTATTGTTACTTTATTTCCCTAGATTGTAGTTTAAGTTAGTCTTACGAGGATGGTTGTTTGAAACCTCCTCTCTATTTTTGTAATAATCTATTTTAGAACATAGTTATTTTAGTATTTAAACCCCTTTCATGCATTTAGAGAAGGGTCCAGAAATTTGTCAAAAACATTTGCAAAGAATGCACTATTGTAAGTTTGTGAATGCTTTGATGAATTAATGGAACATATCTGTTATCTTTTGACAATTAAAGTTGTTTAACTAATGTTGCACTACTGTACTCTTTAAATTTCTTGAAAGTGAGAAGGAGAAGATCAATTACTGTCAGTTTTCATGAGTAGAAATTCAGACATATGGTACTTTTATTCACTTGCATTAAGTCTTGCTTTATAGATTGACAATCATCTTTTTATTGTATTATATATTTGAAACGTTATTATAGATGAATGTTACATGCACTTCTGTTTTAATATTTGTCCTTGATTTCTTATTGAATATATAATCACACATATGAATGCAATATATTTTCCACAATTTTTCTAGTCAAACTACTTTTTTAGAAGAATCATCTTACATAATTTTCATCTCTTTCAACTGTTAAAGGATCTATATTACTAATAGTTGAAAGACGTCTCTTTAGATCGCATAAAGGAAGAAACACCCAGGGTATATAGTAGAACAAATAGTTTTAGATAGACACATAAGATAGATTAAAATCATTCTCCATTTGCATGTTATATAATCACAACACCCTCAAAATCATCCTTATTTGGAAATTGGTCCCATTATCCCAAGTTGGAGCCACTGCACCAAACGAAAAAGGAGTTGCTTTAAGGTCCAGACTGGGTGGTTTTCCCCCATGTTTCGGTAGTGGAATTCTGAGGCCTCAACATTATAGTGCTAGAAGGATGGCCTTGTGAATGGCAAGAAGATCTAATGAATCTAAAGGTCAATCAAAGAGTCTCTCTCCCTCTAGATCCCCACCAACTTCCAGAAAATTATCTAGATCCTCATCTTTAAAATCTAAAGTTGATCATCCTTTTCCTAAGTCTCCTAGTGATACTCAACCCATACTATCTCCTGTGTTATCACTCAAAAAAAGTGAAACATTATTTGACATGGTTATAGAGTTCAATTGTCACAAGTTGGTATAGGAAAATTTAAATTTTTTCATCTTTAACCTATCCTAAGGTTCAAACCCACCTCCATATAGGTCTCATCATGTCCCATCAGTCATCATTAGGTGTCAGATTCCATCTCCCAAGCATTTAAATCCAAATATGACACTTTAGCTAGTTTTTCCTCTTTTCGTAGCATTTTACACTGTAAAATAGTAGTTTTCGCTATGAAATTGCCTAATAGTATCATAGCGAAATTGTTAGAAAATGAACTAGCCATGCTACGAAAAACAATTTTTCTGTTTGTCTTGTGAAATATGGTGAAAGGTGTCAGTTCATGATTAGAGGAGATAGGGTGAATGTCATTCGATTCAGTTAGGGTTATTTCAAAGGTACAAGGTCATGCTTGAGGTCATCATTACCGTTTTTATCATGCATGAGTCATGATTAGGGCATGAGTTGTCATCGACACCATAAAACATTGCCCAATTGAGTCTTTTTTTCATTCTCTATTGTATCCCTGCATGTTATTGAGTTGTTGGAGAGCTCCTTCACCAAGCCAAGATGGTTGCTAGCATTTTCAAAAGTTACAGGTGTCACTAATCAAGTGAGGCTGAGAAGATACAAATTCACCATGGCTACAAGAAAGAAGACTAACAAAGGTGTTCACTACCTTAGATATGAGCCCATGGACATGAATTTGTTAAGTGAAGACCCAAATGCCTTGGAGATATTCAGAATAATAGGTTGTTTACAGTTCTGTCAAATATTGGAAGGGTGCCATTTGCAGGTTTCTAAGGAGTTTTCTATCAGTTTCCATGGGGCATATTCAAAGGTGGGAATGTTAAAACTTACAGTAACACCAGAAACCATTGCAGCAACAACAGGAATCCCTAGGGGATGGGAACAGTGGTTCGAAGGAATCAATTTCACCATGCAGGACTGTAAATAATTTATCAAGCCAGAGCATAGTGAAATTGATCTCACAAATGCTATCCCAAGGAGCTACATAAAAGACAACTTCTCAAAGCTGCTGCTAATTTTTCAGAAGTACTTCACCTGTGAAGGGAGGTTTCACATGGTCTATTCCTACCACCTTAGGCTTTTATTGCATTTTTTAGGTAAGAGGTCTCATGATTTTCCCTTTTACTTATACAAAAGTCTAGCTAAAATGTCAGATAAGTTCCAAGTTAAAAAAGAAGGAAATGAAACTTCTCTCTTTCATCATGGTTTGATAAAATTGTAGGTGTTACAGGAGTTAAAGATATTAGGGAGAGATTTGACATCCTTTCTATTCATCAGTGGTTTTGAATTATATGATGTCACTCCTAAAATAGTTCCCAAAACTAGAGATGTTTCATCACCTACAGTGGCAGTGCAAGTTGAACCAGTGAGCATAGGTACAGAATTTTTGCAGAAGGTTGATACACCCAAAGCTACACCTACAAAAAAAAATCCAACAGTTAGCAAACATGGCAGCAAGAGAGTTACAAGGAGCCAAACATTGGCTAAGGGTAACTTAGAGGACATCTTGCATGCCATTAATATTGTAGAAACTCCCATTGTCCAAGATGAAGACATAGATGAGGGAGCAAGGAAGCTTAAGAAAAGAAAAATAGCTAAGAAGTTAGAGTTTGTAGGTGATGATGCTAAATTCATGTTTCAAACTAGAAAACCAATGATAAGACATGCAAGAAAGTTCTTAGAAAGCAAAAAATAGGCTCAGAATGTCAGTGAACTTTTTCAGCCACCACCAAGCATCATAGACCTCTCCTCACCTGCAAAAGAAGATCTGGTCATCAAACAAAAGAAGGGAAAAGATAAAATCACTAAAAAGAAAGAAGTTGAAGCCCTTAAGGAGCAGTTGAAAAATACAAGTGAAGAGATATCAGTCTTGAGGAAAGAGGCAAAGAAGCATAGAGCTGAAAGAGTGCAATTTTAACAAATGAGGAAGATTTGGGAGGATCAAGTCACAAGTGTCTCAAATACCTTGGACAACACAAAAAAGTTGATAAAGTGGACTCAGCCACTAAGAAAAGAGGTAAAACACATAAAAAAGGTAAACCTACACTTGCAATCTAAGAACATGACACTGAAGGACCAAGTCAAAGAACTTCAAGAACAACTGGACCTGATTCATGAAGAGCTAGAAAAGAAAGGTTTGAAGATGACTGTGGTTGAGGAGCTCATTGCTCAACTAATCATAAATAAAGAGGAAACACCATAGGAACCATAAGTTGAGATTGAATATTATTTAGAGGGTTCATTACATGCAGAAGATCAAGTTTTAGTAGTTGGAGGTCACTTTTTGGAGAAAGTTTTGAAATGGGAAATTTATGCACTTTTACACAGTTTCGTAGCATTTCCTAGGCTTAAAGCCAGGAAAACGCTATGAGAAAACCTATAGCAACATTTTTGCCTCTAAAATAAATTTTTTCAATTTTCAAGGAGAGAGATTGATGGTGGTGATGTTTCATGACTTGATTGATACCATGGAACAAAAAAGGAGTGAATTTATTGGGTGCAGAAGTCATTTTTTCAACACTACCAAAACTCGCTATGAAACTATCTTGTTTTCGTAGTGAGCAATCGTTAAATGTTTTGGAGCATCTTAATGGTAGTTTTGGACAGTTGGACTCCTCCAACATTTCAAGGGAGATTATCATCAAATACTTATGACTCGAAGGAAGTGTTGTGGAGACAGGTCATCAGCCAAAGTAGATTTGAGGATAAGGGTCATACTTTCCTAAAAATTAGGGTTATGCTCCATAGATCTAGGAGGGTTTTTTAATATGTAAAGCGGTAATGAACTGTTATGTGTCTTTCGAGCATGTGATACTTATGTTGTAACCATAATATAATTGTTTCAAAGATAAGGTAGAGTTATGTAATAAATAGGAGTTAGAGTCCTATTAGGAGATGTCTTCTTTAAGGTGTAGCTATTAGTTTTCTGTTAGAAGTCATGTTTTTCAGTTATGTGATGTGTCATAGGAGAATTCAATGGTCTAACCACCAGGAAGATCATCTTTATTGTAAATAAGGTCTATATAAATACAAATCATCGAAGTAGTTAGGGATTGGAGATTTTTTGCACTAAACTTTTGCTTTATGTATTTGACTTATAATATCAGTAATACAAAGTGACTTTCTTCTTGACAGACCTGAGATTCTCATGGGGTTTTTAATGTCTTATTGATCTATATCTTTATGTTTTTACCATTTGCAGTAGATTTCATCTCTATTACTCAGAATTCATAATTTATGTTCTGACTTCCATTAGTGATGAAATGACTGTGTTGCCCTATGTTTTATGTGTGAGTTGCCTTTGTTAAAGACCCCTATCTTCATAAGCTTCCATGTCAAGAGACCTTGCCACTATAACTACTGATTTTTGACTCCATAAGCCCAATGGTAGCAAGCCTGCATTCTTTTCAACCTGCAAACATAAGAAACAAGTTGCATTTCCAATAGAGTTATCCATCTAGTACCATCATTATTCAATATCATAAAACCCCCTTGAGAGAGCCCTCTCAGACTAAAGAGGAAAATCTTCAGTCAAAAGCTGGTTTGAAACAATTACACTGAGTTGTTTGATAAGCAGCCAATCAAGTACAATATTGTGATAACATCCTGATTCCCATCAAGCTTCGCCAAAAGTTCAGTCTTTGATAGAAAAGTTAGAGAGAGTATCAATTTGTGCTGAAAATCCTGAATCTTCTCAAATATCAGATATCAGTATTTCATCTTCTTTACAACCTCGAAGAATATTAACTCGATCAAAAATTCAAAAGATAGGAATTCTTCGTTTTTAATTTACCATCCATCGTACTCAGAAGAGACTAAAGCGGATTCAATCAGAGTCAATCGCCAGCGAGATCTTTTCCCATTCACCTCCATTACCTCTGCTCACTTCCATAGCTTCCATTCCAACAATCAGCGTTACTTTGACTAGATCCAGTACTCAAACTGTTATCCCTTCAACTAGTCCTAGCACTCAGCTTACCTCTTCTTCAACTCAAACTCCACCCAACCAACCCATTCAAAATCCAATGGAAAGAAATCCATGGAAAAATCCAAGGGCTATAAACATGCCGCTCCTCTTCATGCTCTACCAAAATAACCTAAAAGATGGTTACCTAAATTTAATCCTGATGATGGTCTTCTAGCAGAAGAACACATTCATAATTTTATGTTAGTCGTCAATCTAAATGGAGTAGTTGAAGAGGATTCCATTGTAATATTATTTCCATATACTCCCAAAGGATCCACAGGATCCTGGTATTTTTCACTGCGTGCCCACTCTATAACTATCTGGAATATGTTCGAAGAATAATTTATAGCTAATTTTGGGGATGAGAGGACCATTGGTATGCTCATCAATGACTTGTCAAATATAAAATATAAAACAGGTGGGACGATAAAATATTTCAATTCAAGATTTAATAAATTACTCAATAAAATTCCTACTATAGCAGTTCCTGGTGTAGAAGTTCAAATTGAGTGGTATGTTTCATCTCTTCCATCCAATATAGCTATTTTTTTTATAGATAAAAACTGCCAACGCTTGCAGAAAACATGAAAGAATCTCTATCTGTAGAGAAACATAACTGCTCTTGAGAAAAATAATTCTCAAGAGGATCGAAAATCAAAGAAAGTATCTTTCAAAGAAGATTCTAAAAAGAAGCTGCCAAATGATCCGCTTGACATAGAAGGTCTTCAAAATTTTTTGAATACTATGAGAAATGAGATGGTAGATATCAAGAAACAAGTCGCTGAAAATTATAGCTCAAAAAATACGTTTAGAAACTTTAAGAAAGGCCAGTCCTCTAATACTCAACCTCCAAATATCATATCTAATGTTGAATCTGATCAAGAAACAGAGGAAGAGAAAACATAGGAAGAAGAAGATGATGAAGAAGAATAATTTGAACTAAATGGAATGTGGGATTTCATCCTATCAAATTAAGAACAACATGAAGCTTTACTTGTGAGTACAAGGAGAAAAAATACTACTAAAGCAACGCAGCCAAATCAATAGCAAAATATTTCAACTCTCGCTAAGTATAAATTAGTAAGCAAAAAGTATATTTCAAAGGCTACACAAATAAGTCATGTTACTTCAGATACTCCACCTACATCTAAGAAAATAGTAGTCTCAGACACTATTGAGAATAATGTAGTTGAAGATATCAATAAAAACAGGGCCAAAATTTCAATTCACGAGCTTACTAAATTGAAGCAACAACATAAAATGTTACTTAGAGACTTAAATGCGGTTCTTGATTCAAACTTACCTACTCCAGTAATAGTACAAGATGTTAATGAAATGGCTAAGCCACCTTCTCCTTCAATGAAAATAGATGCTACAGACTTGATTATGCTAGGTGATCGATCCATCTCTCATACTCCTCCATTTCTCTTAACCTATGATATCTATAACAAAATGTTCATAACTGTTTAATAGACTCAAGGGCTTCCTCTAATATAATGCCCAAATCAATCTGTGCTAAGTTGGACATAACTCCTCGGAGTTCCCATATTCATATAGTACAACTTGATAGAACCAAAATAGAGGTGGTAGGAGGAATAAGTTATGTTTCCATCAGATTATCATCAAATCCCAAGATTACTCAAATAATTGATATACTGCTGGCTGATATTCCTGAATTTTACGACTTAGTTTCAAGCCCAGATTGGTCTAAAAAACTTCATGGTTATTTCACAACAAACTGATCACATATGTGGTTACCATATAATGGAAAGCCAAATCAAATTCGAGTTGATCGTGAAAAGTTCATGAAGCATATAGTCACCAATATTGAAGGATTAAATGAGCCAGTAACATTCAATAATAACATTATTGGAAACTACTCAGCAGGGTCATTTTTGGGAAATTTCAATGCTCAACCATCACATTTATTTGATAATGCATTTTTTTCTCAGATTGAGAATTCTTCCCAGCCAAATAGTTCCAAATGCATAAATTTTGTAGATAGAATAGTAGTTAATTCTTTATTTTGGACTCTTTATTTTGATGGTTCTAAATCTGAATATGGTGCATGCACTAGAAGTATTTTAATAAACCTAGAAAGAGAAAATACCATCTTAGCCTGCAGATTAGAATTTGATTGTACAAACAATGTAGATGAATATGAAGCATTATTTCAAGTTTTGAACAAAGCCATTAATATTAATATCAAATATCTGAAAGTCCTAGGAGATTCATAAATCATAGTTACATAGGTAAGAGATACCATTCATTGTAATTCTGGACATTTAAAGCATTACCAATCATTAGTCCAAGAATTAACCATTCATTTCTTAGCCTTCAACATTTATTTTGTACCTATAATACAAAATACTAGTGTCGATCTACTGGCTAACATAGCATTAAAGTTAATCCCATCCCAAGAGTTTAGTCTCGATACATTTTCTATTCAATTAATTTTTAGTCCATCCATTCCTGATAATATTACAAATTAGAGAGTATTCAATAATGATTCAGATATCATAGATTTCTTAACATCTAAAGGATCTTATGATTCAAATTTTGGATGAAAATGAACACAACATTCAGATTAAGAAATAACAAGACGAAAATCCTATTCCTAAATCCGTTGTCAAGTTAGAAGATTTATATGATCTGAAATATAGGTTTAAAAGAGTTACCAACTCAAAAACACAAAGATCTACCTTAATATTTGAGTTACTAAATCTAGGAACTGACGAAAAACCTCAAAATGTCAATCTAGGTCTTGGTCTATCTTCCAAAGAAAGATTATCATTTATCAGATTGTTTAGAATGTACAAAAGTGTATTTTCTTGGGATTACATTGATCTTAAAACATATGACACTTTTGTGATTCAACACACAATTCCTATGATCTGAAAAGAAAAACCTATACAACAGAAATTGAGGAAGATTCATCCAAATCTGGAAAATCAAATGAAAACATAATTGAACAAAATCCTCAAGGAAAAAAAATCATCTTTCAAGTCGGGCATTCTAAATGGGTATCAAATTTGGTACCTGTCAGGAAGAAGAATGGAAATATTAGAATTTGCATTGATTTTAGGAATTTAAACAAAGCATGTCAAAAAGACAACTTTCCGTTACAAACGATGGAACAAGTACTGTATACAATCGCTGGTTTTGAACTTATGTCCTTTCTATATGGATTCTCGGGATATAACCAAATTCTCGTACATCTAGATGACAAATTGAAAACTATGTTAAGGACTAAGTGGGGAACTTGCGCCTATCAAAATATGACATTTGTATTAATTAACGCAGGCGCCACTTTTCAGAGAGCTGTGGACATAGCTTTTAGGGGGCTCATAAATAAAATAGTGGTTATTTATTTAGATGACATTACAGTGTTTTCTAAACAAGTAACCAGTCATATGAATAACCTCAAGCAAGTCTTTAAGCAACGAAAAAGGTATGGCATCTCCTTAAATGCAAAGAAATCATTTTTTGCATTAGATGAAGGAAAATTTTTAGGATTCATTGTGTCAAAAAGAGGAATCTATATTGATCCTGAATGAATTGTAGATATTAAAAGAATTCCTCTCCCTCATAACAAGAAAGCTATGGAGTCGTTTCTTGGGAAAATTAATTTTGTTAAAAGGTTTGTACTTGACTTTTCACAAATAGTTTTACCATTAGAGAAAATGATTAAGAAAAAATCAGTCTTTAAATGGGGACATAATGAAGGAGAAGCATTTGATTTGATTAAACAATTAATTATCAACACTCCATTTCTGACTACCCCCAATTTTCTTCATCCTTTTACTTTATACACTTTTTCATCAGATACATCATATGATGTTGTTTTAACACAGCTTAATGACCAACAAATTGAAGCACCAATATCAATTTTCAGTTCCAATTTTCAAGGTGTAGAACTAAATTACACATTTGTTGAAAATCAAGCAGGAGCATCCCATCGATCATCGGAAGAATATTTAGGTAACAATGTGCAAATATAAGAGGTAAGCTTCAACGATGCACAGTCCCAATACACTGATCTTATATTCTATCTGAAAAATGGATATGCTTCGAATCAACTCAGTGAAAAAACAAAACATGCTTTAAGATTAAAGGCCAAGCAATATGAATTAATCAACAATGTATTATTTAGGATAAATTTTGATTATGTACTTTTAAGATGATTAGAAAATCTGAAGCAGAGAAATTCTTGCAGGAACTCCATGATGGACCAGCTGGAGGACATTTTGGAGGAAATATGACAACACACAAAATCCTGCATCCAGGTTACTATTGGCCTACACTTTTCAAATATGCTCATGAATATGCAAGAAAATGAAAAGTGTGTCAAAGTGCATCTGGAAGACAAAGGAAGCCAGCATTTCCATTATATCCAGTCAATATCGAACAACCATTTGAACAATAGGGATTAGATATAATTGGTGATATTGTTCCTAACTCTTCCAAACATCATAGATATATTCTCACAGCTAAAGATTAATTTACTAAATGGGTGGAAGAAATTCCACTAAAATTAGCCAACTCTGAGAATATCATTGATTTCGTCGAACAAAATATCATAACCAGGTTTGGCTTACCTACTGTTTTAATGTTTGATAACACATTTTATTTCTTGGGAACTGTTATGATGGAATTTGCAATTAAAAGAGGTTTTAAACTTAAGTATTCTACAAATTATTATCCACAAGGAAATGGTTTAGCAGAATCTACAAACAAGAAATTGATTAGAATAATCAAAAGAACTATTGATCAAAATCAACGAAATTGGCACAAGTCATTAATCTTTTCTCTTTGGGCAGATCGAATAACTCAGAAAGCTTATATTGGCACTTCTCCATTTAATCTTGTTTATGTAAAAGAAGTTGTATTTCCTACCAACGTAGTTATTCCCTCTCTTTCCTTAGTTCAATTTATTGATGAATCTCACGCTTCTTCTTTACAACTTAGACAATGTCAAATTCTTAAGTTAGAGGAAGAAAGAGAAAAGGCTAAACATACTCATGCACATCATCAACAGATAGTAAAAGCCTCATTTGATGCAACTTCTAATACTCCAAAAAAAATTCAAATTTTCGATCTGGTATTGAAATGGGACAAAGCGCACGAGGAAAAAGGTAAACATGTGAAGTTTCAGAAACTCTGGCTAGGTCCATTTCAAATAATTGAAGAAATATGCCCATCAAAATTCTTATTGCAAGATCTATCAGGAAAAAAGGATTCTTTTCCTATTAATGGGCAGATTTTGAAAAAATAATTTTCATAGGAGGTAACCCCTTCTATTTTCTATATACTAGTGTCTTTTTCTTTTTCTTAGGAAAATAAAAGTTGCTTAGTATAATTTTTTTGGCTTTTCAAAATAAAATCTCAGATGATCCTTTTTTGATTTATCGCTTATAGAAATAAAATGTGTTAAGGAAACAATCAAAATATTTGAAAGGAAAATAGATTTTATTTTCACTGAAATATGTAATTTCACTAAAGTTATTTATTCTTGGATGAACTCTCATCCTTATATAGCATTATTATTCTATTATCAGAAAAGAAAAGAATCTTTAACATAGTAAAGACTCTTTTACAAAAAATAAATCTAAAACTCAACATTATCATCCAGAACCCTTAAGAGGACCAATGATTCACCCCATCCGAGAAAATGATTAATTTTTGAAAGAAATTGAAAAAATATTATAACTAGAAAAACTTGAAAGATAATAAGTCTCATCACAAGCTTGTTTACCATGTTCATAGGGAAATAGTTGAACTGACATTACCAATATTGCCTGCCAAAACAGGGTAATGACTTGAGATTATATCAAGAGGACAAGGGGTCTCATCAAGAGCCATCTTGATCAGTTTAATTACAACTAGTGAATGCCATTGCCATCATTTGGTTACCAAGCCAGGACAATGGATTTTAAGTAAATAAAAAATATGATACAAAAAAAGAAAAGTTTCAAAAATTAGAATTTATTTTTAAAATTATAAGAAACATTGGATGGGACAGTGAATCATTGATGGGTAAAAGGTAACCCTGCCAAAAGCTTAAATTTCTTATTGGAATAGAGGCTCTATCTGTGATAAAAGAGTAAATGTTTATAAAGCTGATCTGTAAGAGCCATCTTCTTTATCTTTTTGAACTGAGTAAAGACTGATATAAATTCTCATACTTATATCTTTAAAAGAGGGATTCTTATGAATTATAATCAAGAGAGATTTCATTGCATAGTAATATAATATTTGTATGAAAACCATTCCTACAACTATTTTTCTTTCAAAAAAGTTTTAGAAATTTCAAAAATTTAATCAGAGATAGTTGGTTCTCCCAAGTTAATCGCCAATTGTTGTGCTATACAACAACCCCCCATTTATTTTAATAAATGGGGAACCTTTAGAAATAAATAGGAAATTTATTTTTATCTTTAAAAATAAAAATAAAAACTTAGGAAATAAAGCTTTCTTTTAGTTTTTTCCACTTTATTCCTTAGTGTGCATCACAAACCACATAGCTTACAACTAAAAAGACTTGAAAGCCATTAAGTCATGTGGGTTGTGAAATGATATAAGCCTTTTTCTAAATTTATATTTAAAACTTTCAAACACTCCAATCACCGTTATAATTTGTTATCGCATTGCACCTCATTTAAACGATCAACTTATAAAGTAATTCGGTATAAGTTGCGATTCTGCGGACCCAACGAGCCAACAAAGAAATAAGTATAATGCTCTAAAGTCCCATAAAGTATAGCCACTTGAATTCTTGAATGTGTAATTCTCATTTCGCACAACTTAACCAAAAGAAAATTTATTACCGCATAATAATTTCGATGCGCGATTTGCACAGATCACATTTCGCAGAATTTATGGGTAAACATCATAAACAGTAAAAGTTAAAAGTTGTGATATGCGAACTAATGGCATTTAATTACTCAAGAATGAAAAATGACTTATGTCGTATCAAACCGAAATTCGAGATCTAACGTCTTAAGTTGATTGATAGCTATTTCATGTAAAGGTGTAAAGGATTTGATTTTGAAATTATTATCGATGATTAATATCATATTTTATAGATTCATATCTATTTTTGCATGTTTGAAATAAATAAACGACATATTTGTCTCTTTGTTCCATATATCTCTAATGATCGCTCTGTATACTTGAAATCAGGAAATCAACTAACAGAACGAAGGAAATGGAGACGAACAAGAAAGGAAAAGATATTGCTTAAACGCCGTCTACTGAAGACTTAGAGATGTCTCCCTTATTTTCAAACACCACCTGCAACAAGGAATGCGGTAATTTTTCATGGGAAGAAATGTATCAATTTTTTGAAAATGAAAAGCCAATAGTGAAAGATAAATTTTATTCAGCAGAATTATCTGTTTCTTCAGACCGACTGATTTTGACGTTGCATGTTCATTTGTCCACAAGGTAGCTGCAAGGCCAAAAGTTCTCGCTTACACATATATGGTTAAGTGGGCAATTAACCACTTAAATATAGAAAACATAACATTCAAATATTCGAAGGGAGAAAACATAGGGTCTTTCAGGGAAAAATATTTATAAGCAATGTACCATCTACCCTCCTCGCAATAGAAATATGACAAGGATTTTATATAAAGCTCTAGAGCAGAACATCCAGACCTCATGAAAGTCATAACGGAATGGAAGGAAGACCAAGGAAAGTTGAAGCGAGATAAACTTAGTACGTACCCAATTGCCCAAATTCCTTCCCCCTATTGCTATGCTACCGGTATGTTATGTAGATTGTTTTCAAAACCTGATACCACTAGGTTTTCAGTAGATTGGGTTACATTGATTAACACAATTGTCAATTCCTTAATTCTAAATTGGGAAAATATATTATCTAACAGTTTAGCCAAACACATCACAAAATATAGGAATAAAAGGAGTATTTCATCTAGACAAATACCTCCCTTTTATATGTCTGCCTGTGTCATGGATGCAATATGATTTTATTCTAGTTTTCCTACCATGGGATGGAAATGGACTACCCAAGATATTACCCCAATCCATATTTACCATAGATCCCTTTGAGATTCAGACTTCCATCTGCATTTTTATAAAATTTGTCATGGATTCATGTTTCCTATGCACCGAATGATTTTCAATAGGAAAACCCCTAGGGTTTCTGAAGAGGCTAGTGCTGATATTATTTCTGTGGCTAGATGGTTTGCAGAGGATAATTTTACATATGTCAGAATATTTTGGAGTTATGCTTCTCCCCACGCCTTACCATATTACACTCCTGATAAGTTTCTTGCAAGAGATATGTCCTACCAGCTTGTTAATGGTATTAATAAATAGCTGAAAGATGCTAAGAAGGTTGTTTGGCCTAATTTCCCTTTACAATGTGGTACTTTTGCACTTTTTGATATTGGCCATACCTATAAGGAGGTTTCTAAGATTAATCTATTGAATTTTGTAGTAATGCCAAAGAGGCTATATGATCCAAATGATGTAATTAAAAATTACATCACAGAGCTCAAAATGAATCCTTTTGTAAAGGAAATAGATGGATTTGATGTTCTCTTCCAAGACATGGAAAAGTTTTCAGAAATAATTAAATTTGCATCCAGTCAACTTAGCTAAAATGATTTAGAAGCCTTCCAAATATACAAAAAAAGAGACTGGAGCGAGTTCCTCTCAATTTTTTAACTATTGAAGATGTCAACATACCTACTCCAAGTATAATCTTGGATAATGAAACAAAATACATGTTTGAGGATGAATCGGGTCAATCAGAGCATCAAACTCACAACTCAGATCATTTTAAAAATGAATCTGAATCCATAAAGGATAGCCCATAGAAGATTATTGATCAAGTAATCCAAGAGATAGAGATGTAGGAAAGAAGAGAAGGTAATGGAACAGAGTCAACCTCTCAAGAAGTTCAACACAGTCATGACACACTTTTTTAGTCAGAAAAGTCCCAAACGAAGAATTTGAGTAATGAATGGGATGAGTTTTCTGAAGCAATTAGAACTCCTAAAGCCAATCCAATTCTAATCAAGTAACTAGTTTTTAGACACCTGAACATTCCCAAAAGATAATGGAAAATTTTAATCCACTACAACAAGTTCCAAAGACTCATGATCGAGAGATAATACTGGCCTGCCCAACATAACAAATAGCTTTATAAATTAAAGAAATTTCGTTGTTGGATATCTTCTACAGTCCTAGTTATAAGGCTGTAGTCAAGAGGAATAAAAGGAGAAGAACTAATGAAACAGTCTCAAACTTCGTAGATGAGTTTGTTGAGGTTTTGTGGAAGGATTGCTTGTCTGAACCTACTGAAAATTTAACTAAATTATCATAGTATACAGGGGCATATGCTACTGCCACTGTTGATAAAGCTACTGAGGTTAAAATGTTGTTGAAGTAGAAGGAAGACATAATACAAGAATTAGAGAGATTGTTCGATCAAGAAAGATCTAATTCCAGCGAGCAAATGAAATCAAAGATGGCCCAATTTCAAAAGGATTTTTAAAAGGTTAAATTGCAGCATTAAGTAGAAATCACTGAGAAACAGGCACAACTGGAAGCAGCAATGACCAGGTTACAAAGTCAACCGCAATTGGAGAAATTCATCAAAGAAGCATTAGATGTAAATACTTTGTTAAAGCAATAACAGAAAGTATTTTTCCAACAAGCTTATTTTATTGACTCTTATTGTGACTCAACATAAATATTGATCCAACAAGTAGCTATCCAGAAACTTGAATGTGAGAAGATCGAGAGGAAAATTAGTGAACACATTCAATGGAAAGCATCAAACTTAGGAAAGGAAGCTAATCTACCCAAGGTAGATAAGTTTCATAAGTATATCATATTCAAGGATTTGGAAGCAAAAACAAAGCAGGCAGAGAAAGTAGTAGCGAAAGCCTCAATATTATCAAAATAAATTATTGAATCTATATGTGAATAGCTAGTGAAAGCAGAACGTATCAAAGAATACAAGTCTGAAGTGTTCTCAGAAATAAAACAAATAGAATCACAGTGGTAGAAAAAGGCAGACACATAGGATGAAATAATTAAAAAGGTAAATAATTTTGATCAAGAAAATTATTGGAATTTTCTGATCAAACCTTATCATCAATATCAGACGCTGCAGTTTTTAACAGATTCAACAAGAAGATCACAGCCAGTACTTTCAAATGCAATATTCAAGGGACAGGTTAGATCAAGGATTTCACAGCCAGCTCAACTCAAGCCCATGCTTGATATATGTCAACTTCGTGACCAAATCCAAAAGAAAGGGCGGAATTACGAGGATGGTTGTTTGAAACCTCCTCTATATTTTTGTAATAATATATTTTATAACATAGTTAGTTTAGTATTTAAACCCCTCTCATGCATTTAGAGAAGGGTCCAGAAATTTGTCAAAAACATTTGCAAAGAATGAATTATTTTAAGTTTGTGAATGCTTTGATGAATTAATGGAACACATCTGTTATCTTTTGACAATTAAATTTGTTTAACTGATGTTGCACTACTATACTCTTTAAATTTCTTGAAAGTGAGAAGGAGAAGATCAATTACAGTCAACTTACATGAGTAGAAATTCATACATATGGTACTTTTATTCACTTGTATTAAGTCTTGATTTATAGATTGACAGTCATATTTTTATTGCATTATATTTTTGAAACATTATTATAGATGAATGTTACATGCACTTCTGTTCTAATATTTGTCTGTGATTTCTTATTGAATATATAATCACACATATGAATGCGATATATTTTCCAAAATTCTTCTAGTCAAACTACTTTTTTAGAAGAATAATCTTACATAATTTTCATCTCTTTCAACTGTTAAATTATATATATTACTAATAGTTGAAATATATCTCTTTAGATCGCATAAAGTAAGAAACACCCTGAGTATATAGAGAATAAATAGTTTTATATAGATGCATAAGATAGATTAAAATCATTCTCCATTTGCATGTTATATAATAACAACACCCTCAAATTAATCCTTATTGGGAAACTGGTCCCATTATCCCCAGTCGGAGCCACTACACCAAATGGAAAAGGAGCTACTTTAAGGTCTAGACAGGTGGTTTTCCCCCATGTTTCGACAACAGAATTCTGAGGCCTCAACACATTCTTAATCATGTCATTGGGGTCATATGGAAATTTTGGCATTACATCCAAATTCAACAAATTAATATTTGAAACTTCCTTGAAGGTATGACCAATATCAAAAAGTGCAAAAGTACCGCACTACAAAGGGAAATTAGGCGAAATGTTCTTCTTGGCATCTTTGAGTTGCTTCAAAATACCATTTACTACAAGTTGGTAAGAAATTTCTCTAGCAAGTAGCTTTTCAGGAACATAATAGGGTAGGACGTGGAGAGAAGCATAACTCTCTAAAACTCTTACATACGTGAAATTTTCTTCGGCAAACCATCTGGCAACGGGTAAAATTTCTATACTAGCCTCTTTGGAAATCCTAGGAACTTTCTCGTTAAACATAATCTGATGCATAGGTAGAATGACTCTATAGCCAATTTTGTAAAAATGTATATGAAAATATGACTCCCAAAGAGCTCTGTGGTAAATATGGATTTGAGTGGGGTCTTGGGTTGTCCACTTCCATCCCATGTTAGGAAAACTCAAATAAAAGAAAATTGTGTGCATGACATAGGAACTCATGTAAAAGGGGGGTACTTCCCTAAAGGAAACACTTCTTTTACTTCTATATTCTATGATATTTCTGGCCAAATTACCAGACAAGATATTTTCCCAATTCAAAACTAAAGAATTGATGATTGTGTCAATTAACGAGACATAGTCTACAGAAAACCTAGTAGTATCAAGCTTTTCAAACAATCTACACATCATTCCAGCAGCATAGCAATAAGGGGAAGGAATTTGTGCTATCGGGTACATACCGAGTTTGTCTCGTTTCATTTTTCCTTAGTCATCCTTCCATTCCTTTATAACTTTCATCAGGTCTGGATGTTTCTCTGTAAATCTTTGGACAAAATATTTGTCATAGTTCTACTGCGGGATGGGTAAGTGGTACATTGTCCTTAAATATTTTGCCATGAATGAACCAATTTATCATCCTTTGAATTCTTAAATGTCCTATCTGCTATGTTTAGGTGGTCAATTACCAACTTAACAATATCTATATAGGGTAGAATCTTTGGCCGTGTTTCTACTTTATGAATGAATGAGCATGAAACGTTGAAAAAGATGAGTCTGAAGAAACTGACGCGTCTGTTGTATCAATTTTGGTTATTATCCTTGGTTGTTCATTTTCAAAGAGTTGGTACATTTCTTCCCATGAGAAAATTTTGCAATTCTTGTTGCAGGTGGTATCTAAGAATAAGGCATACATATCTAAGTTTTCAATAGATGATTCTTGGGAAATTTATTTGCCTTTCTTGTTCATCCATGTTATCCTTGCTCTGTTAAGCGGTTTCTCGAATTCAAGTGAATAGAGCGAACTTTATATCTGAGGTGAATTAAGAGAAGGATAGAGTTAAAATGATATAATAAAAAATCCGGCGTTCAATCATTCAAAACACACTCGAAGTAGATATCAATATTTCAAATCTTACTCCCATTAAATGTTGTTAATCGCCCATAATTCTTCCTATCAAATCTCTTACACACCTTTACGTAAAATGTTTATTCGATCAATTTAAGATGTTAGATCTTATATCTGGTTGATTAGATATGAATCATTTCGCGCACTTGAGAAAAAATTATCAATATCGCATATCACAACTCAAAACTATTTCTATTAGTTATGTTTTCGGTTATTGATGAATTTTGCAAAATGCGATCTGCGCAAATCACAGATCGCAATTTCCATACGGTAATCAAAATTGCATTTGGTTATTCGTTGCAAAATGTGAAGTGTGCTAAGGAATCATGCTGATGCATTTTATCGAACATTTGAAGTTTTATGATTGTTTATTTACTCATTTTTCGGGTCCAACTCATCACAACTCTTACCGAATTGTCATAAGTTGATTGTTTTTAAAAGGTGCGATACGATTTTCTCTTTAAGCAATGTTTAAAGCTTTTGTAACGTGAGTTTTATATGACTCAAAAAAGGTTATAGCACATATCGTGCCTTGCAACACTTAATATGTTTTAAGTTGTTAGGCTTGTAAGCTATGTGATTTGCGATGAGCGCTAAGAATTCAAAGAGAAAAGGGAAAGAACTTTATTTCCTAAGTTGTTTTTAGACTTAAGCTAAGATAAAATCAAGCTTATAAATTTCCTATTTATTTGAAAGGGTTCCCATTTAATGAGAATAAATGGGGGGTGTTGTATAGTACAACAGGTTGTTACAGAACCCTCCCCATTGGGGGATCATTCTCCTTGGTGTCTAATGACACCTACAACCAGCAAAACCACTTAAAACAGAACATACTTGTTGTGGATCTTTATAACACAGCTCGTTGCAGTATTTACAATGACCATCATTGAACCATGACAAAAATATGATTTATTGGAGCTTTATAACACAAATCATTATTATATTTCAATAACAATCACATATACTTAAGAACATTTACAACAACCAAAAAATAACCACACTATCTGTGGAACTTAAAAAACTAGCTCGATACAATATTTACAATAATATACACATATACACATTTTCTCAACTAGAAAATAGAAGGATATGATGCTTGTATCAAAAAAAACGGAATCTAGAGGCTCACACCTCCACCCTCAAAGTAGTACCAAGATTCAACTTATTCCTAGGAATTCTAGAATCCACTATCAAAGTCAAAGCTGCGTCCAATGGCCATCCCTACAATCCTGTGTAATATTCCAAAATTTCATGGAATATTAAAAAAAAAATTTTTTTTTGCACTAGAAGGAGAATAAATGGGTAAGAAAACCCATTGATAATAAAATCTAAATAAAAATCCCTTACAATGTGAAAATGGATTAAGAAATAACTGGATTTCACACCCATGTGTGAAATGAGATAAGTTGCAGATGGATAAATCTAAAGGAGGCCAAGTCAACTACGCAGCTATGAGAGTAAGGATCACTTGGTGGGGCAGCGCAGTTTGCATGAGGGAGAGATCACTTGGGGGAGGAAACCCTAAGGTGTGGGGCCCATTTAAAGGCACCTTTCATTTTTTTAAAAGGAGAATGAGGCAGCCATAGCTATTCATGTTTTTTATTATCATTTTACGTGTCTTCTCTAATAAGTGCATTCTCTAGCTGTTTAGCTGAGATGCAGTGTTGCTATCACTGGGTATTCTCGGGTGGGAATCCAATCTCTTCAATAGATGCTCTTGGAAGAGATTTTTCTTCATATTCCCCATATTATATCTTGAGGCCAAAGCATTCCATTGAGCTCCAGCGCAGTCTCCATTGGTGGGTGAGTTGTGTTACTGGGTGTTGCAGGGGAGGGTTCCTTAACACCACTTACGGCATTGTATTTCAAAGGAGGGAGCCTCCATTCCTTTGGGAGATCAGTGAGGGAGTTTATGAGCTTATTCCCATCATCATTGGCATCAGGCCAACCATTTTCCATCAACATAATATCATCCCTCTTCCTTGACTATGCAATTCCTAGAGAGCATTTGCAGTGAGGGTTGCAATATTTTATCGGGAGATGAGATCTTCAATGATAGGATCAGCCTATCATTTGGAAGGTCAATTGAAGGATTTTATCTCAGAGGGTTCATCATCTACATCAATCTCTTTCTATTTCCAGTTCTTGAGTTGCTGCTACCCAGCAACTCCGACATTTCTGCAGGAGTGCCATTTTGTCTAGTTTCCAGCCAATCCTCTTAAGGGATTGATGTATCATCTTTTCAGGTGTTGAGAGCTTGCTCCCCCCCATATTTATTTGAGCTTACATTGCTGCATCTTTATATTTATGTATTTACTACTGCAGTATCTCCTATAAACTACGTAGCCTTAGCGTGGAATAAAATATGTAAAACAGTGTTTCTCTATTCTTATGAACATGTCTTCTTGAGTCTCTTTTCTTGATTTGAGTAATAGATTCATCAAGAATCTGTATACATTTTATGTTGTACATACATATAATGAATGATTACATCTTCATATTACATGGCTCACTAATAATTACGCTGTCATTTCCTTGCTTGTGTAAAGTGTTGCTGCAGCCCCTTAACTAGGCATTTTCTGGAGAGCATTATAGGTGGGAGACTTGTTTAAACCATCTAAGAGGATTTATTTGGAGCCCCATATTGGATTTAAGACTTAGATGATATATTCTAAGGGATCCAAGTGTTGGGTTCAATTCTCTTAGTAGCCATTCCTGAAAAATGCATTTTTTAGGCATGTCTTGCTGAGCAATCCTAAAAAGGGATATTACAGTCGTATCAGAGCACCTTTCTTGGCTCAGCTTGTGGCTTTCAAGCCCAAGGAATATATCAAAAGAAGATGATGAAGAATATGATATTGATCTCATCTATTTTCAGAACAGAGAAGAGCCTCCCCAAGGAGGAAGAGCAAACAAAAAAGGAAGGTCCCTGCACTTCCTATTCTCACCTAGGAGGAAGCAAAAAGTTGAGCAGGAGAGAGACTCCATCTCTTGGAAGGAATAAGGAGGATAGAATCACAAGTATTCTCCCCAAATATGTACAAAGAATCCATGAATATTTATGGAGAATCTCAAAGGAAGTTTGAAAACGGAGCAAACCCTAGATTTTCACATAGTGAAGGCAAGCATGCAGCCACACACTATGATGAGCAACGCAGTCAGAGGTCCAGCATTCCCATAGGGGAGATGAAAGAAGGAGGAAAGGTGACTAAGGAAGAAACCCTTAGTAATTTCTTGAAAGACTATGAGTATCACACTCAGAAGTTCAGAAATCAGCTCACTTTTTCTGAGTTTTTCAAGATTAAGGTGAAGAGAAAGGAGCAGCAAGATAGATTTCATCTATCTACTTTTTGAGGTCCACTTTAAAGTTCAGCCAAAGATTGGGTGGAGGAGTTAAAAAAATTCCAACAACAGCACCACATTTCAGAAGAAGAAACCATCAAGGTTGTGGCGCTGCATTTGAGAGGTAACGCCCATGCATGGTGGGAAGTTGAGCCTATTTCTTTTCAAAATGTTAATGCTTCATCTTATGCAAATTTCACTAAGTCATTGATGAAAATATTTGGTCAGAAAAACCCTGAGGTTCATTTTATGGACTTAAACCAAAAGACTCAAACAAAAACCCTACACATCAACGCAGATCCACCTCAGAAATTCATGAAAGGAGCTGAAAACTTGCATCATGCCTTGCTTGGGGTAAAAATTTCATCCTACACCTTTGAGTAACAAAACAAAGAGCTCTATTTTTCAAAGGTGGACCAAATCATTGGGATTTTTCTTAGATTTATTGTAGAAACAAAGGGAAAAAACGCTGCCAAGTCTAGAGATCATCTAGTGCCTCATGTAGAGGAATAAGGAGCTTTTGCTCCAAATAGAGGGATTCTTGTATCTTTGCAAGAAGGTCCCTAGGATCTCTTACATGGAGATCAAGGCACACTTCATGTTCCATATGTGCCATGGAGGGAGAGGTGTGAAACCATGAAGACTCAGGAAGGGGATAGAGAAGGGAGCCAACAACATGTGTTGAGGAGGGCACATTCCTCTCCATTTTTAGAGGTTATTGCACCTAGGAAAGTGATTGGATTGCGTAGTGAAGGCATGGAAAGAATTGTTCATCTATGTATGCAATCATCTTTAGATGATAATGTCTCATTAAGTGGGGAAATTATACCAAGGGGACCACTGGTTCAGATGAGGGGGATAGATGCTTCAATCAATGACGCACCAATCCTTGATTTCAGTAGTGTGGAGACCATGGGACAACTTGTTACAACATTGGGAGTCTTGGGTAAAACCAAAGAGGAGGGAAGAATTCTCTCACCATCATTCCTACCCACTCTCCTTACATTTTTTTCACTGTGGCAGGAGAAGCAAGGGAAGTATAGCAACCTTCCCACTTGTAAATTTTTCTTGGGAGCAGTATATGCACACCACTCTTTGGAGGAGTTGGCACAATCACTTCCTGTCCCTTGGAGGATAAGGAGAGATTCATCTATGAGTTGCTCCCTTTGAATGATCAGAAATCATGGTAATGAAATTGTTCATTTATGTGATTTATATATTTATTCCTTAACCATATATGTGAAGGATGTTGCTCCAAGGAGGAGCACTCTTACTTTGAGGTTGCATGATCTACTTTAGTCCATGAGCAATGTTGATGACCACTCCCTTGGTGGACTTGGGGAAAATTTGTATTTTGGAGGACATGCTCACCATGCATCATACACCACTCATTTTCTCCAAATACATGAGGAGAATGTAGCAGAAAACCGGTGGTTGAAAAACCACATCTTTTTTCATTCTCTATTGCATTTTATGCTCAAATAGCGTTGGTTACATATGAGGGATCATTTCCCTACTCGCTACATATGGCAGCTAGCATGAATTTCATTTTGGCTCCTTATTCTACTATTGATCACATTATTTTCAGGAGCATGATTGGGAGAGAGGCACATGGGTTGAATGTGTCCTTTGGGGGAGAAGATCCCCATACTATTTGCAGGACATGCTCTAATCGAAGCATGAGAGATGATGTGGCCACCATAGTTCAACATTTTTCCTTCCTTGAGGTGAGCCACATGATTGATAGGGTGCCATATGATGATGAACTCCTATCCATCACATATGAAGAGCATTGGGCCAGCTTGATTCACAATGTAGGAGGAAAGACCCTTAGGGATCCAGAATTCATATTACCACTTGGAGGCCACATTGTTGTAGCCCAAGATCAGCCTTCGCTCTAAAATTTTCATAAGTGGAGAGGTCAAAAGCGTTGGGTAGGCTATGATGCTTACCACTTGCAGATTTTCATCCCACCTTCTTTGCCGGAGCTCATGGTGGAAGAGGATTTTTAGCAGTTGCCTTATCTGGAGGTGACTAGATTCTTATGGATGATTGCTTGGGGGTGGAGGATATACATGAGGGAAATGTTTCCCCAATAAATCTTGACACCATGCCTCAAGGAGACCTCTGGACAACACCTTATTTCCTTCTTGAGTATATTCCATGATCATGATGATAGCCACTCTGGCTAGTTTACATGCTTGGGAGGAGCAGTATGGAGACTCTTTGTTGATACAAAATCTCATTCTTCATGAGGAATTCATCATAAGTAGATGCTATAGTTGGAGGATGAGGACATCCTACAGTTATATCCTTGCAGTTGCTTGAGGACAAGAAAATTTTGGGAGGGGAAGACTGTAATATTCCAAAATTTCATGGAATATTAAAAACTTTTGTTTTGCACTAGGAGGAGAATAAATGGGTAAGAAACCACATTGATAATAAAATCTGAATAAAAATCCCTTACAATGTGAAAATGGATTAAGAAAGAACTGGATTTCACACCCATGTGTGAAATGAGATAAGTTGCAGATGGATAAATCTAAAGGAGTCCAAGTCAACTACGCAGTTATAAGATATAAGGATCACTTGGTGGGGTAGCGCAGTTTGCATGAGGGAGAGATCACTTGGGGGAGGAAACCCTAAGGTGTGGGGCCCATGGAAAGGCGCCTTTAATTTTTTTAAAGGAGAATGAGAAAGCTATAGCTATTCATGTTTTTTTATTATCATTTTACTTGTCTTCTCTGACAAGTGCATTCTCCAGCTGTTTCGCTGAGATGCAGTGCTACTAGCACTGGGTGTTCCTGGGCGGGAATCCCATCTCTTCCATAGAGTAGATCTTGGAAGATATTTTTCTTCATATTCCCCATATTCTGGCTTGAGGCCAAAGCATTCCATTCAGCTCCAGCACAGTCTCCATTGGTGGGTGAGTTGTGTTGCTGGGTGTTGCAGGGGAGGGTTCCTCAACACCACTTCCGGCATTGTATTTTAAAGGAGGGAGCCTCCATTCCTTTGGGAGATCAGTGAGGGATTTTATGAGCTTATTCCCATCATCATTGGCATCAGGCCAACCATTTTACATCAGCAGAAGATCATCCCTCTTCCTTGACTGCGCAATTCCTAGAGAGCATTTGTAGTGAGGGTTGCAGTATTTTATCGGGAGATGAGATCTTTAATGATAGGATCAGCCTATCATTTGGAAGGTAAATTTAAGGAGTTGATCTTAGAGGGTTTATCATCTATAGAAAGCTCCTTATATTTCTAGTTCTTGAGTTGCTGCTACCCAGCAACTCTGGCATTTCTATAGGAGTGCCATTTTGTCTAGTTTCCAGCCAATCCTCTTAAGGGATTGAAGTATCATATTTTCAGGGCTTGAGAGATTGCTCCCCCCCATATTTATTTGAGCTTACATTGCTACATATTTATATTTATTTATTTACTACTACATTATCTCCTATAAACTGCGCAGTCTTAGCCTGGAATAAACTATGTAAAGCAATTTTTCTCTATTTTTATGAATATGTCTTCTTGAGTCTCTTTGCTTTATTTGAGTAATAGATTCCCCAAGAATTTGTCTAAATTTTATGTTGTACATACATCTAATGGATGATTACATCTTCATATGACATGGCTCACTAAGAATTGCGATGTCATTTCCTTGCTTGTGTAAAGTGTTGCTGCAGCCCCTTAACTGGGCATTTTCTGGAGAGCATTATAGGTGGGAGACTTGTTTAAACCATCTAAGAGGATTTATTTGGAGCCTCCTCTTGGATATAAGACTTATATGCTCTATTATGAGGGATCCAAGTGTTGGGTTCAAGTCTCATAGTAGCCATTCCTAAAAAATGCGTTTTATAGGTATGTCTTGCTGAGCAATCCTACAAAGGGATATTACATCCTGTGCCACTTGTCCTCTTAGTGAACAGTTATTGGATCATTTTTCTAGGGCACACTCTCAATGTGCATATGATTCCATCTGGTAATGCTAATTACCAAAAAAAATCCATTCTTGACCTTCCCTTATCTTCTACACAGTCCCTCGAGAAATCCGGTCATCCCCTTCCGTGCAGTCACTCACCTTCCAAGTTTTCCTAGCACCCCCATCTCGAGCAGTCCATCCCTTGGAAAGGATTCTTTGCATCATAAGATATAAAAACCAAGGAATATACCTGCCTCCAAACCATCATACTAGTCATAGAATTCTCATGGAAATCAATGGACACTATTGGGTACGAGTGCCCCATAATGGCCATGCTCTTGAAGTGCTTTACTGGTACACTGTTTCTTGTTCCCACTCCTTTTTCCACTGTTGCTAGCCCTTGCAGTCAGTTTCAACCACCCAACCAGGCATTCCATGCTTCCTTTACCAAGAGAATAATTCCATTAGACTCAAATTTTTTTGAAATAAATAGAAATCATACCTTATTGGTAGCTTATCAACAAGGTACACTTGAAATTATGTTCACTTCCTGTCACACAAGTCAAACTATTTGTTTGATCAAATCATCATGTATAAGCATATCACATCCAATTATCTCAAACACAACCATCATAAATTAAAATCATGAATCGCATAAAATCACCATAAACCATAATCATAAATCACATGTAACCATCATAATTTAGAATCATAGATCTCATGCATAATAAGTCTGAAGTAAAATACAGATAGTTATCCTTCATTGGTCCATACTTCTACCTTTTCTCTTTATGTACATACATCGGATCGGTTGCCACACCCGGTAAGCACCCAGTGCCCTTGCTTCTCTTCACTCACGTACACATACACACAATGTACATTACACACATACATCCACATAGGGCGTACAACACCACACAATGCATACACCCACATCTGGCACACAACATAACACATACACCTACACCTGGTGTACAACAAAACACACTACAACACAACACAATACAACATAATACATATACATATACAAAATACAACATAACGAGTACACGTCACAATACCACGACTACACCATGTACATATCTAGCACTGCATTCCCATAACATAACATGTACGAAATGCACACAATACTACATGTATACAAATACCATATGCACAACATGTACATAGTACCACCTGTACACACACTACCTGCACAACGTGTGCACTGCATCACATGTACACAACACCACCTGCACAACATGTACACAATGCCAAATGTGCACCATACCACCTATACAATGTGTACACCATACCACATGTACACAACACCACATGCACTACATGTACAGGACACCATATGTACACATCACCACATGTATGACATGTGCATGGAAACGCCTGCACACAACACCACATGTACAATATGTACATAGCACCACATGCCCACAACACCATGAGCACAATCATGAACACAACACCAAATTCACATAACACCATATGTACATCACACACACAAAACCATATGTACATAGCAATGCATATTCAACATGTACATAGCACCATACATACACAACACCACATATCCAACATGTGCACAGCACCATATGCACACAACACTTTATATCCAACATTTACATAGCATTATCGATACCTGGTATTGCATATGAAACATCATATATATAATGTGCATACAACATCATATGTACACAATACTACATATGCAACATTACACATCACAATAGGTACAATCACTGAATATTCAACACTAGACTCATTACGGTCAGAGATCCGAGAGGATCATGGTGTCCACACTGCATTAGCTGGGTTTTGGGTCTTGAAGTTTTTAGAGAACCCTTTGATGAGAGATAGAGAGCCCTTGTTTTCCCAGATTGTCAGCTATTGGGATCTGGATCATGAGATCTTTATAGTGTAGGGTCACTAGATCGAGCTAACGGTCCAGGATATATATGTTCTGACTAGTCTCCTACCACTTGGGATGGTGGGAAATACACAACCAGTGTTACCGCGGGGGTGGAACATTATGGAATTTGTGGAGTGCCATTGTTGACTGTGTCTCCAGGTGAAGGGGACACAGATACCGATCGGGGATCTAGAGTGGCTAGAGACCCATGTTGTGGTTGCAGCGAAGCTATGGAGCCTGGGAAACCAGGCACTCCAACACATCACTGGGGGTTAGATGATGCTTGTTGAGAGCGTGTTGAGTGGGACCTACTATGGTTGGGCCCAAATGATGTTGTCATTGTTGAAACGAAAATTTTCATTGTGTAAGCGACAAGTAAACCATGACTATGCATATGGCATAGTGTTGTGCTCACTCTTCTTTGAGAAGATCTTGACACTTCAGCCTCTCATATAGATCTAGGATGGTGGCCCGAGAGAGCCCAAGATGCACCAGTGGGGGCGGCTACTATGCAGAGGGGGAGGTGGGGCAGTCAGACGAGTGTTCCGACCCAATTTTTTCTCTTATTGGGATCAGATGCCACTGTACATAGATGACTATCCCTATAATGGGATGAGTTATCGTGAGGACCCGGACTTTCCACTGCCGCTGGGTCGAGTATGGGGGCCTGATGGTAAGTGACAAGTTGCTAATATTTTATGTGCATTTTAAAGTTTCAGAAGATTGTATATGGTACTAATTCAGTCACTTTTGGTATGCAAATATAGCACTGGTAAAAATAGCCGGGTACATGGGACGACCTGCAGTAGTAGGAGCTTCAGGACCTAGTGGGTCGAGAGAAACACAAGATGAGGATGCAGTGGCCCTCCTGGAAGAAATTCATCGTAGATGTGATAGGTTGCTAACCGGTGTTTCAGAGCACGGCTAGCAAGACTTGGATGACCAATACATAGATTCATGTATTGGTCTACCCTCGGAGTGGCAAGGGGTCATGCGGTGTATGGCAATGGCGGGATAGGGGATGCACGATCTATGAGATGTCGGAGCCAAGCCATTGGCCCAGGATCCTCCAGATAGTGATTAGATATAGGGGCATGTGGTGCTCCCAGTTTTGAGTTTTGTAACATGCTATGGGCATGTCATATGTATCAGAGTTCATGGACTCTAAACATTTTGAATGACACATATAATGGATATGCATCGTTTTTATGGTTTATGTTATTATCTTATGTGAGATGTGTGCGATAAGTTCCAATCTATAATTTTATTTGAAATGCTATCTACATAGTGATTTTGTGCACTAGGGACATGAATGAATGTAATGATTTCAAATTCACGCATCAAAATATTCACTCGTAAATATCTTCTAAAAAGGACAGGATTATGCACACGATAAACACCATTCAATTGCATGACAAGAAACAGGGAATCTAAACGAACATGAAGGTAAAGGATGCAATGGTAAAGGGAATCAGCTAATAAACCTCGCATTGCATCATATTTGGCCTAATTATTGGTGGCAGTACCAATGCATACGCCGTTAGAGAGGACAAGCGCATGCAAGGGGGTAAAAACGACACTGGTTTTTGAGGCTAGATTCTGGGAGTAGCGAATTGCACCATTTGCATAACCAATATATGGTGTGGACGGTGGGTCCATATAAAATCTACCACAAGACAAAAAATGAGAGGATGATGAACAATGCTAGCAACCCAAACGCAAGGTATAAATCAAACAAACACAACTAGAGGGAGTTCTCTGGGTAGGATGTCCACCACCTGCACACCAATAGGTAGGTGGTGTGTGGGAGTTGCCTTGGGGGAATCTTGTGCTCAGGTCGTGAAATTAACCATAGACACGAATGGTTCTATTCCTCTTATGGGCGGGAAAGATGAATTCAGGGGTGGAAAAGGCTTCCATGATGTCGTCATCACAGTAAAATATGGCGTGACTGGTGGAAGGATAACCACATGATGCAAAAACCTGAATCATCATCATGAGAAGAAAGGTTCACATGTGCATCATCATGGGGGGTGATGGAAGAAAAAGTAGATAATGGATCCACTGATGTTGAGCCCAGGGTGATCACTGAAGGGAGGTCAAGTGAAGAAGAAGGGGAAGTCCCAAAGGGATCTTCCACCATGGATCTCATAGATGATGACAGGTAGAATATAGTGGCTGAAGACTCCGTTATCTCGACATCGGTAGGGGGAATGTCAATGGGACCATAGGCATCCTCAGGTTTGCCTGAAGCATACTGTGCGAGTATGGGAGAGGCAGACTGGTTCTGTTCAAACTCGTACTCCCGAACTACTTCCAAAGAGGGGCGGTAATGCTTGAGATGGGGACAAATATGGGTATAATGGCCATGGAGATCACACAAAGAACAAGGTTAGTTGGTGTGAACATTCTTAGGGTTCTTGGCTGCAGTCGAGGAAGAAACATAGGCTTCAGGGACCTTACACTTAGGAAATGTGACATTAACCATGGGCTTGATGTGAGGCAATTCAGGACAATGATGGGTGGCATGACCGACAACATCACACAAAGCACACAGAGGGGTATGATTTGGAGGTCGAGGAGGAGCTAGGGTTGTCTGGGAAGCCTTGTCTTTAGGTGCCCTCTTGCGAGCTTTTCCCCCCTCACTCAAAGCTTTCGCAACAGGAGTAGGTTCATGTTGAGGTGATTGAGGCACAAAAGAAAAAAGAGGGGTAATGGTGACTAGTTGGACTGGGGTCAAAGCAGTATAAGGTTTGGGCTGAATAGGTGAGATAATGGCTTGGGGATCAATGTACCAGACTGTTATCCCCAGGGTCATGTTAGGAAGAGACAAGTTAGCCATAACAGGTACGGAAAATACTCTAGGTGGGGAGCAAGAAATGGTATCTGACCGAAGGGGTAATTGCCAGACGGGACAACTCCAATATGGTTAAGGCCAGGAGGAACCATTCCAAGAGGGTAGATAGGCTCATTGATACCAGTTGTAGATGAGGGGCCTTGAGGAGGAGGTCATGAAGGATAAGAGAGGTGATAGGAGCAGGTTGTAGAGGGCGGGGCTGCTGAATAGTTGAATCAGTCCGTTTGAGGTCGAACTGAGATGATTGCATCATGAAAACATTCAATGAGCTGGGATCAAAGATAGGATAAGGGAGACTAGGGAATGAACTAAGCAAAGAGGAGTCTTTGTAGACCTCGGGTGAGACACTGGTCATAGGTTCAAGTATTTATTTATTTTCCACTGAAGAGATGATGGACTCAAGGGAGGTCTGAGACTTTGATTCGTAATATGTCAACTGGTCGATGGTGACAATATTTTCGTTATGGGGAAATCACATCTTATGGTGAATAGAATATGGGACAACATACATCGCATAAGTGTAGCTACAACCCAATAGAATGTTGTAGTCTAAGGGGGCATCAATGACCTTTACATCAACACAAATAGTGTTTCCTGCAAGAGTAATGGGACAATTGCAGAACATGCGAACGGGCTAGGAAGAGCGGCCATCCCATGCTCGGAGGGTGATAGTGGAAGGGGCCAACTTAGGAGATCTCAATTGCTTCCAAACTGAAGTGGACATCACATAGGTGGATGCCCCCTCGTTAATGATACAACGCGAGACGTTGGCATTCCGGATCTTGACAGGGATTTAAAAGCGACAGAAGCAGGAAGGGGGGGATGTTCTGACCGGCCAACATCGAAGACAATAAAATGATCATCTGAAGGATCCATAGTGCCCATGGTAGTTAGTAGAGCTTTTTCATTGTGAAGGACACGACTAGATGACTTCCAACATTGGCATGGAAGCAGGAGATTGTTCCAATTCATCTACTATACTATACGAATGGGAAGCTTTACCAGAAGTAGCGCTTCGGCGTAATGGTCCCTTGGGGATCTTAGTATGAACCTATACCTTAGGCTGAGGGATTATTAAAGGACCATTGGGTTTCGAAACAGGATCTATGGGACCTAAATAATGGGGCTCGGGGGCAGACATAACAGGGGGATTTTTGTACTGACAGGATTGAATCTGAAGGTTGAGGTCAACAATAATGGGTTGGTCAGAGTTAATCATGAGGATCTGGTAATCAGAGGTACTAGATGGAGGAGGTTGAGTGGCCACCTGACTTTTAGGTGGTTGGGTAGCCATGAATCCTTGCTGGGGAAAAGGATTGGTAAACACAACCAGTTGGATAGGTTCAACATTTGGAGGAATAGAAGGGGAGGCTTGCTATCCTTGGGTTGCTGCTTGAGCTTCCCACATCTGGCACATTTGAGGTAAAAGAGGGAAATCGTGGGTGTAGTGACCATAGACACCGCAAAAAGAACAAGGTTTTTTCGTGCAAACAGGCCTGTCCTGCTTGGGCTGAGTGCCCTATTCCTACGTTGTTGTGTTAGGTGCATTCCCTTGGGGATTAGGTCCTAGATTACCTAGGGAATATTGGTTTTGGTTGCATTTCCTATTCTTTTTGGAAGTAGGAGGATTAGTTGCACCATGCTGTGCATACACCTGACCCTATGGGGGTGGTGGCTATTGTTGTAGGGGTTGAGAAGGCAAGGGAGGCTGAGGTGATAATTTTGGAGGAGCTGGAGCACCAAGCTGTGGATACAGATAATAAGGATGTTGGGCAACATTGTGGTAAACATGTTGGGAAAAAGGAGGCATGTCGTATCCTAGATACATGCTACTAGGAGGGGGAAAAGTGTTGGAGGAGCTGGCCCCACCCTGAGGGAAACCATAACCCATGGGAGGATGAGTGTACAGATGAGAAAGGGCTCCAATAATACCATCGGCGCCATGGGATGCCCCTGGTGTTTTGGCACCACTGGGTCTAGGAATATTAGGTAAGACGGTATAAACATAACCAGGCCATGTGTATATCGGGTCATATTTCAATGCAATCTAGAGGGTAGCTTATTTGGTTTTGAGGGAAATTAGATGCGACATATTTTCCAATAGCAGGAAAAAGGGATATGAGAAACTAGTCCATGTAGACATGGTCTTCGAAGGTAGGGGCTTGACATAGACTCTTTCTTCTCTGTCATTCCTGGACATGATCAGATAGGCGGGTCGCAGACGATTGACGGAAAGAGGTCAAAATTTTGGTACCAGTGTCATAACAAAGGGGAAGCCGGAAGTAAGACAAAAAAGCCCTGGCAAGAGTCGCAAAAGTAGTATGAGAGGAGGAGGCATGTTCAACATAATAATTAGAAGCTTCTCCAGTAAGCGTACGCTGGAAGAACCAAAGACGAACAGAGTCATCGTTGATGGAGTTAAACGAACACCAGATGTGGAAAGAACGAACATGGTTTGCAGGATCCTCTCCAGCAAGACCTTAAAAATTAGGGATGTCTGAAGGGAGCTTGGTTGGCATAGAAGGCCAACCAGGATCATGGTGTATGGGGTCATTGATCAACTAGTTAAAATCGGGAAGACTGAGGCTTGCCATATAAGGGATCAAGGGAGCAGCTTGGATAGTTCATGGTTCGGTCCCACTAGTAGTACTCCCAACATTAGGTCCGGGGCTACCACCAGCGTTAGGTACTGAACCATACATGGTGAAGGTGACAACAGGAGAACTGGGGATAGAACCAGAAGGGGAACCCGATGAGCCAGAATCAGAGTCGAAATGGGGACTCGGCGGAGGATTAACTCGCACCCTACGGAGAGGAGTAAGTCTTCCTAATGGAAACTGAGGATGAAGGACAAGAAGTCTCTAGGATAAACACCTTGGGGGCACAATGATGGAAAAAAAGACACGTATCACAAAAGGAATAGAGACCAACAAGGGCAAGAAGGTGTAGGATCAAATGATTACAATGTCGAAACAACAACTAGGAGGCGCAGGATCAATTGATTACAATGTTATATTATTGGACTGGCGGTGTAAACCATGCACTATTCACTTAGGGTGTGTGTGTATGTGATAAGTATGTTAATTTTAATTAAACCAAAATGTGTGTAGCGAAAAATAAAAAAGGTGTTGTATAACTATAAATAAATCTAAAAATAACAGTAAATTAAACTGAATATGACAGAAAATAAATAGCTAAAGATGCATCAATTTAAACCCAAGGAGGAGGGCTTCCCAACAACTAGTCTATGGGTGGAAAAAATATAGTCAAAACACACAAAATGGCCAATGGATCTAAATTCGGTAGGGACGGGGATTTAAAGGTTAAATATGTTGGAAATAGGTGAAGAAAACAACAAAAATCAAGAGGGAAAAGTGCTGCAAATGAGGTGGTGAAAGGCTACAACCTGAGGGGAAACAAAGGGGACCCTAGAGGGGGACGAAAAAAAATTGAAAAGAGGTGTTTTGGATGGATGAATAACCAATCTAAAATGGCTCTGAAAGTACAAGATCAGATATGAAAAATGGTTGAACACACTAAAATCTCAGACAACCTGCTTCAGCTAAACTCCACCTAAAAACATGGAAGTGTAGTGAAGCCCTAAGGGGCTTGGTACCTACTTCGATGAGTAAAAAAAAGAAAGTACAAGTCCAAGATAGGTGGAGAGGGAGGTAAAACAACCCTGAACAGTAGCCAAGAAAAACCCAGAAAATTCACAAAAATTTTCCCGCAAAAAGTTTAGGTCGCAGTTTCTGACCTGTTTTCTGCCGAGGTCACATTTTTTTGGCAGTTTTCCTCTACCTGAGAGCTGAGGTCGCAGGTTTTTTCCCAAAAAGTGTGACCTGCACTTCTGGCCGTCTCGGGAGCAGGTTTCAGAAAAAAATTGTCGTCTCATCTTGGGTTGATACCTGTCACCTGCGCCATAGGCCCAGAAACACACAAAATTTAGAATTTTTATAGTTTTAGGGTTTTAAAGGTTAAAAAAAACATCAAGAAAATCAAAACAAGAAATTGAATAAAAACCCTAGGGTTTGAAGTAGCTGGTCATGCAGGGATCTGAAAAATGGCAGTGGTTGTAATTATAAACCCTTGTGGAGTCGGTAGTTGTTAGTGTGAATTCAAATCACAAGCGTGCGAAAAAATCTCACTTTAGTTGTGCATAACAAATAGCTCTAACATCAAAGATGGCTGTCAATTTCCTTAGATCTGCAGTTAGTTGATCAGAATAAATTCTACAAAATCCAGATATATGCAGTTAAAGACATTAAATAGCAAATAAAATCAAGAGTTGCTCCATGCATCCAATAGACAAGACTAGAATATTTTTAAATAATTTTGCATTTATGACACCTGTGAAGGGAACATAGAAAGATGTTACCAGTCCCCCTCAATGGGATGGGTTCTTGTATGTCCTAAACCTTCAAATATAAGATCTCTCTCTCTTGATGGTGTAGAAAACCCAGACAAAAAATGGAACTCAAGGGGAGCTCACAAGGAAAAAGTAGAAAAATATGGCAATGATGGAGGATCAAAGTCAGACCAAAAGTATAGACCCAGAGTGATCTTTAGGCAACAAAAGGTAGTAATGAATGGAAAAACCCTTCTATTTATAACAAAATATTGAGTTAGTATAGATAGTGGTGCATAATTAAAATATTATTAGCAAAATATAGATCCAACTTTTACGGAATATTTTATTCTTTTTGTTGGAGGGAAAAAGAATTTGAATTTGGTCAAATCCCTTTATTTGTAAATAATAAATAAATAAATGATTTATTTATTATTTTAAGAATATGGTTGAGTAAAAATTAAATAAATAATAATTTATTCAATTATTTATAAATGATTTAGTAAAATTTAACAAGGAATATTATTTAAATAATGTTTTAAATAATTATTCCTAGAAAATAATAGGATAAATAGTGATTTATCTAATTGATTTTCCTGTTTTGGGTTAAATATGACCATGAATATTAATTAAACTGTAGTTTAATAAATTATCCCTTGAGGAAAACCAAACAAATAGGAATTTATTCAATATTTCCTCATGGGGTTTCCTGTTTAGACCATAAACAACTTAATAAAGTATGGATTACTAAGTTATTTTTCATAGTGAAGGAAATTTTACGAGGGAAAAATTGGTCTTACATGGTGCACTTTGGTCCATATAATAATAGAAGGTTATATGACCAAAAATTGGTGTAACAAGGCTAATGAAGGTAGCACACTTTATTCCACTGAAGTCTACATACTCAGCGAATGATGTAGCATAGGTCTTCATAATTTATGGATGTGGTCAGATTGCATGGTGTTTTGCACTGAGATTATGTCATACAGGGATGTGAATTTCACTTCCAAGTTTTGAAAGGAGTTGTCTGCAGTTTTGGGGATAGATTTGACCTCCAGTACAACTTATTATCCATGGAAAAATGAACAGACATAGAGGGTCAACATTATATTTGAGGACATGTTGAGGATGTATGAGATGCATCAACAATGAAAGTGGGAAGAGTATCTTCCACTGGTAGAGTTCGCTTACAAAAATGGGTATCAAGAATATTTAAGGATGAATTTGTATGAGGCATTGTATGGGCAGATTTGCAATACTCCCATCAGTTGGAGTGATCCAGTTAATAGGGTGTTGATTGGACCAGACATGTTGGCAGAGGTTGAATACGAAATGCAAGTAATCAAGAAGAATATGAAAGAAAAAAAATATAGACATAAGATTTATGTGGATCGGAACATTTTTGTTTAAGAATTTTTAGGTTGGGGAACAAGTGTATTTGTGCATCAAGCCAAAGAACAGCTCTGTAATATTCCTTTTTAGGAAAATCAGCAATATAGGCACCAAAAACGTAGTTTCTGGAAAATTACACTATAATAATGAGGAAAAGCACTTGGATCCATTATTTTATATATTATAGCACTCAAATATATAAGAGTATCAGAAACAAATCATTCTAGATAAGTAAAACATATCTCCCAGACCCAATATAGCCTAAAAACACCAAAGCCCCATGACTACTGCAACACAGAATTTTTGAAGCATATGATAAGACAGTTTTAATGAGGTTTTTTGCTACAAAAAGATAGAAACAAATATATCTGATCTTATATTACTCAAAGAGCTGAGAAAATGGAGATATAGTCTCTTTTGCACAATCTTAAGATAACCCGAAAAGGATTTCTTGAAAATCATGAGGTACAAAATGTAGATCTGAAGAACTAAGGCTGAATCATGCTATCTGACTCAAGATTTGCATACATATGGCTGGAAAATACAAATAAATGGTTGAAACTTCTCCTTTATAGTTTTTTGGGATAAAGATTGATCCTTTCCCTAGGAGACTAGCTCACAAACGGGGTTTTAACCCTTCCACAGCAACACCATGAAAAATAACGTAGTTTCTCCAAGGGACTATGTTGTAGTTGTAGGTGACTACTTGACCCAATCTCTGATGGTGGAAATGTAGCCCAGAATACTCCTCTCAGATCCCTTCACCGAATTCTCCAAGGAAGAGTGTGGAATTCTCGCATGAGAATACCTTGCACTAAAAAGTGTAGCAAACCCAACTAAAAAAATGAAGCATGCAAGAAGTCATAAGAATCAAACATAAACAATATTCTGAATGCCTTTAATGGCTTCCATCCCTTCCATTTTATTCTTGGTGAGCCTCCTCATCCTTGGCCCCACTCATTCATGAGGTTGCTTCCTTGCAAAGACTCCTCCTCCAAAACTGTGTTGTTCCCACTAGCTCCACTCTCTCCTTTGGCAGCGTTGTTGATTTGGTCAACATTGATCTAGTCCACATGCATTTCTCTCTTTCACACCGAAGGTGAATTTATTTTTCCTACCTAAACTGATCCACATTCACACTGGAAGTGTTTTATTCCTACTAAAGAGATTTAAGGGTCTCCCTACCCCATTTATTCTTCTAGACTGAAAAATAGAGCGACATATAATATTCCAACTAGAAATAAGATAATTGGGAATATTACAGTCCTCCCCTCCCAAAATTTTCTTTTCCTCAAGCAACAGTAAAGAAGGATGCTGCAAAATCTTCTATCCTTCCCAAGCGGCATCCTCATCAGAAAGATTCCTCCATCGAATCAGATGTTCTTTGATCACCCTGCTCCTTAGCTGCCTCTCTTGAGTATCCAAGATAGCCTCTGGTTGCAAAACTAGATGGCCCTCATCATCAATAGGTGCGAGATCCATAGTGGTAACCACATGTTGTCCAATGGCCTTCTTGAGACATGAGACATGAAAAATGTTATGAATATTTCTCCCAATAGGAAGCTCCAACTCATATGCTACTTCCTCAACACGACGGATCACCCTGTATGGTCCATAGAATTGAGTTTTGATCTTCTCAGCTCCCTTCTCCTTGAGTTTATACTATCTATAAGGCTGAAGACGAAGATATACCAAGTCATATACATCAAACTATCTCTCTATACGACCACGATCTGCATATATTTTTTACAGGTTTTGTGTTATAGCAATGTTGTCCTTGAGGGCCCGGAGTATATCCTGACTCTCTTGGATCCATTCCTTTGCTCTAGGAGATTTTCTTGCCCCAAACATCACATCAGAAAATGAAAGTGCATCATACCCATAAAGAGCTCCAAATGGGGTCATGCCAATGGACATATGAAAAGTTGTGGTGTAACAATACTCCCCCAAATGGAGCCAACGTAGCCATGCTCTCTATTGACCTGAAACATAGTTTCTCAAGTAGCCTTGCAACCACTTGTTCACTATTTTAGTTTGTCCGTTGGTTTGTGGGTGATAGCTGGTACTTGGTGTTAATTCAGTACCCACTAATAGAAAAATCTCTTTCCAAAATCCACCCATGAAGCGGCTATCCTGATCACTGAGTATGGTCTTTGGGAGACCATGGAGTCTAAACACATCCTTGAAGAAAAGCTCAACTACCTGTGAAGTAGTATATCGTGCAAAAATAGAAAATAAATGTGAATACTTTGTTAGTCGATCAACAACTACAAATATGAAATCCTTACCCTGAACTGTAGGTATACTGGTGATGATGTCCATGGAGATACTCTCCCATTTTCCATCTGGAATAGGGAGTAGCTGCAATAATCCTACAGGATGGTTGTGTTCTCCTTTGTTTTTTGGGCAAACTACGCACTCCTTGATGTGTTGGAGTACATCCTCCTTGAGACCCTTCCATGAGAATCTCTCCCGAATAGCACGATAAGTCTTGGTGAATCCTTGATGCCCTGCAAGTGGGGAATCATGTGATGCTTGCAAAATCTTCTCCTTGAGATTATATTATCTAGTTAAGAAGACCTTATATTGGTAATAGATTACCTCATCCATCACTTTATACCTCTCATCAGTCACCACTCCATCTAGGATTTCACATGCAAAGTTGTCTTTGGAGTATTCTACTAACAACTGAGCCTTCCAATTTGCATCTATGTTCATTAAGGAAAGCATTGCTGGCCTCCTGGATAGAGCATATCACACTACATTACTCTTCCCTTTGACATATTCTATGTCAAATTCATATGCTTGAATATTACTTACCCATTTCTGTTGCCTCTCCTGAAGTTGCTTCTGCTCAAGAAAGAATCAGAGACAATTATGATTAGTCTTCACTCAGAATTTATTCCACACCAAATATTGTCAGAACTTGGCTAAAGCATGCATAATAGCTAGCATCTCTTTATCATATATGGGGTATATCCTCTCATGTGGTAGCAACTTATGGCTCTCAAAATCTATGGGGTGTCCCCTTTGCATCACTACTTCCCTAATGCCTTCCCCTGAAGCATCACATTCCAACACAAAGGGTTTGGAAAAATCAGGTAGGACCAATACCGGGCAGCTATTCATCACCTCCTTGAGCTTATCAAAAGCTCTCTACGTTGTGGGTGTCCAACTAAAAGCTCCCTTCTTGGTTAGATCTATAAGTGGTCCTCCTAATTGAGAAAACCCTTTTACAAACTTCCAGTAATAGGTACATATGCCTACAAATCCCCAAAGTTCTGTGACATTCTTTGGTTCAGGCCAATCTCTAATAGCATGGATATTTTATTCATGGACTCTTACTCCATCCCCTCCAATGATGTGGCCCAAGTAAAGCATCTCTGTGACCCGAAACTCACATTTGGAGATCTTGGCATAGAAATGCTTCTCCTTAAGAATGCGTAATAATGCCGTAATATGCTGTAAATGTTCCTCCTCTGTGCGGCTATAAATAAGAATCTCATCAAAGAAGACCAACACAAACTTCCTCAAGTGACCATGGAAGATGTGGTTCATGCAAGATTGGAAATTTTTTAGAGCATTGATTAGCCCAAAAGGCATTACCAAAAACTCAAAATTCCCATAGTGACATCGAAATGTTGTCTTGGGGATATCTTGATCCCTCACCCTGATTTGATGATATCCCGATCTCAAATCAATTTTAGAGAAATACTTGGATCCTCTTAGTTCATCCATAAATTCATCGATCCTAGGAATTGGGTATCTATTCTATATTGTATTTTTGTTCAATGCACATTCTCAATGTGCCATCTTTCTTCTTCACCAAGACCACTGAAGAGGAAAAAGGACTAGTGCTAGGCTGGATATGTCCTAAGGCCAAAAGCTCTTGAATGGCCTTTTCAATCTCATCTCTATAGGCTTTGGGGTGCCTATAGGGTGTGGTGATCACTACTTGGATTCCTTGCTCCAAATCAATAGTATGTTCAAAACATCGATCAGGAGGTCTCCTAGGTGGAGTATCTCCAAATATTGTAGAATATCGGTCCAAAATAGACTGTACATCTGGATGCATTGATGAATCCTTGCTCCTAGATTCTGATAAACACAGTTTTTCTTCCCATTCTATGTCCCCTCTGTGTAAATATGCTTCCATCCTATGGGCTGAGACAATCTGAGGTGGATAGGTGTGTATGCCTTTGATTTTCCGAGGCTTACCATTCCCCTTTTTTGTCCATTCCATCTCTAAGGTTTCCCAATTAGTGTTAACCTTCCCGAAGGTGATTAACCACTGCAAACCTAATATAACATTGGTGTCTAGAATATCAACCACAAAGAAGTGTTCTATCAATGTGTAGGTTCCCATGGTGATGGTTAATGCTGGAACATATTTGGCACACTGCATGGTTCTAGCTCCTAGAACCAAAACTGAGAACCCCTCAAAATCTTCTATGCGAATGTCCCTCCTTTGTACCAGTTGTGTATCAATAAAGTTATGAGTAGCTTCACTGTCCACCAAAATTTATACTCTTTGTCCCATAATAGTGCCCCTAACTCTCAACGTTATATACTTGGGAACTCCTCTTAATGATGCAAGAGCCCCTCCCATTGGAGCAAAGGTTTTTACTACATCTTCTATGGGAGCTTCACTTCTTTTTGCTGCTATAGCACTGGTCTCCTCCTCCTCATCAAGAATTATCTCAATGCAATGTGCTTTCCCAGCAACACATTGGTGGTTTGGCACCGATGGCTCCTAACAGGTGAAACAAAGTTTTTTCTTCCTTAGATTCTTCCGATCATTGTCAAGAGAAGTACTCCCCTAATTCTCCTTTGGGCATGAATAAATATTTTGCTAAAAGGGTGCTTTGGCCTTGGGCAAGGCATGTCGTAAATCCCTAGCCTTCTCCATATATTCTTGGAGTGTAGTGGGTCTAGTGGATTTCACCAACCCATGCAATGGTTCAACCATCCCATCAATGAAAATGCATATTTTCCGGTTTATAGTGAGGTCCAATACCATCACTGAAAGCTTCAGAAACTCAGAGATATAAGTTTCTAGATCTCCCATTTTCTTGAGTTTGGTTAGCTCAACAAAGTGAGCCTCAGGATCCCTAGGATCAAATCTCTCTACCAGTCTCCTGGTGAAATCTGAATATGAAGTGATACAAGCATGGCCAAGTGTAGATAACCCATGGAACCACCATTCATGAGCCTCACCTTCTACGTGCAGCGCTACTATTTTGATAGCCTCCATTTTAGAAACTCAGTTGAGTTGGAAATAAGTGTCCAACTTCTCTACCCAAGCCTTAGCTATGCACTTTGGTGATCCATCATAGGAGGGAAAAAAGAACCTTCCCAAACTACATTGTAGATCATATTTCTGCACAAACCCTTCCTTTTTATCGTGATGGAAAGATCTCCTACCATCCTTGATCCGACAGAACTCCTGAAAGCTCAATTTTTTTTTGAATCTTCAGGATTGAGATTCATATTCTACAAAATAAGCACCAAGGGTTTCTTCCCTCAAGGGCCTTCCTTCCTAACCTTCCAAAGATAGGAATGTGGGCATAGTGGAGAGCTGTGAAGAAGGTTTTGCTGTTGTTTGCTCCCACCAAGAATGTGAGGTGCTAGAGCTTTCTGCATGATGAAACCCTCTAGGGGATTCCTTCCGTCTCATATATTTGATATCTTTGGCAATGTCCTAGACAGTCTGTAGAAGGAGTTTGGAATCTCTCTTTCCTCAATAGCTGTAGATGTATTTTCCCCATAATCTGAGCCAAGATCAGAGCTCTGATACCACTGTAATATTCCTTTTTAGGAAAATCAGCAATATAGGCACCAAAAACGCAGTTTTCAGAAAATACCACTATAATAACGAGGAAAAACACTTGGATCCATTATTTTATGTACTATAGCACTCAGATATAGAAGGGTATCATAAAAAAATATTTCTAGCTAAGTTAAACAGATCTCCCAGGCCGAATATAGCCTAAACACATCAAAACCCCATGACTACTACAACACAGAACTTTTGAAGCATATGAAAATGAAGTTTTAATGAGGGTTTCTACTATGGAAATATAGAAACAAATAGATCTGAGGTTATATTACTGAAAGAGCCGAGAAAATGGAGATCTATTCTCTTTTACACAATCTTAAGATAACCCGACAAGGGTTTCTTGATCTGCAGATCTATGGCTGAATCATGTTGTATGACTAAAGCTTTTCATGAATATGGCTAGAAAATACAAAGAAATGGCTGAAAATTATCCTTGCTAGCTTTCTGAGAGAAATATTGATCTTTTCCCTAGGAGACTAGCTCACAAATAGGGGTTTTAACCCTTCCATTGCAACACCATGAAAAATAACGCAGTTTCTCCAAGGGACTGCATTGTAGTTGTAGGTGACTACTTGACCCAATGTATGATGGTGGAAATGTAGCCCAAAATACTCCTCTCAGGTCCCTTCACCAGGTTCTCCAAGGAAGAGTGTGTAATTCCCGCATGAGAATACCTTGCACTAAATAGTGCAACAAACCCAGTTAAACAGCTAAAGCATGCAAGAAGTCATAAGACACAAACATAAACAATATTATGAATGCCTTTCATGGCTTCCATCCCTTCCATTTTATTCTTTTTTAGCCTCCTCATCCTTGGCCCCACTCATTCATTAGGTTGCTTCCTTGCAAAGACTCCTCCAAAACTGCGATGTTCCCACTAGCTCCACTCTCTCCTTTGGCAGTGTTGTTGATTTGGTTAACCTTGATCTAGTCCACATGAATTGCTACCTTTCACACCCAAGGTGACTTTATTTTTCCTACCTAAACTGATCCACATTCACACTGGAAGTGTTTTATTCCTACTAAATAAATTTAAGGGTCTCCCTACCCCATTTATTCTTCTAGACTGAAAAATAGAGCAACATATAATATTCCAATTAGAAATAAGCTAATTGGGAATATTACAAGCTCCTTGTAGATTGGATCATGTGCCAAGCTAACACCTCATTTTTGTGGACCTTTCAATATTATTTAGAGGAATATGCTTGTAGCCTATGGAATTTTGCTATTGTCCTATCGACTTTCACTTCCTCCGACAGTGAAATTCCATGATGTTTTCCATGTGTCATTACTTAAGAAGTATATTAAAGATGTTGATCATGTGATTGACTGGCCTGTATTGCAGGTGAGGCCAAAAGGGGAATTCTAGCCAAAACCCTGGTGCATTTTGTGAAGAAAGACGCTCATGCTCCGGAATCGAACAATCGAGCAGGTTAAAGTGTAGTGGAAGCAATTTGGGCCCGATTAAGCTACATGGGAGATGGAAGATCAAATGTGGGTTATGTATCCTTCCTTATTTGTTGGTTGTGTGAATTTTTTGGCATGTTTTTTGGTATATGTTGGTATGATGTTTGGTATATGTACATATGTATATGATATAAATACCGACATGAGCTATGTTATAAAGCTCCAATAAGCAGTATGGGTGTTATGTCATTATGATGATTTATTTCTCATGTTGTCGTGTTGGTTTGCTTCTCAGCAGGTTGATCATTGTAAATACTGCAACGAGCTAAGTTGTAAATCTCCATGGGAATTATGTTTTTATTACAACAATCTTGTTGGTTGTAGGTTTCATTGAACATCGAGGACAATGTTCCCCCAAGGAGGAGGGTTCAATAACAACCCTAGTGAAAATTCAATGTAATAAAAGTTAATAAAGGAAAAATAATAAACAAGGTCATGGGGCACGTATTCCAAGTTGAATGTTGGGAAAAACATCCTATTGCAAGTGTTTATATGGATTATTATGGCTATGGAAATTGGAAAAGGAAATGGATAAGGCTTTGGAAAGGAAAAGTGGAAATTAATTTCATGTATTTATGAAAATAATGGAAAATAGGAGAAAAGGGAGGTGAAAGGTCACAGGTTGCATGTGATTAGGAAAATGAAGGAAAATAATGGAAAATGAAGAAAATAGAGGCCTCATTGATAAAAAGGCTTTTCAAGATAAGTTCATGGCTTTTGGTCAATGCAGTTTTGGAGTTACTCTCTCTCTCTCTCTCTCTCACACACACACACACACACACACACACACATACTCTTGGATACTTGGAGTTTTCTTGGATCACTCTTGGAGAGTGTGGCTTACTCGGAGATTTGGAGCAAGAAGGCAAAGGAAGCGTAGGAAAGCACAAGGGGACATCGAGATCAGAAACTACAACAGATTCTGTTTACAGGTACCGAGTTGCATGTATGTTTTCCTCGCTAGTTTTGGCATGAATGGAATATGAATGTGGTTTATTGGTCATGATCTATCATTGGCATGGAGTATTTCCTAGATTGATAGTGGATTTTCCTAGCCTTTCCATTTCCTGGATAGCCATGATGTTGTGGGTTCATTTCATTATTTTTTTTATGGTTGGTTATCATGTGCCTTTGGCTGTGGGTTGAGTTACTAGTCCAGGAAACCCTTGGTTGGACAAATGCTATGGAAGCCCTGTAACATCTTGGGTTGAGCTACTAGTCCAGGAAGCCTTGGTTGGAAAAACACTTTGGAAGCCCTTGGTGGGTTGAGTTACTTGTCCTGGAAGCCTTGGTTGGAAAAACACTCTAGAAGCCCGACAAAGATGTGTGTTGAGTTACTAGTCCTAGAAGCGCTAGTAGGAACAAACGCTCTAGATCCTTGGACAACTTGGGTGGAAACCAATCTGGTGATGGTTGTGATGTCTGACCATGAGGTGGAATCATTGGTTGAGGATTGAGGTGATTTGGCCTCTGGAATCCCTGGTTTGGTTTTGGTTGATGAGTTTCATGAGATCTGACATTCATGCTTCGAATATGGCATGGGGTGACAGGTTGAAGAGAGAATTGGTTCAGTCATGTCTATGGTCGAGTGGAATGTGGAAGTCCAAAATTGGTTGCAATTTTCTTATGGAAATAATATCTCTTTTCCTCTTGTATTGATGGGTAAATATGCTTGTTATTATGTAGTTTATATGGTTTTTATGTGATTTTCAATTATGTTGTTTATATGTTGGTTATGAATGTGTTTTATGATGGTGATGATGTATGATTCTCATCATGTTTTGATTTGTAAATGAATGAAAAATGTATGTATGACCAAAAATATGATAATATAGTTAATTTGATGAGGCAAAAATGCTTCTTAGTGATTCTTAGATAAGTATGAGACCCCTATGCTCAAATATGTTGTTTCAACTTGTAGATTACATATTTGTGACATCTTTGATGAGACGCATGTCGTGGCTAGTAGGGGTCCAGTCAATTCCTTGTTCAAGTTTTTTCTTTTACATCGTTATTCTATTGTTATCCTTCAGTTCTGAATGTGTCATGGAGTTCTAGGAAGTGACCTAGGCTCTGGGCCTGAAAAAGTGGCACAAAAATCGGGGTTAGAGGCTCAAAACTACTAGCAAAAATCCCCAGTCGCATGCATACCCATGCTATGTGTGCGATTGGATGGTCCCAGTCACACTCTTTCTCATGTCAAGGGAGTGACTGGGGGATTAATGCCTGAAAACGCTGGGTTATATCAGGGGCTAGCCTCCTAGAAGGTTGGGATGGATCTTGGGTGTCCTAGAGGATGTGCAGAAGGTATGTGTGATGTGTTTCGTTGGTTCCACTTCCTTAACTATCATATAGGGAGTTGAATCAGATCATATTAGCCCTTCATCACATGTTTGCCTTGGTTGGTCGGTTACTTGGGTAGATGTGGGAGGAGGTTATTACACTAAAATTCTATTGAATTTTTAAATTCATATTGAATTTTTAAATTCATATTGAAATCATAAGAAATTCAAAAAAGTTCGTAATAAAATAAAAAACAATAAAGCACTAATTCTAGTTAAGTTAGTCTTGATAGAATGTTTTTTTTTGTAATCTTGGTAGTACCTTTCATTTTTCTCCATTTTCTCTCATTTTTTTTTTAACTCCGTTTTCATCAACATGTCCAGATACATCACTCCGATCAGGGAAGGGAATTGAACCTGTGATGAGTGCTATAATATCCCGCCTCATCACTGTTTAACCAAGACCCCACGGGCAGTCTTGATAGAATTTTGGAAGCTTGGGAGTCATGTCATTAATTTACATAGAACAATATATTTTTTAAATAACATTTTTCATTTCTATTTTTTTATCTTTATCTTCACAAATTTAATATGTTAATTTTTCTATTTGTAAAATACACACTTAAATTATATAAATTTATAAAAAATTATAATAGAAGCATGATATTTCAATAAAATATAAAAGTTGATGATGGTTAACGTCCACTAAGACCAATCTTTGGTCTATCGGACCTAAATAAAAGAGTTATTTAATTTGATTTAAGATTTTATTCCTATGCTCAAAAAGCTTGGAGAGAAGCCTCCCGAGCTCACAATAATTTTGACATATTAAAAGGCTAATAAGGTCAGTATTGCAACAAATATTATGAAATTGAGCTCTAATGTGGTTGTACGTGGGGCACTCTAAGAGGAAGTGATTTTCATCCTCGATGTTCATATTCTCACAGAGATGGCAGATCATTTCCATCCATGGTCTTTTAGGAACTATCCAACGACCTGTTTCACTATGGAGCTCATGAGAGTTCGTTCTAATCTTGGCTACATTAATTTTCTTCTTTGAGCTAGTTAAAGCAAAGATATATTTTTGATCTTCTAAGGTGGGGTTGATGACCTCTTTATAATACCTTAATTTTCTTTTAGCTGCTAGATCTTTCTCACACCACATTTTTTCTTTGAACTTAGAAGTAACAATGTTTTTAATGTTATTGATGTTTTTCAATGCAACATTCTCGTCGATCTCCCAATGGTTTAACCAGGCCCTGGTGTCTTTATACCAACCTTGTTTAAGCCTTAGGTGGTTTTGGCTGGAATTTAAAGCTAGCTTAGGAAGTCTATGGTCTCCTATTCTATTGAGCTTGTGCTTGTACAATAGAAGCCTAGTCATAGCTAGGCTCTCGATAAGGGAAAGACCCACTTCTATAACGAGAATAGGATAGGGTGTATTGCTTTTAATTTTAAGGTTATACGTTATAAAACGCTTCTAGATTTGCTCAATCTTTCTCTAGGATTCTCTAGAGATGTTGCAACCCCAAACCTCACATCCATATAAGATAATAGGAGTGACTGAAGTTTCAAAGAGGAGCTTCTTTCTATCCCACATTACGAGGTTTTCCATTTTACAATTATTTTCAAGACCAAAATAAGCTTTCCACCCCCCATTAATCCTTTTCTGAATGCTATAGTTCCAGTTGAGCTTGTGATGAATATCAATTCCTAGTTATTTGTAAGAAGACACTTCCTCAAAGTTACTATTGTCATACATAAAATTAGCGTAAGTGTCCTTCTTGGATTTGATAATCATAACTTTTGTTTTGTCAATGTTAACATCCATACCCATGGTAGAGCAGAAATCCTTAAGAAGTCTAAGTTGCTTATCAAGATTAGATGGGCACCTTATGAGAAGAAAAATATCCTCTGCATAGAGAAGAAGGATGATGACTATCCCAGCTAAGATCTTGCCAACACATCCTGCTTCCTCTAAACAACCTTCTAGCTTATCGATGTAAATGCCAAATAGGGTAGGGGAGAGCGAGCAACCTTGTTTAACTCCGACATTACACTTAATATCTTTTGACCACCCCTCATTGCTATTTAACTTGGCAATTACATTCTCGTATAACCTTATAGCGGCCACTCTTAGCTCGAAAGGAACATTTAGCTCTTCTAATATATTCCATAGGTTATTTCTAGGAACTGTATCGAAAGCCTTTCTAAAGTCCACAAAGCAATAGAAGAGATTGGATTTATCATTGTGGCATTCCTCCAAAATGATCCTAAGCGTAACGAGGTGGTCCGTTGTTGAGTGTTGCCTTCTAAAACCCACTTGGCCTTTAGCCCACTTACCTTCAATTTCAAGCCAAATGCTCAACTTCTTTTCCAAAATAATACCATATAACTTGGCTCAGAGATGGCTGATCATAATTGTTCGATAATTAGAGGGGTTATTTGTATCCCCACTTTTAAAAATAGGGATAATGAGGCTTTGATTCCAAATTTTAGGGAACCCTTGCTTGACCACTTGGTTGAAAATCTTGTGGATGTGGGGGATGAGGACAGGGCCTCCAATTTTTAAGATTTTCACCTAGTAACCTTTAATGTCTTTATCTTTCCCATTTGCCAGCCATTTAACCCCAAAATAAATGTCTTCCAATGAGAAAAATTCTTTCATTGTGAGAAGGGTTTCAAAATCCCTGGCATTTGGAGATTCATAAAGATTTTTAAGATAGGAATTCCAGTTGTGTAAAGCAATTTTATTATCATCTTTAGTTTTCCTAGTTAGAATCTACCTCCAGAATTTCTTAGGAGCCACCTTAGAGAGGTTTAAGAGATTCTCTTGTCTTTTACGAATGTATTGCCTTTTTTTCCTTTTAGTTAGGGCTTTGTAGATTTTTATCTTGTTAATTTTGAGAGATTCATCAACAACTTCCTTAATTTCTCTCCTCGCACTTTTACAATCTTTGTCATACCATGGGTTGGTTTTGATATTTCTTTTATTACTTGAGACTTGAATTGAGAACTTGTTAATAGAATATGAGAGGGTTGTAGTAAAATTATGATAGAGGTCATCTATTTTGTCTACACTAGATAAAGGAAGCAAACTAGGTTTTAATTCATTTAGAAAGAGATTGTTTTTATTTCTATCAAGGATTAAGATATTTTGACTATAAGGATTATCTTCTATGGGATCTCTATGCATGACAAAATTGAGAGTTATGAGTAAAGGCCTATGATCAAAGTCAGGCTCGTGGTCGTTTAAGATGTCAAAAATTTATTATTTTGTTGTATAAAGGGAGATCAGAAATAACATAGTCTACCACGCTCCTACCAAGCCCATGGATGCATGTCATCTTGCTAGAATTGGGCCACTTCTTTAGACCATTGCAAATTATGAGATCCTGAGCACTATAGAGCTTGATTAGCTCTGACCCAAACAAATTATCCATGAGGTCTTCATAGCTCCTTTTGTACTAGCTAGCTAGAGTAAGGTCTTTGTCTAACCAAAGAAGATTGAGGTTGAAATGATTTCTTAGAAGAATAGCTTGGTTGCTTGAAGTTCAAGCATTAAAGTCACCCATTAAAAGGATATTACATTCATTCCTCAGGCTAGAAATATCATTCTCTAAACCATTGTAAGGATTGTTTTTATCTAGATTCTTTTTCTTATAGAAGTTAGAATTAATGGGGGAAAAATAATAGATTGCTATGTAGGTCTTTTTATCATTAATATCAGTAATCTCAATCCAAATATATTGGTTGTAAGGGTCGTTTTTATAAAACCTAGCATGGGGGGAGATATTCTTCTTAATGTAGCAAGTTATGCCACCAAAGCCTCTACTGGAGGATCTTTTGTTCCAGGTAGACCATAATGCAAAGCCATCTATGTTAGGGACCTTAGATTCTTCGTGCTCCCAAGTTTCAACAAGCAATATAATATCAACATCATTTGAGATCCAACTTAGCTTGGGGCCTTTGTTCCATGGAAAGCCTCGACAATTCCAAGAAAGAATTCAGAGCATGTTAAATTGCTATATATTACTATCTTTTTGGTTTCTATCTCGAATAACTGCTTTTCTATTTCTTATTATTGCCCATTTTCCTTCCTTCCTAGCTTCTTTTACCTTTTGAACCTCCTTTCTTAATTCTACTCGATCTTCTAGAATGAGATCTTCGTTTATAAATATTTCCATTCCTTTTAGACTTGAGGTTTTACTAAGTATTTCATAATTATAGTCAGTAGAGCTCACCTTTATTCGAATCAGCCTTCCTTTATTCTCAGTTAATTTTCCTAACCTTATTGCTTCTATGAGACACATGGTTTCAATTTGTAATCTATTATGTAATTCTGTCTGGGATATGGCTAAAGTATCCTCGTCTACCTCCTTTTTCAAACCGAATATTATAAGGTTCAAAGCCCTTTTATTACGCTCATGGTCTAATTCGATCAATTTTTTCATTTCATTTTTAATTGGTTTGATATCTAATTTACCTGCCCCACTATTTAGGGTAAGATTGTTGTTAACTTTTTCTTCTAGTTCTTTAATCATGTCCTTCATTTTAAGACTCTCTGTATTATCATCATCTCCTTATTGGGATGTTTGGTTCGTATCTTGTTTTCTTTTTCTATGAACCGCAACCTAGTTTATTCTCGCTCATTGCCTCCATTTTATTCTCCAATAGTTCCATTTTATTTTCTATTTTTTTTTGGATCTTGTCTTCAAGAGATGTGAATTTGTTTTCTAGCATGGCTTCTAACTCAGTTTGTAGCTTGACATCTCTTTCTTCTCTACATTTCTCTAAAGACTATATATACTCATAAAGGCTCTGTAGAGTAACTGTGTTAGGTCTACCTTTGGTAATATTTTGTAGCTGTGGTGAATTATTCATACTTGAGAATATATGAGCAGATGTGTATTAGAAAAATATAAGGAATATGTGCACCTGAATATCAGCAAACCAAATAGCAGGAATGTGTGCACATGAATATCAGCAAACCAAATAGTAGACCTCAAGTGCCCAGGTCCAAAAATTTATCGAGAAATAACTGTAGACCCAAGTAGTAATGGAGAAAATTCACCCCAAAATTTTCACCTCATACCCAAGTATTAATCCAGAAAATTCACCCCAGACCCAAGTATTAATCAAGAAACCCAAGTATTAATGGAGAAAATTCACCGCAAAATTTTCACTGTAGACCCAAGTATTAATCCAGAAAATTCACGCAAACCCAAGTATATTTGAAAATTATTTTTATTCTTAAACTTTGTTCTCATTTATTATATGTATTAATTTTTATTTATATTATGAACACTTAAATTATATAAATTTATATATTTATAAACACTTAGAATAAAAGTGTAACATTTCAATAATGTTGAGAGATATTTTTGTAAAAATCACATAAAAGAACTTTTAGTCCATGGTTTATCTTTTTTGAAGAACAAGATCGTAGCATTATCTTCAAGACAAGATGAAGAACAAGATCATATAATTAGATTAAATAGATGAAGAGAGATGTTTTCTGGCCGTTAGAATATAACAACTAGTTTTCACTAAAAAGTTATCCTTAATTAATAAACAATTTTTAATTAGAATAAAGTAATGGATGGCAATTAACTGTAAATAAAGAAATAAATTAATGGATGGAATTTTTGGTATTCCTTTATTTCTTATTTATTTACTATTTTTTTTACCATATTATTTTTTGGATTTAAATAAAAATTTGAGTTAATTCACTATCTTGCTTTATATTTTTATTTTATTTAATTTTTTGTTTTCATTTTCTTATTACTATTTTTAGTTCTATTATCTTCTATGATCCATATTATGAATGTTGAGAGATCTTCTAGTAAAAATCATATAACAATATTTTAGTGGACACCATGAAGAACCAGATCATGACATTAGATTAAATAGATAAAGAGATATGTTCTCTAGTTGTTAGAATATAACAACTAGTTTTGACTAAAAAGTTATCATTAATTAATAAACAATTTTTTGATTAAAATAAAACTATAGATGGAAGTTAGCTGTAAATAAAGAAAAAATTAATTTTATTATTATTATTATTAGCATAGGAGACCATAGACTTCCTAAGCTAGCTTTAAATTCCAACCAAAATCAGCTAAGGCTTAAATGAGGTTGGTATAAAGACACCAGGGCCTGGTTAAACCATTGGGAGATCGATGAGACTGTTGCATTGCAAAACATTAATAAAATTAAAAAAAAATTTACTTCTAAGTTCAAAGAAAAAATGTGGTGCGAGAAAGATCTAGCAGCTAAAAGAAAATTAAGGTATTATAAGGAGGTCATCAACCCCACCTTAGAAGATCAAAAGTATCTCTCTTTTTTAACTAGCTCAATGAAGAAAATTAATATAACCAAAATTAGAATGAACTCTCATGAGCTCCATAGTGAAACAGGTCGTTGGACAGTTCCTAAAACACCATGGATGGAAAGGATTTGTCATCTCTGTGAGAATATGAACATCAAGGATGAAAATCACTTCCTCTTAGAGTGCCCTGCGTACAACCACATTAGAGCTCAATTTCATAATCTTTGTTGCAATACTGACCTTCCTAGCCTTTTAAGATGTCAAAATTATAGTGAGCTCGAGAGGCTTCTCTCCAAGCTTTTTAAGCATAGGAATAAAATCTTAAATCAAATTAAATAACTCTTTTCTTTAGGTCCGATAGACCAAAGATTGGTCTCAGTGGACATTAACCATCATCATCATATTTAAATCAAAACCAATTTTAGTTTTATGGTTTAGAATAGTTAAATTTGAACTTATTATTATTTATTTATTTATTTATTTATTTTCATTTTCTTATTACCATTTGTTTAGAATAGTTAAATTTGACCTTCTTAGTATTATTTTGTTTATTTATTTTCATTTTCTTATTACTAATTTTCAGTTTTATTTTTTAGAATAGTTAAGTTTGACATTGTCATTACTAACCTTCGATTTACTTAAAATAATAATATTAATAAAATTAATTTTATTCTTTATTTATAGCTAATTTCCATCCATTACTTTATTCTAATTAAAAATTATTTATTAATTAATGATAACTTTTTAGTTAAAACTAGTTGTTATTTTCTATTGGCTAGAAAACATCTCTCTTCATCTATTTAATCTAATGACGTGACCTTATTATTCATCCTAGATTTTATGTATTAATTTATTATTTTTTAATATATGTGTATATTAAATTTTTATTTATACCATACAAATTTAAATTATATAATTTTAAAGAGTTATAATAGAAATAAAATATTCCAATTAATTATATGATGATGATGATGATGGTTATCGTGAGTTGATACCAATGTGGTCTATCGGACCTTAAGAGAGGAGAAAGAATCTAAGTTTGATTCTTTAAAAATCTTGTTTCTATGGTCAAAGAGAAGGGAAATAAGTGCTCCAGGATTGATATATGTGGGTTGGCTTAATAGGTCAAGAAGATTGGAAGTGTGGCAGATGGTAGGGAATTGATAGTGAATGTGAGTAAGATTTGGATAGTCTAAAAGGAAGTGTTTTTCATCTTCCACCTGCTTAGAATCACAAATCTGATATATTCTATCGTTCCAAGGGGTCTTGGTAATAGACCACCGTCCTGTCTTACTCCGAAGCTCATGGGAATTAGTTCTTATCTTTGTAGGGGTCTTGGTAATAGACCACCGTCCTGTCTCACTCCGAAGCTCATGGGAATTAGTTCTTATCTTAGTGATGTTCATTTTTTTCTTATTTCTGGACAATATCGAGAGATAATTCTGATTATCAAGGGTGGGGTTGATCACTTCCTTATAGTATCTTAGCTTCCTTTTACCCTCTAGTTCTTGATCCTCCCACAAATTTTCCTTAAACTTGGAGGTAATAGTATTTTTGTTATTATCTTTTCTTCACATACTGAGCTCCTCAATTCCCCAATGGTTAAGTCAGGACTGGGCATCTTTATGCCACCCGTGCTTGAGGCAAAAGTGAGAGTTTTGACTATAATCAAAAACAATTTTAAAAAGCCTTTTTTATTTCATGTTGTCAAACTTCTTCTAATACATCAAATAATATATATAATAATATTTCAATAATATATAAAAATTAAATATATAAAATAATATATGAAAAAATATTTTTATTTTTAAATTTTGTTGTTATTTATTATTTTTAATATATATAAATACATTTTTATTTTCATATTATATATAAAAAAAGTTACAACCCTTTTTAGTATTAGAATTATAATAATTTTAAACATCAAAATTATATATATATAGATATATATAATTTTAATTTTTTTAAATACATTGACCTTTATACCGAAAATGTTTTGTCGAACTTATTAACACAAACCAGATGACTTAAATTTTTTCTATCACACGCTACTTGCGCTAACTTCATTGTTTGAATGCCTTAGTGTCGCAAACTATGTTTACTATATATGTTAAATTTTTATATATATTCTAAAAAATTAAATTATGTATTTTTAAATAATTATAATAGAAATACAATATTTCGATAATATATATATTAATTAGAATTTATAGTTATAGTTATATTAGAATGGTAGTATTTTATTGAGATGATGATGATGATGGTGGTGGTTAACGTCCACCGAGACCAATCATTGGTCTATCGGACCTAAAGAAAAGAGTTATCTAATTTGATTTAAGATTTTATTTCTATGCTCAAAAAGCTTGGAGAGAAGTCTCTTGAGCTCACTATAATTTTGACATCTTAAAAGGCTAGGAAGGTCAGTATTGCAACAAAGATTATGAAATTGATCTTTAATGTGGTTGTACATGGGGCACTCTAAGAGGAAGTGATTTTCATCCTCGATGTTCATATTCTCACAGAGATGGCAAATCATTTCAATCCATAGTGTTTTAGGAACTGTCCAACGACCTGTTTAACTATGGAGCTCATGAGAGTTCGTTCTAATCTTGGCTATATTAATTTTCTTCTTTGATCTAGTTAAAATAGAGAGACAGTTTTGATCTTCTAAGTTGGGGTTGATGACCTCCTTATAATACCTTAATTTTCTTTTAGCTGCTAGATCTATCTTACACCACATTTTTTCTTTGAACTTAGAAGTAACCATTTTTTTTAAGTTATTGATGTTTTGCAATGCAACATTCTCATCGATATCCCAATGGTTTAACCAGGCCTTGGTGTCTTTATACCAACCTCATTTAAGCCTTTAGTGGTTTTGGCTAGAAATATAAAAGTATAAAAAAATGAAATATATATTACAATATTTTTATATTTTAATAAAATATTACAACTCTAATATAACTATAACTTTAAGTTGTTATATATATATATATCAAAAAATATTTTCATTTTATTATTATTTATTATTTTTAAATATATATAAATACATTTATATTTTCATATTATATAAAATAAAAGAGTTACCAAACTTTTTTTTGGTATGAGAGTTATAATAATTTTTAAAATCAAAATTATATCTATATATACTTTTTTTTATTTTTCAAATATGTTGATCTTGATACAAAAAATGTTTTGTGAACATTATGAAAATTTAGAGAAGGAAATAATTTAGGGAGAATCAACATTGGAAAATAGTAATATTAGAGTTATAATTATAATTATATTAGAATTGTAATATTTTATTAAAATATAAAAGTATAAGAAAATGAGATATATATTACAATACTTTTATTTTTGAATAAAATATTACAATTCTCATATATATATATATATATATAATTTATTATTTTTAAATATATATAAATATTTTTATATTTTTATATTATATAAAATAAAATAGTTACCAAAATTTGTTTTGGTATAAGTGTTATAATAATTTTTAAAATCAAAATTATATTTCTATATATAATTTATTTTTTTTATTTTTCAAGTATGTTGACCTTGATACAAAAAAATGTTTTGTGGACCTTATGAAGATTCAAAAAGATAATGAACTTAGTGAAAAATATGCACTTTCACTAAGTGGGGTCCGTAGGCTATTTTTAGGTGTATGTCTATTTTTAGACATGATGAGCATATTCTATAAGTTGCAGGATGCTATTTGTAGATGGTTGGTCAAATGTGGAAAATAGATGAAATTCTATTTTTAGAATATTGGGAGAATTCTATTTATAGATCATCTAAAAATAGGTTTATGTCGATTATTATTAACCCTTAATAATAATCTGACAATAAACATCAACTTATTCTCTTGGAGCACTTTATTTCAGTGAACAGATTTGGAAAATCAGTGGGCTGAAAGAATTACGCAATTCCTAGGGCTATTGGTGGCTCATGCATGAAGGACAGAGTTAGAACTGAAGTGGCAAAGTTATGACAGAGTTGGAAGAGTAGTTATAGGAGTTGTTATTTAGTTTAACTCAGTTAAGTGAGTTAAACTCAGTTGAGCTAGTTGTATCCAGTCTAACTGAAAGATACACTAGTGAGAGTTTAGTGAATTAATTAGTTAATTAATTCACAACTAACAACTCATTAACAATTGAAAAAACACAGCAGTTAACTACTTGCATGTCAGTTCAAGTGGAGACCCAGTGGAGAGATAGAGGAAAGGGTGAGATGGACTATCTGTTGTGACTATAGTGATGCATTCAATACATCTGACACACATTGGAGTTGCCAATGAGGATTGCGCAGTCAAGGCAAGGCCAATTCAAATTCATTCAGAGGTCTTCTTCAGTAGGGATTGTGCAGTGGAGGTAGGCTGTCAGGAGGCAAGAAATTAGTTCATAGATATGCAAATTTTTGCATGACAGTATGTAATGATTGTTGATTGTACTGAGAGCTTGATGTACTAAGATTTGTATGAGATTATTACATGATCCATCGAAATAGATAATATATGATAGTTGGGGTTTTTAGCTTTAAGATTTCCCGTTAAACAACTATGTTATGTGCGATTGAATTTATTCACATGTGTTTACAATTGAGTTTTAAGTTTCTGCAAGTTTAACAATGGAAGGATTATGTATTTAGCAAGAAGATAAATATTGTTAGATCAGGAGAATCTAGTAATACATCAGTATTAATAAATTTCTACATGGTATCAGAGCAGTATTGAGCGTTGGAGATTGCAATTGTGAATAAGTGATGAGTTTTGTGCTGATGGACAATTCGAATTTGTTGCAGAAATTTCTTGGTGTGACAGTTGAGTATTCATTGAAATTTCTTTCAGTGGGTTGCGATTGGAGTATTCCCTTGAGGGTAGCTCGAATTACATAGCTTGGAAGGATAGGATGGAGGTGGTGCTTGAAGATAATGGACTGAAGGATTTCATCGATAACGATGTTCCTAAGCCTGCTTCTAGCGATGTTGCAGGACTTGACGCATGGAAAAAGAAGGTAGCAAAGACAAGAAGAATTCTGTTGGAAGGTGTGAAGGACCATATTGTGTCAATACTTCATGGGAAAGCCACTCCATTTGCAATGTCGAATGATTTGATAGATATTTTCCAAAGCAGCAGCAACCAGAGGAAGTTGGTGCTGAAAGATAAGTTCAGAAAAATAAAAATAGAGAAGGGTGATAGTATTCCAAAATATCTCACGAATTTTGTCCAATTTAGGGATGAACTAGGAAGTGTGGGGATTACAGTTGAGGATGATGACTTGGTGAGCTTGGCTCTCCTTGGGCTTCTGAAGAGTTGGCATAGCTATGAATACTTTGTCAATGGACGAGAGAAACTGTTAGGTTGGGAGCGACTTTGGTTGGACCTTGTGCAGGAGGAGATAAGGCAAAGTACCAAGGATGGATCTTCATCAAAGAATTATGATGAAGAGAATTGCACTTTGGCTACCAAAGAAAGGAAAGGAAAGGGGAAGAAATCCCATCCAAAATCCGAGGCTAAAGGCAAGAAGCTGGATTTGTCCAAAGTGAAGTGTTTTCACTGTCACGAACATGAGCATCTCGCCACTAGCTGCCCACAAAAAAAGAAGAACAAGAAGGTTGTTGGAGCTACAGCTGGAGAGGCCTTAGCCTCAAAATTTGAATGTAATATCTCGTGTGCGGGTACGAACCGCAGCCACGTGTCTGGGTCTGTGTAATGAGGGGTGCTGCATAAGGGCCCCCACCCTCAGATGCTCCGATGGGGTTAGGCCCACCCTTAACACCCTGGGATGCCGCCCTCACTAACAGTTCAAGCTTTTGGTGTAGTGGTTGGATCTACGTGGTATCAAAGCCGAGGTCTCAAGGTCGAGACTCACGGAGCGTGGTGGGTTGTAATATCCCGTGTGCAGGTAGGGCTCGCAGCCACGTGTCTGGGTCTGTGTAATGAGGGGTGTTGTGCAAGGGCCCCCACCTTCAGATGCTCCGGAGGGGTTAGGCCCACCCTTAACACCCTAGGATGCTGTCCTCACTAATATTTTGAGCTTTTGGTGTAGTGGTTGGATGCCACCCTTTTTCAGGAATTTTTATAATAGGGTCCAGAAGGACGCTGTATAAGGAAGCCAATGCAAAAATAAGATGAATCGGGACTTGTATCCCTTTTTTTACCCTTCTTACATGACACTTATAGAATATTATCTCAAATAAATAACCCTAGGAGGGTTATTCAGATCCTCCAATCCTATGCATCTCAAACAATGCTCAAAATGGAGAGCTACAACAATACATGAACTTCAACAAGTAGCAGCAGTGAAATATAAATTCATATGGTGCAAGAAGAGAACATAGCCATTAAATTATGTGAATCTATTAATAGATATACAAGAACTTGAGGGAATACCTCTCAAGATATTTTAGATTAGCCCCAAGACAGATGTACATGCAGAAATGAAAGCACCTAGCTACACAACCGAGCAACAAACTATGACTACGTAGTCCATAGGGAGAAATGACTGCAAACTGATATAGACACAATGATATAGAAATAGAAATCTCAAATAAAGTGGGGGAGCAATATCTCAACCTCGGAAAACAATACTACAACAATCCTCTAAGGGATTGACTAGAATGTACAAAATGGAAAAATGCCAGATTTGCTGGGTAGAAGCAGTAACTCAATAATAATAAAAAAATGGAGAAGGATGAAAATTATGTAAGTGATGAAGAAACCTCCTCCAATGATCTTCAAATTGAAAGGCTACTCCCTTCACTGAAGATTACACCCTCCAATCCACAGTGTGAACCCATCCTACAAGTGCCCTCTGAAAATAATGCAATATGACGAAGAGACTGCGATGGGAATGAGATGAAACATATGGCCCAATGCCAAAATATACAATGAAGCTCTAGGATCTTCCTCACTAATCTCCCAGAGAAAGAATGAACTCCTCCTCTGTAAAACTAGCACTGGAAGTGGGTGACAATGAATCCTCTCTGCAACCCCCAGCAACTCAACGTTCCTACCCATGTGGAAAACACTATAGCTGAAGATGGTTACCTTGGCCTCAAGTCTGGATGTGAGGAGAATGAAGAAAAGGTCCTCGAAAGCTTCCCAATGATGGAGAGGAAACTTCTAAACAAAAATCTCCCTTGTGCTCGGCAGCACAGTTATCTCAGTTGAACAACTGGAGAGAGCAGACCAAAATCGAAATCTAAAAACATTTTGAGCAATGGCTCTCCTTCCCTCTTTTATGCCAAGAGGAGGCTTCCTTGCCATGGACGCCACCCATTATGGTTTCTCTCATTCAATAATAGCCCTCTTATCAAAACCGCGCTGTCTTCTCATGCAAGCTACTCCTCCTTAGGCAGTGTTGTTGACTTGGTCAAACTTGACCTAGTCTTCTTGTATTTTCCCATTTCCACACTAGGAGATGATAAATAAGCCACTTAAGTGACCCCTTTTCACATTAGGAGTGTTTATTATGCTTCTTCATGGGCTCCCTTACCCATTTTATTCTTTCTATAAAAAGGAAAGAAAAAATAATGTTCCAATTAACTTAATGAAAATTTTGGAACATTACATTGAACTTGATTTCTCTTTGATCGCATGCTTGGTTTTAAGCTCAATGGGATTAGTGTGGTATCTTGATAGTGGTGTGTCTTTCCATATGACAGGAGACAAGGAGTTGTTTAGTGACTTGGAGGAGAAGGATCTCCAAATGCATATAGAGATGGGCGACGATGGTAGATATAGTGCGACTGAAATTGGAACCATTACCTTTGAGAGGGAGTCAAGTAAAATATTTTTGTTGAAAGATGTTATGCATGTTCTAGGATTGAAGAAGAACTTGGTCTCGGTCGCAATGTTGGAAGACAGAGGTTATGGCGTTGTTTTTAGCGAGGGAAAAGCTTTCCCGCAACATAAAAAAATGGGTCAAACCAAGAGGATAGGGATTCGAGTTAAGAATATCTACAATATGGAAGTAGATGGCTGCGTTGCAATGATGGGAAAAACAGAAGAAGTGGTGAGCCGGGATGAGGATGAATTTTGGCACAGGAGATTGGACCATCTTCACCATGGCACCTTGAAGTTTTTGCAGCATATTTCTACTAGACTTCCCAAGGGAAATCTTGCACAATCAGATCAGTGCAAGGGATGTGCTATGGGTAAGTTTGTGAAGACCACCTTTCATGAGAAGGAGAACCATGCTTCGGTGATCCTGGAGAGAATTCACACAGATGTGTGTGGAACTTTGTTGGTTGCTTCAATAGAAAAGCACAAGTATTATGTTATATTTTTTGATGAATATTCTTGTAGATGATAGATATTATTCATGCAGAAGAAGAGAGAAACATTCTCAAAGTTCTGTGAGTTTAAATCATTGGTGGAGAAGGAGTCAGGGAAGCAAGTGAAGGCTCTACAGAGTGATAATGGTGGTGAATATATCTCGAATGATTTAAAAGACTTCTATAGCAAAGAAGGAATTCAAAGAGAACTCATAGTGCCTGATAACCCACAGCAGAATGGGGTTGCGGAGAGGAAGAACAGAACGATTGTGGGTGTTGCACGAGCTATGTTGCATGACCAGGGCCTACCGATGCACTTGTGGGTGGAAGCATGCAACACTGCGGTTTATCTGAAAAACCGTTTTCCTCATAGAATACTTGGCATGAGTACACCTGAAGAAGATTTTACTTGTAAGAAGCTTGATATTTCTCATTTGAAGATTTTTGGCTCATTTGTTTACATTCATGTGACGAAGGACTCCAGGAAGAAGCTGGAGCCGACTGCAGAGTTGGGATATTTGTGGGGTACACAGAAACACCCCATAATTATCGTGCATATTTTCCAAATAGTCAAATGACTGTGGTGCGACGGGATATAAAATTCAATGAGGTGAACGCCATGAAGTTGTCGCTTGAGAGTGAGCCACACTTGCATGTAGAGGAGGAGATACATATTCCCAAAGATGAGCCTCTAGATGTGGATCAGCCACAGGAGGCGATTCATGGAGTGGAGGAGTCCACTCATGCAAAACCAAACATTAGAATAGGCATAAAACATACCACAGAAGCTGAGAGACTAAAGCTTGATGTGGCAGAGAATGTATGAGTCCCTACATCACAACACAGACATAGATAGTCACCTAACCGATTTACTGGATACATGGCTCTTATGAGAAAGTGTATCGTGACAGAGCCATCTTCTTTTGAAGAAGTGGCGCAAGATCCCACATGGGTAGATGCCATGGTGGAGGAGTATGACTCCATTGTCAGAAAAAATTCTTGGGAGATTGTTCCAAGGCCAATGGGTAAATCAATGGTAGATTCGAAATGGATCTACAAGGTAAAGCAAGTTGCTGACGGGAGCGTTGAGAAGTATAAGGCAAGATTTGTTGCCAGAGGCTTCTCACAGATCGAGGAGATTGATTACGAAGAAATCTTTGCACCTGTCACATGGTATTCTTCCATAAGGACCATCCTTGCTCTCTCAGCACAGATGGGTTGGCACATTCATCAGATGGATGTGAAGACTACGTCCCTTAATGGGATCATTAAGGAAGAGGTGTACATTGAGTAACTTAAAGGATTTGAGATCTTCAGCAGCGAGTCGCATGTGTGAAAACTCAAAAGAGCATTGTATGGGTTGAAGCAAGCACCATGTGCTTGGTACACACAAATCGACAGCTATTTCACTGGACTTGGATTCACCAAGAGTGAGGCGGATGCAAACCTATACCAAATTGTGGTGGAGGGTAAGCTTTTAATCATTGTTCTTTATGTTGATGATTTAAACCTAATGGGTGATGAGCAATTGATACACTCATGCAAGGCAGATCTTGCAAAGGAGTTTGAGATGAAGGATTTGGGCGTCCTTCATTATTTCCTTGGATTGGAAATATGGAAGCAAGAAGGTGAACTGTTTGTGTCTCAAGGCAAGTATTCTTGGGAGATACTTGGTAAGTTTCACATGGAGGACTGCAAGCCCATGGATACTCCTCTTCCATTAAATTGGAGGAAAGAGGATGCTACTTTGGCAGATGTAGTGGATGCCACTGTTTATCGACAGTTGGTGGGTTTTCTCATGTATTTAGTTAATACAAGACCGAACATATGGTATGCGGTGAACCAGCTTTCACAAGCGATGGTTAAGCCTACCAAGCTCTTTTGGAAGGCAGGCAAGCATGTCCTAAGGTATCTCAGGGGAACATCTGAGTATGGATTATGGTACATATAGAAAGATGAGGTGAAGTTGCATGGATTTACGGATGCAGATTGGACAGGTAGCCCAATGGACAGAAAGAGAACATCAGGAGGCGTTTTCAGTATCGGATCTACAACAGTTTCTTGGTACAGCAGGAAAAAAATATCCATGGCACTCAGTTCAATGGAAGAAAAATACATGGCAGTAATTCAAGCTGCATGTGAGGCTATCTAGATGAGGAAGATCCTGGTTGGTTTGTTCAGTTCACATTTAGATCCTACAGTGATACATTGTGATAATCAGAGTTGCATTAAACTCTCAATTAATCATGTGTTTCATGATAGATCTAAAAATATTGATATCCGGTATCATCATATCAGAGATTGTGTGCAGCAGAAGATCATGTTGCTTCAATACATTCCTACAGAAGATCAAGATGCAGATATTCTGACGAAGGTGCTCGGTAGGAGAAAATTCAAATAATATAGAGGTAGGATCGGGGTGAAGGATAATCCCTATCTTGTTGAGAGGGAGTGTTGAGATTCAACAAAATGATGAGCTTAACAAAAAATAAGCACCTTCACTAAGTGGGGCCCGTAGGGCTATTTTTAGGTGTATGTCTATTTTTAGACATAATGAGCATATTCTATAAGTTACGGGATGCTGTTTTTAGATGGTTGTTCAAATGTGGAAAATAGATTAAATTATATTTTTTGAATATTGGGCAAAGTCTATTTATAGATCGTCGATCTAAAAATACGTGCATGTCGATTATTATTAACCCTTAATAATAATCCGACAATAAACATCAACTTATTCTCTTGGAGCACTTTATTTCACTGAAAAAATTTGGAAAATCAGTGGGCTGAAAGAATTACGCAATTCCTAGGGTTATTGGTGGCTCATGCATGAAGGGCTGAGTTATAACTGAAGTGGCAAAGTTATGATAGAGTTGAATAGTAGTTACAAGAGTTGTTATTTAGTTTAACTTAGTTAAGTGAGTTAAACTCAATTGAGCTAGTTGTATCTAGTCTAACTGAAAGATACACTACTGAGAGTTTAGTGAATTAATTCACAACTAATAACTCACTAACAACTGAACAAATACAATAGTTAATGTTATAGCATCATTTCTCACCTTCATATGATTCATGATTGCTTTTATGGCTTTGGGCACCCATTCCTACAGACTTGGACAAATTCACTTAAAAACAGTGTAAAAATCCCCATACGCGGTTATGCCCAGTTTTTTCCACGTGTATACGCGAGTCCACATGCACTTTTCCGCATATGCCATTAAAATTATGAAAAATATATATAAAAATTCCCTATTTTCGGGCTGGGTTGATGGTTACTCGGGTAGTTCAACCACCCCAGCACGTGGCCAACTATTTCCAACTGTTGAAACTACTTTGAGGGAGTATAAAAGCCCCTCATGTGCATGGCCTAAGGGAGAGAGAGAATTTATTGATATTATACTCTGTTGGTATTCCCTATCCAAGTCTGATTCCCCGTGCCTCCTGCACTTTCCCAGTTCATTATAGAAAACCCTTGTTTCCTTGAGATACACATCCCTTTATATGTTATCTCGTATGCACCAGTTTGGAAGGAGTCTTAGCGAGGCAAGGGCTGGACGGATCCGGACGACGGTCTACGAAGGCCTTGGAAGGATCAGGTGATCTCTCCACTTGTTACTTTTGTACATGCTATTTATAATACAGAAGTACCATGCTGTTCCTGAAATAAACGTGTTAGTGTATGCTTATATGTATGAGAATATTTGTTATACAAGCATTCATTATGATTTATTTAATGTTTTATATGAATCTCACTAACATTTAGAGTAGATATATGCTGTACAACTTGTTCTTCGTGCTGGTTTCTTCTTGTCTTTCAGGTTAAGAAGGAAGGACGGTTGCTGGGGGTTTGAACCCTGCTGGATCTACTTCAACCGTAGGACCAACGGGTAACTTTCTCATTCTACTCTATTTAGTTTTTCTGAACGTGCATGGTTGTGTGAGTCTCTGTTAAGTAGCATGCCCCTCCTCTGTGGAGGTTGTAACCCAACGAACCTATAGGGTGATAATTCCCAAAGCAGTTAACTACTTGCATGTTAGTTCAAGTGGAGACCCAGTGGATAGATAGGTGAAAGGGTGAGATGGACTATCTGTTGTGACTATAGTGATGCATTCAATGCATCTGACACACATTGGAGTTGCCAATGAGGATTACGCAGTCAAGGCAAGGCCAATTTGAATTCATTTAGAGGTCTTCTTCAGTAGGGATTGCGCAGTGGAGGAAGGCTGTTAGGAGGCAAGAAATTGGTGCATAGATATGCAAATTTCTGCATGACAGTGTGTAATGATTGTTGATTGTACTAAGATCTTGATGTACTAAGCTTTGTATGAGATTATTACATGATCCATTGATATACATAATATATGATAGTTTGGGTTTTTAGCTTTAAGCTTTCCCATTAAACAACTGCGTTATGTGCGATTGAATTTATTCACATGTGTTTGCAATTGAGTTTTAAATTTCCGCAAGTTTAACAGTGGAAGTATTATGTATTTAGTAAGAAGTTAAATATTGTTAGATCAGAAGAATCTGGTAATACATCAATATTAATAAATTTCTACATTTTGGAGACGAAAGCTTCCTCCTTTCAAGGGGAATGCTTCCTCGTCATTTTGTATAAGTACCAATTCGAATTGGCCTCTAGGGGCATGTATTGTTTTCGGATCTACCAAGTGTCAAGTGTCGAATCAATTTTTACTTTAAAAATGTTTTTATCTCAAAATATTTGATTCATTTAGTCTTGTTCTTATTTTATTTTATTTTATTTTTATGTAATTTTATCTTGTCAAAATATTTAACAAAAAGTGGAGGAATCAATTCACATGATCATTTTTACTGGTGGGGCCCTGTTTGGCAAATCATGGTCTGAAACCTTCCAAGAGAATTTTTAGGCATCAAACGACATTTGTTTTGGGGAAAAAAATCATATTATACACATAGAAACCTTTCCAATGATGTAATAATAACCTCAATCGAAATCCATATGAAAAAGGTGTGCCACTCAGAAGTTGACCTTGTTGGGTGTGTGTTATATTCTTTCCAAGACTAGGTACATGCACGGGGGGGGGTAACAAGGGGAGTGAGAGCCCCCCATGTTTATTGCGGGGGGCACAATAGGGGCTGGAAGCCCCCCCTATCGGGGGGTTTGTAAGGGGGCAGTACACCCCCTACATAGGGTCTAGGGCAATGCCATGGGATTTTTTTATGGATCCTCTATTATGTGTGTGGACCTACCTATGGTTTTTTTCATGAGTTTTGCACATGGTTTTGGGAATGATGGTTTTTTCCCCATGGTATTTTGTAAATATTGTCAAGGGAACTACGATTATGTTCTAATATAGGGTTAATGGATTGGGGTTTATGAATTCTTCGCCATGTATATATATGTATTGTAACATTGAAAGAAAAATAATGAAAAATCAATCTAGTAGTCTCGGTTTTTGAATCCAAGGAAAAATATTTGTCTTCTTGCAATTGTTTATTTTTCTTTTTTAAGAATTCGTTTGCAGGTAATTTATGTATAGGGTTAAAACCTACACACCTTCCTATTTTTACCATTGTAATTCAAGAGAATGCCATGCCAACCCCCATTGTTCATAGAAAAGGGGATAACAACATGTTTATGATGAGGAAAACTCTAGAAGATTCCATATTGTAACTATAGTTAAGAGTGAAGGTAGTCAACCTAACCTATAGTAGGCTATCGAGTTGTGTTATAACCGAGCCACTATGAGGAAATGTGGTTTCATTCTTTTCGAGTGTATTTGTTCCATATAAGAGAAAAAATAGCTAAGAGGGATATGAGATAGAGCACACAAATAGGATTTGTGCACTGTATTAGCTGACGGGCTATAGGCCATAATTCTTTGTTCTCGCAACCATTTTATATTCAGAGAAAGAGAGTAGAGTGGCCTCACTTTCTAGATGGGTTTTCTCCTTAAAGATTTTCCCAAGTCATATCTTGTGTGAAATCATGGTTTGTGAGTTTTAATTTTGTTGTTCTCTATTTTATGCATAATTTTGATTTGTAAGAATATGAAATTAACAATAATCTACATATCCAAAAATCTAAAGGGAAATGAAACCCTAATAGTGTAGATTCTGTATTTTTAAATATAGCTTTATCATATTTGTTGCAGAAAACTGTCTGGAATATGCATGTGAGTTTATGGATCATATTAGTATCAGAGTGGGATTCTTTGGATATATTGTGTATATTTGTAGGATATCTAGATTAGCTAAGCCAAAATTCATAAAACCCTAGCCATGGTTGGAGAATCTATAAATAACCCTCCTGATCTTGTAGAGGAGAGGATTTCGTCGCTAGAAACACAAGTTGAAGATATAGACAGTAATGTAAATATCCTCATGTCACCTGAGAAATAATCTTGGGATATTTGGATAATTTGGGGGTTCTAATGTAGAAGACAGATCAAAGGGGAGATAAGAAGATTGGTAAGAAATAGAGAACCAGTCAAAAAAATGACCTGAAAAGTATCAACCCAGTTCAAGGGTCATGAATTATTCACAATCCTTGTTTAAAATGGAAATGAAGGTATATATAAGTCATACAAAGGTGATATCAATGCTCTAAAGTTAACTCATTAGTTGCAATAATTAGAAGTGTATTTGAGTGTCCATGATATTGAGGAAGAACAAAAGATTTCATTTGTGTGGTTGAAATTAGAGGGCCATGCCCTAACTTGATGGAAAAGCCATACATTGACCTTGATATTAGAGGGATATCCTCATTTTATCCTTGAAAATACCTTCTCATAAGCTCAAAGGATATCACTATGCCTTTGGTTGATATACACCTCTTTCTATGGCTTATTTAAGACTATAATGCACCATTTGCACTCAAGAAATGTGTTGTAATGCAGGTACTGCACATGTACATAATGTTACGCTATTCTATAATGAACTATCTCTTCATTTAACCCACGTTATTAAAAACTTAGCCAGTCACAAGAAAAAATCCCGAGTTAACTCATTTGTGACACCTTTGTTCACATAAGGAAACTCTTATAGTAGGAAGTGATCTATTTGACCTAACCTTTAGCTCTTTCCTAAAAAAACAAAGCACTATAAAGTGACATAAAGAATTAAAGGATGAGGAAACATCATCCACCCCAAATCATTTACCAAAATTTCATTGGAGAGACACTAACATTTTTCATATCCTCCATTTCCTTATAAAATGAGTGCTTGGCCATTAAGAAATGGATAGGAATTCTATGCATTGTTATGTTGTCAATATCTTCTTTGAGAGACATAGTCTTAAGAAGATTTTTTTATAAATTGAAACGTGCTTTGACCTATGTTTCCTCTCTGACCTAATCTGATGCTGCATGCACCTCTGTTCAGTGGTCGTGACCCCTGCCACTGCAGGACCTGCATGAACTCATCCTAGGCCCCCTTAATGGAGCAAGATGGAGGCCCGCTGGTTCCATCCTATAGATATCTCACTGCAGGAAACTCCTCCAAAGGCAAAGTTTCCTTCTTCACCTGCCTTACCTCGAGATCTACATTCATTCACCTGAAACTCGATCTAGCTTCTGCAGATACTCTGTAAAGCCATGGAAATGATGTTATGGGCACTTCAGCAACAACCACAACGAATAACCAGACTCCTCTTCCATCGGATGCTGCTGGAGAGGAAGAGAAATAAGAGACAACCTCCGAAGAAGAAATAAATAAAATGAACACATGCAATCCAAAAGCTAAGAAAACTCTGGAAATAATCATATAGGACCCTGATGTGGCAGTGTACAAAGAGTATATGTAGGAGAATGCAATTATCTGAAAATTTATGGGAAAATGGCCTACGGAACGAGCATTAAAGGGATGGATCCATGCCAAATGGAACCCAAAAGGAGAGATTGATATACAACTCGATTCCAAGGGCTTCTTCACAGTAGTCTTCGCTCTCCTGGAAGATCAGGATAGAATATTTGAAGGAGGTCCTTGTTCGACTCAGCAGGTATGTACATGAGATTCTGGAAGGAAAATTTCACCCCAAACAAAGAAGACTTTACTAGGGTTCCCATTTGGATTCGACTGTATTCTTTGCCAACATATTACTGGGAACCATCTGTTCTGAAGGCCATAGGAGATGAGTTAGGAGAGTATATAAAATTTTCAGAGGGCACCAAGAACGGGCAATACATTTCCTATGCCAGGATCTGTGCTTACATATATGTCTCAGGGGCCTTACCAGAAGCGATAATATTAAACTACAAGGACAAAATATGGTCTTAAAACATTGATTAGGAGCACATGCCTTTCAAATGTAGGAAATTCCATGAGCATGGACATCTCTTTCGATATGCCCCAAAAACAAATCTCCAGAAAAAGAAGGTCAAGCAGGAAAAAAAGATGACCAAGGATACACTAGGGCAGGAAACAAAAACAAACAGAACAAAAGAGCATACACAAAGAAATATCCTCCCACGCTCTCCCAACAAGATAATTTTGAAGCTCTAAATACAATTCAGGAGGAGACATGCCAACAAAGCACAAGGAAATAAGCACACATGCTACAAGAAAACGCCACAGAAAATAATAGCATGGAAACCGAAGCTCAAAATAATATCATGCAAGAAAGCACACAATACCAAGAAGATACAGAAATGGAGCAAATATACGATGCACCCACCCCAGAGGAAAACGATATTGAAGAAGCACTAATGGGAATGAATCTCCAAAAAATCACAAAGGAATGGAACAAAAATGGAAGAGAAGCTATTCCTTAGGAGAAAATAAAAAAAAATGAAGAGGCCTTCCTGATACAGGAAGGAATGTATCAGAACCAAGAGCACAAAAACAAGGGAAAAGGCACAGAAAGCAGAATAATGGTCAACTTAAATGTAGGGAAAAACTTTCCAAAAGGGAAGAACAGAAAAAGAGGCCAGAAGTCCACCAACCAACTCCTCTAGGAGTTAGGAGCTCGCCTCATCAATGAAGGAAAGGTAAGAGAAATCACTTTACCCCCCAAAATTTATCAATGATTTGTACATCCTAGAATATTAGAGGATTGAACAGTCCTGGTAAGAAAATAATCCTAAAATATAGAATATCCTCTGATAAACCAAACATTTTTATGCTCCAAGAAACCAAGAGTGATCTAAAATCAATGGAATTAATACAACATTCCTGCTTCAAAAATCAATACAGCCATGTAGTTATCTCGACCTCGAGCACTGCGGGAGGGCTTTCCACCTTTTGGAAGGACTCCCGCTTTCACCTTTTTGAATCTATAGCTTCCAAATTTTCCCTCACCACTGTTATTCAAATTACTATAACCATAGAAAAGATTTGTGTCACCAATGTTTATGCTCCTCATTCAGTTACTGAAATAACTTCTTGGTTAATAAGCTTAAAAAATCATCTCAGCTCAACCATTCCCTCAACATCCTAGCTGGAGACTTCAACATGATAACCAATATTGGGGAGAAGAGAGGTGGACTTGGAAAACTAGACAAAGACTCAGCAGCCTTCCAGGACCTTATTTATGCTCTCATACTCATAGATACCCCACCCAAAAATGGTTCTTTTACTTGGAATAATAGAAGAGGAGGGGGGGGGGGGTAGGCAGATAGCCTGTAGACTAGATAGATTCCTCCTCTCTGAGGACCTATACCTCATCTCCTTGGAAACTAAGGCAAACATTGCCCCCTAGGTGGGCTCAGATCACTGGCCCATTGTTCTAAAAATCTAGTTACCAGAAAGACCCAAAAATAAGCCCTTCAGGTTTGAAGCCTTTTAGATCAATCATCTAGACTTCAAAGAAAAAATGAAAGAATGGCGGTACACCCCCAAACCCACCCAAGGAAATAAAATGTACAACTTTGAGAAGAAACTGAAATTCATCAAATTTGACCTCAGACTCTGGAATAAGAACACCTTTGGAGACATCATTTCTAGAACTCAAAATGGAAGCCTTACAACAGAACATCATCACCAATGGGATGACTGAACAAAGAAATCAAGAGGAACTAAAGCTAAAAAAAATTTGGGAAGAAAGGGATGCCCAAGAGAAAACATTATGGCACCAAAAATCCAAGGTTAGCTGGCTTAAAGAGGGGGAGAAGAACACAACATTCTTCCACCGCTCCATGATCCAACATAGGAAACACAATAGAATCCTAAGCCTCAAAAATCATCAAGGCAATATCCTCAGCACTCACAGAGAAATAGAAGAGGAGCTCAAATAGTATTTTGGATATCTCCTCACTGAACCCAACAAGGCCAATGGGGAAGCAATATAAAAAATCACCAAAAACATCCCTACTATCTTAACAAAGGAGCACAACCAAATTCTCATAAGGAAAGTTTCTCTGCACGAGGTTGAAGAAGCAGTGAAGACCATGCCCAATGGCAAGGCCCCAGGACCAGACGGTTTCAGCATTGATTTCTTTAAATCTTGTTGGCCATTGCTAAAGATGGAGGTTCACGACCTTGTGGAATAATCCCGCATCCAAAAGTCTGTCTTAAAAGCCCTCAATGCCACCTTCATCACCCTCATCCCCAAGTAAGAAAATGTTGACTCCCCTGATCAATTCCGGCCCATTGCGCTATGTAATGTTATTTACAAAATCATCTCCAAGGTTTTTGAAAATCACATCAAAAATATTATGCCTCTCCTAATGTAGGAGCATGAGACCTCGAGGAAAATGGACTTCAATTTTATTCCAAAAATACAAAAAAAATTTACAAGAAAAGGAGTGGGTTCCTTTACCTGTCAATTTACTATTTTGGTAGATAGGATTTGAACTATTCCTTAGGAATTGGAACTGCTTTGTAATTAGTTCAATGTATTTATTTTTTAGTTGATATTTTTAGGGAGAATATTGTGCAAAGGGATTTTATCCAACATTGGACAAATTCGATCTTTTGAATCGAATCTGAATAATTGTATGAACACTATTTATATAATTTTAGACAGTGTGAAAGAGGATTTTGACTGTGGAATAATTGAATTGCAAATTTTTGAAATTCCTCTATATCTTTATGAAATTACATGTGAATGTCGTATCCCGGAGGGTTCTAGTTATCCTTCGAAATTTTTGAGTTGAAGATTTCTGATCGAGTTCTGTTTAAATTGATTCTATGTGTGTTAAACTATGAGATTGTGTGTGTTTAATCTAAATTCTAAAAGTGTATGGAGTTTGAATAGAAATTTCGTGAGGAAAACCAGAGAGGAAAGCGATAATCATTGATCTGCGATCCAACGGCTATCACATCGTTGCTCTATGCAGGGTTTAACCTTTCAACCGAACCCAATGAATTATTAAGCAAAGTTTTGACATCTGCGAGATCGTAACCGCCCAATCTATTGGAAATTCGACGGATATCACATAAATAGATGCACAAGAATTAATGGAATTTTTGGATGCGATATGTTATAAGTTAAAGTGAATGCCTTTTGGGTTCCATACGTTAATAAGATGTTGTTATATTCCAATTAAATTGAATTAAAGGCATTAGGGCCCTATAATAATAAGTTCATAATTTTTTAATTGACTTTGATAGTCTTGTAAATATGTACATACCTTGCTTTCCACAAGTTGTTTTCCCATATTTGAAAAAATAATAAAAAAATGAAAAGCGGGTAAAAGTCCTAAAAGAAAATTCAAAGGACTTAGAAAAGAGTAGACCCCAAAATAAAGAGAGATAAAATAAGACCTGAAAGTGAGCAAGTAAAAATGCCACTACTATTTATTTTTACTGCAAAAATAGTGATTATGTGTAGATTGTTCAAAATGCCATAATCTGTAGAAATTTGAATAACTGTTAAATTATTCACCGAGATTATCCTGATCACACACTATTTGAGCTTCATGCATAATACATAACCTCTTCTACTATTGATCATTAATTGCGGAAATATAAACAATCGCATGTGCACATTAAAACCATAAACAATCACACATATAAACACATTATTTATGGGAAAGCTTAAAGCTGAAAACCCCCAACTATCTGTATATTATAATGATAGAGATCATGTAGCAATCATTGTACAAACTCCTCACAAGCTCTCAGTACAATCTCCAATTGTTACACACTACACAAGCTCAGATCTAGCAAAACACATGCTCCAATCTGCTCCACCTGTTAGCCTGCCTCTACTGCACAATCCAAGATGAATAATTACCCAATCTGAGTTTGAATCCCTCTGGTATGCACTGCGTAATCCTCATTGGCATCTCCATCAATGTGTGGTGCAAACTCATGCACCAGTATAGTCACAACTGATAGTCACACTGCTCTTTCACCTACCTCTTCATTGGTCTCCACTGAAACTGTCCATGCACTGTAGTTAACTGATGTATTCTTTAGTTGATTTATGAGTTAATAATTAGTGAATTAATTAATAATCAATTCACACCACTCTCACTAATTGTATCAATCAGTTAGACTAGATACAACTAGCTCAACTAAGTTAAATTGAACACAACTCCATTAACTGTCTCATTACCTCGACCAAACTCTGTCACATGAGTTCTAACTGAAGTCAACCATGCAATAGCTCCACTAAACCCTAGGAATAGCATAATTCCTTCTGTCAGCTGCATGTGCCACATCCAGGCATCAAACTGAAGTGCTCCAAGAGGATAAGATAATGTTTAGAGTCCAAATGTTATTAAGAGCTAATAATATTCGACATATCTATTTTTAGACTGGCAATCTAAAAATAGATTCCGCCCAGTATGTCTAAAAATAGAAGTCCATCTATTTTTTCCGACTTGACCAACCATCCACAAATAGCATCCTGCAACTCATAGAACATGATCAATATGTCTAAAAATAGACATAGTCTAAAAATAGACTTTGCGCCAAAAATAGCCTGCGGGCCCACTTAGTGAAGGCGACTCCTTTCCACTAAGCTCATCATCTTGTTGCAATCTCAACACTCCCTCTCAACAAGATATGGATTATTTGCAACCCCTATCCTGCCCCTGTGGTATTTGAATTTGCTCTTGGTGAGCGCCTTCGTCAAGATATCAGCATCCTGATCCTCCGTAGGAATGTATGAAAGTAACATGACCTTCCACTGCACACAATCTCTGATATGATGATACCGGATGTCAATGTGTTTAGATCTATCATGAAATACTGGATTAACCGAGATTTTGATGCAACTTTGATTATCACAATATATCACAGTAGGATCTAAGTGTGAACCGAACAACCCGACCAGGATCTTCCTCATCCATATAGCCTCGCATGCAGCCAAAATCGCTGCCATATACTCGGCCTCTGCTGAACTGAGTGCCACGGATCTCTGCTTCCTGCTGTACCAAGAAACTGTTGTCGACCCGATACTGAAGATCCCTCCAGATGTGCTCTTTTTGTCCGTTGGGCTCCCTGCCCAATCTACATCCGTGAAGCCACATAGCTTCACCTCATCCTCCTGTCTGTACCACAATCCATATCCCAATGTGCCTCTAAGATAACGCAATACATGCTTGCCTACCTTCCAGAAGAGCTTGGTTGGCTTAACCATAGCTTGTGAAAGCTGGTTAACAGCATAGCATATATCGGGTCGTGTATTGACCAGATACATAAGCGACCCCACCAACTGTCGATAAACAGTGGCATCCACTACCTCCGCTGAAGTAGCATCCTCCTTCCTCCAACCTCCAGGAAGAGGAGTATCAACAGGCTTGCAGCCATGCATGTTGAACTTCTCCAGTATCTCCCGGGCATACTTACCCTGAGAAACAAACAGTCCATCACTGCGCTACCAAATTTCCAATCCCAAGAAATAATGAAGGAGGCCCAAGTCCTTCATCTCAAACTCTTTTGCAAGATCCTCCTTGCATGAGAGTATCAACAGCTCATCACCTGTCAAAATCAAATCATCTACATAAAGTACAATGATCAGCAACTTACCCTCCACCACAATCTAGTATAGGTTCGGATCCACCTCACTCTTGGAGAATCCAAGTCCGGTGAAATAACTGTCTATCTGTGTGTACCAAGCACGAGGTGCTTGTTTCAACCCATACAGCGCTCTCTTGAGCCTACACACATGCGACTCGCTGTTGAAGATCTCGAAACCTTCGGGCTGCTCTATGTACACCTCCTCCTCAATCACCCCATTGAGGAACGCAGTCTTCACATCCATCTGATGAATGTGCCACCCCATCTGCGCTGAGAGAGCAAGAATCGTCCGTATGGAAGAATACCTTGCGACAGGTGCAAAGGTCTCCTCATAATCGATCCCCTCTATCTGTGAGAAGCCTCGGGCAAAAAATATTGCCTTGTACTTCTCCACACTCCCGTCAGCCGCCTGCTTCACTTTGTAGATCCATCTCGAACCCACCACTGATTTCCCTTCCGGTCGCGGGACAATCTCCCATGCACTGTTTCTGACAATCGAATCATACTCTTCCACCATGGCATCTACCCATGCGAGGTCCTCCACAGCTTCCTCGAAAGAGGATGGCTCTGTCACGATACACTTGCTCATAAGAGCCATGTATCCAGTATACCGGTCAGGTGACTGTCTCTGTCTGCGATGTGATGTAGGTGCTCCTACAATCTTCTCTGCATCCTGAATCAGTCGCGCTCAGCTTCTGTAGTGCGCTTCCGCCCTTTGATGGTTGGTGCTACATGAGTGGTATCTTCCACTCCATGAACCTCCTCTTGTGGCTGATCCACATCCTGAGGCTCATCCTTAGGAGCTAATAGCTCCTCATCTGCATGCAAGTGTGGCTCCCTCTCAAGCGAACACTTCATGGCTTTCTCCTCATGAAATTTGATATCCCGTCGCACAACAGTCTTGCGACTGTCTGGCAAATACACATGATAGTTGTGGGGCGTATCAGTGTACCCCACAAATATCCCAACCTCTGCAGTCGGCTCCAGCTTCTTCCTGGCATCCTTCGTCACATGAATGTAAACAGGTGAACCAAAATCCTCAAATGGGAAATATCAGGCTTCTTACCAGAAAACGCCTCCTCGGGTGTACTCATGCCAAGTATCTTGTGAGGACAACGGTTCTGCACATATACTGCAGTATTGCATGCCTTCGCCCACAAGTGAATGGGTAGGCCCTGATCATGCAACATCGCCCGTGCAGCACCCACGATCGTTCTGTTCTTCCGCTCAGCAACCCCGTTCTGCTGTGGGTTATGAGGTGCTATGAGCTCTCTTCGAATTCCTTCTACGCTGCAAAATTCCTTGAATTCGCCAGAGATGAATTCACCACCATTGTCGCTCCTTAGAGCCTTCACCTGCTTCCCTGATTCTTTCTCAACCAGTGCCTTGAACTCACAGAACTTTGAGTATGTCTCGCTCTTCTTCTGCATGAAGAAGATCCAGCACTTACGAGAAAAATAATCAACAAATATCACATAATACCTGTGCTTTGCTGTCGAAGCTGCTGAGAAAGGTCCACACACGTCTGTGTGAATTCTCTCAAGGATCGTCGTGGCGCGACTATCCTTCTCGTGAAAGGTGGCTTTCACAAATTTTCCCAAGGTACACCCCTTGCACTGATCTGACTACGCAAGAGTGCCTTTAGGAAGCCTAGTAGAAATCTGCTGCAGTATCTTCAAAGCTCCATGGTGAAGGTGGCCCAATCTCCGGTGCCACAACTCGCCATCATCCCAGCTCACCACTCCTTCTGCCTTGCCTACCATTGCTGCACAACCATCTACCTGCAATTGATAAAGGTTCTTAACTCGAACCCCTATCCTCCGGGTCTCACCAGTTGCCTTACTGCGCAGGAAAGCCTTTCCCTCGCTAAAGACAACATCATATCCCTTGTCTTCTAACATCGCCATAGAGATAAGATTCTTCTTCAATCCTGGAACATGCATCACTTCATTCAATACGAAGGGTTTACCAGACTCCCTCTCAAAGGAAATGGTACCGATACCGGTCGCACTGTATCTACCATCATCGCCCATCTCGATGTGCACTCCAAGATCTTTCTCATCCAGATCAGTAAACAAATCTCAATCTCCTGTCATGTGAAAAGACGCACCATTGTCCAAGAACCACATTGAACCCATCACACTTGAGACCAAGCATGCGATCAGTGAAAAATCCAGCTGCAGATCCAGCAGCCTACTTATTTTTCTTCTTCTACGGACAATTTGTGGCATAATGTCCGTGTTGGTGACAGTGAAAGCACTTCACCTTGGACATGTCCTGCTTCTTACCTTTCGCACCGGAATGAGAAGCTTTCTTGCTCTTCCCCTTCTTTGCTTTGGCAGCCAAAGCGCAATTCTCTTCATCAGAGTTCCTTGATGAAGATCCGTCCCTGGTACTCCACCTTATCTCCTCTTGCACAAGATCCGACCAAAGTCACTCCCATCCTGGCAATTTTTCCCGACCATTGACAGAGTCCTGATAGGAATGCCAACTCTTCGGAAGCCCAAGGAGAGCCAACCTCACCAAGTCCTCATCATCTACAGCCACCCCCACACTTCCCAGCTCATCCCTGCATTGGATGAACTTTTTGAGGTACTTGGGCATACTGTCGCCTTTCTCCATCTTTATGTTTCTGAGTTTATCCTTGAGCGCCAACTTCCTCTGGTCACTCTTGCTTTGGAATAAATCTGTCAAGGCTTTCCACATCAAGAATGGAGAAGCCTTACCATGTAGCTGGACACTATGTGATCCTTCACGCCCTCCAACATAATCCTTCGACACTTTGCTGTCTTCTTTTACCATGCCTCAAGTACGGCAACATCGCTAGAAGTAGGCTTTGGGACTTCTGCATCTATGAACTCCTTCAACCCATTGTCATCCAGCACGGCCTCCATCCTGTCCTTCCATGCAATATAATTCGAGCTGCCCTCAAGGGCATACTCCAATCGCAATCCGTTGAAAGACATCTCAACTTCGACACCAAGAAAACACTGCTGCAAATTCAAATTCCACCAGCACAAAATTCAACCGCTTCAATGTTTTGCGATTGCTCCAATGATCAATATCGCTTTGATACTATGTAGAAATTTGAATAAATGTTAAATTATTCACCGATATTATCCTGATCACACACTATTTGAGCTTCATCCATAATACATAACCTCTTCTACTATTGATCATCAATTTGCGGAAATATAAACAATCGCATGCGCACATTAAAACCATAAAAAATCACACATATAAACACAGTATTTATGGGAAATATTAAAGCTGAAAACCCCCAACTATCTGTATATTATAATGATAGAGATAATGTAACAATAATTGTACAAACTCCTCACAAGCTCTCAGTACAATCTCCAATTGTTACACACTACACAAGCTCAGATCTAACAAAACACATGCTCCAATCTGCTCCACCTGTTAGCCTACCTCTACTGTGCAATCCAAGATGAATAATGGCCCAATATGAGTTCGAATCCACCTGGTATGCACTGCGCAATCCTCATTGGCATCTCCATAAATGTGTGGTGCAAACTCATGCACCATTATGGTCACAACTGATAGTCACACTTGCTCTTTCACCCACCTCTTCACTGGTGAAAGAGCGATTAATATTTTCTAGTTAAACTGGATACAAATAGCTCAACTATGTTTAGATTAGTTAAACTGAATACAGCTCCACTAACTTCCTCAATCAACTCCACCAAACTCTGTCACATGAGTTCTAACTGAAGTATCCATGCAATAGCTCCACATAACCCTCAGGAATAGCGTAATTCCTTCTGTCAGCTCCTGTGTCACATCTGTGCACTTAACTGAAGTGCTCCAAGAGAATAAGATAATGTTTAGAGTCTAAATATTATTAAGAGCTAATAATATTTGACATATCTATTTTTAGACTGGAAATCTAAAAATAGATTCCGCCCAGTATGTCTAAAAATAGAAGTCCATCTATTTTTCTCGACTTGACCAACCATCTACAAATAGCATCCTGAAACTCATAGAACATGATACATATGTCTAAAAATAGACATAGTCTAAAAATAGACTTTATTGCCAAAAGAGAAAATAGCCCACGGGCCCACTTAGTGAAGGCGACTCCTTTCCACTAAGCTCATCATCTTGTTGCGATCTCATCATAATCCATGATCAGTTAAATAGTTTAATCTTAACTTTTCATGCATTGAATTTCATGTTTAGATAGATAATAAATATATGTCAAACAATTTAAACTTGACAAATCAGTATATAGTTAGAGAATAAATGAGGAGCTTAACAGTTTAATCTGAGCCCTCAGATGAAATCAGGTTAGACTTAGATAGATTTATGCTTTGAAAGAAAAATGGATTTAGGGTTGCAAGCTTAGATGCACCCATGCAAATGAAGTTAAAAATGTTAGAATAATGATGGGTAGGTAGAAAGCAGTTGTGCAAGGCATGTAATAAAGCATCATCGGGCAAAAATTACTAATTTCCCCTCCCCCACAATAATTCACTATTCTAAACCTTCAGTCAAAGAGGCTTAGAGCATTTCTCTGACTTCTGTTGGGACCAAACCCAAGGCTTGATGACTAATTGATTAAAAATATTGAATTCCCTACATAAAACCCATTTCATCAGCATATTCACCCTTTTCCAAAACTATGATCCCTTTTTTTAAGTAAAACACTTTTTTTCTTAGAAAAGTAAACCCTCCCCCTTGATTAATTTCATTTTCATTCAAAAAACACTCAAAAACCTACAAAATGCATTTTATCCTAAGTTCACGTGTAAACAATCAAAATGGGACAAAATTATGCTTAATTGCCTATTTTACACTTTACTTAGTTTAAAAACTATGTATTTTAATTCATTTCATTCATTAATTTCCATTTCATATTAATTTCTAATCTATATTACTAAATCCTTTATAAAATACCCCTTCCCGTATGTTGAGTCTCAAAAGTGTTCTCCATATTCATACATATTTCCATTATGTCATAACCATTTAGCTCTTATGTCATAGCCATTTGACCTAAAACCCTACATCAAGTAACCATTTTCATAAATATATGGGTTAGGATCCTTGTTTTCCAAAGTTATTTATTTTATGTATTTTAAGTGAATTTATGATTAGAAACTAGAAAATTAACATAGTTTCATATATCTATATATGTGTTATGAGTTTTGTGACATGTGTAGGTCAAAAGGAGACTTCTAGAAGACTCTTATGTGGCACTCTAAGGCCAAATTCGAATTTGGTTGGAGAATATTATGGGATCAAGAGGATATGTGTCTCACTTCCTTGTTGTATTGAAACTCTAAGAGGATATGTGTCTCACTTCTTTGTTGTATTGAAACTCTAAGAGGATATGTGTTTCATTCCTCAAGTTGTGTTGAAACTCTAGAAAGACATGTGTCTTATCATTTCCTATTTTGATTATAACTCTAGAGATGGAGGGAGAGATTCATGGACTCCCATTAATGAGATGTCTCCTCATATTTTGTATAAATAGGAGAAGCTTTCTCCTATCATAGGTAATGAAGAAGTAATGAAAAAGTAGTAGAGAAGTCTTTTGTAACAAAGTTCAAGATGGAATGGGATGTAGATTTGTGAGTTCTTTTTAATAGAGAAATTCAGTTCTTTGATGCTATTTTGATTACAACTTTAAGGAGCTGAAGGACTTCACCGAATTGGTAGCAGAGGGCCCCTGCTATCCAAGGAGGCTTTTACATGTTTTCTAGATAAGTTGCTTTCAATTCTGTTTTGTCATATTTCCTTACTTAGATTGCTTTTTGAAATCATAGCTTTTAGCATAATTTTTTCATGGCAGCCCGGGCATTTGCATATATTTTGACTAATGACATGGAATCAATATTGTTCTGCTGTTAATTTATTTTTTCTTAGTTTTTGTTTAATTCCGGTATTGCTTTGTTTATTTCAGTCTTGCACATTTACTTCAGTAGTTAGATTTAGATATATTAAATTGCTCATGTCATTTTCAGTTACCTCCGAAAGCCACAGCTGGACTGATGGTGAGGGATTGTATTATGAAATGTGTAGTTTGATATTAGTTTCCTTTATGCAAATTTAGATATATTAAACTGCTCATAACATCTTCAGTTGCCTCCGAAAGCCACAGCTGGACTGATGGTGAGGGATTGTATTATGAGATGTGTAGTTTGATATTAGTTTCCTTTCTGCAAGTTAGAAATATTAAATTGTGCATGACATCTTCAGTTACCTCCGAAAGCCACAGCTGGACTGATGGTGAGGGATTGAATTATGAATGTGTGGTTTGATATTAGTTTACTTTCTGCGAGTTAGATATCAGTTACTCAAGTTGTTTATGGTTACTTCCAAAAATCATAGCTGGACTAATGATGAGGGATCGGAAGACAAGTTGATGTAATTTGATTTAGATTTACTTTATTGCAACTTTTGGATTTCTTTCAGCATAGTTTCTTTTGTGTTTAGACAGCAGCAAGAATAGTTTGGTTTCATGCTCACTAGTTCACTGTTTTGATTTATTAGATTAGCGGCACCTTTTTCATTTCAGTAGCACATTTTCATTTCCTTTCAAGTTTTGTCATTGTATGTTTCAAATTCCTTTTTCAGTTTCAAGTTGGTAAATCATTATAAAGGACATCATTGCCTTGAATATCCATAACCATACTTGTCTTTTAAAATTTCATAAAAATCCAAAAACGACAAAAAGTAAGAGATAGGTTATCTTGCACATATAGTACGCCACACTTCGTCAGCTTACGAATCCCTGGTTGATAATTTATGTTAACAATTTAGGACACACTAAATTGACCAAACACCATATATATTAATTTCTTTATATATTACTACCCCCAAAAACCCACCTATTTAAAGTTTAAACCTATGTTTATTTATCCCACATGCTAAATAAAACCTCCACCCTCTTCTCATAGGTTTAAACATATTTTATATTCTAATCCCACCCCCTATGGTTTTAAAACTATTGTTTAAAGGTTTTATTTACCATATAATAAATCCCACGCCATTGATTATTAACACTCATTAAATGTTTTATTTTAAACATTATAATATTACCCCACCATATCAATAAAATAAAACATTAGTTTATGCATTTGAAACTATGTTTTAATACATTTTGTTATTAATCCCACCGCATAATAAAACTTGGGCCCCATGCCCTAATACCGAGCAACTTCCATAGCCAATCTTAGCCGTTTGCATCCTGACCCTCTAATCTGACAATCGAAATGCCATATCACAAATTAAGTTGCGTGACCATAACATTTATCCAACCACGTGAAATAGGTGGTTTCACCTCTTTCTCTCTCCTCCACATGGCTGAATGTTATTGGATCACATTCGATCCATAAATACCATTTACCACTTATTTTATATGCGATAACCACCTACATTTTTCGCCTTCAAAGACTCAAAACCACCATTTGACTCGATGTGACCGCCATTAATTACAGGCTATTCTAAACCTAAAAACACTCAATAAACTTCTAAACTGCACCATTAAGCCCTTTTTCTGCACCATTTGACTGTATTCATCCTTCAGATTGAGAAGAATGAACCCTGTACACTTTCAAATGCCCAGAAAAGTAGAAAAAGCCCGTAGTTGATGTCAAGACTGTAGAAAGATGCCAGACTGCTGCTAAAGACCTGAAAAGTCCCAGATTGCCTTCAAAAGCAACCAGAAACTCATTCTGACACCTCAGAAACTGTTACAAAGACCAATACCTGCATAAACAGGTATTTTCCGAGAAAAACAAGCCTGTTATCATTCTAAAAAGAATTTGCTGAAAGAATTGAGTACATTGAAAGCTTATTTGCTTAAAGAAAGCTTGTAATTGCCCAAAAAGAGCTAAAATCCTGTCAAAATTTGATTAAACCCTGTTTCAAATATTGCATATAGTTTGAAAGGAAAAATCAAGTTTGTTTTAGCCTTTGCAGAATTTAAAAGACTCCAATATTGCCCAGAAATCCTCTGTAGGTAACCCCAACCCTTTGTGCTCAATTTTAATCATTTTTCAATCCAGAATTATCCAAAAAATAGATAAAACCCTTGATTTATCATCTTATAAACCTCTGAAATTCTGAAGAACAGTTGAAAACCAAAATAGAAGGGTTTAATTCAAAAGAAGACCAAGTTGTGCTTATTTTGCATCCAGAACCTCTGTTAAAATAAAAAAATTCTTCTATAAACCATTTAGTCTTACAGAAAGAGTCCAGAAAGCCTAAAAACAGAGTTTCAATTATCCAGTAAGCCTAAAAATATCTAAATCCAATTCAGATATGTCCTCTAAGACTACAATCATTGTAAATACTCTACAACCTCCTGTTGTAGACATTGAACACACACCTTTAGCAGATGTAGACTATAAGATAGCAGATCCAGTTGTTGAATTTATTCTGTTAGACCTCCACTGTTGGAGTTATGAAAAGTCCCTAGATCAGGTTGAAGAAGTCCAAATTTGGGAATCAAGCCTACCCAAATGTTGTTCCATTCACTCATCAATGCCCAGAGGTTATTAGGTTGTGTCAGATTTAGTATTCGCCTAAACATAGAGCAATGATGAATGAAAACAAAGAGGTACTGTTTACAATTACTACTGAGTCCATAAACTAGATGTTACAACTCAACAATGATCCCAAAGCAATTCCTTTGTCAATAGAAGCGCTTACAAAGTTGTATATTGGTCTTGATTTTCCCAAAAGGTTTCAGATTTTTCAAGTTTTTGTGCCTTTATACGTTGAAATTCCATAAATCAACCCTCCATATTCTACTTCAAAATTTCCAGAAGGGTCTAGGCATGTCATTTCCATGTTTTCATTTATCCTAAGATACTTTGCAAATGATCATACTAATGAATCAATTCTAGGGTTTCTATCTACTTTTGCACCAAGACAACCTCCTTTTGTCATTTTAAACTATGCTGAGTATATAGCTGACAATATCCATGATCAACTAGTCAAATTTCCAACTGAAGGAGTATTTAGATATACATCCTTTCTCTTCCATATGTTTTTGTATTTTCAAGCAGACAAGTTTCCAATAACCCTCCAGAAACTTGATATAGAAGAAAATCCACTTTCATTCATCTTTTTGACTTCTTTTATCAAAAAAGAATCCTCAGAGTTCACTTATGTAGAGTTTACAGATAATTTTTTCCACCCATTGATAAATTTGTTGACCAACACATAATAGCAAAGGATCAATGATGAAACGAAGAAAATTCTACAGCTATCAGAGCACATTAGAATCAGTGATTGGTACTTATATGATAAACATATAGAAATTAGAGTTTTTGGGTCCAATCTATTACCCTACAAACTACCTAAATATGTACCAATGAGAGTCTTTGCCTTGGAGTATATCAGGAAAATATTAAATTCTAATTCTATCAACTTTGTAGCAGCCAAGAAGAAGACCCAATTTAAGATGAAGAATTAGTTGCGACCATTAATTTGTAATCACAGAGATTCAGAACAAGAAGTAGCAAAATAATTACTTGAGTACAGATTTGAAGAGAGCTTCTCATGGAACTATGATCCACAAGGAATATTGAGAAAAATGAGGGTTAAATGAAAACTAACACCTTATATTCATGAGAAAAAACCAAAGATTGAACAGTATGTCAATCAAATTGAGTGGTTAGAAAACACTTTTGTAGATGCAGTTAAATAGGGTGATACTAGTCACACCTTGCAAACTGCAAATCAAGGAGAAAAAAAATACTTAGAGAGTTAGAGAAGAAGGAACATACACTGTTGAGACAACAACTGAGACAAGGTTTAAAATTAGATGCAATAAAAAGCCTAAAGTAAATTCAGTTAATAAAGGAAAAGTGACTATAGAAGTAGAAGACACAGATATTCCAGTGACAAATAAAGATGCTACTACAGTCAATACAAATGAGCCAGCAATAGAGATTTTAAATGAAGGAAATCCTGATAATTCAAACACTCAGGTCATAGAGAAAAAACATAATTTGGAGGCATCTTCCTTACAGACAACAGAAGAAAAATATCTTGATATCATAGAAAAAAATAAGCAGATTAAGACAAAAAATGAAGAAATCAAGAATGAGATATATTCTCAATATTTGAAGCAAACACCAGGCATTCAAAACATACTTTTATTAGCTTTTGGCTACTCAAACAAAAATTTTACTATGTCAGTGCTTCAACCAACATTCAAGACCCCTGAGACAGTTGCAAACTACAAGAAGGTTGATCTTGAAGTTCCCACAGAAAGTATTCATGCACTAGATCAGATTGAGTTTCATAGGCAAAGTTTAGAGATGTTATATTCTACTATTACTACAAAGGCTATGAGTGTCAAAAAAATTCATAATACAATCATAAAAATGAGAGATCAAATGAAGGTTTACAGGGCCTCATCATATGTTAAAGATCTTAGAATTAAGTCTTTAGAAGAGTTAGTTATCTAAGTAGGATATGAACCTGCAAATGTTAAAGTAGTAGAACAGTTAGTGAAGAAAAATAATGAGGACATTGTAGCATTGAGGAAACAGCTTAAGCTTCCACCAACTAAACATCCATAGGCCAGAGAAATAGTACGAGAGAAAAATCAGAAAGATGACATGATGAACTTGATCTTTCAATTAACGGGACAAATAAAAGAGATGGAGATCCAAATGGACAAGCTGGTCCATGAAAGAGAAACTACAAAAACACAGGAAACTCCTACAGTAATTCCCATGGTTACTACTATTGTGCCTTCAAATCTAGCAGAATATTTGGCACCAAAAGAATGATTGGCTACTGCAGTGCTAGTGACATCATCCACAACTTCAGCCACAGAGTCTTCTACATCAACAGTGCAACCTGTTGGGGTTCCTATGTTTTGGAAGATTTGGCAATACCAAAAGATAAGACAACATCAAACCACTTTGGGGCCCTAGGATCTAGCCCTCCTGGACCCGGAGAGGGATCTCTCCAATAAGACAAAGAATTATATATCTTTGAAAGCTCAAGATGAGGTATTAGGCTAGTTATGAAGCACAGAGGGGGGTTTAAAATGATTTGGTTGGTTGCTGGGCTGAGTATGTGATCATAGACTGAGAAAGTAATGGGAGAAAAGGAACAAAGAAGTAGGATGTTTCAGCAAAGAGGATAGGTCAAGACTGTGCCATCCATTGGGCTATGGAGTTATGAAAGGTAATTACATGCAACAACTAGCCAAAGCTTTCAGAGGGTAAGTCATCTAATACTAAAGGATCTTTTAGATTAGATGGTGGGATGGAACATTAAGGATTGAAAGTGAAAGAAGGAAAGACACCCAATTTCTATCTATAGATCAAGTCATAGGTCATTTAACTCTAGACCTGCTTGGACATACTCAAAGGAAGCTTTCAAAGGAGGAACTAAGGGGCAGCTTATAGATCAGACTAGAGGTCATTTAACTCTAGGTCAACTTTAACATGCTCCAAGGGAAAACATAGATAAGTTTAATAGAGCCAGGGTCTATAGATCAGAGAAGGACTTTGAACCTTCAATGCTTTGACACTAGCAAGAGATCTTAGAAAGGCCAGCTGGTCGTACAAGGATCCTAGAGGACAGGGCTAGCTCTAATCCCCAGTGTTCCCAAATCTTCCAGCTTGAACCCAACAAGAACAACTAAACAACAGAAAACATTAAAGGAAAGGAGAGCAGAGACATAGGGTACCTAAAAAGGGTAAATCCTATGCCATATTTCTGATGCAAGCCAGCAAAAAATGAAATAGCATGAAAATGTAATAAACAGTGTTAGAAAAACATCACCAATAGTAATAGACCAGGATCCTGTGAAATGTGTTTGATTAATTGATGCAAAACCAGTCACATACTCTGAGCTCAATGACTAATACAGTCCAGAATTCTCCTCCTAGCCTACCACATAACAACTACTCTGCTAATCCCTCCCAAGACTGTTCTAATAGTCCAAATGAATCCCTCTAACAGCAAATCGGCAACAACTGAACAACAACCATTACAATATGTTCTTGGGAATTCTTATAGGAGAACGAATACAACAGGAGTAGATGTTCATTTAATTTGTTTCATTAAGACAGAATGGCGGAAAAATTCACGCCCATACTGCTTAATGTCTCTGCAGTGTTGTATGTACTCTGTAGTTTGCTTTGGGAGTCTTTGACAGGTCGAGGTTTACCTCAGATGTTTCTTGAAGTCCTTTCTGGCTGTAAGGCCCTATGTTCTATCCTCTGAAGCAAGTAAGGTGACTGAAAAGGTATTCAAGCTTCCATGCTTCCATCACTGTAATTCTGACAGTCTTTAAGAGGCTTTTGTCAGAGAAATTAACTGTTTCAGGCTCGATGAGGCATGGAAACTGCTACAGGAAGGTGTCCTATTAGAGAACCGGTGCTCTGCTGATGCAAACGCAGATATGACTCATCGTTGTGCTCCTTGGTCTTCTAACTGCACCTCAATCCTTTGAACACGGAATTAGTACATTAAATCTTCAATTATAGGCTAGAATCCCTCAATTTCGTCGTTGCTGCTTCACTTGGTGGCTGTAATGGCCTCTCTGTTATCCCTGTGCCATGAAATAACCCAATCATAAAAATCGGGGATGGTGGCGGAAGATTAGCCATGGAGATTGGAGGAATGGTGGCGGAGCAGTGGAGCACAGTGGAAATAATGAAGAGTGGCGGAGAAATGATTACATAGTGTAAAAAACCGAAGATTAACGTTTGGGATAATTTCAAAGGAAAACACGGAAAAGCAATGGAGCAGAGCCTTTGGATGTGGGACTCGGCGTGGGTGGAGGTCGATTCATTTAAGACCGTCGGATCTCAGAAGGAGATTGACGGTGGAGGTTAAGCGATGGAGATTAACAGAGGCTCCAATGAAGAGAGGGGAATGAAAAGTGTGATGCGATGTGGACCGTTGATCGACTTAGATGGATGGTTGTGATTGCATCGGGAGATCGCAATCGGGGGAGGCGGAGGGTGACACAGTTTGGAATTTTCTATTGCGATTGGAGAGATTGAGCACTCGCCGTTGGATCCTGGGACCAGATCAGCGGCTCTCATTTAATCAGAGGGAGAATGGAGCGGGGCGACAGAAGGGGAGTGGGATGAATCTGAACCGTTGGATCTGGAGGGATGGACGGCTCAGATTGGATCGGGGGATCGCAATCGCAAGGCGCAGAAGGGGGGTTCGATTAGAAAATGCGATTGTGATAAGAGTTGGGGATGCGATTATGCGCCAAACGTTGGATCAGAGAAGGGTCAATGGCTCAGATCTGATCGAAGGTAAATATCAGAGGGTGGATGGGCGAGCGCGATGGTGTGATGCGATTGGTGCTAGGCCATCGGATCTATATAGATCGACGACGGGGATTGTTACGGGAGCTGATAGAACAATACTCCAATCGCATCAGATTTTTTCGGTAACACATAAAAATGCGCTCGCCGACGGTTGCGATTGTGATAAGCGCTCAAGGCACGCCTGGTTCCAGCGCAGGGTTATGTGGGGAAGTGGTTTGCGGGGCTTAGCCGAAAGGGGCTTAGGCTTATTATAAGGTAGAAAGTGGGTTTTTTGCCCATTCTAATGTAATTTGAGGCTAGAGAAGGGTAACGATAGGGGGAAAAAGGGGAAATTTGACCCAACAAGGGGTGTGGGTAGAATTTGAAGGAGGTTTTGGGAGGATTTAGAGGGTAAGTGGTGGATTTAGAAGGGGAAGTAAAAAGGATGAAAACAAAGGCTTAGAGGGAACGAAATAAGAGGGAAAAGGAGGCCTTTGGGCATTTCTTCACAAAAAGAGAGGCTTTATAATGGAAATCAGCAGAGGGGATTTTATCAAAGGACAAAAGGCACAAGGAGGCTTCAAGGATGATGTGTTTTCAAGGGAAATGCATTCCTTGAAGGCTCCAAAACATTTTAGCCCCATGTTTGCTTGTCAAAATTTATGGGGGGCTAACAGTGGCTCCACATGGGGATGGCTTCTTCTTGAAGGAGTCAAGAATCCAAAGAATGATCTTTGGTGTAGGCCGGATGCCTGCTGCCTGGCACATCCCTTTTCTTTCTTAGATTAGCTGCCACAAATCATGAAGACATCATATCAGCAGTACAATTCTCCCAAACAACTACCTACCCAAACTATAGTCCTAGCATTTTCTTCAGGGTGCATTTGGACTTGCAGACCCTTTACATCATTTTTATTCTTTACAAACAAGAAAATAAACCTATTCTATCTCTACCCTTATTACTCCATGAGACCAGATTAAACTGTTGGCCTCATAGTTTCTCTACCTCAACTACTATCTACTAGGATTAAACTGTCTAGCAGACTTCTTCTCTACATTCTAAGACAGAAATTGAAAACAGTCAAGCCAGGATTAGACTGTCTGACTTGCTGGACTTTGCAGAAATTAAAAAATCTAACTACATGATCACAGGCTAAGCTTTATTTTAGACTTCCTACCTACTCTACTCTAACTTGGAAATCTCTGATGCTCTAGGTGATACAATAATGCCAATGCAGCCAGTCAAGCAGTACCAAAAAGGGATAGGAGCACTGACTGCCTATCAGAGATAACCATAAGGTGCTCTGCATGTGGTTCTTCAAATCTGAGGTCACCATTAGTAGTGACCACTCCTGATGAATTTGGCCCGTGCTAAGGATCAATGTTGGAGTATTTGAGCAAATTAGGGCCTCCATATATTCTGCCACAGGATTAATGAACACATGATGTACCAGTTCTTCTTTTAGGCCTACCATGACTGGTAGGCTATCTTTGTCCTGGGTAGCTTTCATTATTGCTTCTTCCACTGCATCCTCAAAGTGGCTCTTGAAAGCCTGATCACCTTCTTCTTGCACATCGAAAAGCAGTGGAATTTCTCCATTTTTAGGGGGTGGGAGACTTTCCAAAAATGCTTTAGGGTCTCTGAACCGATATGATTTTTCTTGTGAGTTCAAAATTTCAATCTCAGCTTCATACCTCTCAACCACCAAATCTAGAAAAAATTTCTTAAGCACAGGTTGAGTATCGAGTTTTGAGCTGAGAAGGACAATCTTTGGAAGGTCCTCCCATTCAGTTTCTTCCAGTACACTTGCTACTCCATACTGAAACTCTGCTATGAGGCTTGGATGCATTTATGCAAATCATTCAGATTCTTCCATTAGTGAAGTGACTGGATCTTTAGCATGGATGATGTTGTTATGAAGGCTGGTCTCCCAGTGGAGTCGCCAGGTGGATGATTCAAAATTTTACTTTCCACCACAGTGATTTACCAAATAAAATCTTTTTGGTCTCTTCCCCAACGGAGTCGCCATTATGTTGGGGTTCCTATGTTTTGGCAGATTTGGCAATACCAAAAGATAATTCAACATCAAACCACTTTGGGGCCCTAGGATCTAGCCCTCCTGGACTCGGAGAGGGATCTCTCCAATAAGACAAAGAATGATATATCTTTGAAAGCTCAAGATGAGGTATTAGGCTAGTTATGAAGCACAGAGGGGGGTTTAAAATGATTTGGTTGGTTGTTGGGCTGAGTATGTGATCATAGACTGAGAAAGTAATGGGAGAAAAGGAACAAAGCAGTAGGATGTTTCAGGAAAGAGGATAGGTCAAGACTGTGCCATCCATTGGGCTATGGAGTTGTGAAAGGTAATTACATGCAACAACTAGCCAAAGCTTTCAGAGGGCAAGTCATATAATACTAAAGGATGTTTTAGATTATATGGTGGGATGGAACATTAAGGATTGAAAGTGAAAGAAGGAAAGACACCCAATTTATGTCTATAGATTAGGTCAGAGGTCATTTAACTCTAGACCTACTTGGACACACTCAAAGGAAGCTTTTAAAGGAGGAACTAAGGGGCAGCTTATAGATCGGACCAGAGGTGATTTAACTCGAAGTCAGCTTTAGCATGCTCCAAGGGAAAACATAGATAAGTTTAACAGAGCCAGGGTCTATAGATCAGAGAAGGACTTTGAACCTTCAATGCTTTGACACCAGCAAGAGATATTAGAAAGGCCAGCTAGTCGTATAAGTATCCTAGTGGACAGGGCTAGCTTTAATCCCTAGTGTTCCCAAATCTTCCAGCTTGAACCCAACAAGAACAACTAAACAGCAGAAAACATTAAAGGTAAGGAGAGTAGAGACATAGGGTACCTAACAAGGGTAAATCCTATGCCATATTTCTGATGCAAGTCAGCAGAAAATGAAACAGCATGAAAATGTAATAAACAGTGTTAGAAAAACATCACCAATAGTAATAGACCAAGATCTTGAGAAATGTGTTTGATTAATTGATGCAAAACCAGTCACATACTCTGAGCTCAATGACTAATACAGTCCAGACTTATCCTCCTAGCCTACCACATAACAACTACTCTGCTAATCCCTCCCAAGACTATTCTAACAGTCCAAATGAATCCCTCTAACAAAAAATTGGCAACAACTGAACAACAACCATTATAATATGTTCTCGGGAATTCTTATAGGAGAACAAATACAACAGGAGTAGATGTTCATTTAATTTGTTTCATTAAGACAGACTGGCAGAAACATTCATGTCCATACTGCTTAATGTCTTTGCAGCGCTGTATGTACTCTGTAGTCCACTTCAAGAGTCTTTGATAGGTCGAGGTTTACCTCAGATGTTTCTTGAAGTCCTTTGTTGCTGTAAGGCCCTATGTTCTGTCCCGAAGCAAGTAAGGTGACTAAAAAGGTCTTCAGGCCTCCATGCTTCCATTACTGTAGTTATGACAGTCTTTAAGAGGCTTCTGTCAGAGCAATTAACTGTTTTGGGCTCGAGGAGGCATGGAAACTGTTGCAGGAAGGTGTCCTATTGTAGAATCGATGCTCTACTAATGCATACGCAGATATGACTCATCGCTGTGCTCCCTGGTCTTTAAACTGCGCCTCAATCCTTTGAACACAGGATTAGTAAATTAAATCTTCAACTAAGGGCTGGAATCCCTCAATTCCGTCACTACTGCTTCACTTGGTGGCTGTAATGGCCTCTCTGTTATCCTTGCGCCATGAAATAACCCAATCATAAAAACCGGGGATGGTGGCGGAAGATTGGCCGTGGAGACCAGAGGAATGGTGGCAGAGCAGCGGAGCACAACGGAAATAATGAAGAGTGGCAGAGAAATGATTACATAGTGTAAAAACCAAAAGATTAACGTTTGGGCGAATTTCAAAGGAAAACACGAAAAAGCAATGGAGCGGAGCCTTTGGATGTGGGACCCGGCGTGGGTGGAGGGCGATTCATTTAAGACCATCGGATCTCAGAAGGAGATCAACGGCGGAGGTTAAGTGATGGAGATTAACAGAGGCTCCGATGAAGAGAGGGGAATGAAAAGCGCGATGCGATGTGGACCATTGATCAGCTTAGATGGACGGTTGTGATTGCATCAGGAGATCGCAATCGGGGGAGGCGAAGGGTGACACAGTTTGGAATTTCCAATTGCGATTGGAGTGATTGAGCGTTGGGCGTTGGATCCTGGGACCAGATCAGCGACTCTCATTCAATGGGAGGGAGAATGGAGCGGGGCGACGGAAGGGGAGTGGGATGAATCTGAACCGTTGGATCTGGAGGGATGGACGGCTCAGATTGGATTGGGGGATCGAAATCGCAAGGTGCAGAAGGGGGGTGCGATTAGAAAATGTGATTGCGATCGGAGCTGGGATGCGATTATGCACTAGCCGTTGGATCGGCGAAGGGTCAATGACTCAGATCCGATCGGAGGTAAATAGCGGAGGGTGGATGGGCGAGCATGATGGTGCGATGCGATCAGCGCTAGGCCATCGGATCTATATAGATCGACGGCGGGGATTGCTACGGGAGCTGATAGACCAATACTCCAATAGCATCGGAGTTTTTTGGTAACACATAGAAATGCGCTCGCCGATGGTTGCGATTGCGATAAGCGCTCAAGGCCTTAGCACCTGGTTCCAGCACAGGGTTATGTGGGGAAGTGGTTTGCGGGGCTTAGCCGAAAGGGGCTTAGGCTTATTATAAGGTAGAAAGTGGGTTTTTTTCCCATTCTAATGTAATTTGAGGCTAGAGAAGGGTAACAATAGGGGGAAAAAGGGGAAATTTGACCCAACAAGGGGTGTGGATAGAATTTGAAGGGGGTTTTGGGAGGATTTAGAGGGTAAGTGGGGGATTTAGAAGGGGAAGGAAAAAGGATGAAAACGAAGGCTTAGAGGGAACGAAATAAAAGGGAAAAGGAGGCCTTTGGGCATTTCTTCACAAACAGAGAGGCTTTATAATGGAAATCAGCAGAGGGGATTTTATCAAAGGACAAAAGGCACAAGGAGGCTTCAAGGATGATGTTTTTTCAGGGGAAATGCATTCCTTGAAGGCTCAAAAAAAATTTATCCCCCTATTTTCTTGTCAAAAAATTTATGGGGGGCTAACACAGGTAACATATGAGGCTAGTAAACTAGTAAAATCCATGGAAGAAATGTCACTTCAAACAAATGAGATTAACAGATTGAAGAAATTGATTGACAATCTTGAGGACACCAAAACACTAGCTCAAATCAATGCTAAAATTCATGAGAAAAGGGCTAACAAGTTAAATAATGAGTTGAAGAATCTACAAAAAGATTTGACATTGAAAGAGCCAATTTCTTATGTAAAAAATCAGTTATGGAGTAAAATCGTTGAAGCCATCAATGATGTATGGCCATCAATCTAGGTAATATATGAGCAGAGGAATTTACTTAAGGCATCACAAGAAAAGATTCAGAAAACAAAATATGAGCTAGGTGACAAACCTGAGCAAGCCTTAGAGTTGATAAAGTTTCTCAACAGTAAAAACAGGCAGGATTTGGAAGAAATACAAATCACTGATAGGACAGAGACAATCCTTGAAATAAGGAAAGTCCTTTCAAAGAAGAATTTGATGAAAAAACTTGAAGAGAAATGTCAAAATATGAACATAGCCATAACTAAGTTCATGGTTAAATTTGAAAATTTGAGGCAAAGAAGTTTTCCTAACATTTTGGTCATTAATGACAAAATCATGCCACAGGAGGGCTACAATAAGAAAATTAAAGAGTATGCAAAAGTGTAGGTGGACAAGACATATGGACAAGGTATTCCTATAGGGAAGGTCGTACTCAGAAGTTTTGAAGACTTGTTTTATCTGCAACATGAAATAAAACACTTATTTTTCATAAAACCAACATTTGCTAGATATATTGAGGTAGATTAAAACTTTAGGAGGCTGAAAAAGATACAAATTCCTAATGATGAAGCTTGGCAATCACTCACTAGCTTACTGTAAAAGCCAAAGTACAGAAAGAAAGACAAAAAAAATTTGCTGATTTTTACAGTCAAAACAAAAAATTACAGCAGTAAGGCAGTTTTTACAGAGATTAAAGAGTATCCGTGTTAAAGAGTATCAGAGGATAAAGAGAATCAAATTAAAAAAGAGTATAAGAGAATGAAGATAATATTTCAAAGTAGATTTGAAATATATATGCCAGCAAAGAGGACACCAAAGCAGCCAGTTGCACCTAATCCACAAACAGTTTTCTTTTTTATTTGGATAAATAGGACAACTTGTTGATTTGTTAAGCAACTGTCACTATTTTTTTGTAAATATATTTTATTTTTCCTTAGATAATTCCTAGAAGCACTCTAGGATATTTTGTAAACAATTTTGTATAAATACTTCACTCTTTGAAGTAATATTGTGGAATAAATTGCTGAAGATTTCTATAGTAATTTTTGTTGGACTTGGAAGCTTTTTGTTGCAAATTTAGAGTAGCAGACTGGATCAGATCATCTAGCATCATATTTCAGGATTCATGTGATGAGAAATTAAAGTGAAGTACTTTATACTTGTCATCGTTTATCTTCTCATGTTTTCATGCATCCATTATGTATTCTAAATTTGAATGAATAAATAGGAGTATTATTTCAGGATTTGTTAAAGCCCCCTTTCTTTACTGTTTATCATTTCTATGTTTTCTACTAAATTCCAGAGTAGGTAACCCTTAATTGCTCGCTCTTTCGATTGACCTCTGTCTACTCCTTCCTTTTCTGGATTAAAAAATCCTTCATTACTCTTTGTCCTGATCAAACCACTTCACCAAATCAGCCTTCCAAGATCTTTAAAGACTTGTCTATCTTTCCCTGAAAACATTTGACTTTTTGACCTTGATCCTAGTCCTATATGCTTGACTTTTGACTCCATAGCCCAATGGACAAACGGATTTCTCACTATCCATCTCATTAAGTGATTTTTCCCACCAAACCAAACCAAATCAAAACCAATTTGCACAATCATAACTAGCCTAATATCTTATAATCAAAACAAAGTTAAATCTTAAAGAGAGAGTCCTCTCTAGACCCTAGGATGGCTAGATCCTAGAGTTTAAAAGTTGGTCTATGGTTACCTCTAGTGTTCTTAGACTTTAAATCAAAATATCACAACTTAAGAATTATTAGAGTGATAACAGTTTGGAGCTGGATGACTGAGACTTCGAAGAAGTCTAAAAGAGAATTTTCACCCAAAACTGAAGAGGTAATATTGAAGTTTGAAATATTATCCATAATGCCTACAACCAACCCACCATTTTTGGTATCAGAGCAGCCTTTAGACATTGAGAAATATCTCAAATATCAGGAAAAGAAATCCAACATGGCTTACATAGTTGGAAAAGGAGGTGGTGTTGGTCGAAGAAGAGGAAGACCAGTTGGAAATGATGAAGTGTTGGAAGTTATGCAATAGATGAAATCTAGATTAGAAGTAGTGGAAATGGGAAATCAAAGAGATGCAGCTGTTGGAGATGTCAGTGAGCTTGAAGTTGAATCTGCAGAAGAGGGAGAGCCTGCAGAAGTTACTCCTCAAATGACATTTTTTAAATCAGTGTTGTGATCCAAATCTAAACCTAGACTTGAAGTTTCAAATTTTATAGGAGGTTTAAACCCAAAGGAATTGATAGATTGGTTTAATGACATGGATAAGTTATTTTATTATGAAGAAATGGAAGAAGGAAAAATAGTGAAATTTGTTGTCACAAAATTGAAAGGACATGCAACACTTTGGTGGGATGGAGTGCAGGCAGAAAGAAGGAGACTTGGTAAGCAACCAATAAAGAATTGGAATAGGATGGTGGCAAAGTTGAGAGGTAATTTTTTGCCAAGTGATTATCAAATTTCTTTATTTAGATAGAGTTCAATGACAGTAAAATAAAATACAGAGGAATTTTACAAAGTGAGCATAAGAGCAAGAAAAATTCAAGATACAGCACAAAAGATTGCAAGATATATTAATGGTCTCAGAATGGAGATACAAGAAGAGATAAGTCTACTATCTCCTAAAACAGTGAGACAGGCTTATCAGATGGCCTTGAAAGCTGAAGAAAAACTCATGAGGAAGCAATCTGCCAGAGGTAGAGGTACTTTCTGAGGAAGAGGAAGTCAAGGTGGTAGAGGAATATCTACAACACCTAGAGAAGGAGCTAGAAGTAGCTCAAGTCAGCATACACCCACAGAAGGTGATGCAAGTGGGAGAAAGATTTTTTCCAGAGGAAGAGGAGGTAGAGGTAGAGGAAGAGAAATTAGATGCTATAGATGTAATAAGCTAGGACACAGAGCTTATGAATTTCCAGAGAAAGTGGGGACAAATTAGAGAAATGTAATTGTTTCTCAGAGTGAAGAGGAAGTAGACAAAGTGCCAGAAGCAGATAATATACCAGAGAAAGGAGAATCTTTGGTAGTGAACAAAGTTATATTAAAACCAATAAATGTAGTTGTTGAACCAACACAGAGAAATAATTTGTTTAGAACCGTGTGCAAAGTTCAAGGAAAATGCTATCAAATGGTAATGATAGTGGCAGCACTAATAATTTAGTCTCTACGGAAGTGGTGGAGAAATTGAAATTGAAGACAAAGAAACATCCAATACCCTAAAATATGTCATGGCTTCAGAAAGGACATTAGTTGTTAGTGAATGAACATTGTGAAGTGGAATTTTAGTTGCGAAACTACGAAGACAAAATTATGTTGATGTGATGCCTATGGATGTATGTCACATATTTTTGGGTAGATCTTGGCAATATGGCAGAGGAGCTATGCATGATGGGAAAAAGAACACATACAAGTTTTGTAAAGATGGTGTCAATCATACATTGTTGCCTATAAAAGAAGAATATGCATCAAGAAGACCTGATCCGAAATATTTATTAATGAGTGGAAAAGAATACCTGCAGCAGATTGAAGATGAGGAGGTAAACTTCGCATTAATTTGCAAACCCAAGGTAGTAATTACTTCCACTAAAATTTCTGATTTACCAATTGAAATTCAAAAGGTGCTGGAAAATTACTGTGATATCATTATAGATGATTTTCTTGATGAATTACTGCCTATTAGAAAGATCATCAATCATATAGAATTAATTCCATGAGAAAATTTTCCAAATAAAGCAGCATATAGGATGACTCCCACAGAAAATGAAGAAATCTGGAAGCAAGTGCAAGAACTGTTAGATAAAGGACTGACCAAAGAAATTTTGAGTCCTTGTGCAGTGCCAACAGTGTTGAGTCCAAAAAAAGATGGAGGCTAGAGAATGTGCACTGAATCAAGAGCAATCAACAAAATAACAATCAAGTATAGATTTCCTTTACCTAGAATGGAAGATTTGATGGATTGTTTGAGTGGGGCAAGTTATTTTAAAAAATTGGATTTAAAGAGTGGCTATCATCAAATTAGGATAAGGGAAGGAGATGAATGGAAGACAGCCTTTAAAAAAAATGAAGGATTGTATGAATGGATGGTAACGTCGTTTGGATTATCAAATGCTCCTAGTGCATTTATGAGGCTTATGAATTAAGTATTGAAAGAATTTTTTGGTAAATTTGTAATAGTATATCTACATGATATATTAATTTACAGCAAATCTAAATAAGAACACATTAGACATCTGAATTATGTCTTAAGGAAGTTACATCAAGAAAAGTTGCTGGTAAATTTTAAAAAATGTTCATTCATGAAGGAAGAGTTGATATATTTAGGCTTTGTTGTTTCTGCTGATGGATTGAAAATGGATCCAGAGAAGATAAAGGCAATCATAGAATGGCCTTCACCTAAGAGTGTTTTTGAGGTAAGAAGTTTCCATGGTATTGCTAGTTTTTATAGGAAATTCATAAGGTATTTTAGTAATATCAATGCTCCTATTATTGACACTATAAAGAAGGACAGACAACCATTTAGATGGACTGATGAAGCGAAGAAAATTTCTAGTTTTTGAAACGAAAGATAACAGAAAAGCCCATCTTAATTTTGCTTGATTTTAATAAACCTTTTCAAGTGAAATGTGATGCCAGTGGGGAAGCTATTGGAGCTGTGTTAAGTCAAGAAGACAGACCTGTAGCTTATTTCAATGAAAAACTGAATGAGACAAGAAGGAAATATTCTTCTTATGACAAGGAATTTTATGCAGTTGTACAGTCATTAAAGAAGTGTAGACATTACTTGATGTATAAAGAGTTTGTGCTTTATTCAGACAATCATGCATTGAAATACATTATGCAACAACAAAAAATAAATTAGAAACATGCAAAATGGGTAGAATATCTTCAAAGTTTCAATTTTGTATTGAAACATATAAATGGCCAAGCAAATAAAGTAGCAGATGCCTTAAGTAGAAAAAAAATTTTAGTTCAAGAAAGTCAATTTCAAGTGTTGGGTTTTGATTTTCTTAAAGAATACAGATTTGGATTTTAAAGAGGCATTTGAAGCATGCAATAATCTTGTTTTGTTGGACAAAATTAAGTGGCTAGAATTTTTCTTGGGTTTCACCCAAGGAAACTTTCCGTCAAACCACACATCACTATATCAATACTCTTTCCCATCTTACAACAACTGTCTCTTTGGATCAATAGGGCACTGCCTCGACATATGTATTCGAATTCAGTCACGGGAATATCATACTTAGAACGTCACAAAGTTGCAGATTGTCCCGCTGGAAAAGGTAGAGAAATTAATCACACTTGACACAACCTTGCTCCTGTGTTTAGAGAGGAGAACAACTACCGAGTTCGGCTCTCTAAGGATGTTTGAGGATATTTTCTTGAACGATAAGGTCATGAATCTAATGCGCTGCATCCAATAGATGATAAAGGGTGGTCTAATAGAATTTCTCCTGAACCTAATCTATAATTTTCATTGGGTATCTCACGATAACCATCTCATCAATGTCCAGCCATATCAACACCCCCCATAGTGCAAGCAACTCGGCTCTGTTATTGGTCCTTACACCACCATTCCACCATATCAGCACCCCCATAGAGCAAGAAACTCGGCTATGTTATTGGTCCTTACACCACCATTCCACCATATCAAAACCCCCCATAGAGCAAGAAACTCGGCTTTGTTATTGGTCCTTACAGCACCATTCCACCATATCAACACCCCCCTCCGAATAAGCAACTCATCTCTATTATTGGGCCCTACAACACCATTCCACCAAAAGTGGTAGGACATACCATATTCCAAGACTATAAGAGCCCCACAACCATAATTCCCTAAAGATGATGCCCCATCAAATAATCCTAGAAGCACTAATGATCCAATATCCCTGAATATGCATTACCTCTTTTGTAACCTTGGCACTAATGATCCAATTTCCTTGAATATGCATCACCTCTTTTGTAACCTCGGCACCGCAATATGCATTGCCTCTTTTGTAACCTCTGCCAAGACCCACTCTCTAGAAAATATGCTACAATCTTAAGGCTTTTCCTTCTCATGTCATATATAGTTTGATCGAAGATCCTCACATTCCACATGTCCCAAAGGATGAAGAAGGGAAACATCCTATATTCCTTGTGCCCTTTTGTCCATTATTGAATACAATTGCCTATGGAAAACCTATTCCATTATGCTTGTAATTCTAACAACAATATGACCTTCTTCCAAACAAATGTCGAAAAGGGACATTTGAGGAATAGATGGGTCACTTCTTCGCTTACATCCCTACACAAATAGCATATACCTGGCCCATGGAAACCTTTTCTGATGAGGTTATCCTAAGTCAAGATTCAGTTATGAATCACCAACCACATGAAGCATTTCAGCTTCAGTGGAAATGACCACGTCCATGCTTTAGATAACAACATATCCTAAACTAGCTCCTTCCGCCACTGTTTTAAGTGAATAGATACCTCTTTGAATGTCAATTTACTAATGCACATGTTACCTCCCCACGTTAATGTATATATTGGGAAGAAATCAATGATGGTATGCGGATCTCACTTGGTACTGCATTTATAAGTCAAAGGGATGAAATTTTTGGGTTCACATACATGGTGTCACCATACCAAAGAGTGTATTTAGATATAATGAACTTATGCTCACCAAGACAACACAGGGTTGAACAACAACAATTTCTAGGGCACTAGGTTGTTGAGGTAAGATGAAGGAATGACAAAGCAGATCATCCCTAGGGTGGTCTGGAGTGATATGGGAATCTAGAAGTTTCTCAAGATGGAGAAGAGTAGTGGTACTATAGGTGAAACTACCAAATGCACTATGAGGGTTTGGGGGAACTCTGTCTTCTTGACCCTCTTAAATGGATTCCTTATTACCTAAACATTGTGTGGAAATGTGATGACCACAAGATGGATGTAGTTCAAATTTTTGGTTTTGAAGTAAGGGGTTCTTGAACCAATCATCATCATGGGAGACATGGTTCACATACATAATGCTTACTGTAGTAAAATAGAGATAATTGGATTCAAGGTCCACCAATGTTGAGACCGAAGTAACTCTAGAAGGTGAATCTAAAGATACACACTCAGACACTCCTAAGGAGTTTAAAGACATCGATCCCACATATGATGGCAGGTAAAGGTTGGGTATAGAGTTATCTATCATTTCCACATTAGGAGGAGGAATCACAATAGTGGGTTGAATAACCTCCTGCCCTAGTGATGAAACAGTGCCAAGAACCATGGGTAGAGAATAGAAGGGTCACTCTAAGTGGTATCCATCTCATGAAGAGTTGTAAGGGCATCCCGAAAATAGGAGAGATGTTGACAATGATGATATTAGAGTTCGCACATATCACACAAAGAACATGTATTATTTTGGTGTAAAGAATTATTCTTTTTGGACTATTAGATAAAGTGAATCAGACCTCTGGTACATCGGGGTCTAGCTGAATTTCGCCCTTTGAAATCACTCTCTTTAAAAAGGAAATGATTGGTGGCATGACCACGAATATCTCACAAATAACATGGTAGAGTAGGCTCAGGTTTTGCAGATGGAGTGGCCACCACTTTGCTTTCCTTATCTTGGCCCCCCTTCTCCTAGGCTTTCTCTCCCTCACCAATTTATTTCACAATAGGTGTAAAGTTTTGTTGAGGCTATGGTGGAACTAAAGTGGTCATGGGGGCAATTGGAACTAGTTGTACCATTTTCAAAGCCACATAATATTTGAGATGATCGAGCAACATGTTTGGAGGAGGATCAATATATCACACTAGGATCCCCAAGGTAAATTTGGGCAAACTCAACATAGCCATCATAGTGGTGGAGAATATTCTTGGTGTTGTTTTTCCATGGAACTGGAGAATATAGGTTAGGATCTTAGAATATATAACACTAACAATTCAAATTCCACTACAAAATACTTTTCATAATAGAATATAAACAATAGAAACTCATCTAGTGCACAAAATATACAACATTTTTCAATTTTTCAATAACCTTACTTCATTATATTGGCAAATTGTAATATAATTGTCTAGGGCTCCCATACCAGGGATCATGGTCCTCATACAATCACTAATACAATGAATATAAAACTAGGTTTTGGTGTTTTTCTTTCAAAAACCAATCTAACCTGAATAAAGTAGAATCTAACCTACTAGCTAATCTAACGCACTTCACAGCTCCACTGGTCGTACCCTGAACACATTTGCCTAGTCCTTTGGCTCTTGATCTGCAACAATACCTCTTCCTCTATCAATGATGATTCTCCTTTAGGTCACTAAACATGGCTCCAATCTTACCTCTAGCTGATCATAGGTCCATTAATGACTCAACACATAGGATCTTCATCAACTACCCACTTGCTGCTCCTTAGTCCTTCAAGAAGTCAAAACTTTGGTACTTATTTCCCACTAGTTGCTCCTTAGTATTTCAAAAGGACACAAATATTATGGAATTCCTCCTTCTATTTCCTTCCTATACTTCCAAATAAAGACAAACTTAGGGCATGGGGGGATGCCTACTTCTACTATAGATTCCTTCTCTTACAAGAAATCTAAGGCTAATTACACTGCCCCCTTTGACTTCCTTCTTTAGTCCTTCAAACATCAATCCTTAGCATCACCTTTTTGCCTCTTCTTATAACTCTCTTTATCCTTCAAGAGGATATACTTAGGGCCTCCTTTGGCACCTACTTGTTGTCCTCCAACAACCTTAAGATACCAAAAAAAAGTTGTCCTATACTAGGACAATCCATCCTCTAACAAAACATCAATTCAAAAAGGGAAAACATGCCTTGTTCCTCAAAATAATTCTACCATTTTTTACCTCTAACTTTGTGAAAAATTATGGTATTTTCGACCTTCTACTAGGGTTGACTATAACTAGGGTTATAGCCCCATACTTGACCTCAAATCTCCTTAATCTGAATGTAGTTACCCTTCCTCTACAAGCCCGTGGATCAGTCAAGCGGGAATATTTTGTCAGAGAAAGAGGATTCATTAACATGGGGAGGTAACATGTGCACTAGTAAATTGACAGTGAAAGAGGTATATATTCACTTAACACAGGGGCAGAAGGATATATTGGGAGAAAAGAAATGATGGTATGCCAATCTCACTTGTAACTGCATTTACGAGTCAAAGGGACGAAATTTATGGGTTCGCATACATGGTGTCACCATACCAAAGAGTGTATTTAGATATAATGAACTTATACTCACCAAGACAACACTGGAGTTCAACAACACAATTTCTAGGGCACTAGGTTGTTGAGGTAAGATGAAGGAATGATGAAGCAGATCATCCCCAGGGTGGTATGGAGTGATATGGGACTCTAGAAGTTTCTCAAGATGGAGAAGAATAATGGCACTAGAGGCGACACAACCAAATTCACTATGAGGGTTTGGGGGAACTCCATCTTCTTGACCCTCTGAAATGGATGCCCTATTACCTAAACACTGTGTGGAAATGTGATGGCCACAAGATGGATGTGGTTCAAATTGTTGGTTTTGAAGTTAAGGGGTTCGACTCACCTCGTACAACGTTGTGCTGCCACTCAACCCATCTCATGTTCGACTCACCCGGAGGCTAGTTCAAGCCATAACATAATTTTAGTTGAAATTGGGAGGCCAAGTGGCTTCCCACCATTGGCCCATGTGGCTCTCATCCAATGGGCCAACAAATCAACCATTCGATCAATCATAACACAACAGTTTGAACCAATAAAAATTTGACATTTCAAGCCTATCCGGTGAGGCCACTTGGTAATATGCCATTGACCCGAAAATCCTGATCAACCTGCCCAATCACCCTGCCCAGTTAGTGTACCTGCATCCAACCTGCCAATGTTTTAGTTGTTTATAAAAACAATTAGAACGCGATATCGGGAGCATAGAATACTGGTTTTGAGCGATCCAAGTTGCATTGGATTCAAGGTGACGAGATATATCTTTTTCCATTATTTTCGAGCACTTTTTAACACTTTGAATTTTGATCACTTTCTTGATCCACTAGATCACTACAGGGCCTAAATGACACTTAGGGGCCAAAGGAACACACCAGGTGAACAAACCTTGAGTTGGAATATTTTTTTTTCAGTGACATAACACCCCAACCACATGAAAATGGATGTAAGAGTGCGATTTTGACCCTCCAACCACACGTAAAAGCCTAAATAGTGTAGTTGTGACCCTCCAACCACATGCATAAGCCCGCGTAAGTGAAATTGTGACCTAAAATTCTCAGTTCAGTGCCCGCGGTCGCAAAATCTAAGCCTACAATTCCAGGCAAACCTCCAAACCACTGCCCAGACACAAGCTGAAAATTTCTAGCATGATAAAAGACTTGACAATCATTTCTTCAAACACATAGTGAACATGTAATCTACAGGTCATGAATACATATTTGAACATAGGAGTCTGAAACTTATATGAGAATCACCAAAAATTTCTAATGCCCTCTCATAATAGCTACAATAACACTTGTTAGCCGATACATTCATTAACCATAAAATACTTATAAAATCTTGAACAAGACATAGCTAGATTACATTTCAAGTCCATGGTTATAACCAACACAACAATATTAATAACCATAACATGAAAAATATCAAATCACCATAATAACATGTAAAAATAATCATAGAATGCAATAGGAAAAATAGTTCTTATTATTTGATGCAATGAACCAAATATTTTTTTCAGCCAATCACCCTCGTGCCATATTCCAAGCATGAATGTGGGAACTCAATACATAAACAACTAGGGCTTATGTGAGATTAAACCACCTCCAACCTCATGCTCTCGTGATCTCACCAAAATCGGTCAAGAGATCACATAAGAAAACCAAGACATAAACAATTAGGGATTCTCGGAGATTAAACCACCTCCACCCTCAGGCTACTGTGATCCCTCCAAAACCGGTCAAGAGATCAGTAAGCCCAAAACAAGCTTGGATGCCTCATAATTTCTTCACCATTAACTTGAGGATTTTTCCTGTCTCCACCCACCTGTTGAGGGATTCTCAACTATTAAACCACCTCCACCCCCAACCCTTGGGAATTTTCCTTAGACCACCTCACTCGGCTCCAAAACCTTCAGGAAATCCAAAGATCAACCAAACAAAAAAGAATTCCATCACACTGTGACTATTTAGAAATGGAAAGGAAAGTTTGAAAACACTGTCAAAACTAGAAAAACCCATGATAATGACAACAAAAGAATCAAATGCACAAATTCATGTACCATGCATTCATAAACCAACCAAGAAATCACACATGCAACCTGTTACTGACAAGTCTTCTTGCTAAAGCTGCTTGTTCCAACCTTCCTTGCTTGTACTTTTCTTTCCTTATCGTTTCCTTACCTTCCTTTGCTTGCTTTCTTCCCTCCTCTTGGAACTCTTCTCTCTCTAAAACTAATTCCAGATCCAAACTAACAAAAGTTGTGAATTGATCCTCAGAAGCCTTTTTATTATTGAGGCCTCTATTTTCTTCATTTTTCTCTAGTTTCCTTCAATTTTCCTCTCATGAAAACATGTGACCTTTCATCTCCATTTTATCCTGTTTTAATTTATTTTCATAAATAAATTCCAATTAATGCCTCTTTCTATTTTCAATGCCTTTTCCAATTTCCTTAGCCATAATAAACCAAAAGTGACACCCAATATGATGTTTTTCCCAACATTCGGCTTGGAATACATGTCTCATGACCTTGGTATTATTACTTTTCCTTTATTAAATTTATCACATGAAATTTTAATTTAGGGTTGTTACAACCTCCTCCCCTTTAGGGGAACACTGTCCTCGGTGTTTTATGACACCTATAACTAGAAATACTTATGAAACCCAAAATATATTGACCATGGAGATTTATAACTTAGCTTGATGCAGTATTTACAATGAATAACCTGTTGAAAAGCAAAACCAACATGAAAAACATGACAACATGATAGCCATACCATTTATTGGAGATTTATAACACAACTCATTGGGATATTTACAATAGCAACCATACATAGATATGTATACTTGTACCAAAACTCCTTTCCCTTAATGGACAAGCAATGAAGATACATAGCCCACATCTGATCAACCATCTCCCATGTAGCTTCATCGGGCCCAAAGTGCTTCCACTGCACTTTAATTTTCTCGATTTCTTGGTTCCAGAGCATGAGTCATTTTCACTGCAATATGCATTGAGGTTCTGGATGGAATTCTCCTTCTAGCTCCACCGATAATACATATCAGTCAATCACATGATCAAAATGCTTCATATATCTTTTAAGCAATGAAACATGGAAAACATCATGAAATTTCACTGTTGGAAGTAGTGCAAAGTCTATAGGCCACTGGTCCAATCCTGTCAAGGATCTCGAAAGGCTTGCAATACCGAGGCACAAACTTGGCACATGACCCAATCCTTAAGGAGATCCTCTTGGGATTAATGCACAAGTACACATGCTCCCCAACCTGAAACTCATTAAATTCCATGTATTGATCTGCATAACTCTTCTGTCTGTCCCATGCTACCTTTATATTCTTCTTGATAACCTGCATTTCCTATTCCATCTCTGTCAACACGTCTAGTCCTATAAGTACCGTGTTCGCTGGATCACTCAACCTGATAGGAGTATTATAACTCCGCCCTTAATGTTCCTCAAACGTACTCATCTTCAAGGACTCCTGATGCCTGTTATTGTAAGCAAACTTTACGAGTGGAAGATACTCCTTCCACCTCCTTTGCTGGTGTATAACATACATCCTTAGCATGTCCTCCAAAATCTTATTAATCCTCTATGTCTATTTTTAGGTCCCTATAATACTAGTGTATCCCCTTATTGTTGTTAGTGTAGCCCCCTTATTGTTATTTTTGTACCCCTGTAGGCCCCATATTGTTATTATTGTGCCCTTACATTATTATTATTAGGTTGACTAGGATTATATTGTGACCCTATGGAATCCTATATATAGAAACAAGGTTTTTTCATTTGTATCATCTAAGAATTGTTCATTTATGTAATGTAAAGGAGGTTTCCCCCTCAAAGTGACTTATTTCTAAGGTGTTGATCTCTCTTTTCTTCTATTTTTGGAGCTGTTTTCATAACATTTGGTATCAGAGCTTTGGATTCTAGGGTTTCGCTGCTCCAAACAGGTCATCGTGGAATTTTCACTATAAATTTATTGCTACGAAGGTTCAAAAGCTGAAATATTTATTACAAGAAGTTGAAATCCTAAGGAACTTCCTGTAAAAATTTCAGATCTTAGTTCACAATATTTTGATAGGCTCCCGAATTTCATTTAAAAGAGGTGACCTTGGGAAAATCGTCCTAAATCTCTCTCTGAGCATCAGATTGGAATTATGTAAAAAGTGGCCAAAATTAAAAAGACTGTAGTTTCTTGTGTATCAATTTTAGAGCTGAAGGAGGAAATAGAGACACGTGGAACGCCGTACAAGTTCGCTCTACTGAATCGGTACATAATTAGGTCATTGTGGGAGATTAGGAATAAATTTTCCTTGAAGCATCCAAATACGGTAAGACCTGTGGCATTAGAAAGAAGATTCAGGGGGCTACTACAAGACCGAATTTCAAATATTGAAGATCCAAAATCACAAAGATAATTTAGTTTCAATATCGACCTCCTAAAAAGCAATAAAAATGTGTATTTGTTTTTTAAAATTGCATAACATTTGTTTGAAAAACAAGTTTCAAGTGATTACAAGGGAATATTGAATTATTTATCAGTATTGGGTTCTATAATGCCTCCCAAAAATAATTCCATGTGCATTAAGCCCCCAGAAAGCTCTACAATGTCACATGAAGAGGAATAATTGCAGTGTGAGATATCAAAATTATGGTACTAAGTGCAACAAATTTCAATCTTACAAAGAGCAATCAAAGATGACATAGATGGTTTAAAAGAAAAAATGGAGGCTAATTTGGATGTTTTGAAGGATCAAATGAAAGATAATATGGATGATAAAGTAGTGGAAGATCACATCAAGCATCAACAAAAAGTTATCCAACTCTCAAAGCATAACCTAACTTTGGTGTAGAATCGAATGAAACAATAGGAATATCAACATCACAACGAAATAATTTCTGAAGCAGTAAAAAACAAAAGAACTCGACAACTATCAAATCGATCAATTTCTGAGTATCTCAGCAAGTGGAAGAACTTACCCGTTGAAGATTCCACATTGGAGGATGAGAATTTTATACAGAAGCATCCAAAAATAATCAAGCATTGAGGTCAACACTTGTTTGAAGGAGAGGGGCATGTTAGGTCCTTATAATAATAATGCATCCCCTTATTTTTGTTAGTGTAGCCCCCTTATTGTTATTGTTGTACCCCTGTAGCCCCCATATTGTTATTATTATGCTCTTACATTATTATTTTTAGGTCAACTAGGATTATATTATGACCCCATGGGATCCTATATATAGAAAGGAGGTTTTGTCATTTGTATAATCGAAGAATTGTTCATTTATGTAATGTAAAGGAGGTTTCCCTCTCGAATTGGCTTATTTCTAAGGCGTTTATCTCTCCTTTATTCTATTTTTGGAGCTGGTTTCATATGAACTCATAGCTACAATGTGATTTACCTGCACTCTTCTACTAAGAGAATTTTCAACCTTGTTCTCCTTACCCTTAATGTACCTGATCTCAAAGTCAAAATCACTGAGTGTGGCCAACCATCTAGCTTGTATGGCATTCACATTAGGTTGGTCAAATAAGTAGCTCAACCCAATATGATCACTAATCAAAACAAACCTCCTACCAAGAAGATAATGCCTCCACATATTCGATGCATGAATTATCGTTGCCAACTCAAGATCATGAGTCACATATTTATGATTTCTCTCATTTATTTTCCTTGACTCGTAGCATAGCACCAGTTCCTCCTACATCATGAATCCACTGATTCCCCTCTTATAAGAATCTATACACACCACATACTCTTTATTTGGATCTATAATATTTATAATTGGATCATTTTTAAGCAATATCTTCAACTGCCCAAAACTAGTTGCACATTCCCGTGTCCATTAAAAATTATTTCCTTTCCTATGTAATGATATAATAAGATAGGAAATCCATGAGAAGTTCCTGATAAACCTCCTGTAATAACATGATAACCCCATGAATGATATGACTTCATACACATTCCTAGGATCTGGCCATTCCATGATAGCTATGACTTTTTCCATAGCCATTGATATTCCTTCCTTGGAAACAACATGTCCCAAGTAATGGACTTATGTTTGAAAGATATTTCACTTACTAAGATTGGAATACAACTGATGTTCTCTTAGCAATCTCAATATTTCTGCTAAGTGTTCTGCATGGTCTTCCTCATTTTTAGAATATATCAATATATCATTAATGAATACTATCACAAACTTGTCCAGATAGGGAAACAAGACACTATTCATCAAACACAAGAAAATAGCTAGAGTATTAGTCAAACTAAAAGGAACCATAACAAACTCATAATGCCCATACCTGGTCTGGAAAGCAGTCTTGTAGATGTCCTCTTCTTTGAGACGTACCTGTTGATATCTTGATATCAAGTCGATCTTCGAGAGCACTAATACTCCCTTCAACTAATCAAACAAGTCAACAATCCTCAACAATGGATATATGTTCTTGATCGTCACCTTTTTCAACTTCCTATAATAAATACACAACTTGAGAGTACCATCCTTCTTCTTCACAAACAAAATTGGTGCACCCCAAGGTGACACACTTGGCCTAATGTATCCCTTGTCAAGAATTTCCTTCATCTACAACTTAAATTCCACTAGCTCTGAAGTGCTCATCCTATAAGTTTCCTTTGATGCTGGTGTTGCTCCTTAGTACCAAATCAATAGGAAATTACACTTCCCAGTGATGCGACAACTCTGAAATATTTGCTGGAAATACATCCTAAAACTGTTGCAAAATCTGATACCTCTTCAACAACTTTTCATATTCAACATCCTTACCTTTATCACTGGTGTTAGTGTTAGTATCTGCATCCTACTATCGATGATAAAAATCATCTTTTCATATCATTTTAGGAGTCCCTCTCAGAAATTTTTATTCATTCCACTAGGTCATGCAAAAATTTAGTCAATGATGGTAGCCCTAGTCCAAAAACATCACTCTTCCTCAAATTCCATTACTTGTTGGCTCAATTTCATACATTGCTGACTGTACACCATTCATAATTTCAATATCAGCCAATGTCATCTTGAAATTAAATCCTTCAAGGTCTCATTAGGTTTTTAGGGTTTTCTCCAAGGTCCAATAAACACACCATTTCCATTGTATAAAGCCAGCAAAGTAAGAGAGTGAACAAAATAAAATCTCTTTACCATGTAAAGATGATTTGAAAATATGTAATTCTAATCCCAAAGTTGTGATTTTCATCCCAAAATGTAAATTTTATTCCAAAAAGATGTAACTTTTATTTTTATTTTGTAATTTTACGTCATTTAATATGTAATAAGTACAAGGTTCCCAAGCTTCCAACTCAGAGTTCCACATGCCAAAAACACAAATATCAAAGTGCAAAGGGTTCCTAGTCCATTAAAATGATCAATTTTCAAAGGAAATAAGTCAAAGTGAAAGATATAGTTTCAAAAGTTTAAAGTGAAAGCAAGAAGGAAAAGTGGGTCCCAAAGCTCAAAACATCCAATCCATCAAGCATAAAGCCTATCCAAAGATCAAAAAGACATTCATTTTCTCTTTATGCCATCGAGCCATCACTCACACAACTCAAAAAATCAAATTTGAGAGGATAAAGGTCAAGTTTATGGGAGGCGCTACGCACCTGGAACAAGGCGTTGCTCACCTGGGACAAGCACTACACATAGAGAAAAGGCGCTACACACCTGGCAGATAGGCGTTGCGCACTTGTCCAATTTCGTCTGCAAGCTCCAAAACCTTGTGCAAGTGTTCCAAACCTTCAACATAGGATTTCTCCATTTTCTAGAAAGTAAGTAAGACATCATTATTCCCTCCTTGCATTTCTTAAGTGAAAATTTCATGGTGTCAATATTTTCATGAGAAATATCTAGTTTTTCAAGATAGAAATCCTAGTTTCACTTCCTAATCCCAAATTTGATCCCTAAGGACCCTTTTACCCTTCCCACATCACATTAAATCCTATCCCTACCCCTATAGCATTAAATCCCCATCCCAAAGTTCCTTTTCTCTAAACCCTAAGACTTAGGTATTTCAATTTCCTAGGCTCTGAAATCCCCATACATGTAATAAAATTCCTATTCCCAAATCCCACAATATTTATATTCCTTGTCACCTACCTCAATTTAGTTATCCCTTCCCCCATCTCCATAATTTTTTTCATCCCATTCCCCACTCCCTAAACCTACATTTCACTCCCAATTCATCTCCCTAGGGTTTCTAGCCAAGACACTATGGAAGAAGAAAACAAAGAATTTAGTGAGGAAGAAGAAAGGGAAGAGAGGAGGACACACAAAGGAGGGAGGATCCTCATACTTGAACCTATAAACACCAAAGAACTCATGGAATCTCCCATGGCCGTGACATGTTTCAAGTATGCAGGATGTTTTGAATTTTTTGAAAGAATACAAAGGGTCCAACATCACCCTGTTTTGAGCATGATTTTCATCTCTAATATTCATGACAACTAGGTAACCCTTGCTAGCGTCACTTTCATAGTATCCACAGCCATCATAACAGATGCCACTAGAATTTCAAATGTTGGTGAAAAGTGGTACAAGGCAAAAGACATGGAGAATCATTACTATGAGCCATACATCAAGCCAAGGTACAATAATGAAGGAAAGAGGATATTTCCTTTACCTTACCTCCTGAATAGTTATGCCCCCATGATGAAAATCATCATGAAGTACTTTTCTTGTGAAGGAAGGTTCTCTAGACTCTACACCTACCATATCCGGTTATTAATGCACTTCACAAGGGTCAACATTATCAACATACCTTATTTTCTCTTCAAGAACATTGACAAAAAGGCATACATTGTTCAAAAGAGAGATTTTGACCACCAGATGAAAATCGTTTTTCACCTCTCTCATCAAGATCATTTTCCTCCATGACCTTGACCAATTGAACATCTCATGGGACACTTTCATAGCTAATGACATCTTTACTACTCCATCAATTCAACATGATCAAGCTGTGACTCCACCATCTCATCCTTCCACATCCATTACTCCATCTTAGCCCATAGTACCTCCTTCTTCATCAACTCAAACTACTTCACCCATTTCACCGCCATCATCACCATTTCACACTCAAACTGGGTCATCTATAAGAGCTAAGATCAATGAGCTTCAAAAAACCAAAGTGGTTGAGATAGAGACATTGGAAAAAACATATGAGAGAGGTCATAGGAAAGTGTTTGATCCACAAGTTGTGGAAGGGGCCATGCCTTATTCATCAACAAAGTAGATAGACAAAGGAAAGAAAAAGATGACAGAGGAAGATATTCAGGAAGAGATTAGGCATGAGGAGGAAAATATTCATGAGACAAAAATGGATTTTGACCTTTTTGAATTGAATCAACAAGATGATTATGAGATCACTAGCATAGTCATCAAGGAAAAAGAAGCCAATATTAGAAATCTACAAACTAATCTTGATAGATCTAAATTTTCCATTACCTTTCTTGAGCAGGAGAACAAGTAGCTAAAGAACAAACGCTTCATTGATGAAGTGACATTCATCAAAGCTCAAAAAGAGGAAGGAAAAGGTAAATTATTGCTTGAAGAGACGCTAGAAAAATATGGTGGGCTAGATGAACCAAAAGAACAGGTGGCAAGAAGAAGGCCAAGAATTAGAGGTTTGAAAAGAACCTTAGAACTAGAAAGGCAGAAAGAAAGAGAACTAGTAGATGAGGTCACCATTAATGAGAAATTTGTAGTTGTAATCAATGAGAACTGGGAGCAATGGATTGACAAGGCTAACCAACGTCTTGAGCAGCTCCTGGAGAAATCAAACAAGGACAATGATATTTAGAGAAGGATGGCAAAGCACTATGCCAAGAGAAACAAAATTGCAAGGTCAAAGCTTAAGAAAGCTAATGCAAAAATTGAAACCCTAACCATGCAAGAAGAGAAAAGAAGGCTTAATATCCTTGCTGAAGCCTCACTCCATGCCTAATCCTCATCATCATCCACCATTCAACAAATTTTGACAAGTTGTGACACACTTTTGCAAATTTTTGAAGTTTTTGTGCATTCCTGGACAATCATGTGACAATTGAACTGTTAGGAGCACAGCGTGAGGAATATTTTTGTCAAAAGGAGACCACCATTGGATTTAGAATAGGAAAAAAATGCAGGAAAACCACTTTTCTATCCTTTTTTGGTCAAAATGGTAGGTGAAAAAGTCAAAAAACATTCAAAAAATCACATTTTTGCCTCCTTTTTCACCTTGGCACTGCACACCTGAGCAGTCTTGGGAGAATCACTTTTTGGGAGGTCAAATCAAGTCAAATTTTCAAAAAAAGCACATATTTGGAAATTATACTAGATAAGATTTCCAATGAGCTATCATGAGATTAGTTTGGACACCTAAAACCCATCCAAAATTCAGCTGCAAGATGGAGGGCGCACCTGACCAGTTTTTTATTTTTCTGAGTTTTCTCTGCAATTTTGATTTTCACCTTGAGAAATTATGTTTCTACTTATGTAATGGATGGAAGTAAATGTAATTATGATGTTTTTACACTTACTTAGGGTAAATACATCAGGTGAAAATTTTCTATGACATGTAATGAATCAGTTTGCAAAAAGTGAGGGATGAGTTAGTTTGACTTGTCTACACTCTAGGTATTCAACACAATTTTTGATGGAACTGCTCCTCTCATGGATTTGACCCCTGAGGTTGGGAGAGGTTTTTTGAGGTCTATATCATGTAATTTTTGACTCATTTCATAGGTGGGATGTTGATGCATTGATTAGAGACTCTAGTGTAATCTATTTGGCATGAAATTAATGAAAAGGTTGCAGCTATTTCTTTGGGATACCGTGGTATGGAAATTTAGCATTGTTCTTCTTATGTATCATTATGTATGAATTTTTTTTTTCGTGATCCATTTCATTTCTATGATATGTTGGTTTTTAAGTTGATAAATATAATACATCTCTCATGCTCTGTTTTTGGAAAACCTTCATATTTTGTCCATCTTCTTCAGTTTAGAAAGAATCCATGCTTAACCTTGCTCTTTCTAGCTCCTCACCTATCTGATCCATCCCACTCAAGAACCCTAAAGTGTTAGTTTTTCTACCTACCTTTCCCCATTGAATATCTACAACCCTAATCCTATTTTCCCTAACATAGCCTCTTTGACCTTATCCTCATCCAGCAACCCAATTCAGCAAAACAAACCCCTGTACTCATACCTAGCCTAAAACCCTAATTCATCTAGCCCTCTTGGCTATGATTTGTGGAGAGATCCCTCTATAGCTTGGTAGGGCTAGCTACCAAGCTAAAATATTGGTCTGTGGTTACCTCTGTTGGGATTTCTTCTTCATCCTTAGAGATCTGGTATAGTGATAACAACTGGAAACATGCACTGCGAACAATACACACCCTTTCCTACAACTACACTTTATTGGCATAGTTGTAACAATCCTCACTGACGTAGGCTTCTATTTACCCTGAAAGATTCTCTTTCCTCCATTATCATCGAATCACTCGATAGCCTTCTCAGAATAATCCACCTTAGTCCTATGAAGGTACAACCAATCCATGCCAAAAATCATATTGTATGATCCCAATGGAAGCACATTTAGACGTGTTGGTGTGGGCATACCATTCAAATCACATGCAAAAGCTCTTACCCAATGATGAATTATTTTCTTATTACCTACAGCCAATTGCACCAACCAAGACTTTGCATGCACTTCTTTTCTCAAAACACACTTATCCACCATGTTAGGATTAAAATAACTATAATTAGATCCAGGGTCGATCAAAATAGAAACAAATTGATCATAGAGCTTACCTTCAATATCAATGATGGATGCCTGGTGATCCACCTACTTGTTATCGAATGCAGCATAGATATGAGGAATTCTCTGCCCAACATCCACAACTTTTTGCAACTCCTAAGCATTATAGATATGAGTTCTACCACCTTGATACAACAGATAATAATTCTTATGAGGATAATTGCCACATTTCCAACACTACAAAGGCCCAATACCTCTCTTCTTCTGCTCTCCAGGTTAAGGTTCATATCCCTTATCAACTGCATTAAACTTCTTGTAAGGAGAAAAATTTCCCTGCTCACCTGCATCCTGAGTGTAACAACCCACCCCACATGTACCCACTTTAAAATACTTACCAGGGTAGATATGATATGAGAATTACTATGCATTACCAAACTTCCAATATGTATTTATGGAAATGCGGTATAACGTTCCAACACATGTTATTCATTTTTACAAACACTATGTGACTATAGTACTTGTAAGTCATGGATGCCTAGTTTGGTCACTTTTTACATTAGTTTCATCAGATGTTCATGAAGAAGGATTGTTTCCCTCACATACATTCTGCAACAAACATATATTAGCTCATGCATCCATATAAAATAAAAAAGAGCATGTCAAACCACTAATTAGATCTAGATCAAGAGCACATCATATACTGATAAATACACCATGCATGTAGCATATTTTTAACCAATAATAAAGCCATGAAAAACAAGTCATTAAAACAACATTAAATCAACAATTAAGCTCATCGATCATCAATAAATAATAGCATGTATTAATATACTAAAAGTAACAACCAAGTCAGGGACTTCCACGTACCACCTGACCATAGATTGGGATGAACCAAATATTTCTTTCAGATAATCACCCCTGAACCATATTCCAAGCATGAACGTGGTATCTCATGGAATAAACCAAAAAAAACCAAACCATGGGTTCCATAGGCCAAACCACATCAACCCTCAACCAATGATTCCACCTCACAGTTGGAAATAACTGACACCAACCAGATCGGTCTCTACCCAAGCTGTTCATGGCTCTACAGTGTTTGTTCCAACCTGGATCCAGGACTAGTAACTCAACCCACAACTACCACATGGCTACAGAGAATTTTTCCAACCAAGGTTCCAGGACTATTAACTCAACCCACAACCATAAGGAACATGAGCACCCATCAGAAAACAAAATAGGAAAACCCACAACAGAATAGCTATCTAGGAAATGGCAAGGCTAGGATATACCAATATCAACCTAGGCAATCCTCCTTGCCAATGATAGAACATAACCAAAAAAACACATGCATGTACCATGCATTCCAAAACTAGCAAGGAAACCATACATGCAACTTAGTACCTACAAAGCAATCCAGTTGTAGCTACTGATCCACCCATTCCCTTGTGTTTTCCGTCTTTTCCTTTGCCTTTTTTTGCCAAATCAAAAGTATGCCACAATGCTCCAAGAAACTCTAAGTGTGAAAAATTATGAGAGAGAGAGAATAGAATGAGAGTGCCAAAGACTAAACTAACAAAATCCATGAACTGGTCCTCAAAATCCATTTTTATCATGGAGGCTTCTATTTTAGTCATTTTCCTTCAATTTTCCTCTCACGAAAATTCGTGACCTTTCATCTCCATTTTCTCCTATTTTTCTTTGTTTTCATAAATAAAATTCCAATTAATTCCTCTTCTAATTTCCAAAGCCTTTGCCAAGGCCTTTGGGAATTTCGTTAGCCATACTAAATCGAAAGTGACATCCACCAGGATGTTTTTCCCACCATTCAGCTTGAGATACGTGTACCATGACCTTGGTCTTATACTTTTTACATGTAAATTCAACCATGGTTGTTTCAATTCCTCCTCTTTGGGAAAACACCATCCTCGGTGTTCAATGACACTTATAAACCAAAAAAATACTGAAAGCATACTACCCATGGAGCTTTATAACACAACTCGTTGTAGTTTTTATAATGAAATCTTTCTGAAAACATCACAATCATATTTTTTACTGGAGCTTTATAACACAACTCATTACAATATTTACAATAACAACCACATATACACTCATGCACATTTTCTTCAACCAAAAAATAGTCATATTATCCATGAAGCTTTATAACCATATCTTGATAAAAAATTTACAATAATATACACATATACACATATTCAAATTTTCTCTAATCAACAAATAAAAGGATATAGTGGCCGTATCAGCAACAAGGGAATCTAAAGGCTCACATCTCCACCTTAAAAAGTAGTACTAGGATTCACCTCCTTCCCAGGAAGTCTAGAATCCACTACCAAATCCAAACTTGCATCCAATGTCTAGTGCTACAATCTTGGCCACTTTTCCTCTTAGTGAATAGTCACCGACTCATTGTTCCAGGGCACACTCCCAATGTGCTTCTGATTCCATCTAGAAATGATAATGAGCAGGATAAATGTATTCCCCGACCTTCCCTTCTCCGCTACACAATCCCTTAGGAAATATGGCCACCCCCTTCCATGCAGTCACACAACTTCCAAGTTCTGTTGGCATCCCCTCCTTTGCTACACATTCCCTCGAGTGATCCATCCCTTGGAAAGGTTTCCTTGCATAGGAAGGTCAAAAAATGATGGCATATCCCTACCTCAAAACCATCATACTAGTCATAGCATGTTCATGGAAATCAATAGACACTTTCGGGTACTAGTGTCCCATAATGGCCTTGCTCCTGAAGTGCTTTACCAACATAATGTTTCCTATCCTATTTCTTTTTACTACTATTGCTAATGCTTGTAGTTAGTTTCAACCACCAAAATCGGGCATTTTCCATGATTCCCTATACCAAGCACATAATTTACATTATATTCAAAATGAATTGAAATAAATTAAAATAATACCTCATTAATTGCCCATAAATAATGTACACTTGCAATTCTGTTTACTTCCTGTCACAACAAGCCAAACTAGTTGTTTGATCAAATCATCATGTATAAACACATCACATCTGGTTAGCTCAAAATGAAACCATCATAATAAAAATTATAGATCACATGTAACCATAATAAAACATAATCATAGATCACATGTAATAATCATGAATCAGAATCATAGATCACATGCATAATAAAAATTGAAATAAATGTTGATACTTATAGTTCAATTGGTACTTTTCTTCTGCCTTTATCCTTTATCCTTTTCATACACACATCGGATCAGTTGCCACACCCAACAAGCATCCAATACTTCTCTTATCTTCAACCACATACACATACACACAGTGTACATCACAACACAGGCACCCATACAAAACATACAACACCACATGATACATGCACCTTCTCCCGGCATGCAACACAACACATACACCTACACCCCATGTACAACACAACACATACATCGACACCCGATGTACAACAAAAAATAATACATACACCTACACCTAGTGTAAAACACAATACATTTATGTACACAGAGTACAACACAATGAATACACATATCATGATACAACAACTACATAATGCGCAATAGCATAGTACCACATGTGCATAGCACAACGCGTATGATGTGTACACAATACCACATGTACATAGTTCCACCTGCACAATGTGTACACAACATGATGAGGAGCTCAAATTTAAGCCCAAAAATAAATTTCTCAAAATCATTCGAAACCTGAATGACCACGAAGTGCTCCTCGCCCTAAATCTGACGCACTTTGTTTCATCGAAAACCGACTCCGTATGAGAAAGTTAGAGCTTGTTTCCCACTTTGGAAAATATGAAAATTAAAAAAAAAAACAGTGAGACAGGGATCCTAGTCAATATTCCCTACTGTTGACGTGGCATCTGACTGGGCTACTCAAAGGATTGGTCAAATTTCTCCATCGAATGGTAGGCTTCCACTTGGAAGCATTGGGTTGGTTCTTATGGAGGGTGACGTGGTGCAATATCACTGGTTTAATTTCTGTCCAATTAGGTAAGGACACGTGGCAAGCTCAAAGGCTGCCATGTGCCCCCCAAGGTCAAAATGAATTGAAAAATTCATTGGTCAAAGTTTTTATGGAGGCATCGAGGTTCAAACTCATGACCTCCCCTCCACCAGCACCAAGCTCTACCGTCTTTCTTGCATATTAGTTCTTACAATACAAAGGAATTCACATATATTTATGTCTTAAACATTGTATTGGCAAGGTAAGGTGGTGGCCAGCCTCCAGCCCATAGGACCATATTCCATGACCATCAGCAGGGCCAGAGTCAAATGTGCAGAGTTTAAAACTTTTAAATCCGCTTAATTAAACTTAAGCCATGTTAAATGCGCTTAATCCATAATTCAGTTAGGATTAGATTAAAGCGTGTGGTTAGTGCTTAAGTGTGCTTAACTAGTTATTAAAATCTTCTCATCCCTAATTAATCCAAGTTTATCTTTGTGGTTAAGTTGGAAGGGTCTGCCAATTTCAGCAGGATATCCAGTTCTGGCAGAGTTAACTGGAATTGCTCTAGTTTTAGAGGAGCTTTCCTAGGAAAATTGATGAGGCCATAACTTGATCAAACTTCGACCAAATTGGGCTCAGAAAGAGTCTATCCTAGAATTTTTGGATATTCTGAGCAATTTGGTGTAGGTTTTAGAGGTAGAGGAACACTTCTGGAAGTAATTTTTCCAACTTGAAGATTAAATATTCCTAGGGCCACCAAGAGAGGAGGTCATATCTACTTCACCTAAAGACCAATTGAAGCACCAAAAGAGGCTACTTAGGGGTTTGTGGATGTTGTGAATCCATTGGTAACCTATTTATACTGATTTTAGCACATATTAAGGGTAATATTTCAGGTTTTACAAGTAAGGTTTATGGATCAATTATATGTTTGAAGCCATTTTGGAAGTTGTTAAGCAAGGAGGAGACCTTGTAGGGTTTTCCCAATTATAGAATACTTTTTGCAGCAGATGTGACCAACATCATTCAAATCTAGTTTTAATTATTTATTCATGAAGTTTTTTATTGTATTCTTCACTGTGGAATTGAAGGGTGTATGTGACAGGCTTCTAGCTCTCACTGGTGAAAGTATCTCATCTCTGTAGGAGATATATTGTGTTGCTGATGTTGTGAGAGTTCATTGTAGGAGAACATTACCTTGAAGGGGTAATAGCCACATCTTATTGGAAGAAAACTAATATGTACTTTTGACACCAAATATAAGAGAGGTCTAGACATGTTGATGGGCCAGGAGATGTAGCCCAGGAGGGGTGAACTCCTTTATCATTGGCTTTTGTCTTGTGGTTTGATGCACATTTCTTTTCAAGTGTTTGATGATTTCATGCTTTACAAATTTTTCATGGAATTACACTATTGAAATACACTTAAAAGAAACCATTGAAGTAATATGATGTTTAGCTCAAATCTATGAACATAATAAGCAAGCATGTTTAAAATATGAAAGAGGTACTTAGCATAGCATTCACCAATTCTCCTCCATTCAGATCAAGTTGGTATCAAAGTTGCAGGTTTATTGTTATCTTGTGTTGCTTATGCAAAGAGGGTTTGAATATTTGTAGGGTGAAAATGCTTACAAGGTTAAAGCTCCTGAGAGGAGAAGGAAAACTTGTTGGTGCAGATTCCCAAGTTGGAACAAGGAGAAGGAGGCCAAATTTTCCACAAGCTCCACCTCAAGTTTTATCTCCAGATATTTCTAAGGCTTCAGTAAGCATGTCTCAAGGAGGAGAGAATACAAGCCTAAAAAAATATAAAATATTCAAAAAGGCTTTTTGGGATATGTCCAAGATGGTGAAGGTACTCTATGAAGAGAGGAACTCACAACCGCAAGGTGAAGGCTCTAGATCTTCAGGAGGAGAAGGTTATCCAACAAAGGAAGAAGGTAAAAATAATGGTGATAAACCACCATCTCCTCCACAAAATTCATATTTTTCTACAACTATGATGCAAAATTCTAATGTAGAAAGTCCTTCCAAGATGGAATATGGACAATTTTGTGCATTTTTTCCACATGATGTGGAGGATGAGGTTTAATCAACACCTCATGTTAAGGAGCTAAAAGAAGAGAAGAAAAGAGTCCAAGAGGACACCTTCAGAATCAGAAAGGAGTACGAAACCATATTTGTGCCTCAATCAAGAGATGAGACATGTTGGTGTCATTATTTGCATACTTCCACCAGGGATCAAAACACTTTTTCATGTGCATCTTAGGTGTCCCATTCTGAATAAATTTTTCATCATTCCATTAGGTCATGATATAAAATTGTTCCACTGGTGGTTGTCCTGGTCAAATAAGATTTCTTCTCCCTCAAAAGATCATATTTGCTGACTCATTATCATGTCTCCCTGAGCATAATAATACCTATGGAAATGCTCTATTCACTTGGAAGTCTTTAAAGTCAAAGGTCAAAGTCTTATTCAAAAGTCAGGTAAAAAAGCAGTCCAATTAGGTCATAGGGTCAAAATCATGAAAATTGGTCATTTCACCATCAAATTCATCTTTTGAAGGAGTAGTAATAGTCAAATATATTCAACAATTTTAGGTTCTAAACTATCATTTCCAAGTAACTGGCTTTGTGTTTACCATATTTGTCTCTCAGTTGTGCTTGGAAAGCTCATTTCCCTCTCTTAGGGTTTTGAGGGAATTTTTCTTGGTCTCATGACTTCCATGGTTAAATAATCAACAAGACTTGTATCCTAATGCTCTTAAACTTTCCCCTATCATTAATATACCTTCCTAAACACTTCCCATCACTCCTGTCCCTCAAAATCATCATTTTTCCACAAACCCTAGCCTATTGCTACAATTTGACACTTTTCGAGACTAGGCATGTGCTTCTCCCCTTTGGACCCCTTCCCATCACTCAATCCTTGAAATTAAAATTTCCCCTACTCTCTAACATCTATCCCTATCCCCAAAAATTTCCCCAAGAATTTAGACAGCCCCTAACCCCTTCATTCCCCTCCCTCTACAAGGCAGTCCTAAAATCCCCTGTTTTGCTTACACCAAACCCTAATTTCCTTTCCTACTGAGCTAGGGTTTGCTATGGAATAAGAGACATATGAGTAGAGGATGAATAAGGGAGGTCATTTTAGCAAGTATGAAACCATCCCAACTCATAAACTTCATGCCTCCATCATTTTTAAAGAAATCATTCTAAGGGACAAATCATTTGCCACATACAGGGCCATTTTCGCTTCAAACTATGTTTCCAACTAACAAAAGATTAATTTTACAAATGTGAGAGAGGATTTTTTTCCCTCATAGGTCAATAAAGAAAAACCTCCTTCCTATTTTACACAAGTGTCATGGTTTTAAACCAATGTCAAAAAGATAGGTGCCACGGGAGAATTGCTGCACTTCTGGAGTGACCTTAGGAAAATCAAGTTTTCTCATAGCTATAGTATCCAAATGACTTTCTTGATGAGTCAAATGATAACTATACAGATATATATTTCCAATGAGCTATCATGAGCTCAATTGGAAGTGGAGGAAGGCCTCAAAAAGTTGCTTGCAACAACACTCTGCGTTTCTGCACCTTCATTCAGATCTTTTTGAAAAATCGTGGGAAAATCTATTTTTTACCAGGAAAATTAACTCCAAAAAGAACCCCAAAGGCATATTTGGAAAGTATTTAGGATAATATTTCTAACGATATATCCGGGGCATAATTTGGACACCGTGAAGGCCTCCAAATGTGGTCTGCAAAATAGTGCTTTTTGGCGCTGTGCATTTACACAGTGAATGTTTTGAAGGATTTCACTGCTTCCATCAAGCTCAGGTTTTGTCATGAACTTCTCCAAGGAGATTTTTATTAGTAATTGAACATAAAACACCTCTCTTCTCACATGTTTTTTGTTCCATTAAAGAGTTGAAAGTGTTATAGCCTATGAAACCCTAGTTTTTTTATTCCTTTCCCATTTTCATTCATATTTTCCATGTTCATATCCCAAAAACATATATCATTCAAAAATATAACATCAAAGGGTTTTATTTGACCTAAGTTATCAATTACACCATCACTTCCTCCATTTTTCATAGCTTCTCCTTTCAAATCCATATTCCCTTCATCTCATTCTATTTACCCTAGGGTTTTCACTAGCCTAGGCTCCCTTACATATTACCATTTACTTAATTTCCCCATACCTCCATTCACTTCACACTCCTTCATTTCATTCATCATCTTCCTAGGGTTTTGAATACCAAATACATCATGGCAACCTAGCAGAGGTGAAATTAGAAAGCCCAAGAGGGCTGATTTGGGCACATTGGTACATCCCTATAAGAGAGGTCATAGGCACGTGTTTGCTTCACTTGGAGTGAAAGGGGCCATGCCTTATTCATAAAAAAAAAAAGGTAGAAAAAGGTAAGGAAAAGGTAATAGAGCTAAAAATTGATGATGAGGAGGGAAAACATGAGACAGAGCATGAATTTCAGTTGATTTACCTAGGTGAGGAAAATTAGGACAAAATCACCAATGTAGTTCTTAAAGGAAAATAAGCATGGTTTGAGAGGGTCAAACAAAACTTGGAGTAGCTCTTGGCCAAGGCTCAAAATGAAAATGACATTCAGAGGAAAATGGCAAAGAATTATGCCATGAGGAACAAAATTGCAAGGGCCAAGCTCAAACGAGCCCATGCAAAAATTCGAGCTTTGACCAAGCAAAAGGAGAAGGAGAGGTCAGAAATACTTGCTAAGGTGTCTCTTCATGCCTCCAACCCTTGATCAACTAGTGTTGTAGCAAACCTAGTCTCCTAAATTGAGTTCATTAATTGTCAACCAGGGTTGGTAAACTGCTGAAGTGTGGTGCACTATATGTGCCTAGGTATTTGTTTCTCACTACGTTGTGTCTAGTGTTTTATGATGTTTTTGGGTTTTTATGGTTTTATGTTCACAAGGGAAAGAAATAAATGCTGGTGGAAAGAAGCTACTGGTTAAAAACAGAGTGAAGCCTAAATTATGGATGACAAATGACAAATGCAAATACTGAAACAAAACAAAGCCTAAACTATGGCTAGCAAAATACAAATCTTGATAATGACTTCAAGGAAATAAATCACAACATGAGCTTAACTTGTCCAATTCATTCATTAAAGATGTTTTGGAAGAGCTTGAGAAATGGGCAAGTAAGTGTAAATAAAGTTCTCCTAACTAAACAATCAAACAATCAACTTACAATGTTACAACATCTCATCCATGATTAAAGGTCTATTGGAATATATTTGGAAAAGAACATTTGTAACACCATAAGACTTCTATTCTAAACTAGCTTCTAATTCTGTTCTTTAACTCAATTTAACACCTCTAGGCCTCATTCCAAAAGTTATAGATTTCCTTTTTAAAATGGTCTTTTGAGAAAAGGCTTGTTTGTGAAATGGTAAAAAGGTTGCAAAATACTCTAGGTCTTATACTGATACTAACTCCTGTCCAAATGATTGTGTATTAATATAAGGTTGGAACAAAACAAGTTTTGTAAATAATGAAGACCGTGGTATTTGAATTTAACAACTAATATAACTTAAAAATGCAATGGATGACAACTAGACTGGAGTGCTAATACAGTGAGCTAAAACTAAACTAGAGTGCCACTAGTCTATTTGAAGTATAGTGAACAATGTTAGACTGAAAAGCCATTATCAAACTGAAAATGAAATGACAGAGCTGAACCACATGCATTCTACCTCCAGAGTATTATAACTAAGTTAACATGCAACTAACCTAAGGAATTCTACAGTCCATCTCGTTCAGTATGAATGATGTTTTGGAAGAGTTTGTGAGAACAAGTATGGCTGTATCATTCAAAGAAATTGAACATAAACACAAGACTGAAAGCAAATACAACTAAAATCCAAGACACCACAACTACTTCTTACTCATTTTTATGATATTTTGGAAGAGATTTGTAAGAGTAAGATTGGCTATGCCACTTGGTGTAAACTAGCAACTAAAACCTAGAATACCACAGTTATGCCTTATTCATCATAATGATATTTTGGAAAAGTTTATTAGAGTAAGTTTTAACTGCGATAAATAACGAAAGTAAATACAACTAAAACCTACACTATCACAGTTGCGCCTTATTCTTCATAATGATATTTTGGAAGATTTGATTAGAGTAAGTTTGACTGTGATAGTGAATATAAACAAATATGAACATAAGCTTCAGAAATCTACTTAAACTAGAAATAAAAGTGAGACTAAAACACTTATCTACTGTATAAACAAGGCCGCTCAGGAGGCAAGGGCCCTCTACCACCAGAGTAGCATGAAATCTAGTTCAAAATCGACTCAACGCGTTCAAGGAAATGCTGCTTCTTTCATTAAAGAGGAATCACCTCAAAATAGAGTATTCTCGGACTTCAAAGATCTAGCAGTCAACCATAAAATCTAACCAAAATCTAACCTTTGTCTCTCGGGTTCCAGAGCATATTTATAGAAAATTTACATAACAGAACTTGAGATAATATAGGGATTACTGTCTTTCCATATTAAAATCGAACTAGAACTCTAAAGGTGGCATCATAATATGACAAAGGACATCTGGACTGTCCTTGTCCTATTAGGAGTCTATCTTCTAGCTTGAGTTCTCACGTGCATAACCACGTACAGAATTTCGTTCGATCTTCATGGAGAGAAAAAAATGCTAAGGGCATGATGTGGAATATGACCATGTGTGGCTTTCCCTGAGAGGACATCTGAAACCTGCTTAAACATGAAGATGGCTGCAGAATTGGCAACTAGCTACAGAATGTCTGCATTCTGTAGCTAGTTTCAGTTCAAAAAGTACTACAATGACACAATCATAAAAACATAGCAAGTTAGCCACAATATTCATTCTTAAAGCAATTTTAACTAATTTCATTGATCATTTGAGCCTGGGATTAATAATGGATAAAAGAAATGGAGTGGAATGTGGTGGAAGAAAGAACATTCTTGGAGCTCAACATACCCCCACTGCTAGATTCTTGCATGTCCTCATGCAACTATTCCATGAACTCAGAGACCTCTGCAAGAACATCCAATCCTCTTCTTCTGCTTTGTCTGGTAGTTAAAGGCCTTCTGGGCTTCCTGATGACTAACTTGAACCTTAAATTGGTAAGTGCCCTGATTAAATTTTTGTTCCTCTTTTTCAACTTTTCATTGGCCTTTTCCACTTTGTCCATTTGTAGAGACATGGTTGAGTTCATACTGGTTTTTAGTTTAACTTGCTCCCTCAGAATATCATTCTCAGTCCTGATATGTCTATTAAGTACTTCTATCTCGTACTTATCTCTTCTTAGCACATCTATTTCGGACTGTGGAGGACTAGGGGTTCTGTCTCTACTCTCTGAAGCTTTTCTCTCCAATGTTTCAACATAGTTGTAAATTTCTTGCTGTGCAGGATCAATTTCTGGAACTTCTTCATCAAAATCCTCCTCAGTAGGTGTTTCTTCGTCTTCTATGTTTATAACCCCAGCTTGTTTAACTTTTTTTTTCCTTAGTATGCCCCTTAGTCTGTGGCTCCTCCTCGGTTGAGATGGCCCTTCTCCTTTTTCTCTGGCAACTCTTCTTATGATTCTCTTTTCCTTAAGCTGCTCCTTAATCTGAACTAATTTTTCAGAGATCATTTCTTCACTACTTTCTTGTATTGTTTTATCAATTTCAGTTTTGGAGGATTTCCATCTTCTGCTTCTTTTTGTAGGTTGATGTTCAGGTGAAGGCTCTTTTGGTTCCTCAAAGTGATTTCTCACCAAGAAGTTATCCCAATTATCCCCTATTTTGCTCAAATGATGTTCAATCAAAATCTTGACTAAACCATGGTGGTATAAGGTTGTCTCCAGAAATTGAATTCTCTTTTGGACACTTGAAGCCATTTTATTTAAACTTTGAAGCAAGAAATAGGGCAAATTAAGTTCTTCTTCTAGGAAATGCATTATCAACCTAATATGGTAAACATAGAAAGTACCATATCTACCTTCACAAGTGATGAATTTTTGTAGGATAAGCAACATGTTTCTCCATTTTTTCTTTAATGCAGAACTAGGGATACCCTTTTTAAAAATAGTGACATCCATACCTGGTGACTTGAGTATCTGCTTCCATGATTCGTTATGGAATTCTCTGTTCTTAAACCACCTTTCTCCTTGTCTAAGCAGTCCTGTTGCTTCTGCAATAAAAGCCTCTGTGACAGTGAATTTAATATCTCCAACCTCAACCTCGGCCCCATTAAAAGATCTTGCAAAAGTTTTAGTAACCTCTTTGTGGAAGCCACTGAATCTTTCAAGGAATTGCAACCATCCTGCTTGTTGTAAGATTTCTCGGATTTGGGGATAGCCTTCCAAGTATTTAGTGCCAACTGGTTCTGTTCTCACGATGAGGCCCATAACTCTTCTTCAATCTTCAATTCACCATCCTTCTGCTCACGGTGAGAATGGTCGTTAACAAGTTGTTTTTTCTCCCCAAATGTTTCCTCTGTTTCATGGTGACAATGGTTGTTACAGAGATACCTCTGTTTTACAGAATGAAATGGTTAAGAGTCGGTTGCGGGAAGGAGTGATATGGAATGGTTACGGAATGAATTAATGAGGTGAGGTGAAGAAAATGAATCAATGAGTGAAAAGACCGCGGAGATATTTCAAAAATCATCATTAAATGCTTAGTGACGTGATTAATCCAATCACTTCAGCACTTTAACCGTTTATATTTTTTTAAATGATGATCGGATATGGGTTTTGAAATGGTGAAATAGAAGGATTTTTATCCAAAGTTTTGCGGGAGGTTTGTTCGGCATGATCAATAAAATTAATCAAAACAACTTTTTGAATTATTCATAGCTAAACTATACTAAAATTTTTCATAATATGTCATTATAATCACTTCATACCTTTGCCTTTGCTTTGATTTTCTTGTGATCTTCATATGCTTTGTTTTCTCCTGAAAATCATTAATTTTTGAGTCTTCATAACCTTCTTGATCTTGACTTGTTCATGGATATGCATGATCATTTTGTTGCAACTCAAATAATTGCTGGTCAGTGCCTTCAGGATCTGTAGCTGCAGAATGTCTATCTGGCTGCAGAAAGTCTGATTAGCTACAGAATGTCTGTTTGATTGCAGAATGTACCTGTAGAGAACTTGAAACATGGAATGGAGTGGTTTGGAATGTAAGTGGAATGTTGTATGGAATGAGTGAATATGGATGATGAAATATGGTATAATGGGATATGTATGAAGTGAATGATGGAGTGGGATGGATCACAACTTATGAAATGGAGTGAAAAAGTGCCCTGCAATTTCTGCTGTGTATTATTCAATTGCAGAAAGGAGATCAAACTTAAAGATCTGAAATGGAAATGAAGTGGACCATGAAGTGAAATGGATGAAGTGTGGATGAATGAATGGAATAAGATATGATATGAATGAATGGAATGAAATGAATGAAGTATGGAATGAAATGAATGAAGTGAAATGAGATGGATCATAAGTGAAATGGATTTGCACTTATGATTTTGTAACAGTTGCTTGCAAAAAAAACAAAATGGAAAAGTTAGAGTGTCAGAAAGATTCTGATTTTCACTCTATCTTTTCTATATAAACATGCCAATCAGTGATTGGTTTTCATGTCTATACTTTATTTTATTTTTATTTTTATTTTTATTTTTAAAATTTTTTTTTCATATGTCTGACTTCAGAAAATTCAATTAAGTTGATGAAGAAGAAATATTCTTCTTCATTAACTTCACATCACTGTTTTCCTGGAATTTCTTGACAAATTCTTCTCTTGAGAGTGGTTTGTGATACAGCTTCAATCTATGACCATTCACAAGAAAAGTAACCTCTTCTTCATCTATTGTCTTGATTTTTATTGCTCCATTGTCAAAAATTCTCACAATTTCATATGGCCCAAGCCAATGTGTTTGAAATTTACCTTGAAAATCCTTGAACTTTGAATCAAACAAGAGAGCCCAGTCACCTTCTTTGAACTTCTTCTCCTTGATGTACTTGTCATGCCATCTAGTCCTTTGCTGTTGGACTAGACTTGTTTTCTGAACTGCATCTTGTCTGATCTCATCCAATTCATTAATCTGCTCCAATCTATGCTTTTGTGCCTTTGATAGATCAAGTCCTAGCTGAACTGCCATTTTGAAAGTTTGAATCTGGAACTCTATGGGAAACAAAACTTGCTTTCCATAAACAAGTTCATAAGGAGTATGGTTTGTTGTGCTTCTCCATGTAGTTCTATAGGCCCACAAGGCTTCAGGAAGCCTATCTACCCAATATTTTCTATGTAAATGGACAGTCTTTGTTAGGATCCCTTCAATAACCTTATTAGTAGATTCCACTTGACCATTTGCTTGTGGATGATAGGGAGTAGATTTTCTATGTCTGATTCTGTACCTCTCCATCATTTGTTCCACTAGACTTGATGTGAATTGAGCTCCTTGATCTGTAACAATTTCCCTTGGGACACCAAAACGAGTAAAAATATCCTCAAAAAGAAAATTAACTACAGATGCTTCATTAGAAAAAAGTAATGGCTTGGCCTCTACCCATTTGGTAACATAATCAGTGCAAACTAATATATATCTCTTTTGTCTCGATGGAGGACTAATAGGTCCTACAAAATCCAAAGCCCATTTTTCAAAAGGTTCAATATGTACCTGAGTCTGTAATGGCATCTCACCTGAAGGAGAAGGTTTCCCTACCCTTTGGCAACTGTCACACCTTTTGACATACTCTTTAGCATCTTTAAACAAGGATGGCCAATAATATCCTAAGTGAAGGATCTTATAAGCTGTCCTCTTATCAGCAAAGTGTCCGCCACAAGGTTCATCATGACATGCTTTGAGAATCTCAGGCATCTCATCTTCCCGAACACATCTCCTGATAATAAGATCTGGACCTGTCTTGTACAACTCATTAGCAACCCATGAATATTTTGCACTGTCATAAATGATTTTTCTTTTCTCTCTTGCATTCATTATTGAAGGAAATTTCCCTGAAACTAAATAATTAGCAATGTTAGCAAACCAAGGAGTCTGAGTAGAAATTGAAAAAAGATATTCATCAGGAAATTGATCTTCAACTGGAGTGTCATCTTTGATGTTTTGGAGTCTAGATAGGAAATCAGCTACTGTGTTTTGTTTTCCAGGCCTATCTAGAATGGTAATATTGAATTCTTGTAAAAGAAATAACCATCTTATAACTCTGCCATTAGTAATTGATTTGTTCATTAAGTATCTAATTGCAGAATGATCTGTGTGAACAAAAGTTTCATAGCCTGTTATATAGTGTCTGAATTTGTTTATGGCATGAACAACAGCTAAAAACTCTTTTTCAGTTACAGTATAGTTTAACTCTGCAGGAGTCAAATTTTTACTGGTATAGTAGATGGCATAAGGAATCGGGTCTTTTTGTCCCAATACTGCTCCTAGAGCTGTATCTGAGGCGTCTGTTGAAATATGAAAAGGTAACTTCCAATTAGGTCCCCTTAAAATAGGTGCTTCAGAAATTTTTATTTTCAGGGTCTCAAAAGCTAACTGGCAATCAGAATTCCATTTGAATTCATAGTCTTTGGTAAGAAATTTAAAGAGCGTAGATGCTATCTTGGTGAAGATTTCTATAAACCTCCAATAATATCCTGTAAATCCTAGAAAACTCCTAACATATTTTTGACAATTTCGAATAGATAAGTTAGAGATGACTTCAACTTTTGACTCATCAACTCTAATCCCATCCCCTGAAATATGATGCCCCAAAACAATACCTTCAATAAACATCATGAAACATTTCTCATGACTAAGTGAAAGATTTGCTTGTTGACATCTATTTAAAACTTTTTCCAAGTTTTCTAAAGCTTCTTCAAATGTGTTTCCATAAACTGTGAAATCATCCATATATATCTCTACACAATCATGTATTAGATCTGAAAAAATTCCTAATACTGCCCTTTGAAATGTTGCAGGTTCATTGCATAATCCAAATGGCAATACTCGGTAAGCATAAGTACCCCAAGGACAGGTAAATGTGGTTTTGTCTTGGTCCTCAAGTGCTACTTGAATTTGATTATAACCACTAAACCCATCTAAAAATGAGAAGTACTTTTTGCCAGCTAATGTATCTAACACTTGATCTATGAAAGGTAAAGGAAAATGATCTTTAAGAGTAGCTTTATTTAATTCTCGGTAGTCAATACATACCCTCCATTTACCATTTTTCTTTGGAACAATTACCAAAGGAGAAACCCACCGACTATCTGAAATAGGATAAATGAAATTGACATTCAACAATTTCTGCAATTCTTCTTTAACAATCTCCCTAAGATTTGGATTCATCCTTCTTTGAGGTTGTCTGATTGGTTTACAATTTTCCTCTATATAGATGTGATGAGTGCAAGTCTTAGGACTTATCCCTTTCATATCAGTGTACTCCCATGCATATGTAGAAGAATGTCTCTGTAATATCTTGACTAACTCTTCTTGTTGAGATTTTTCTAGGTTCTTGTTTATGTTTAAAGTTTTGCCTAGAAATATCTCACTTGTAGAGCTACCAAATTTATCCATAGAATGAAGAGACATCTATCTTGATGACAAAAAATCAATGTTGGATTCTTCTTGAAATTGGTCATGTTTATGTTCTGAAGAGGATTCAAAGTTTTCTAAAGTATTCAGAATTTGACTATCTTCACTAATTTCTGAAATTGTGAAGAGAGGTTGTAAGTCTTCTTCATCCTCTATCCATTGAGTATCATCTAAATCTGTAATTTTCCTTGCCGGAGGATACAAAGTGAATTTCTTAGTTGAACTACCATCAGAGATGTACATATCACCGGATCTACAACTAATGAAAGCATCAGTTGTAGCTAACCAAGGTCTTCCTAATATAATAGGGTGTCCTCCTAGATTATTCTTAGGAGTTAGGATCATGAAATCCACAGGGTATTCCCAAGAATCTAGGGACACTGGAATGTCTTCTATTACCCCATCAGGTTTGATCACAGATCTGTCTGCTAATTGTAATAATGTGGGTGTAAAGAGAAGATTAGGAAGTTTCAGTTTATCCATGATTTGTCTACTTATGATATTGATTGCTGCTCCTAAATCAATGAGTGTGTTTTGGATTTCAATTCCATTGATGTGAATTTTAACAACTGGATTTCCTGGGTCTAGATACTTTGGAATAGCAATCTTACCCATCATGATATCTGCTATTTTTCCTGCCATTTGAATTTTCTTTATCTCTCTTATTCTTTTTCTTGTTTTCTTCATGCTCAACTCCTTTATTGTCTTTGCTAAGATTGGAATTTCCTTGATGGCTTGCAATAATGGGATCTTAATACAAACATTTCTTAGCTCATCTAGGAAATCATAATTAGGCACCATAATTTGTTTTTCTACACCCCTATCAATTTGTAATCTTTCTGGAAAGGGAGGTGTAGGAGTGGATGTTGATGGCTGCTCTAATACAGGAGTTGAAATTATTGGTTCTTTTTGTTTTGATTTTTCAATGTTTGGGTCTTGAAAAGATGTGTCTTCTTCAAGACTTTTATTTTCTTGTAGAGAATCTCCCTCAGAGTTGTCTTGTTCTTGTATAATCACAGAAGGTTTCCTCCTTTCAAGTATTCTTCCAGACCTAAGTTGAACATCACTAAGGTCTAGAGGAGTAATTAAATAAGTTGGAAACTGTTGGCCTTCTATCATATATGTATTCTGAGGATTTCTATTGTTGGGGTTTGGTATGGGTTGAGCAGGCAACTGATTCGATTTCTAAGGAAATGGTAATGGAAGTGGTTGATTTTGATGTTGTGAATTTTGAGGATTTTGTTGAAGATTTTGTTGTTGAGGAAAATGTGAATATGGTGGATAGGATGGTGGATACTGGTAGTACTGAGAGTATCTTCCATAGGGATTTTGTGCCCCTTGTGCCCAAGCTTGAGATTGATTTTGAAATTGGGGCCAAGGTTGCTGCCAAGAATTCCAATTTGGTGGAGGTTGATTATACATTTGATCATGAAATCCTTGTGTCTGAGGTCCTTGTCAAGGCCTTCTAGAGACAAAATTGAGAGATTCTGTGGAACTTGTAGGAGTTTCCTCTTGAAAGACAGCTTTAAGACCAGGAAGTGAAGGACAACTCTTGGTCTCATGTTTTTCTGAACAAATGACACAGGTCTCTACAACTTTTGCATCCAAAGGACACTCTCTTAAGGCATGCTTCTTTCTACATCTGGGACAAAAGATTGCTAAAGCATCAGATTCAGCTTTTTGCTTGTTTTGTAACTTAAGGGTGTCTATTTGTTCACTAAGACTCCCTAAGATATCAGATTTGAATTCATCAAGCATATTCCCTATCTCTGCCCTACTTACTGTCCCAGAAGCAGACTTACTTACCCTTGCAAGAGCAGGGTCTCTTGGGCCTTTTATAGTTTTAGATTTCCCTCTTGAAAGGTTGATACATAACTCAGCTATTTCAGGTAATGTGAGCTGAGATATATCCCCTTTTCCCATCATGTTAAGGATATCCAACCATTCATCCCTAATTTTTTTCAACAAAAGAGCTTTTAAGGTGTCTTGATCTAAGTTTTCCATTTTTGCTCTTTTGATGTTGTAATGAAATCTCTCCAACAAATCTTCCAAGTTTTCATCTTCTTTTTGTAGCATCTTAAACACTTCCTCCTTATGATTGACTGGCATACAATAATCCAAATACCTCTCTAGAAATGCTTGTTTCATGTCTTCCCATGTCCTAATAGAAATGTTGATCAAACTCATAAACCACTTCAATGCTGCTCCTTTCAATGTTGAAGGAAATAGTTTAAGTTTTTGAGCATCTTGTAAGTAGTCATAAGTTCTACATAGGACTTCAAATTCAAATAAGAAGTTTTTAGGATCTTTAGTTTTAAGTCCATATAAGTTTGGAAGGACAGAGGGTGAAATTTTTTTCATGGTTGTATTAGTTTCTTCATCTACTATAGGAAACCCAAAAGAGCTTCCCATCTCTCTTCTACCTCTTCCTCTACCTCCTTCACCTTCTACACCTCTACCTCCTTCTCCTCTAATTCTACCTTTACCTCCTCCAAATAATGTGTGTTCTCCATTAAAGACTCCTCCTCCCCCTTCTTCTGCCATAGTTGATTCTTCTGAGGAAGTGGAAAAGTTTGTGTCTCTAACAGAGGTCCTTGAATCCTCTTCTAAGGCAGGTTCAGTGGATGAAATGGAAGGTCTTTCTAATGGAATATCTGATCTTAAGTCCTCTGGGAGTCTAGGATCAGTAAAGGATGGATTGTGGGTCTGAGTTGGAGGTGTACTGGCTCTTGGTCTAGATGAAACAAGTGATGTTCTAGGGATCAAGCTTCTGCTGCTACTTCTTATGAATCTACCCCTTGAGTCTCTCTCTCTACGCATATAATTGTTTTTGGGAGTTAAGAAACAAGGTTACCTAGTTACACTTCCCCGGAAACGGCGCCAAAATGTTTGTGCTCAACCTAGTCTCCTAAATTGAGTTCATTAATTGTCAACCAGGGTTGGTAAACTGCTGAAGTGTGGTGCACTATATGTGCCTAGGTATTTGTTTCTCACTACGTTGTGTCTAGTGTTTTATGATGTTTTTTGGTTTTTTATGGTTTTATGTTCACAAGGGAAAGAACTAAATGCTGGTGGAAAGAAGCTACTAGTTAAAAACAGAGTGAAGCCTAAATTATGGATGACAAATGACAAATGAAAATACTGAAACAAAACAAAGCCTAAACTATGGCTAGCAAAATACAAAGCTTGATAATGACTTCAAGGAAATAAATCACAACATGAGCTTAACTTGTCCAATTCATTCATTAAAGATGTTTTGGAAGAGCTTGAGAAATGGGCAAGTAAGTGTAAATAAAGTTCTCCTAACTAAACAATCAAACAATCAACTTACAATGTTACAACATCTCATCCATGATTAAAGGTCTATTGGAATATATTTGGAAAAGAACATTTGTAACACCATAAGACTTCTATTCTAAACTAGCTTCTAATTCTGTTTTGCAACTCAATTTAACACCACTAGGCCTCATTCCAAAAGTTATAGATTTTCTTTTTAGAATGGTCTTTTGAGAAAAGGCTTGTTTGTGAAATGGTAAAAAGGTTGCAAAATATGTTGGCAATATGATGCAGAAAGCTGTCTTGATGGCAACCCACTCAATGAAGATGAAGACATGAGATTGTTTGTGCGTAGATACCTTGACGGCAACAATTGGCGTGCGAGTACAGCAAACGACTTTTCTGGTAAATGATGTAAATCTGATGTGATATGATGTGTGTTGACAATATGATGTAGAAAGTTGTTCTTGAATGGCAACCCACCTGATGAAGGTGATGGAAACTTACTTGATGAAGTTGTGCTTGATAGAATATGTTCTTGATGAAGTAAATCTGATGTATCTACAGTGAGTACAGAAGGGAATGAAGAAATAAATTCAGTTTGTGCTAGATCTATGATAAAAAGAGTATGTCTCAAGGCATACGCGGATTTTCCTAGTAGAAGTCGCGTATGCACGCGGGAAACAACGTTCCAAGTCGCGTATGGGAAAAAGCGCTCAAAAAGTGCAAAACCAGGGGTAACCACCATGGTATTGACCCATTGTATTGGGTAATGATTCGTCTAAATGACCCCGTCCAGGAATACCATCAGAAGTAATGTAGTTTTGGGCTCATGGTATTGTTTTGGCTCATGGTATTGAAAAAAGGGCTCATGGTATTGAAAAAGGGTAAACCTATATAAAGAGAAGAAATTCATTGTGCAAATCATGAGTGTGGGAGCAAGATGTCTGAGCTTGAATGAATACTTCTCTGTGAAGTATATCTGTATGGAAAGGGTAAAGGTTTGATGATAGATCCGAATCTATGATGCACTTATGAAGAAATGATGAAGCGGGATCTCTAGATCTGAAATGTATTTGTATAATTTGTATCTACTAGATCTCGTTATGGAAGTGATTAGATCTCGTGATGAGGCTAACATCTCGGCGAAAGTAAAAGGGCTGATTCGAACCAAATATCTGATCCGAAGAAGTATGCAGCTCCACAATGGTTGAAGATATATACGCTAGTTCGCCGCGTAGGAAGCGCTGTATATACGCTGTACAAGGAAAAGCGCGTATGCACAAGTAGTTGCAGAGGTATACGCAGGTTGATGTGGACTAAAGCGCGTATATACGCGATATCAGTAAAAGGAAAGCGCGTATGCAAACCAGGGTTTGTTGAAGCATGGGGTATGAAATCTCTGATCTAATCTGCTCTATTTTAGCTATCTGTTGTTGATGTTTGACCGTGCTTAAATGTATGGAGAGGGTCCAATCTGAAAATATGATGAAACGTGGTGTGCAAGTTGTGTTCTATTGAAGTTGTTGGATCCAGTGTGAAAATTGATGAAACGTGGTCCATAGAGGTGCTGAGGGTTGTAGCCTTCAGTCAGGGGGTTGTAGCTCCCTTCCAGGTGAGGCTGGTAAACGAGATCAGGGGGTCGTAGCTCCCTTCCAGGAGAGGCTAGTAAACGAGAGCAGGGGGTCGTAGCTCCCTTCCAGGAGAGGCTGGTAAACGAGTCAGGGGGTTGGAGCTCCCTTCCAGGAGAGGCTGGTAAACGAGCGCAGGTGGGTGCCTGCGTGCTGGTCAAGTCTGCGCCAGCACATATGTTGTAAGATGTTTTCTCTATAATAAAATATTGAAGGCCGAGCAACTGCAGCGGTGGTTTTCTCCCGACTTGGGTTTCCACCTAAAAATCCTGGTGTTCATGTGTGATGCTTTGTGTGATGGTTTATTCTGTTCTTACTGCACATGTTTACTGTTTATAGAACATCAAATGAATGAAAGATGGAATGAGATAAGTGAAGAACTAATGGCATAATTAGATCTCTGGGTATACGCGAGTTTTAGGAAGGGTATCCGCGTGTATACACTAGTTGGCTTCAGCAAAGTAGCGTATGGGTTTTAGAGCATGAAAAAGTAAAAAGTTTTAGTTTGCCCTAAATACTGATTCACCCCCCCCTCTCAGTATTTTTCCCAACAATTGGTATCAGAGCAGGTTCTTCTGCAGAAGCTTGATCGCTTGAAGGAGATCCGTCGCAATGGGAAAGAAGCAAAAGAAGAAGGTTGCTCAAGGAAAGAAGATGCCTCAGAAATCGTGTATAGCAGAAATTGAAGGAGATGAAATAGGTATTGATCGTTGTTCTTGTATTTCACTTACCTGTATATGCAAAGGTTATGATAGTGAAAGTGAAGATGAAGAAGATTCTGACCAAGCTCTACAAGTACTCATGGCAAAGAAGCAAAAGAAGAAGGATACTCAAAGTAAGGAGATAGCTGAAATTGAAAAATATGAATCTGATAGTGATTGGGGTCCTGATATTCTTATTTGTACAAAGAAGGGTGAAGATAGTGAAAACTGTACTATCGACTTAGAAGAAGTTATCAAAGATCAACAAAGAATATTTAATGAGAAGGAATCTGCCTCCAAAGCTTTGATATTTAGACTAAAAAGGATGTTCGATGATGTATACAATCGAAGTAAAAGATATGAAGCTGGAATCATCTCTCTGCAAGCAGATCTTGAAGAATCAAATAAGAAGAATGAAGGACTTGAAGTAGAAAACGTTTCTCTAAAAACAGATCTGGAAAAATCAAAAAGGAAGAATGAAGGTCTTGAAGCTGGAATCATCTCTCTACAAGCAAAACTTGAAACATCAAGTAAGAAGAGTGAGGAACCTCTACAATCATTTGAAAATGAAGGACTTGAAGCGGAAATCATTTCCCTCAAAGAAGACCTGGATAAATCAAATAAGAAGAATGCAGGACTTGAAGCAGAAAACATATCTCTGAAAGAAGATCTCGAAGCATCGAAGAAGAAGAATGAAGAGCTGCAACAAACATGTGAAGAAAATGAAAATTGGTTGAAAGAAGAGATTCTAAATCTAAAGGATCAAGTAGAAGATGGAAGAAGGAAAGAAGAAAGCATGACAAAGCAATGTCAAGCCCTGGAGGTTGAGGTAAACATTCTCAAAGGTAAATTAGAAGAAAAGGTTAAACTTTTGAGGTTTCAAGATAGTACTAAGATTCTGGACAATATTCTTAGTAATCAAAGGTCTCCTTCTATCAAACTTGGTCTTGGTTTTCATGAAACTCTTAAAGGAGTATCTAGTTCACAAGGAAGTGCTAAAGATTCAAAGGAAGTCAATGCAAAACCTGAAGAGTTGAAAGAAACAAAAGGTCAACCAACAATGATGAAATCTCAAAGGAAATCATTCAATAATGTTGAATGTTTCAAATGTCATAATTATGGGCATGTTGTAGAAAATTGCAGGAGCAGATCATTTCAGCCTCAAACAAACAGTTCCTACATAGAAAGGTACTCTGGTTTCTTCAAGGGATATTGTTTTTCATGCAACAAGTATGGACATAAAGCAGCTGATTGTAAAAGGAGGAAGATTAGAAATACTCATTATGATTCTTATGCTTATTTCTCTGGACACATGAGATGTTATTCTTGTAACAAGTATGGACATGTAGAAAAGGAATGCAAGTTGAACAGATCTGAGAAAGTGGACAATTTTCAGCACACAGTTAGGAAGTTCAAGCAAATTTGGAAAAAGAAGGAGGACCAATCAGAAACGTAGGGAATTCTGACCCTACTGCAGTCATCCGCTTCTGAAGCTTACTTCTCTTATTGACTGCAGGAATGATGTGGGATACATTATGAGATTTAGTAATGTATCGTCACAAGGGGAGCAATGTATGATGAATCTCATGGTTGATTTGATCATTCTGGTTATGTTTACTTCTGACAACGCATCTGATGTGGAAAAGACAGGTACAGGAAGTACAAGTTTAGGGGGAGATGAAGGAATGTGAAAAATTTCTATGCTTCACTTTCCATACGCGGGTTCGATGAACAAAAGTCGCGTATACACGCGAGTTCAAGCAGACATAGTCGCTTATGCATTGATGATAAGAGAATTTATATGACAGCTGAAGATCAGGAGCAGAGGTTCAGGGGGAGCATCAATCTGACTGTTAATAACTATATTATTGACTCAATATCAGCTTAGTTTCTCAGTTTTAAATAATGATGATATGATACTTGGTTACTTTTGTTGAAGATTATGGATGAGTCCTGTTTACTTGTTGATGAAGAGTATTCGTTGCTAAGATGAAAGTCTTATGATTCAGAGATAAGGTCAGACCATGCAGAGAATGTTGTTGATGACTTGCTGATAAAGGTATTCAGGTTGCACAAGTTAAGGAGGAGCACTGGTTCAGGGGGAGCAGCAGGTTGAATACTAATGATTGCATTGTTGGCACTATGACTGCTTGTGATACTCATGCTCAAATGATGATGACTTGGTATATGGTTAATTATGATAAGATTTTTAGCCCTGTTTAGTATCTTTTGTGCTCACACATGGATGAGTTGGAAGTCGTTTGCTTCAGAAATAAGAATAGATCATGCAGAGTTTGTTACTATGGTTGAAAATCTTTTGCCTACATATGTTACTTCATGTTAAAACTTGAAGATCATGGTGATGTTGGACCACATGGATGATTGCTTGACACTTATTTGAAGATGTTGTTCTGGTATGATAATCTCTCTTGGAAAGATTGTATTGATGCTACAAAGAATCTGAAGGCTTGGTTACTAATGTGCTTATGCTACAACCGTTGGATGACGCTTGAAGACTCAACTACACTGTTCTATCTATCTGTAGTCCAGGGAAGCATTCAAATATCTCAGAAAGAAGCTGAACACTGTCTTTTTCTCACAGAGGATCAGATCTGGTTAAAATATAGAAGATGGTATTGGATACGTGGGTTTCATGAAACACAGTCGCGTATATACGCGAGTTCATGCACATAAAACCGCGTATGTCTGGTTGCTGACAAATTTATGTTTGGGGTCAGCTTTCTTCAGCATAGCTGCAGTACTGTTTGGTATCTCTGATATTGTTTGGTATCTCTGGTGGTGTTCCTATTCTCATAATTCTATTTCTAATGTTTTGATAAAGATACCTTGATGATTTGTTGGTGAAAGTGTTCAGGATGCACAAACTAAGGGGGAGCCTTAGTCATATGGAAAGGATGCTTTGACGCATTGCATTCAGGGAGAATTAGCTTTGCCGAGTATAATGCATTCTTGAATATGTTCTCCTTCTGAGGACTTTCGGTGTTGGTCTTAAAAGTTATATTTGTAGTTTGATGAAAAGGTCTTGTTGAGACCCATGATGTAAAATTGTAATATTCAGTCATGTAAGGACTTGTCAAATTGTAAACCCACTTGGTTGGGTAGCTGAGTCAAATTTTGTAAACCCACTTGGATGGGTACTTGAGTCTCATATGTAAATCCACTTGGTTGGATATTTGTTGTAAGTATGAGTCATTGGTGATAGTAAATTCATAGAGTCATGTACTCCATTGGAAAATATGTTTGAAGTTTTAGCATGAACTCAGGGGGAGCTTGGTCACTTCAGTATATATCATATCTGCAGAACACTTCTTCCACATGAGGAGAAAGGGGGAGAGTATGTTGGTTTTTGGTTCACCCTTTGCCCTTGATGTCAAAGGGGGAGAGTGACATGGTGTTTGAATGAAGAATGGTGTCAAAATGGAGAAAGTGACATGGTGTCTTTGTATTTTTAATGTACCTATCTGTTGTGATAACCAAACACCATCGTGGTTGCCATCAAGTCCAAAGGGGGAGATTATTGGCAATATGATGCAGAGTGTTGTCCTTGATGGCAACCCACTGAATGAAGATGAAGACATGAGATTGTTGACTAGTGTTGTCCTTGATGGAAATCCACCTGATGAAGTTATTCTTGACTCGATGAACTTGTTAAATGATGTAAATCTGATGTGATATGATGTGTGTTGACAATATGATGCTGAGTGTTGTCATTGAATGGCAACTCACTTGATGAAGAAGATGGCAACTTACTTGATGAAGTTGTGCTTGATAGAATATGCTATTGATGAAGTAAATCTGATGTATCTACAGTGAGTACAGAAGGGAATGAAGAAAGAAATTCAGTTTGTGCTAGATCTATGATAAAAAGAGTATGTCTCAAGGCATACGCGGATTTGCCTAGGAGAAGTCGCGTATGCACACGGGAAACAACGTTCCAAGTCGCGTATGGGAAAAAGCGCTCAAAAAGTGCAAAACCAGGGGTAACCACCATGGTATTGACCCATTGTATTGGGTAATGATTCGTCTAAATGACCCCGTCCAGGAATACCATCGGATGTAATGTAGTTTTGGCTCATGGTATTGAAAAAGGGGCTCATGGTATTGAAAAAGGGTAAACCTATATAAAGAGAAGAAATTCATTGTGCAAATCATGAGTGTGGATGCAAGATGTCTGAGCTTGAATGAGTACTTCTCTGTGAAGTATATCTGTATGGAAAGGGTAAAGGCTTGATGATAGATCTGAATCTATGATGCACCAATGAGGAAAATGATGAATAAGGGGATCTAGATCCGAAATGTATTTGTATCTACTAGATCTGTTTATGGAGTGATTAGATCTGTGATGAGGCGAACATCTGTCTGAAGTAAAGGGTTGAATATGAACTGAATATCTGATCTGAAGAAGTATGCATCTCTGTAATGGTTGAAGATCCATACGCTAGTTCGTCATAGAGGAAGCGCGTATATACGCGGCTTCGCTGAAGAGAAAGCGCGTATGCGTAGCAGTTATGTGCGTATGTATACGTAGGCTGATGTGATCGAGCATCGTATACGCGGCTTCACGGAAAGAAAAGCGCGTATGAAAACTAGGGTTTGCTGATGCATGGGGTATGAAATCTCCGATCTGATCCGTGACCGTTTTAGCTTATCTCGTTATTTGTGTTTGATCATGGCTTAAATGTATTGAGAGGGTCCAATTAAAATATGATGAATTGTGGCCCGCAATTTGTGTTCTATTGAAGTTGTTGGATCCAAAGTAAGGCTTATGAATTGATGAAACGTGGTCCATAGAGGTGCCGAGGGCTGTAGCCCTTCAGCCAGGTCAGAGCTCCCTTCCAGTGAGGCCGGTAAACAAGAGTAGGGGGTTGAAGCTCCCTTCCAGGTGAGGCTGGTAAACGAGATCAGGGGGTCGTAGCTCCCTTCCAGGAGAGGCTAGTAAACGAGTCAGGGGGTTGGAGCTCCCTTCCAGGAGAGGCTGGTAAACGAGCGCAGGTGGGTGCTTGCGTGATGGTAGGAGTCTACACCAGCACATATGTTGTAAGATGTTTTATCTATAATAAAATATTGAAGGCTGAGCAACTGCAGCGGTGGTTTTCTCCCAACTTGGGTTTCCACCTAAAAATCCCGGTGTTCATGTGTGATGCTTTGTGTGATAGTTTATTCTGTTGTTACTACACATGTTTACTGTTAACATAACATCAGATGAATGAATAGTGAAAAGAACTAAGTTAATAAATATCTGCATATTTATATCTCTGCTAATACGCGAGTTGTATAAATGATATCCGCGTGTATACGCGAGTTTACTAAAGGAAAGTAGCGTATGGGTTTTCGTGAATGAAAAAGTAAAAAGTTTTAGTTTTCCTAAATACCTGATTCACCCCCCCCTCTCTCGCATTTTTTCCCATGTTACTCTAGGTCTTAAACTGATACTAACTCCTGTCCAAATGATTGTGTATTAATATAAGGTTGGAGCAAAAGAATTTTTGTATATAATGAAGACCGTGGTATTTGAATTTAACAACTAATATAACTTAAAAATGCAATGGATGACACTAGACTAGAGTGCTAATACAGTGAGCTAAAACTAAACTAGAGTGCCACTAGTCTATTTGAAGTACATTGAACAATGTTAGACTGAAAAGCCATTATCAAACTGAAAATGAAATGACAGAGTTGAATCACATGCATTCTACCTCCGGAGTACTATAACTACGTTAACATGCAACTAACCTAAGGAATTCCCCAGTCCATTCCGTTCAGTATGAATGATGTTTTGGAAGAGTTTGTGAGAACAAGTATGGTTGTATCATTCAAAGCAATTGAACATAAACACAAGACTGAAAGCAAATACAACTCAAATCCAAGACATCACAGCTACTTCTTACTCATTGTTATGATATTTTGGAAGAGCTTTGTAAGAGTAAGATTGGCTATGTTACTTGGTGTAAACTAGCAACTAAAACCTACAATACCACAGTTATGCCTTATTCATCATAATGATATTTTGGAAAATTTTATTAGAGTAAGTTTTAACTGTGATAACTAACGAAAGTAAATGCAACTAAAACCTACACTATCACAGTTGTGCCTTATTCTTCATAATGATATTTTGGAAGAGTTGATTAGAGTAAGTTTGGCTGTGATAGTAAATATAAACAAATATGAACATAAGCTTCAGAAATCTACTTAAACTAGAAATAAAAGCGAGACTAAAACACTTATCTATTGTATAAACAAGGCCGCTCAGGAGGCAGGGGCCCTCTACCACCAGAGTAGCACGAAATCTAGTTCAAAATCGACTCAACGCGTTCAAGGAAATACTGCTTCTTTCATTAAAGAGGAATCACCTCAAAACAGAGTATTCTTGGACTTCAAAGATTTAGCAGTCAACCATAAAATCTAACCAAAATCTAACCTTTGTCTCTCGGTTTCCCGAGCATATTTATAGCAAATTTACATAACAGAACTTGAGATAATACAGGGATTACTGTCTTTCCATATTAAAATCAAACTAGAACTCTAAAGGTGGCATCGTAATATGACAAAGGACATCTGGACTGTCCTTGTCCTATTAGGAGTCTATCTCCTAGCTTGAGTTCTCACGTGCATAACCACGTACAGAATTCCGTTCGATCTTCATGGAGAGCAACAAATGCTGAGGGCATGACGTGGAATACGACCATGTGTGGCTTTCCCTGAGAGGACATCTAGAACCTGCTTAAACATGAAGATGGCTGCAGAATTGGCAACTAGCTACAGAATGTCTGCATTCTGTAGCTAGTTTCAGTTCAAAAAGTACTACAATGACACAATCATAAAAACATAGCAAGTTAGCCACGATATTCATTCTTAAAGAAATTTTAACTAATTTCATTGATCATTTGAGCCTGGGATTAATAATGGATAAAAGAAATGGAGTGGAATATGGTGGAAGAAAGAACATTCTTGGAGCTCAGCAAGTAATATCACAATTTTGGACAATTTTTGGCACATTTGGCACTTTAGTGCAAATTTTGGTTTTTGGGCAATTTTGACAAACATAAATTTTTATAAACGCGCAGCGCCACTGGCGCTATGCTCTTTTTTGCTGCATCAAATTGCAAAATGGCCATAAAATAATGTTCATAATGATGATTAAATTAACTCCAAAAATTTTCAGAATATTTGGAGGAGAAATGGTCCCTCAAAAAGGCAAAAAACAGCCAAAAAAACATGTTTATGCCCTTGTTTTTTCCTTGGCACTGCGCATTTACTAGTCTTGGGAGAATAGGTTTTTGATAGGGCAGATGGACACCATTTTGGAAACTGGAGGCATATTTGGAAACTAGAATCAGAGAGATTTCCAATGAGATATAATGGAGCGGATTTGGATATCGGGAAGGCATCCAAAAGTTTCCTACAAGACAGGCTATTGTTTCTATCAAGGAGCTACGTGTTTACCAAGAAAATGCAGTTTTCATCATCTTCAACAAAAATTTGAATTTTTGAATTTTTACTTGGGAAAATGAGAAAATCACTGATCTAAATGGTCATGGTGAATGTAAATGTCACTTTTTGACTTTTATCTAGGTTATATACATTATATAAGTCCTATAGAGGTCAAATGAATTAGTTTCCTCTCTTTTAGGGGCAAATTGTTGAGTTTTCCTAGTCTTTAGATTCTTGTTTGGGAGTAGGTGAAACTGATCCCTATCTCATGGATTCGACTCCTTGAGGCTAGGAAGAGTTGTTTTTAGGTCTATTTAATGTATTCTCTTAGTCATTGGTAGAGGATTGACTCACTTGGAGCTTTGGAATCTCAAGAGACATTTTTGTATCAATTTGGCTTGGACATTAATAGAAATTTGCAGTATTTCTTTGGGATACATGTGGTATGCAGTGTTTGACATAGTTTATTCTTTTTTATAATTTGTATGAATGTATTGTAAGCTGATAAATCATTTTCATTTCTATGATATGCTTAATTTCAAGTTGAAAGGCAGAATTCACGTTTCATGCTCTGTTTTGGGAAATTTAGCATAATTTGTTTATTTTCTTCAGTTTAGGAAGAATTAATCTTGTATGATCTTCCTAACTCCTCACTAGTATCTTCAGCTTGCCATAATCATATTTTCATGTCAAGCCCTCTACCTACCTTTCCCCTTATAATCTCTACAAATTCTGACCTAATTTCCTTGCCCTAGCTGTTTGACTCCTCCTGATCTAGCAAACCTTACAAAATCAAAATCAAAACCCTGAGCTACTATAGCTAGCCTAAAATATTCTTTCCTCAGTCATCTTGACTGTGTTCTATATAGGGAGAGCCCTCTCCTAGCTTAGTAGGGCTAGCTACTTGGCTAAGCGTTTTTTGAGGTTACCTTGGGATTGCCTCTCTCAGCCTGAGGTTCAATCTGAGTAATAAAATTTTGGCGACTCCACTGGGGAAGAAAAAGTAAGATTAGATCTTCCATGGGAAAGATCATCAAAGTTTAGATCTAATTGTTGATGGTGGAAAATGTTCAGATGCATATGAAGGCTGAACCATTCACCTGGCGACTCCATTCATTGAAAGATCCAGAAAATCAACACCTTATGGTGACTCCACTGCATGAAGATCAGTAGCTTCAAGATTATTCAAGATGGAAACTGTTGCAAGAAGGTATGCTCCCATGAGCCGAGATCACATTCCAGGTTTCCCAAATAAAATTCCTAAGGTAGATTGGCAAAGGAATTTTCTTATGTTAAAAAATGTGGAAGGTAATGATGCTCCTCTTCATCTGGTGAGATTTCACATGCATGTGCGTAGATTAAAGATTGATTTTCCTAAAGACTGCTTGATGAAGATATTCATGGCCATTATGGAAGATGAAGCTCGATCTTGGTATGAAATTTTTCTGCCTACTTGTATTTACTGTTTAAAGGATTTTCATACCATATTCTTTGAAAGGTATAAAGAAACTCGTCCATCCTTAATATTAGTTAAAAACTGTTGTAAACATGTTGATAGTTTTATTGAAAATCTTGAGAATTTTTATGGAGATGATGAATTCATGGACGATGAGATCATGGAAGCCCTATATGAAAATCCATTTCAGTAGCATAAAGAAATCTTAGAGGATACTTATCAAGATGCTCAGGAAATTTCGCAGTAGGCTGAAGATATTTGTACAGTTGAAAATGATGGAAGACAAGGTCTTATTTCAAATCTAATTGCAACAAAAGATGGTATGCAGGAAAATGAGGTTCCAATATCAGATTGTGGTAAATTCAAGATGGATGATCCAGATCTAGATTCAAACTATGATGATGAAGAGTATGTTGTTCCGGATCTCATGAAGGAGAGCTCTATTGTTGAGGTCACTTCGAATGAAGAAAACCGAGTTATAAACCTAAGTGTTCTTAGCCCATCAGAACAAAGTCTTCACGAGGAGGTAATCCATTCCCTTTATAAAAAACAAGATGAGATCTTTGTTCAAGTAAGTGAAAAATTTTCTTTGGATGAATCTATGGTAGATGATAGAAATGTCAGTTTTGGGTTTCAAGAACAATATAAATTTTTCCCTCTTATGACTGATGAGTGTGATAACAAACATGACAATCTGGTTGCCATGTCATATGAAGATGATCAACAATATGTAGAAATTATATGCACTAAACATGCATATGTCCAAGATCCACCTGATCTCACACTATTTAACTTTATGCAAGATATTGAATCTATTCCACTTGTTAATTTTTTGCGGAAACAATTAATTGCACACACATGTGAAGCATAAACAAAAATAATCAATCGCACATAACACAGTTTTTAACCGAGAAAGCCTGAAGCTGAAAACCCCAAATATATATTATGTAACATGGAGATCATATGAAAATCTCATACAAGCATACAAAGCTTATCACAAGCCCTCAGTACAGTACAATCATCATACACTAATAAGGACCAATCTTGCAAATCCATGCACCAATCTCTGCCTCCTGCTAGCTTGCCTCCACTGTGCAATCCAAGCTAATTAAAAAGACCAATTAAATGTAATCCCACTCTCATTGACTGCGTGATTATCATTGACAACTCCAATGTATATGTAGATGCAATTCATGCATCACTAGTAGTCACAACAGATAGTCTATCTTTCCCTTTCACCTATCTTTCCACTGGTCTCCACTGAAACTGCCATGCACTGTAGTTAACTGATGTATTTTTCAGTTGATTAATGATTAATTATTTGTGAATTAATTAACTAATTAATTCGCTCCACTCTCACTAGTGTATCATTCAGTTAGACTAGATACAACTAGCTCAATTGAGTTTAACTGAGTTAACCTGAATACAACTCCATAACTATTTCTTCCAAATGTGTCATAACTCTGCCACTTGAGTTATAACTGAGTCCTCCATGTATTAGCTCTAGTAAACCCTCAGGAATAGCGTGATTCCTTCTGTCAGCTATTGTTCCACATCTGTGCACTTAACTAAAGTGCTCCAAGAGAATAAGATAATGTTTAGAGTCCAAATATTATTAAGAGCTAATAATATTTGACATATCTATTTTTAGACTGGCAGTCTAAAAATAGACTCCACCCAAAATGTCTAAAAATAGAAGTCCATCTAATTTTCCAACTTGACCAACCATCCACAAATAACATCCTGCAACTCATAGAATATGATCAACATGTCTAAAAATAGACATAGTCTAAAAATAGACTTTGCGCCAAAAATAGCCTGCAGGTCCACTTAGTGAAGGTGACTCTTTTCACTAAGCTCATCATCTTGTTGAATCTCAGCACTCCATCTCAACAAGATAGGGATTATCTGCCACCTCGATTCTGTCTCTATGGTATTCGAATTTGCTCCTGGTGAGCACCTTCGTCAGAATATCTACGTCCTGATCCTCCATAGGAATGTAAGAAAGCAAATTGATCTTCCGCTGCACACAATCTCTAATATGATGGTACCGGATGTCAATATCAGAACTAAACAAAACAACTAGTATCTTCCTCATCCATATAGCCTCGCATGCATCCAAACTTGCTGCCATGTACTCGGCCTCCGCTGAACTGAGTGCCATGGATCTTTGTTTCCTACTGTACCAAGAAACTGCTGTAGATTCGATACTGAAAATCCATCCAGATGTTTTCTTTTTGTTCGTTGGGCTTCCTGCCCAATTTTCATCCATGAAGCCATGCAGCTTCACCTCATCCCATTGTCTGTACCACAATCCATACCTAGATGTGCCCTGAGATACCTCAGGACATGCTTTCCTGCCTTCCAAAAGAGCTTGGTAGGCTTCACCATCGCTTGTGAAAGCTGGTTCACAGCATAGCATATGTCTGGTCATGTATTGACTAAATACATGAGTGAACCAACCAACTGTCGATAAACAATGGCATCCACTGCCTCTGCCGATGTAGCATCCTATTTCCTCCAACCACCAGAAAGAGGAGTGTCGATAGGCTTGCAGCCTTGCATGTGAAACTTCTCCAGTATCTCCTGGGCATACTTGCCTTGAGATGCAAGCAGTTCACCTTTCCGCTACCAAATTTCCAATCCCAGGAAATAATGAAGGAGGCCCAAGTCCTTCATCTCGAACTCCTTTCCAAGATCTGCCTTGCATGAGTGTATCAACAGTTCATTACCCGTTAGTATTAAATCATCTACATAAAGCACAATGATCAAAAGCTTACCCTCCACCATAATTTGGTATAGGTTTGGATCCGCCTCACTCTTGGCGAAACCAAGTCTGGTGAAATAACTGTCTATCTGTGTGTACCAAGCACGAGGTGCTTGTTTCAGCTCATACAACGCTCTTTTGAGCCTGCACACATGCGACTCGCTGTTGAAGATTTTGAATCCTTCAGGCTGCTCAATTTACACCTCCTCCTCAATAATTTTGTTGAGGAACACAGTCTTCACATCCATTTGATGAATGTGCCAACCCATCTGCGCTGAGAGAGCAAGGATGGTCCGTATGGAAGAATACCTTGCGATAGGTGCAAAGGTTTCTTCATAGTCGATCCCCTCGATCTGTGAGAAGCCCTGGGCAACAAATATTGCCTTATACTTATCAATGCTCCCATCAACAACTTGATTCACTTTTTAGATCCATCTTGAACCTACCATTGATTTCCCTTCTGGCTTTGGGACAATCTCCCATGCACTGTTTCTGACATTCGAATCATACTCTTCCACCATGGCATCTACCCATGCGAGATCCTCCACAGCTTCCTCGAAAGAGGATGGCTCCATCACGATACACTTTCTCATCAGAGCCATGCATACAGTAAATCTGTCAGGTGTCTGTCTCTGTCTATGCTGTGATGTAGGAACTCCTACATTCTGCACTACATCAAGATTTAGTTACTCAGCTTCTGTAGTGCGCTTCCGCCCTCTGATGTTTGACACTGCATGAGTGGTTTCTTCCACTCCATGAACCTCCTCTTGTGGTTGATCCACATCTTGAGGCTCATATTTAGGAACAAGTAGCTCCTCCTCTACATGCAAGTGTAGCTCCCTCTCAAGCGACAACTTCATGGCTTTCTCCTCATGAAATTTGATATCCCGTCGGACAACAGTCATCCGATTGTCTGGAAAATACACACGATAATTTTGGGGTGTTTCTGTGTACCCCACAAATATCCCAACCTCTGCATTCGGCTCCATCTTCTTCTTAGCATCCTTCATCACATAAATGTAAACAGGTGAGCCAAAAATCTTCAAATGAGAAATATCAGGCTTCTTACTAGAAAACGCCTCTTCAGCTGTACTCATGCCAAGTACTCTATGAGGACAATGGTTTTGCACATAAACCATAGTGTTTCATGCCTCAGCCCACAAGTGTATGGGAAGGCCCTGGTCATGCAACATCACCCGTGCAACACCCACGATCGTTCTGTTCTTCCTCTCAGCGACCCCATTTTGCTGTGGGTTATGAGGCACTATGAGTTCTCTTCGAATTCCTTCTTTGCTACAGAAGTCTTTGAATTCACCAGAGATGTATTCACCACCATTATCACTCCTTATAACTTTCACCTGCTTCCCCCACTCTTTCTCAACCAGCGTCTTCAACTCACAGAACTTTGAGTATGTCTCGCTCTTCTTCTGCATGAAGAAGATCCATCACTTACGAGAAAAGTCATCAACAAATATCACATAATACTTGTGCTTTTCTGTTGAAGCAACCAGGAAAGGTCCACACACGTCTTTGTGAATTCTCTCAAGGATCGTCGAGGCACGACTATCCTTCTCATGAAAAGTGGTCTTCACAAATTTTCCCAAAGTACATCCCTTGCACTGATCTGACTGCGCAAGTGTACCCTGGGGAAGCCAGGTAGAAATCTACTGCAAAATTTTCAAAGCGCCATGGTGAAGATGGCCCAATCTCCCGTGCCACAATTCGCCCTCATCCCGGCTAACCACTCCTTCTGCTTTGCCTGCCATTGATGCGCAGACATCTACCTACAATTGATAAATATTCTTAACTCGAATCCCTATCCTCCTAGTTTGACCAGTTGTTTTATGCCGAAGGAAAACTTTTCCTTCACTGAAAACAACATCATAACCCTTGTATTCCAACATCGCCACGGAGATCATATTCTTCTTCAATCCTGGAACATACATGACATCCTTCAAGATGAAAGGTTTACCGGACTCCCTCTCAAAGGAAATGGTCCCAACACCAGTCGCCCTATATCTACCATCATCGCCCATCTCGATGTGCAGTCCAAGATCCTTTTCCTCTAGATCACTAAACAAATCTTTGTCTCCGGTCATATGGAAAGACACACCACTGTAAAGAAACCACACCGATCCCATCACACTTGAAACCAAGCATGTGATCAAAGAAAAATATAGCTCAAACTGCGAGGCTAAGGCCTCTCCAGCTGCAGATCCAACAACCTGCTTATTCTTCTTCTTTTGTGGACAATTAGTGGTGAAATGTCCGTGCTGGTGATAGTGAAAACACTTCACTTTGGACAAATCCTACTTCTTGCCTTTCGCACCAGATTGAGAAGGATTTTTCTTCTCATTCCCTTTCCTTTCTTTGGCAGCCAAAGTGAAATTTTATTCATATTCATTCTTCGATGAAGATACATCCCTGGTACACCGCCTTATCTCCTCCTGCACAAGATCCGACCAAAGTCGCTCCCATCCTGGTAGTTTCTCCTGTCCATTGACAGAGTCTTCATAGCTATGCCAACTCTTAGAAATCCCAAGGAGAGCCAATCTCACAGGGTCTTATTCATCAACAGTAACCCCCACACCTCCCAGCTCATCCTTGCAATGGAAAAACTTCGTGAGGTATTTTGGTATACTTTTGCCTTTCTCGATTTTTATTTTTCTGAGCTTGTCTTTAAGTGCCAACTTCCTCTGGTCACTTCTGCTTTGGAAAAATTATGTTAAATCCTTCTACATTAAGAATGGAGTGGCTTTACCATGAAGACTGGACATAATGTGGTCCTTCACACCTTCCAAAAGAATCCTTCTACCTTCTTTTGCCATGCGTCAAGTGCGGCTGCATCACTAGAACCTGGCTTAGGAACATCACTATCGATGAACTCCTTCAACCCATTATCATATAGCACCACCTCCATCCCATCCTTCCATGCAATATAATTCAAGCTCCCATCAAGGGAATACTCCAATCACAATCCGTTGAAAGACATTTCAATGAATGCTTAACTTCGACACGAAGAAAACATTGCAGCAAATTCAAATTCCACCAGCACAAAACTCAACCGCTTCAATAATTGCAATCTCCTATGATCAATACTGCTCTGATACCATGTAGAAATTATATGCACTAAGAATGCATATTTCCAAGATCCACCTGATCCCACACTATTTAACTTTATGCAAGACACTGAATCTATTCCACTTGTTAATCTTTTTCGGAAACAATTAATTTCACACACATGTGAAGCATAAAAAAAAATAATCAATCGCACATAACACAGTTTTTAACCGGGAAAGCCTGAAGCTGAAAACCCCAAATATATATTATGTAACATGGAGATCATATGAAAATATCATACAAGCATAAAAAGATTATGATAAGCCCTCAGTACAGTACAATCGTCATACACTAATAAGGACCAATCTTGCAAATCCATGCATTGATATCTGCCTCCTGCTAGCATGCCTCCACTGCGCAATCCAAGCTGATTACAAAGAACAATTCAATTTAATCCCACTCTCATTGACTGCGTGATTATCATTGGCAACTCGAATGTATATGTAGATGCAATTCATGCATCACTAGTAGTCACAACAGATAGTCTATCTTGCCATTTCACCTATCTCTCCACTAGTCTCCACTGAAACTTCCATGCATTGTATTTAACTGATGTATTTTTCAGTTGATTAATGAGTTATTATTTGTGAATTAATTAACTAATTAATTCACTCCACTCTCACTAGTGTATCATTTAGTTAGACTAGATACAACTAGCTCAATGGAGTCTAACTAAGTTAAACTAAATACAACTCCATAACTACTTCTTCCAACTGTGTTATAACTCTGCCACTTGAGTTCTAACTGAGTCCTCCATGCATTAGCTCCAGTAAACCCTCAAGAATAGTGTAATTCCTTCTGTTAGCTGCTGTGCCACATTTGTGCACTTAACTGAAGTGCTCCAAGAGAATAAGATAATGTTTAGAGTCCAAATATTTTAACTTCATGCAAAATACAAAATCTATTCCACCATTGATCATTTGCGGAAATTAAATCAAGATTGCAATGCACACATGAAATAATAAAAATTCACACACATTAATACAGTTTTTAACGGGAAAGCCTGAAGCTAAAAACCCCAACTATCTGTATATAATATATGTCATAGAGATCATATAACAATCCTCATAAAAATCTGATCATATCAAGCTCTTAGTACAATACAAATGCTACACACTAATCAGGCCCGATCTTGCAAATCCATGCACCAATCTTTGCCACCTACTAGCTTGCCTCTACTGTGCAATCCTTGCTGAAGAATGGCTTTGAATGAACTCGAATTTCTTCAGCCTTTCTCATGCAATCGTCATTGGCATCTCCACTGAGTTTTGGATGCAATCAATGCACCACTATAGTCACAACTGATAGTCACACTTGCTCCTTCACCTATCTCTCCACTTGTCTCCACTGAAACTTCCATGCACTGTAGTTAACTGATGTATTCTTCATTTCATTAATGATTTATTATTTAGTGAATTAATTAAATAATTAATTCACACCACTCTCACTAGTGTATCAATCAGTTAGACTAGATACAACTAGCTCAACTAAGTCTAACTGTGTTAAACTGAATACAACTCCACCAACTACTTCTCCAACTCCAAACTCTGTCACATGAGTTCTAACTGAGTCCTCCATGCATTAGCTCTAGTAAACCCTCAAGAATAGTGTAATTCCTTCTGTCAGATGATGTGCCACATCTATGCACTTAACTAAAGTGCTGCAAGAGAATAAGATAATGTTTAGAGTCCAAATATTATTAAGAGCTAATAATATTCGACATATCTATTTTTAGACTGGTAGTCAAAAAATAGACTCCGCCCAAAATGTCTAAAAATAGAAGTCCATCTATTTTTCCAACTTAACCAACCATCCACAAATAGCATCCTACAACTCATAGAATATGATCGACATGTCTAAAAATAGACTTTGTGCCAAAAATAGCCTGCGGGCCCACTTAGTGAAGGCGACTCTTTTCACTAAGCTCATCATCTTGTTGAATCTCAACACAATATATTCAAATTCCAGAGGACCAGAGCATTGAGGACTGTCATTCAGATTTTTCTTCCCATGTCTCATGCTTTGAATTATTTTTTCAAGAAGAAATCTGATCACCTACTTGTTCAGAATTCTTTGAATATTAGGAACACACTCTTGTTGAGGTACATTATGAAAAGTGATCAGATTCAAGAGAAAAATCTACCTTGTTTATTCCAGATCAACGAGAGGTAAATTTTTTTGTTTTTCAAGATCCTTTTGACAGTCTTTTGCAAGCACTGGAGAAGATGAATGTTGTCTCATTTGTCAGCATAAGTATTGGTTTCAGTTTTTATTGTGAGTTGCCTACATGTACATCATTCTGCCTACTCGAGGAAAGTGAGAGCAAAATTCAAGCAAATAACCATCTGCTGGATTGGTTACACTGGAAGGATCACTTCACATGATTGTATATATGTCTTCAGTAGGCTGGTGGTTGTCATCAAGATTTGAAGCCCTCAAGTCTTGGTGATGTACTGCCATCAATAAGTAGGGTAAGTTCAATTTTTAATTTTTGTTTCAGTAAGTCTTGAGTCAGTTTTGAGTCAGTTTATTGTGTCAAGTTTCTTTCAGTATTCAATTTGGTTTTTAGCTATATACTCCATTGCCCAATGAAATAGGCACTTGGTCTATGGTGTTCTTGGCACCTCAAAGGAGCTACCATCCCCAACTGGAGCCAATGTTAGTGTCAGTATTTGCATACTTCCACCAGGGATAAAAAATCATTTTCATGTGCATCTTAGGTGTCCCATAAATAAAATTTTCATCATTCCATTAGGTCATGATATAAAATTGTTCCATTGGTGGTTGTCCTGGTCAAATAAGCTTCCTTCTCCCTCAGAAGATCATATTGGCTGACTCATTCTCATGTCTCCTTGAGCATAATAATACCTATGGAAATGCTCTATTCACTTGGAAGTATTTAAAGTCAAAGGTCAAAGTCTCATTCAAAATTTAGGTCAAAAAGTAGTCCCATTAGATCATGGGGTCAAAATCATGAAAATTGGTCATTTCATCTTTTGAAGGAGTAGTAATAGTCAAATATATTCAAAAAATTCAGGTTCTAAACTATCATTTCCATGTAACTGGCTTTGTTTTTACCATATTTGTCTCTCAGTTGTGCTTGGAAAGCTCAATTCTCTCTCCTAGGGTTTTGAGGGAATTATTCTTGGTCTCATGACTTCCATGGTTAAATGATCATCAAGACTTGTATCCCGATGCTCTTACACTTTCCCCTATCATTAATATACCTTCCTAAACACTTCCCATCACTCCTATCCCTCAAAATCATCATTTTTCCACAAACCCTAGCCTATTTCTACAATTTGACACTTTTTGAGACTAGGCATGTGTTTTTCCCCTTTGGACCCCTTCCCCTCACTTAATCCTTGAAATTTCACTTTCCCCTACTCTCTAACATCTATCCCTATCCCCTAAAATTTCCCCAAGAATTTATACAACCCCTAACCTCTTCATTCCCCTCCCTCTACAAGGAAGTCCTAAAATCCCTTGTTTTGCTTACACCAAACCCTAATTTCCTTTCATACTGAGCTAGGGTTTGCTATGGAATCAGAGACATAGGAGTAGAGGAGGCATAAGGGAGGTCATTATAGAAAGTATTAAACCATACCAACTCATAAAATTCATGCCTCCATCATTTTTCAAGAAATCATTTCAAGGGACAAATAATTTGCCACACAGAGGGTCAATTTCACTTAAAACTATGTTTAAAACTAAAAAGATATGAATTTGAAAAAAGTGAGAGAGTTTTTTTTCCCTCATAGTTCAATAAAGAAAAACCTACTTCATATTTTACACAGGTATCATGGTTTTAGAGAAATTTCTAAAACATAGGTGTCACAGGAAAATTGCTGCACTTCTGGAGTGACCTTAGGAAAATCAAGTTTTCTCATAGCCGGGGTGTCCAAATGACTTGCTTGATGATTTAAATGATAACTATATAAATATATATTTGCAATGAGCTATCATGAGCTCAATTTGGAGTTGAGGAAGGCCTCCAAAAGTTTCCTGCACCAGCATTCTGAATTTCTGCACCTTCATTCAACATTTTTTTAACAATCTTGGGAAAATCAATTTTTGACCAGGAAAATGAACTTCAAACAGAAAAAAAGGTATATTTGGAAATTAAATAGGATAAAATTTCCAACGAGCTATCCTAGGCCCAATTTGGACACCGCGAAGGCCTCCAAATATGGTCCGCAAAATAGTGCTCTTTGGCGCTGCGCATTTACACAATGAAGGTTTTAAAGGATTTCACTGCTTCCATCAAGCTCAGGTTTCCTCATAAAATTCTCCAATGAGTTTTTGATCAGTAAGTGAACATAAAACACCTCTCTTTTCACATGTTGGTTATTCCATTAAAGAGTTGAAAGTGTTATAGCCTATGAAACCCTAGTTTTTTTATTCCTTTCCCATTTTCATTCATATTTTCCATGTTCATATCCCCAAAACATCTATCAGTCAAAAATATAACATCCTATGGGTTTATTTGACCTAATTTATCATTTACACCATCAATTTCTCCATTTTTCACAGCTTCTCCTTTCAAATCCATATTCCCTTCATCTCATTCCATTTACCCTAGGGTTTTCACTAGCATAGGCTCCCTTACATATTCCCATTTCCTTCATTTACCTACACCTCCATTCAATTCACACTCCTTCATTTCATTCATCATCTCCCTAGGGTTTTTAATACCAAATACATCATGGCAACCTAACAGAGGTGAAATTAGCAAGCCTAAGAGGGCTGATTTGGGCACATTGGTAAATCCCTATCGAAGAGGTCATAGACACGTGTTTGCTTCACTTGTAGTGAAAGGGGCCATTCCTTATTCATCAACACAATAGGTATACAAAGGTAAGGAAAAGGTAATAGAGCCAAAAATTGATTATTAGGAGGGAAAACATGAGACAAAGAATGAATTTCAGTTGATTTACCTAGGTGAGGAAAATGAGGACAAAATCACCAATGTAGTTCTTAAAGGAAAATAAGCATGGTTTGAGAGGGTCAAATGACACTTGGAGTAGCTCTTGGCCAAGGCTCAAAAGGACAATGAAATTTAGAGGAAAATGGAAAAGAATTACGCCACGAGGAACAAAATTGCAAGGGCCAAGCTCAAACGAGCCCATGCAAAAATTTGAGCTTTGACCGAGCAAAAGGAGAAGGAGAGGTTAGAAATACTTGCTGAGGTGTCTCTTCATGCCTCCAACACTTTATCAGCAAGTAATCTCACAATTGTGGAAAAATTTTGGCACTTTTGGCACTTTAGTGCAAATTTTGGTTTGAGGGGAATTTTGACAAACATAAATTTTGCTAAATGCGTAGCGCCACTAGCGTTGTGCTCTTTTTTGGGGCATCAAATTGCAAAATGGCCACCACCATCATGTTCAGAATGATGAGGAAATTAAATCCAAAAATTTTCAGAATATTTGGAGGAGAAATGATCCCTCAAAAAGGTAAAAAACCACCAAAAAAACATGTTTCTTCCCTTGTTTTTTCCTTGGCGCTGCGCGTTTACCAGTCTTGGGAGAACATGTTTTTGTCGGGTAGATGGACACCATTTTGGAAACTAGAGGCATATTTGGAAACTAGACTCAGTGTGGTTTCCATTGAGATATCATGGAACTTATTTGGACATTAGGAAGGCCTCCAAAAGCTACCTTCAAGACAGGCTATTTTTTCTGTCATGGCACTACCGTTTACCAAGAAAATGCAGTTTTCATCATCTTCAACAAAATTTTGACTTTTTGACGTTTTACTTGGGGAAATGAGAAAATACCTAATGTAAATGGTCGTGGTGAATGTAAATGTCATATTTTTACTTTTATCTAGCGTAGATACATTAGATAAGTCCTCTAGAGGTCAAATGAATTAGTTTCCTCTCTTTTAGAGGCAAATTGTTGAGTTTTCCTAGTCTTCAAATTCTTGTTTGGGAGTAGGTGAAATTGATCCCTATCTCATGGATTCGAATACCTGAGGCTAGGAAGAGTGGTTTTTGGGTCTATTTAATGTATTTTCTCAGTAATTTGTAGAGTTTGGACTCACTTGGAGCTTTGGCATCTTAAGAGACATTTTTGTATCAGTTTGGCTTGGACATTAATAGAAATTTGCAGCTATTTCTTTGGGATCCATGTGGTATGTGGTGTTTGACATAGTTTCTTCTTTTTTATCATTTTTATGAATGTATTTTAAGCTCATAAATCATTTTCATGTCTATGATATGCCTAATTTCAAGTTGAAAGGCATAATTCATGTTTCATGCTCTGTTTTGGGAAGTTTAGCATAATTTGTTTATTTTCTTCAGTTTAGGGAGAAATCATCTTGTATGCTCTTAATAACTCCTCACCAGTATCTTCACCTCACCATAATCATATTTTCATGTCAAGCCCTCTAACTACCTTTCCCCTTAGAACCTCTACAAATTTTGACCTAATTTCCTTTCCCTAGCTATTTGAATCCTCCTGATCTAGCAAACCCTACAAAATCAAAATCAAAACCCTGAGCTACTATAACTAGCCTAAAATATTCTTTCCTCAGTCACCTTGACTGTGTTATATATGAAGAGAGCCCTCTCTTGGCCTAGTAGGGATAGCTACTTGGCTAAGCATTGTTTGAGGTTACCTCGGGATTGCCTCTCTCAGCCTGAGGTTCAATCTGAGTGATAACACGACACATGGTGAGCATGAATATGCTCCTTATTTACATGCATATGTTAATGCAAATTATTTTGTAGCCTTTGAAAGACACAATAGAGGCATTAGGTCTAAGAACTTGGAAAATATCAGTTACAAGGAAGGCTTAGGTCTTGGTGTGAATCAATAAGACATCAAGAACCCAATAGAGATAAAAGAGAGAGCTAAGTATGAAGGCTTGGGTTATGTTGCAATAGAAGAATGGTCTTCTGAAGAAAACTATTGTGTATCAAGTACTGATCTAGATTTATGTAGGAACACAACAGAATATAGAAATAACCATAAACATAGAGATGCAATGGAAATAATGCTTCATTTCATTAATATAAAAGAACTGAAATAAGCTTACAAACATAATGGAAATAAAATAGCTAAGGTGCTGGTAGCGAATCTCTGAGAAGAGATGTGGTTCGTACAGACCTCTAAACTATGTTACAATGAGGCTCGAGGGACTATTTATTATTGAGAAACAATGGATAACTCTAAACGTCCAAAAACCTAACCCTAGGAGATGAAGTGCCAAAACTATGGGCCCCGTTTGGGTAAATTGGTGGTTCAACTTCCCGGGGACGTAGCTTTGGCATATGATCTCCGTTTGACACGCTCAATAGCTCATTAGAAATATCTTTCCAAGGAGTGAAACTTTCAATGTGAGAAACATCAATCCATGGACACATGTTTCTCCCGGTTTTCCCAAAAAATGTCATTTAGGGCCTCAAAACAGCTCTAGAAGTTTAGGACCCAAAAAACTGCTAAAAATAGTAAGTTTTGTTGCAACTTAAAAACTAAAAGAAATGATGGTGGGGGTTCAAATGGAATATATGGGTGGCCACCAATATCTACTTGGATCATTAAGGCCCAAAAACAGCTCCGGGAGTGGAGGACCCGAAAACTTGCTAAAAATAGTAAGTTGTGCTGAATGTGAAAAGCTGTAAGAATTGATGGTGCTGGTCCAAATGGAATAGGTGGGTGGCCACCGATATCCACCTAGATCATTCCTCCCTCCTTAGGAAGCAATGGTCTCCATTGCGTGGAGATCCTCCATGAGATGAGGCAAATTCTGTTGAACTGGGTATTAGATTTGTTGAAGATGTCATGGACCTGTGGGTTGACATGCTGGATGCATTTAGTAAATTTGGTTTCTTTATCAGCCTCATACAATACATTTTTGGATTCTGCATGTGTAGTTGCAGGATGTATGTCAACATCAGGTGGTGGTGCGTTGGGAATCAGATAAATGGAGTGCTTGTCCTGACAGTGTAGAGGAACCTCTGTGACTGAGAAGAAAATGTCCTCGTATTCCTCCATGACTTTGTCCATCTGCTGCAACCGTGTAAGGGATCCCTATTTCGAGGTTTTGGCCACAATATTCTTCTTTCCATATGAGTGAGTTCTAAGGAAAATGAATTTCCCAGTTTGGGAAACAATCTTACTGCGTTATTTTGTAGTAGTAAAAGAGATGACAGGAGGCGGTACTACCTCTGGTATCCTGTACAAGTTATTTCCCAAAGTAATAACAACAGCACGAGGCCTATACTCATACACAACATGTCACCTGCACAAGTATGGTTGGCCCAATAATACATCAGCTACGTCAAGAGGAGCAACATCACGCAATACCTCATCCGTGAATGGCTTGATACTGTATGGAAAGTAACTATTTGGGAAAGGCGGAGATCTCTCCTTAGGGTATAATTTTGATAGTATAACCATTTTCTTTGGTATCACTAAAATTACATTGCATGAAATCGACACTTTGTCATATTGTGGAAATTTCCCCCAACAACAAATTTATCAACGTTCAATCCATGAAAATCGATGGCTATACTTGACGTTTGAGTTCTCAACTCTCTTTTAGCGAAGTTCATGAATTTAGATGGGTATTGTGATGTTTCGAAGCAAAGGAAGCAAAGCGTCCCGGAAGCGTCATGTTTGTGGTTTATAACGTGGAACAAACAAACGGTGCCAACATATTTATTAGGACTTGTGGCGTTTGGCGCAAAAACGTCTGTTAGACTCCTATTATTAGGTGTCATTTTTCATGATTGACTTGATGAACTATGCAATATGTTCAAACCTTTTTCTTGTTGCAAAGGTGTTCCATATTTTTAAAAAAATCAAAAAATCAAAAAATTTAAAAATTGTAAAGAGGGTATACCCTAAAAGAAAAATCAAAGGGTGAAAAAATAAAAATGGCCAAAAAAGTGAAAGAAAATGAACCCCAAACAAGAAAAGGCCAAGGAAAGTGTGCAAGTCTAAATGACACTGCTTATTGCTCTGATGTAATAAACAAATTGTGTGCAACTTGTATTTTATGCCACAATTCATGAATAGTCAAACTGTTTAAGCTTGGCTAGTTCATTTTTCAATTTTATGTTGTAGAATAGAGAATAAATATCTGGCCAAACAGTGTAATCTTGGCAGATAAGTAGGTAGGTAGAGTTAATAAAAGGAATTCAACAGTTTAATCTGAGCCCTTGGATGTAATAAGTATAGACTTAGATATGTTTTCCATGTAAAAGAAAAGAAGATTGATAAGGGTTTGTCAGTGTAAGTGCACCCTAATAAAGAAGAAAAAATGGTAGAGTAAAGTAGGTAGGGTAGGTAGATGTTGTTGCAGAATTACATGTGATGAATAATGGTTCCAAATGTGTTCAATTCTACTTTCATCACAAGTACAAAGGCAGATACTACATTGGAAAAAGTTCACAGTAGAGCAAAGTCAAGATTATTAACTTCCCCTTCATTTTTCCTTAAAGATTTTACTAATTTCCCCTAAGCATTAAGGTATTTGAAGATTAAAGGGGCTCAAGGCATTTCCTTGACTTTTGGAGGGACCGGACCCTCGGCCCAATAATTGAAAAGACCTAAGTACTTGAAGTTATTCATTATCACATTCATTCACCTCTCAAAATATTTTCCTAAGTAAAATCCCATTTTACTTAGGAAAATCCTTCAATTTTTCATGAAAAGCCCTCAAAATCACTTTTTATTCTAAGTTTAAGTGATGAAGTTAGTATAATGCAATTTTCTTTAAAAATCTTCACTTTCTTGGTTATATTAAAGTATTTTGAGTTTACCTTGTCCCTTTCTCATATTAACTCTAATTTATGTATTAACTCCCATAAAAATGACCTTGTCCTATTATATTTAACTCCTTTTTTATAATATCCCAAAACCATATATTATACTTTTTAGCCAAAGTATTTAACCCCCATGCATTCAAATAAAAACCCACATTATATGCCCTTTGGCTAAAAAATAACATTAATTCTATTCGCGCCCCTATGGTAAGAAAGTCACATTGATTTAATTACCATATATTAAAAAATATATGAAAAAGGTTTAAACATATGAATATATGTTTGAAATAAAAAATAAATCCAAAGTTTAATTGAAATCAAACTTTGAAATAAGTCATCCCCACGCATTTTCCATTTCCCGACCATTTTTCATATGGGATTAATTAATCCTTAAGATTAATTAATAACCAACCTCCGCCAATAAAAAACCTCCCGAAATGATTAATTAACTGTTAATTCACGTCAGCCCCGCTCGTTAAACTCCCTGCCATCTCCCTGTCCTGTCAACCGTCAGATCACCCCCTCCAAGATCGACGGATCACATTGATTCCGCTAGCCATCCCCTGTACGAGCGTTAACGCGCGAAATAAAAGTGGTTTGTGAATAGTGCCATGACTACGTGTCAAACTTTGTATCGATTCGCTGCCTTCCCGTCCAAAATAGCCTTTCCACATAAGTGGTGCGAAATAAACAACTTACCACCTCCATTGTTCCCCGTGACTCATCCATCGTACAGGATGACGTCATTCATTAAATTAATCAAAACCCGCCACCCCTTTGACTTTGCAAAAAGAACCCGCGTCTTTTTCATTATATTGTGCATAGTGAACGACCAGACTCCCATGCAGTAAAACCCTTTGTAACCCAGCTGCGCCACCTGAAGCCTCTGTTAACCAATTCGAGCATAGTTTACCTCCCAAAAATCATTCTAGATTCACTCCACAGACCTCTCAAAATCAAATGAAACCTTTTCAACATCCCCTGCAAACCAATGATTTCTTAACAATTTGTTTTGTTTTACAGGTGATTAGAAGACCACATCCTTGGATAAACAGTCTTAATATTAGTCATAAGACTTGTTTACTCCAAGAGTGTTATCAAATCTATTCAAACAGAGATGGAAGATAAAACATACAGTTGAAAGATAAGAAAAGGAAACAGGATATTAATCGATTTACTGTTGAAATAGACAGTAAAAGCCTAAACTACACATTGAAGGTAAAAGGACACAGTAAAGAACAGTTAAAGAGTATCAGTGGTTAAAGTGTATCAGGTAAAAGTCAAAGTGAAAGTTAAAATGAAGTTACAGAGCGGTCAAAGGTAAACAGTAAAAGTAATTACAGAGGGAGTAAAATGGTAAAAAGAAATGAAAATAATTTCCCCAACATTGAAGTTTCTTTAAAGTGAAAGTAAAACAGTCAAAAGAACAAAAAAGTGAAAAGATGAAAAATACAACAAGAAGGAACATTTTTGCAGAAATTGCATGTTTTAGTCATTGTTTTGCAGAAACTATTGTGATCAATCCAAGATGAATTTTTCAAAACTGAAGGAGGTTTATGTTCTTAAGAGGACCATCTACAAAAAACTCTCTCACTTTTCTAACAGATATTATGGTTTTGGAAATATTAAATAATGTTGGAAAACACTTTTTGCAGAAAATTCCAGTTAAGTCATCATTTTGAAGAGAGGATTGTGGCCAATAAAAAATACCTCATACAAAACTGAAGGAGGTTTTTGTTCCTAATATAACTATATACACAAACCTATCTCGCTTTTTGCACAGTGATTTCAGGCTGAGAGATAAATGCACATCTTTACAGGCTATTATTCAGACTCTGTAAAACTCTCTTTCACACATATTTTTACAGAGCCTATTTTGCATAGCTGGAGAGGAATTTTAGGAAATTGAAAGAGGTTTATCTCAACAACATATTTATCCACCATAACCTCTTTCACTTTTTAAATATATATTACGGATTGAGAAATAAAAAGGTATCATTGGAACCCAAGTTTGCATAATTGTTGGAGCAGAATTCACAAAAAAGGGAAGCAGTTAGTGACTTGGATGCCTCATCATCAACTAAGAGTTGGATAAAATTCAAATTCTCCTCTTTTTCATCACCTATCCATCAAAAATAGTGCCAAATAGATGCATTAGTTTGAGTGTCCTTTACTTAAGTTCTATTTATGTAAAATAGTTGGAGAGATTTGTGAACCAATTTTGATATTTTTTCAAGATATTTTAGTTTAGAATTTGTATAAATACTTCACTATTGGAAGTATTTTGGGGTGGATTCTACTACTTTGCTGTAACATTGATATTTTTGGAATAAAAGTGCTTTGGAGAAATTTCTTTGTGGCTTGCTGGATGATGATTTGAAGCTCAAGACTTTTTGCAGGATTCATGTGTCAGACTACAGTTCAATAAGTCTTTTCTATCCTATGTTCTAAGTTTTATATCGATTTATAATATCACTCTGTTTCATTTCTGAATAATTGACATAAAAGAATAAATCAGAATTTACTTAAGTGTACTCTCATTTCAATTGTGATTATTCTAAATTTTTTCTGCTAAACTGGTTATAAGCAACAAATTCTAATTGCTCATGTTTTGCTGGTTTAAACATATTGATTACTATAGTAAGGAATTCTTAGCTGCTCTTTATTTGTAATCATTCACTTTCTTTCTTTGAACATGTTCAAAGATTCTTAATTTCCTTTCATCCCTTCAAAATCCATTCCATTCATTTTAATTTCTAAAATTGTTCTCTGTTTGGCTATTTTGCCCTGCAAAGCCATCTTGTGTGTAGAATATTAATCCAGTAAAGCCATCATTTGGACTCCATAGCCCAATGGCCTGAAAATATTCAACCTTTCCCTTAGTTGGCAGATTCCACCATTCAAATTCAAACTAAATTTCTTGGACTTATAACTAGCCTAAAACTTTCTAAGAACAAAGCTAAATTTCAAAGAGAGAGCCCTCTCTGGATACAGATTGGCTAGATTCTGTATCTGAAGGTTGGTTTGTGGTTACCTCGGGTATACTTTCCTTTTCCACAACTTCAAGGAAAACCTGAGTGATAACATAGTGGCGACCATACTAGAGATCTGAATCATTTTAATTGTTACTATTGTTTGCTTATAAGCTACAGACAGAGCCTGAAGATCAGCCAGGTAGCCTTTGAACTGATTTTGCTCTGCAATTGCATAGTAAATAAATGATGCTTCAGTCTATCTCTGGTCTAGCTTATAAACTGAAATTTGGTTTCAAACATTCAATCAGTTTCTCTAGTTCAATAAATATTTAAGAAAATTTAAATCCAATATCTAAAGCCTCTTAAAGAAATTATAGAAGTTGTTTTGAAAATTCATAAAAAAAAAACAAAATAATCATAAAATACTCAAAAATTGGTTTCCTGAAGAACTAAATTTTTCGTCAAATTTTTTTTACAGGTTCAAATCTGATCTATGATGGTGGACAATGATCAGACACACAAAGGTTAAAATCATCCACCTGGCGACTCCAAAATCAATCTCACAATCAAGACTCCACTGGAGGAATGAACCTCAAAGGACAATATGGAAAGATCAGGCTTTCAACTTGGATCTTAATCCAAGACATTATGTTCTTTCTCATTAAGAAATTGTATCTTAGATTAGTTTTTAGTTATTTTCCTTTGAAGATTGTAAGTAATAATTCTCCTTATCTCTTTGAGCAGCTTTCTTATGAATCTAATGATGATCATTTTCCAATTAAGAAGCCTCAAATAATCAAGACTAATCTTACAATCCCTATACATATCCCTGTACCATATAAAGTTCCAGATAGATATAAGCCCTTTATTTTACCTCCTATACTCCATGATTTTCCTAAAAAATACTACAAGTATCTTCCTAGATTTTATGGAGAGAATGGTATCACTGCCCAAAAACATATTCAAAGTTTTGAAAATTATTTGGATTTATTTGAGATTGATGAAGATGATGTTAAAATCATACTTTTTGCTCTTTCTTTGCACAATAGAATAAAGAGTTGGTTCAAAAATCAGCCTAATGCTAGCATCTCAAATTTCCAACAGTTTATCAAACTTTTCCTGGATAGATGGATAATCAAAGTTAATCATTTTGTGATCATGGAAGAATATAATCAATTAAAAATACATCCAAATGAAACAATACAACAATTTTCTGACAGATTTAATCAAGTTTATTATTCATTGCCAGAAAATATTAGACCTCCTCATGATTCAGCTCTCGTGCATTATCCAAGTGCCTTTGATCCAGAAATAGAATTTCAGTTAAGAGAAAGAGATCCAAAAACACTTGTACAGATGCAGAACATTGCAGTTGATGTGGAAGTTAATCTCCAAATCAAATAGGAAAAGTTGAAAGCAGAAGAAGAGGAAAAGAAAAACATTGCAGAGGTAAAACTCAGCCCTTTGGTAAGAAAACTAGATGAAAGAAAAAAGGAGATCACTATGAAAGATGAATTTTTTCAACATCACAATGAAGAAATAGAAGAGGTTGATAGACATGAACAAATTCCTACTAATCCCAATTATCATAGATCAGAAAATGAAATTACAGATCAATATGAGGAAGAGAAATCTGTTGATCTAATGTGTATGTTTGATGACATTCCTTATTTTGATGATTTGCCTAAGTATGATCATTATGATGATAGTTATGTTCTCCAAAGTCAAGCTAACTTTACAGATCAATCAGAAGCTAGTTTGGAGGATGAAGAAATACAGTTTCAGCAGATTGAAGACAGTGATCAACCAATACAGATCAACCATGAGAATGAGGAAGAAAAATCAGAAAATGTGGAAATAAGTGAAGGTTCTTTACCTCTTTGTTTTGCTTCATTTCAGTTCATTAGAGACAACTTTCATACCATCAATAATCAACAATCTTTAGGAATTGTGATTGACAACAAAGAAGATAATGAAACTATTGATCAAGATTTTTCAGTTTCACAATTGCAGTTTCATGTTCCCATTGAAATAAATGATCAAATGACACAAGAAAGTTTCATACCACTATGTTTTGAACCATTTCAGTTTTTAAAGGAAATGTGGTATAACATATTTAAAGAAAAGAATGGGAAACTTGTTGAAATTTATGAAGTCCCATGGAATTTTATATGTCATAGGTTCCAACAATTTTCCCAAGATTTTCAGGATCCAATAGCAGATATGTTGAATATTGAAGGCATTCAAAGCATTCCTCTATTAACTAACTATGATTTTCAGAATCAAGATGATAAAGGATTCAACAGTCAAACATTACAATCAGTAGGAATATCATCACAATCTTATCTGAAAGTTTACAGGGAGATAAAGATGAAAATAACATTTCATATTCATGGCATGGAGGCCATCCAGAACAGATGTATAGTTGTTTAGATCAGTTAAACATTAGTGTATATATTTTGGAAGATCCTTTTGTACAGTTTCTAGAGTCAACAAAGGAAATCAAGTGTTTCCTTATCTTCTCATTTGTTGACAAGTTTCTAATAGGTTGCAGAAGTACAATTTTGATAATCAACAAGAAAATGCAACAAAATCTATCAAAGTACATAATGCTTGAATGGTTGCATTGGCTATTTCATTTTACCTAACTAGCAGTTGAACAATAGATTGAGTAGGTAGATGAGTGCTAATAAGCTCAGAATTTTGAGCATTTTTTTTTTAGTTTTCAATTTTCAACTAGTTTTTCATTAAGTTGGTTTGAAAATTTTTGTGTGTTGTTTTGGTTTCAGATTAGATTTCAGTTTGCAAAAGATAGAAGACATTTACTGGTTCACCAAGGTCGATGGATGAGGACAACTGACCTGTTGTTCTTGACTTTTCACCAGGAAAAGCCATCCCCAAGTGGAGCCAGTGTTAGACTCCTATACCAATAGGTGTCATTTTTCATGATTGACTTGATGAACTATGCAATATGTTCAAACCTTTTTCTTGTTGCAAAGGTGTTCCATATTTTCAAAAAAATCAAAAAATCAAAAAATTTAAAAATTGTAAAGAGGGCATACCTCAAAAGAAAAATCAAAGGGTGAAAAAATAAAAATGGCCAAAAAAGTGAAAGAAAATGAACTCCAAACAAGAAAAGGCCAAGGAAAGTGTGCAAGCCTAAATGCCACTGCTTATTGCTCTGATGTAATAAACAAATTGTGTGCAACTTGTATTTTATGCCACAATTCATGAATAGTCAAACTGTTTAAGCTTGGCTAGTTCATTTTTCAATTCTATGTTGTAGAATAGAGAATAAATATCTGGCCAAACATTTTAATCTTGGCAGATAAGTAGGTAGGTAGAGTTAATAAAAGGAACTCAACATTTTAATCTGAGCCCTTGGATGTAATAAGTGTATACTTAGATATGTTTTCCATGTAAAAGAAAAGAAGATTGATAAGGGTTTGCCTGTCTAAGTGCACCCTAATAAAGAAGAAAAAATGGTAGAGTAAAGTACGTAGGGTAGGTAGATGTTGTTGCAGAATTACATGTGATGAATAATGGTTCCAAATGTGTTCAATTCTACTTTCATCACAAGTACAAAGGCAGATACTACATTGGAAAAATTTCACAGTAGAGCAAAGTCAAGATTATTAACTTCCCCTTCATTTTTCCTTAAAGATTTTACTAATTTCCCCTAAGCACTAAGGTATTTGAAGATTAAAGGGGCTCAAGGCATTTCCTTGACTTTTGGAGGGACCGGACCCTCGGCCCAATAATTGAAAAGACCCAAGTACTTGAAGTTATCCATTATCACATTCATTCACCTCTCAAAATCTTTTCCTAAGTAAAATCCCATTTTACTTAGGAAAATCCTTCAATTTTTCATGAAAAGCCCTCAAAATCACTTTTTATTCTAAGTTTAAGTGATGAAGTTAGTATAATGCAATTTTCTTTAAAAATCTTCACTTTCTTGGTTATATTAAAGAATTTTGAGTTCACCCTGTCCCCTTGTCATATTAACTCTAACTTACGTATTAACTCCCATAAAAATCACCTTTTCCTATGTATATAATTCATTTTTTATAAATATCCCAAAAACCCATATATTATAGTTTTTAGCCAAAGTATTTAACCCCCATGCATTCAAATAAAAACCCACATTATATGCCCTTAGGCTAAAAAATAACATTAATTCTATTCGCGCCCCTATGGTAAGAAAGTCACATTGATTTAATTACCATATATTAAAAAATATATGAAAAAGGTTTAAACATATGAATATATGTTTGAAATAAAAAATAAATCCAAAGTTTAATTGAAATCAAACTTTGAAATAAGTCATCCCCGCGCATTTTCCATTTCCCGACCATTTTTCATATGGGATTAATTAATCCTTAAGATTAATTAATAACCAACCTCCACCAATAAAAAACCTCCCGAAATGATTAATTAACCGTTAATTCACGTTGGCCCCACTCGTTAAACTCCCCGCCATCTCCCTGTCCTGTCAACCGTCAGATCACCCCCTCCAAGATCGACGGCTCCCATTGATTCCGCTAGCCATCCCCTGTACGAGCGTTAACGCGTGAAATAAAAGTGGTTTGTGAATAGTGCCGTGGCTACGTGTCAAACTTTGTATCGATTCGCTGCCTTCCCGTCCAAAACAACCTTTCCGCATAAGTGGTGCGAAATAAACCACTTACCACCTCCACTGTTCCCCGTGACTCATCCATCGTACAGGATGACGTCATTCATTAAATTAATCAAAACCCGCCACCCCTTTGACTTTGCAAAAATAACCTGCATCTTTTTCATTATATTGTGCATAGTGAACGACCAGACTCCCATGCAGTAAAACCCTTTGTAACCCAGCTGCGCCACCTGAAGCCTCTGTTAACCAATTCGAGCATAGTTTACCTCCCAAAAATCATTCTAGATTCACTCCACAGACCTCTCAAAATCAAATGAAACCTTTTCAACCTCCCCTGCAAACCAATGCTTTCTTAACAATTTGTTTTGTTTTACAGGTGATCAGAAGACCACATCCTTGGATAAACAGTCTTAATACTAGTCATAAGAGTTTTTTGCTCCAAGAGTGTTATCAAATCTATTCAAGCAGAGATGGAAGATAAACATAATAGGTTGAAAGACAAACAAAAATGGGATATTAAACGCGATTTCTTGTTGAAATGAGCTGATGAAAAACCTAAACTACATTGAAGGTACAAACATGGCCTGAGAAACCTAAGAGTATCGATTGGTTAATTAGGTTAAAGTGTATCGGAGTAAAAGGTAGTGAGTCAAATGAAGTTCTTAGATGAGTCGAAGGTAAAGCATTAAAAACATTACAGAACAACCAAAATGGTAAAAAAAAATGAAAATACTTTCACCAACATTGAAGTTTGTTTAAAGTGAAAGTAAAACAGTCAAAAGAACAAAAAAGTGAAAAGATGAAAAATACAAGAAGAAGGAACATTTTTGCAGAAATTGCATGTTTTAGTCATTGTTTTTCAGAAACTATTGTGATCAATCCAAGATTAATTTTGCGAAACTAAAGGAGGTTTATGTTCTTAAGAGGACCATCTACAAAAACCTCTCTCACTTTTCTAACAGCTATTATGGTTTTGGAAATATTAAACAATGTTGGAAAGCACTTTTTGCAGAAAATTCCAGTTAAGTCATCATTTTGAAGAGAGGATTGTGGCCAATCCAAAATACCTCATACAAAACTGAAGGATTTTTTTTTCCTAAGATACCTATATATAAAAACCTATCTCACTTTTTGCATAGTTATTTGAGGCCCAGAGAGATACATGCACATCTTTACGGAAGCTATTTTTGGGACCTACTGGCAAAACTACGTTTACACATATTTTCTGAGCTGTTACAATGCCATAGGCTGGAAGAGGAATTTTAAATAGGAAAGAGTTTTTATCTCAAATATATTTATCACAATAACCTCTTTCACTTTTACATATATTACATATTGAGAAACGCAAAGGTATCATTGGAACGTTTGCCCGAGAGGTGATGGAGGCAGAATTCCTGGGAAGCGGTTAGTGACTTGGATGCCTCATCATCAACTAAGAGTTGGATCAAATTCGAATTCTCCTCTTTGTCATCACCTATCCATAAAAAATAGTGCCAAATAGATGCATTAGTTTGAGTGTCCTTTACTTTAGTTCTATTTATGTAAAATAGTTGGAGAGATTTGTGAACCAATTTTGATATTTTTTCAAGATATTTTAGTTTAGAATTTGTATAAATACTTCACTCTTGGAAGTATTTTTGGGTGGATTCTACTACTTTGCTGTAACATTGATATTTTTGGAATAAAAGTGCTTTGGAGAAATTTTTTTGTGGCTTGCTGGATGATGATTTGAAGCTTAAGACTTTTTGCATGATTCATGTGTCAGACTACAGTTCAATAAGTCTTTTCTATCCTATGTTCTAAGTTTTATATCTTTTTATAATATCACTCTATTTCATTTCTAAATAATTGAAATAAAAGAATAAATCAGAATTTACTTAAGTGTACTCTCATTTCAATTGTGATTATTCTAAATGTTTTCTGCTAAACTAGTTATAAGCAATGAATTCTTAATTGCTCTTGTTTTGCTGGTTTAAACATATTGATTACTATAGTAAAGAATTCTTAGCTGCTCTTTATTTGTAATCATTCACTTTCTTTCTTTGAACATGTTGAAAGATTCTTAATTGCCTTTCATCCCTTCAAAATCCATTCCATTCATTTTAATTTCTAAAATTGTTCTCTGTTTGGCTATTTTGCCCTACAAAGCCATCTTGTGTGTAGAATATTAATCCAGTAAAGCCATCATTTCGACTCCATAACCCAATGGCCTGAAAATATTCAACCTTGCCCTTAGTTGGTGGATTCCACCATTCAAATTCAAACCAAATTTCTTGGACTTATAACTAGCCTAAAACTTTCTAAGAACAAAGCTAAATTTCAAAGAGAGAGCCCTCTCTGGATACAGATTGGCCAGATTCTGTATTTGAAGGTTGGTTTGTGGTTACCTCAGGTATACTTTCCTTTTTCACAACTTCAAGGAAAACCTGAGTGATAACACGTCCGAAATGCGACATTTTTTACATTTTTGTCGATCTTGCGACATTTGTCACAAAACGTTTGAATGCGACGTTTTTTACATTTTCGTCGGTCTTCCAATGTTTGGCACAAAACGTCGGAAATGCGATGTTGTTTACATTTTCATCGGTCAACACTAGCAACATTGTCAAATAGATAGAGAGACTCATCAAGAACTCTAAGATCACACTCAAATTCCAATAAAAAAGTATCAATAATGTTTATATGGCAATCATCCCATGAACATGTAGTTGCAGTAGATGTAATATTGATGCCTCTTTCCATCTAATTCATTGTAGTAATTCCCTTGTGAAGCTCCCAAATTTTATAGTTCTTTTTTGTATGGTAAAGAATACTCTATGTAGTAGTGGTTTCCCCTACATCTATGTGGACCATAATTCCAATATTTCTATGGCATTTTCTCGGATGGTAACTTTTTCGTGGGAATTAGATGTTTTTTATTTGGAAAATTTTTTATTTAGAACCTAATTCAACAAATTCATGCCCCCTTCACATGTGACGAATCCATCATTTCAGACATGGTTCCCAACTAACATGTTTCATATTTGAATCTATAGGATGTCAGAGATTTAGGATTCGTTCCCTCTAGGATTTCGATTTGTACCCATGAAGAATCACAATTTTCGAACATATGTCCACCAAAAAGTGACATGCGAGCTTGATAAAAGCTAGAATTGGGCCACATTTTCTCATTTTCAATCGTTTTTTGGGTATTGTCGAACTATGAAAGTGCTAAAAAATATATATAGCCATGTTTTGGAGGTGATTCAAGATACATGTATGTGGATTTCCCTTCCATTTTTCTAGTTTTACTACAAAAATATGTGTGTCCATTTTTTTTACATTTTTTCTTTATTTTTACAGCAATATTGGCTCAATCAAGGGCAACAGGGAAGGTGAGGGGGGGGGGGGAGAATGGGAGGAATATCCCCATCGGTAATGACACCCCCCCCATTTCAGACATGATTCCCAACTAACATGTGTCATATTCGAACATAGATAATGTCAGAGATTTAGGGTCCATTCCCTCTAGGAATTCGATTTTCACCCATGAAAAATCACAATTTTCCAACACATGTCCACCAAAAAACAAAATGCGAGCTTCATAAAATCTAGAATTGGGCCATGTTTTCTCATTTTCAATCATTTTTTTGGAATTGTGGGACTATGGAACTGACAAAAAAATATATATAGGCATGTTTTGGAGGTGATTCAAGATACATGAATGTGGATTTTCCTTCCATTTTTTCTAGTTTTACTACAACAATATGCATGTCCATTTTGTTTACATTTTTATTTTTTTTTCTAGTAATATTGGTTCAATCAAGGGCAACAGGGAAGTTGGGGGGGGGGGAGGATCAGAGGAATATCCCCTCGGTATGTACCCCACTTCATTTCTTCAAGTTCTTCCAGTGTTCCATCTGTTAGAAGTGGGGATGCAACAACACTTTCAAATGTTGAGAGAAAGATCAATTTAGAAAGATTACAGGCTCAAGAAAGTAACTATCTCTTGTGGAAGTGTGTTACAAGAGATAAAGGGCCAATAAATAAGTTAAATGGAGGAGGAATGTTCTTTGGAAATGCAATTTTTTCCACACTCAATTCAAGAGAACTTATTTCCATGTGAAAGCACATTTGTTGGGCATACCATCTTATGGAATTGGAGCATGTTTAGGAGTGACAACGTCTAAGAGGATATAATTAGAAATAAATGCCAATGTTTGTGTGGTAATGGTGGTTTCATCATGTTAGGAAAACAAGGATGATGATAACCTTCCATTCTTGAGGAAAATCAGTACCAATTGTCCATTTGAGAGTTCCTGTGGAGGTGCAGGTCAAGCAACAAAAAGGAGGGTTCTTGGTCCAATGGACAAGATATTTCAGCAAGAGAGGCAAGATGGGATGGATATCACCATTTCATTATTTTTCTATCTTAACTTCATATCATTTAATGTTCCATGATCACCTTTATTTATTTAGATGTGCCAAGCTCTAAAGGGGATCCATAGGGTTATGTTCCTCTTTCGTCAGAGAGGCTTAGAACTACATTGTTAAGGAAAAGAAACAAATATATGAAATTCTTAATCTTATTAAATTTTCATGGCCAAGATCTGGGTTAGTATGGTTTCCAATGGATGGACATACGCAACATGTCTTCTACTCATCAACTTCACGGTTCTTCCCTGAATGGACCAGTTTTCATGAAAGTAATGGATTCTCTTGGAAAATAAAAGGATGCACAATATATGGATGAGTTGTTCATTAAAGTTATTGAAGATGTAGGTATTGGTTCTTGTGTGAAAATCATTATAGATAATGTAGTTGGCATGATTGTAGAACCTAAATATCCATAAGTATTTTGGAGACCTTGCATTGTCCATTCCTTGAATTTAGCACTTAAATTTATTTCCTCAAATGTGCCTTGGATTGGAACTCTTATTTAGTATGCATTATATATCCACAAATTTGTACAAAATCATACCAATTCCCTCATAATATACAAAGAGTACAAACATTTATCATTTTCAAGATTGCAGATACACAATTTTCCTCTACATTCATCATGCTAAAGAGGTTGAGGGAGGTCAAGAATGCTCTTAGGCCATGGTTTTTTAGAGTTTTGGTATTTTTGGAGAAATACAGATCAAGCAGGCTAAAAAAGAGTCAAGTACACAATTTTACATGATTCTTGGTGGGAGATGGTATATCTTACTATTGAGATATTAGACCCTATCATTGCTTTGTTATGATTTGCAGATACAAACCAACCCATCCTAGGAGATGTTTATGAGGGATGGGATTCCATGATTGAGTCTATGAGGACCATTATATTTCAAAAGTGAGTCCTTTGAGTATGAGGCATCAAAACAGGACTTCCTCACCACCATATAGGACATTCTTGTCAGCAGGTGGGACAAGAATTGCACACCTTTGATTTTCTTGGCTCACTCATTGAATCAAAAATACTACAAGAATGAGTGGTTGAATGGAAGACCTTCACATAGATTCTCTTATCACATGGATGGTGAGATTTCATAGGTGAGGAAGGATGCATTGAGATGGATATTTCATGATATATCATCCATTGATGAGGTTGAGGATGAATTTGTATATTTTTCCACTAACATTGGGTAATTTGCAGGATATGGTGTTATTAGAGACAAAGGGGATAAGAATTTGTAGGAAACTCATGGGGAAACATGCCCTCCTTTAAAAAAATTAGATATGAGGCTCCTCTCTCATATTATTTCATCCTCTAGTTGCGAGAGGAATTGGAGCACATATGAGAATATGTATAGTTTGAAGAAGAGTAAGCTTGAGCAGTCTAGGGTAGAGACAATGGTGTATGTGCACACCAACATTCATCTTATTTACACGAAGAGGAAGGAGTTGTTGAAGGGAGATACAAAGATGTGGGATGTTTTTCTTGATGACATGGGTTGTAACAATGGTGTTGAGTTGGAATTAGTCATCTTGGATCTTAATGGCCCACTTCTAGAACTTATCACTTTTGATGATAGTTATACTCTTGAGGTGTCATCCTCCACACCAACAGATGCATATATTGCATTGGATATAGAGGAGGAGGATGAAAAAGATAAAAGTGGTGGTATTGATGTTGATTTTGATGTTTATGAGCTAAAGGCATAGCCTAAATCCAGTTGGAAGTATCCAATGACATTCTTCCTTTATATTCTATGGTTTCGGGTTCTTGTGTCTACCTTGTTTTGTATTTTTTTAATTTTCCATTGGAATTCCTAGTCAGGGTCCTTAGGACTCAATACGTGTGTAATGCATTTTTATTTTTATGACTTAATGAGAAAAATACAATTTATTATTAATTTCTGGTTGTAAACTTGAATCAATGATGAATTATGATTGTATGCATAGTGTTACAAACTTACAATGTACATGTATGAATCTAGGTTTGAATTTTTTATTTGTATCATCATGAGAATTAGTGTAATATCATAAAATGTTGTATCTATTATTTTTTTAGTATTATATATATATATATATATATATATATATATATATATATATATATATATATATATATATATATATATATATATATATAAAGTGTATTATTCCAAGCAGTCTCCCTATCCTGTGTCGAACCCTTCTATTTGTTTGCCTTGCGTGTCTGATGTCCCCATGTTAGGTGATTTAGTTTAAAAGTGTTCCAATCCAAATTTTAGAGTTAGAAATAGATTCAACGCCCTCAAAACCCAAGGGCACCTAAAATTCTATAGTTTGATAGTTGTAACATTGATTTCCAAAAATTTCAACCAAAATTTCCAAAATCATGTAAGAAAAACCTATATTTTCAAGGTGAAATTCTTGCCTACATAGACTATCATATGTATAATAGTATCATGTCCCATGATAGTCTTGTTAAAAAAAAAAATGGAAATATAGACAATATAACAAATGCAGAGAAGCTCATTAACATGAAATAAACAATAATTTACATTTTAGGTGCGACGTTGTTTACATTTCTGCCGTTTTTGCGACGTTTGGCACAAAACGTCGGAAATGTGACAGTGCTAACATATACGAACCCATGACAATTATAGGTTGTATTAAATTTTATTATTTTTATTATTTAATTTTATTATTATAAGTTGTTAGAAATCATTATTATTATTTTTATAATTAAATTTTATTATTATAAGTTGTTAGATATAATTATTATTATTTTTATTATTTAATTTTTTAGGATTATTTTTATTATTTAATCTTTTATGATTATTTTTATTATTTAATTTTATTATTATAAGTTCTTAGACATCATTATTATTATTTTTATAATTAAATTTTATTATAATAGCACCATTGTAATGTTTTTCCACTGTATGGTATACTTTGGAATATGATTTGCCACCATAATTAAACCTTGGAACTTTGGGTTAATATATATAATGTGTGGAATTATATAATAAGGTTTGGATTAAATACAAATATATATAACGCAAATTTTAATTTAAAATATAATCATAATTTCATATTTAAGTATGTTTTTTTCTCATTAATATATAAATATAATTTTTTTTTTTACATATAATGTTATAATATAGTTTCAAAATAAACATCACATTAATAATTTCACATTCAAATATATTTTTTAAATAGAGTTTTAACTTAATTTTATATATAAATATAAAATAGAATAAAATTTTTGAAAAATAAATATCTAAAATTATTATAGAATTCACACTGCATTTCAAATATGTTAACAATTATATTTTAAATATATTTTTTTATATAGTTTTGAAATAAGTTATTAGATTGGTGAATAATATTAATTACATTTGAATTTTGTCTAATTTCTTTTTTGGTAAATTAATTTCATGAGGTTCACAAATCTCAAGTCAAATTTAAACCAGCTAAACAAAAACTCTAATAATTTCATGGAAATCATCTAAAAATTTATTGAAATATCAAACTTGACAGTAGACCAATATGGGTTTAGTTAGTTTTATGAGGATCATGTTGGAAGTTATGTTGTTAATTTACATAGAACACCACTTTTTTTGTATAATATTTTTAGTTTCTATTTTTTTTATCTTTATCTTCACGATTCTAATATGTTAAGTTTTTTTTTATACCACATAGATTTAAATTATATAAATTTATACATTTATAAAGAGTTATAATAGAAGCATAATAGTTCAATAAAATATAAAAGTTAAATAGTTGGGGTGGCGAGAGGGGGAGGGGGAGAGATTCTCCTAAATCTCGATGGAATATGAAAAATAAAGTACTTATGGGGGCTAGTCCAAAGAATGAACAACCTCACATAAATGTATGGGCTTCTTCCAGGTCTCCAATTGGCTAATGATCGAGATGTCTCTAAGTTAGTGATCTTGGGGGATTCCCTTATCACTATTCAACACCTTCAAAAAGGTTTTCTCCTAAAGAACAACAATTTTTCCCTCCTCCTTAGAAAAATCAATAGTACCCTAAAATAATTCTCTCAAAAGGCTTATTACCACATTTTAAGAAGCCAAAACAAAGAGGTGGATACACAAACGAATCAAGCCTTCCTTCTTGAAGGAAGCAGGTTAGTATGAGATCAATGACTTGTTAGGTTGGAAAGATATTCCATGAATAATTCCACTCAATATAATTGTCCCTCTCTCTTGTTTTGCTAGTTGGATATATGCACCATGAGAATTATTTTTTGAAGATTTCCAAATCCCTCCTTTCTATGGCCCCCCTGTCTCCTCCTATATGTGCACATATTCACATCACGCATAACATTTGGCGTCAGGATCTCGTCATTAAGGTTGAGGTGGTGGTTTGTGGGGGTGTTGGCCATGTGCCCATTTACCCCTCACACGTGGAGTCTTATGAATTTGGAAAACCCTTAATTCCCTCCTTTGCCTTCGTACCAAGTTCATTGATGGATACAGGGTGGGGAGAGTTAATGAATTTCATGGTTGATTCGATCCCTCGGGCATGGGAGTTCAGTAGTCTAAAGGTGGAATTCATGGTTGGTGTTAATATGATAAGGCAGAAAGTATCAGTTCAAGGGTGTGCCCTTTAGAGTCAAGACAACCCTTCTGCTAGTTGGTGGGCTCTCCACACCTTTGTAAACTCCATCGATGCTAAGAATTCTTTCAATATTATGTGTCTCTTGCTCGGTGTTGTGAACATTAATATCTCACTCGTCTCATTCAAAGCGAAAAAATGGGGAATTATCTTGTCTTTTCTTGGCTCAGTTTCCTCCTATGCAGTAAGAAGTTGGGAATATTTCCCCTCCAGGTTGTCAATGGATTTTTGTAAATCTCAAGAAGTCTAGTTGGAATTTTTTCTAGTGCATGTTGAATTTCTCATCTTCGAATTTCAAGCTTCTTCACCACCCTGTGTGGATCCTGCAACCTTTTCCATGGAAATAGGTGTTACTATGTTGAGGGCACCATCACTGGTGTAGCTTCATGCATCCCAAGTCTTGCACAATCTTCATACGCACAATTTCCCTTGCATAAATACTAACTTCTTTTGTACCCTTAGTTCTATTCTTCTTTTTTTTCTTAGTTGGACAACTCCCTCCCTTTCTTCCAACTTGTCTCTTTCCATGTTCTGATAAATTTTGGGTCTCTTCCTTGTGTACTGATGGTTCTCAAGGAAATGTGTTCGGGAAAGTCGGGTTGGGTCTGCTGATCGGGTCTTTTCATGTGAGGTTGCCAAAGGAAACACATTTGTACAAGTCAGATCGAGTCGTGTGATGGTACCTAATTAGCTGGAAATGAGTTCGGGTTAGGTTAGGTTGGTTTGTGACATATTGTAATTAAGGGCACCCAAGGAAACACGTTTGGGCGGGTCGGGTTGGGTTAGGCTGTGCCGTGTGAGGCTGCCTAAGGAAACGCGTTCGAGCAGGTCGAGTTGGGTTTGTTCAGGTCATGTCGTGTGAGGCCGCCCAAGGAAATGCGTTCGGGTAGGCCGGGTAGGGTCGGGTTAGGTCATATGAGGGTGGTCGTATCAAAAATTATAAGTTGTGACCACCCATGTTGCTTTTGCATGTTTATATGATCCCCTAAACCCAATTCCCAACCCCTAACCCATCTAACCCTCTAAAACCTAATCCCATTATCCCCTAACTTCTAACCCCAAAAACCCTTAACTGCTAAATCCCCTAACCCATTTAACCCCTTAAACCCTAAACCTATAACTCCTTAACCCCTAACCCATTTAACCCCCTAAACCTCTAAACCCATAACCCCTTAACCCCTAACCCCTATCTTATTTACTTAACTGCTAAATCCTCTAAGCCCCTAAACCTCTAAATGCCTAACCCATTTAACCCCCTAAACCCTAAACCTCTAACCCTTAACCCCTAACCCCTTAAACACTGATTCCTAACCCCCAACCCATTTAACCCCCTAAACCCCTAAAACCCTAACCCATTTAACCCCCTAAACCCTAGCCCCTAACCCCTAACCCCTAACCCCTAATCCCCTAAGGCCTCCAAATTCTAATTAGCTTTGAAGAAGTAATTATTTTATTACTTCTGTCTAATTCAGTATATACTCAGATCATGAATGTGAGAAGGCTGTTTGTAGATTATATTATTATATTAACAGTGTAATTATTTCTGTGTAGTTATATATTTCTAGTCAAAAAACTCATCTTCAGAAATAATTTCTTGTCAGTTTCAAAATTGACTGCTTCTTTGAGCATAACATGCAACTTATATAATACTTTATTGAAGCTAAGAGCTCCATCTTTGGGGCAAGCTGCTTTCCGGGCGCTAACTCCACTATGTGTGGGGTTAATTAACCATATGCCTACAATGTTTACTATTTGCATATCGTATTGTGTGGGGGTAGATAACTCGTAGCCATATCACATAGGCCCCATTCACTTACCAAGGTTCCCCAAGATCTGCCCCCAATTTGGTTGATGTTGCTCAGCTTGAAAATTTTGGATTTTCATTGATGATTGATTTTCTTCTCGCTCGAATGCAAAAGGAAGATTAATTTCATATTTTTCCTCCATAATTTCCACATTCGAAATCTATTGTAGCTATTCATCTATGCTCATCCGGAATCACCACAATTTGTAATTTTTTTTTTGCAATGGATTCTTGATGTTGATCTCGACGAGATTTCTCCTCCTTAAAAAACACATCCTGGTTGTAAGCATGGTTCTGGCATGTTAATGTTCAGATGAAAACTATAACTTGTAGCCCTTGATCTTCTAGGGGATGGTTACCTTGATATTAATGGTGATGTATTCATTCTCCTTCTGAATAACCAATAAAGGGTCAAGGAAATTGACCAATATGTTGTCAAGTTTTATCTTATCCATCTCTAGGGAAAGCTTCTTTTCGGCTAACTCCATTGCTTTTGATCTCAATTTTTCCAATTGCTTCCTTCTCTCATATGATACCTGAGCCTTTGCCTTTCTCTTCCCTTCTACTTTCGTAATAGTGTCAAGGTGATGCCAGCCAAATTCTTTGGAAAGCCTTCCTAACAGACAATACTTGTGACCTAGTTGAAGCCTCAACACTTTCAGAGCATCTGGAATGACCATTCTCTTCTTCCGTTCATATGGTGGGGGAACCCCTTCAAAATTCCTTAGCTTAGAAAGTGCTGCAACACCACGCTTGGTTTTTTTTGGAATCATTCCTCTAATTGTCCAGTAGTCAAATCCTTCTCTTACTTTATTGTCATTTGCCTATACCTAACCAATGAGAGCACAAGAACACCTATTTCTATAAAATCACCTATAACTTCTCTTACTTTATTTTCATTTGCCCATAACTAACCAATGAGAGCACAAGAACACCTATTTATATAAAATCACCTATAATAATTTTGTGGGTTTCACTAATATCCCTTTAGTTAGTGTGTGCACAGTAGCCTAGATCCTAAAGTGATTCATGTACAATGATAATCCACTAGGTGTATTTGTTCTTAAAAAACTATGCATGGATAGATGTCCCATTTATGGCCAAGTTCCACCAAAATGGTTCCCCCTACCTACCTAGTAACTACATTACATTTATTTCATGACAAGACTACCCTACAACCCACCAAATTTCTATCATATCCTTGACGTCAACAACAATTTGTTGTTCAAGATATAGCTAAGTTGGAACAAACTTAGTTCTAGAGCTTAGGATATTTTTCCACCTCTAATGTTCATAAACCAATAGATATAAAATTCCTAAATCATGTGGGAGCCCTTTAAGTATCACCTTTCCTATATTGACTCCATCTTAAAAATCATGGAAAATGTCCATAGATGAGTTATCCTTACTAAACCAAAAATTTCATTGAAAATAATCATTCATACCATAACATTACTACTTCCCTTTTAACCACATAAAATTATTTTTAAGTTACCATAATTCATCTTTAATATCACATAATTAGATTAAAAAATCAACCAAAATCCCTAGTTTATGAAATAAAAATTCAACAATTTTATATAATTAATAATTTAAATAAATGTCTTAGATCTAATCTCATTAATAATTATTTATAATCAACAATACCACTTATTTAACCAAACCCCTTATTAACCCCAAGAGAAGTCTCACACATTTAATTTAATGGAATTTGAGTGGCCTTAAAAAACACATGTATTTCATTTCAAAATCTCAAAAATTTTCAAATATCAAAAGTTTTTATTTCCCTCTTTCATTTCCCTCCGGTTGATATTTTTAATTTCCCTCTTTCATTTCCCTCCGTTTGCATGGTTTGTCCAGGGAAGGAGGGAGGATGCGACCATACTATCGCAGGTTTTAAGGAAGGATGCAGCCATACTATTGCAGGTTTGGAGGAAGGATGCAGCCATACTATCGCAGGTTTGGAGGAAGGATGCGGTAAGTAAAGAAATTGATCCCGAGTGCCTGTTGCAGATTTGCTCTGATACATTTGGTTGAAGTCTGGTGATTTATTTCCTTTTACTCTGATACATTAGGTTATAAATAAAAAATCCCATTTGTGCTTATGAGATCTCGCCTTTGTGTTTCTAGCGCAAGGGTGTCTAACTAAAAATAAGAAAAAAGGAAGGCACTGGAGGTTACAAAGTCTAAAGTTTAAGTCCACAGATTGTGAAGCCGCCCGCTCGCTCCACAAGTCGGAAGGAATTCCAACTGTAATTGGCTCCATCACAGGTCAATCTGTGAATTTCGCACTTTATTTGCGGTTTCTTTTGTATTTTTGTTCTATTTTTCAACATGTCGATACGATAATTTACAGATTCTTTCTTTGCTGTTGAAATCTATTGATCATATCTCGAATCAAAGCAAATCGATTAAATTTTTGAAGACACATGTTCTATTTGCTCTAGTTTTTAGGGTTTCTTGAGTTAGACCGTTAACATATTACTCTATTCATATGAATTAGGGTTTAGGGATTAGCTTCAGTATGTGTCGTTTACTAGATTTGGCATATACCCTAAATCTTCCATATTCCCAGGCAATAAATCCACCATTGAATATATCTGCTCTGATTTTTTGTCTAATCTGTCTCCAACAACAAATGAATGGACTCTGTTCTTGACCTCGATCCAGCTACATCCTGGGCTCTTTACTGCCATATTGTGTGTTTCCAATGCATGGTAGCAACTCGGGTATATAATGGTAAAGTTGAACCAACATAGAAGGGTCATTTGAACATTCCCTGCACCACACTTAATACCCTGTAATTCACATAATAACAACAATTTATATCCACTATTATCTAAAGTCCTGATTGATATTGCATGTTATGGCATCTTAAAGAAACAAACATCTTAATATAATCCACATGGATGGTATTTTCTCTCAGAGATAATAGATAATATTTAATTAAATTTCCAAGTCTCTGAGTACATTAATGTCTATAAAGTTTAGAAACGAGGGCCCAATTTAATATACCCTCATCGTCCATTACACAATATATATTTTCTTGGGATAGTTCAAGAAGGATATACTTTTCCTGTATGATCATAAGTATACGATCAATACTCTAATGGTGTGAGAAGCTAGCAACTAATTTCACCGTGCTTCCTGCTCTCATGGGGCTCTCAATATGCTTGTTTTTATTAGAGGGGCAGTAAAAATGGGCAGTGATGTCTCAAGATACAAAAGTTGCAGCAGCATAAAAGGTTCTAGTTATTATTTAGAGGGTGAGTTTTGGGCCCACTGTAATCAACATGAAATGTAGGTTCCTCATACTTTTCACCAGGTTTATGCCAAGGGACTGCATTAGTTTTCTTGGCTTCCAAGCTATTCCATTTAGTTTTTGAGGATTCTTCATGAACTGTCACTACTGTTGAGCCTGAAACTTGTAGGTATCTTTTCTTTGATTGGAAAGAAATTGCTTCATGGCTTCCTTGTTGATGATGCCTACAACGATGATGGTGGTGATGATTAGGACCCTCTATTTTGTTCTCATGTCCACTTCCCTTGAGATTAAATATGTTATGGGCTCCAGAGAAATGTTTCTCGTCTTCCCCAACATTCTACTCTGCAAAATTTTGTCCCAAAATTCTTCTGTTTCTTGTAAAGCTTGCAGAAAATTGTCCCTGCAATAAGTACATAAAGGTAATATAATTTAAGATAAATATTACAAACATAGAGCATCTTTTAGGGCATTGTTTAAATGTTAACTAAAATGTTTCATTTTCCATCATTTTTTTTTAATTTAGAAAATAAAAATTCATCCATTTGCTTTGAATTTTTCTATCTGGTATCATAATTGCAATCTTCAAATTTTATTATGTTTGAGAGAACGCAAAACCCCTTTAAATAATAACAGCTTAAGATTGAAAAAATTGCAGTAAGTGTTTGTTCGAGATTCAAGCCAAGATACGTTTTATATTACACTTAGCCATGCACAAAGTGGTAGCCCAATTACTATTATATCAACAATAGTGTAATGGGAGATAGACAAGACATACTTTAATGGCTAGATCACGTTGAGGTCTGATTGTATCATCCCTGCTAGAGGAATAAACAAGAGAGCCCACTGATGAGCCTTGCTGGTGCAGTTGAAACATAATTACACTCTCTGCAAAATGCAAGTGAAAAACGATATCAGAGAGAGAGAAATGAATGACTAAAATATGACTATGTATTCTAATGAGCAACAGATACAAAAAATATTGCAGACTTTAGGGTTTTGCTGGTATTACAGTAGAAAGCTCAAAATGTCACAAGGTGATTAATTTACCTTCACCGTTCATCTTTGAAGATTTGCATGGTATGAAAGATAATCCTAGGATCAGTATAGCCATGACCACTTTGTATAGGAACATACTTCTCACAAATCCCAAGGAACAAAAAATGAATGGACTCTGTTCTTGACCTCGATCCAGCTACATCCTGGGCTCTTTTTCAATTTAGTGTCTTTAATCATTGCTCTCACCTTCATCACTTCATCCCACCTTCCAGCCGTAGCATATATGCTTGACAACAGTACATAGTTTGTATTATTATCAGGCTCTAATTTACATAGAAAAGAAATGTTAAACTTTATCTTGCATTCAAGGTTCCAACTGTGTTAGATCCTTATGAATTAGTTGTTCTATCATTGCCTACTGCTGTTACAGATCGCCTGCTTCAAATATTTCACCAAGGTATTGCTACTAGATATGATGTAAGTGATAGTTTTTATATGCATAATTTTTTACTTCCATTTTTATTATTGCTTATAGTAGATTCATTTGCAGTACAGGACTATTGCATGTACCCTAATTATAGCCTTGCCATTATAGACTTCTTTCATTGGAAGTTAATGACATGTTGTTTTAGCTTAAAGTTAAGCATGTCTCTTCTAACATATTTAAGTGCATTATTCTTCGTGTTTAGAGGGAATGAATAGTAACAATAACAAGTGCAACATATATATTAATCCTGATGTATTTTTAATGAAAAATGTTCAGTGTTATCATCGCTTTCCAGATTTACATTTTCTTGAGCTTAAGAGGCACCACTTTTCCCAGTTTTCCTCATGAACTCTTGGCCTAAGTTTTTTTTATCTGTTGTCTCCTTTTTATTAAACTCCTCAAACAATTGAAGGTATTTACTTCCCTCATTTTGAAGCTTTTATTTTAAGAGATTTCTCTCTTTCTAATAAATTTATTTTTTCCCAACCCCATTGACCAAATTTGGCCATTGTCATTTTCATTCTTGCTTTTTTTATTATTCATTTTACAAGAAGAGCAGTAATTTGATATAGAATGATATCTATTTAGTGTTTTGTTATATATAGAACAATATGTAATTCATTTCTTTTCATGCAGATGTCATGACAAAGATAATTTTATTTACCGACTAATTGGAGTGGTTGAGCATGAAGGCACCATGGACTTTGGTCATTATGTTGCATATGTAAGATGTCATCAAGATGGTTCTATCTTTCAATGGTTTTATGCCAATGATTCTTGTGTGAAGGAAGTGTCCTTGAGAGAGGTTCTCGAAAGTGTGGCCTACATACTGTTATATGAGAAGTGCAAATTTTGAAGAAATACAAGCCTCTTGATTAAGTTTTATGTTCTTTATTGTTTTTTTTGCATATTTTTATTAATATGTGAAGGAAACACTGTTATTTGATGCATGATAAGGCTTCACAACAATATGGAATATGGTCAATGCCTCTCAGAGCATAATGAATATGTAAGATTATATATGTTACTAACATGATTGTTTTATTTATTTTTAAATATTTTTAACCTTGCGTCGGAAGACCGACGTTTTTTTTATAAATATTTTTAATGTTTCATCAGAAAAGAAATGTCTCATAAAAATCGGAAGTGTGATGCCTTACATTTTCGTCGGTCTTGCGACGTTTGGCACAAAATGTCATAAATGCGACGTTGCCAAAATATTCATCGGTCTTGCGACGTTTGGCACTAAATGTCGGAAATGCGATGTTGTTTACATTTTCGTCGATCTTGCGACGTTTAGCACAAAACGTTAGAAATGCGACGGTGCTAACATTTTCGTCGGTCTTGCAATGTTTGGCACATAACTTTGGAATTGCGACGGTGATAAAATTTTCGTCAGTCTTGCGATGTTTGGCACATAACATCGAAATTGCGACATTTGTTTGAAAACCTGATAAGCGTAAAAAATGCGACAGTTCGGTATCATCGGAAGACTGACAGTTGTGGCTCGTCGGAAGACCAACACTTATAAAAGATCGAAATAGAGAATATTTGGATAACGTTGGAAGAGCGACAAAAGTCTGAAAATGTTGGAATAAGTGTCACTCTTCTGACACTTTATTGAAGTGTCGGAATTATGACATAATGGCTAACCACGTTTTGCCCCACCTCAGACTATCGCTCTTGCGACACCTATGTGTCGGAATAGCGACGAATTGGTCATCAGAAATTGGGCCAAACGTGCTAGTGTGTGCTATGGTTGGTAGGCCGAGCCGCTTCACGACCTCTACTGAAAAGAGGTTCTTTTGGCTTCCGCTATCGATAAGAAATTGCAGCGGAGAACACTTCACCCACATCTGCGAATGAAAGAGGTGCTCCCCCTCCTCTGGATCTTGGTGGTGGAAATAATGGCACTGGGATCCGCATCAATGATTTTCTTTCCTTTTTCATTGCCTTTTTCTAGTTCTGACTCAGGATCAGAAAATGCATCTGATTCGAGTGCCTTTAATTTGGCCACCAATGACTGTTTCGCCCGACACTCATTTGTGTTGTGAGTGGGGCTGTTATGAAATTCACACCACTTCCCTGTGTCCTTCTTTAGATTTGTAGTGTTGTTATGAGTCGCATTGCTTTAGCCTTGCCCCTTGTTCTTTAGTTAGGGGGCACATTTCAGATTCGCAGATCCAAAGTCTCACTTATTTTGCTTAAATTTCTGCTCGATCTTGGCAGCATAGCGGTATGCCATGCCAAGCGATATAATGTCGAGGAACTCCATTTCCTCTTGAATTTGTTTGTGCAGACAGTTGCGGTACTTGAGCACCAAATATCTCTCTGAATATTTAATACCCAACTTTGTGTGAAGGGTATGGAATAGATTCGTCAGTTCGTGCACATCTTGATCCCTTTGTTGCCGCAGCGTGGTCCATTAGATGTATTTTTCCTCATAGATCCCCACAGGATAATATTTTTCCTTGATTCCATCTCAGAACGAATTCCAAGTGGGTGTGGCCAAGAACATAGAGGGTTTCCCTTCATCCTCTTGCTCATAGTAGGTTTCCCACCAGTCTTTGACATGTGGGGCAGCTTTGAGGAGTGCAAAAATAATCTTTTCTCAGTCTCAGAAATCATGGACCGAGAAATACCCTTCCAACAAATTCAACCATATATCTACAATGTATGCATATGTTTGTCCTTAAAATATAGGAATGTCAAAGTTTACCTATACCTTGAAGGGAGTGACGCCTCCAGAGTAGTTGTTCGATGCATATGCACCGTAGGTGGGTAGTCGTTGAAGGATCTGAGCAAATTTATCCATCATCGCGTTCCTTTGGTTCTCAAGGGCCTCCTCGAGAAATATTTTAACAGGATCTTCTGCTCTCTCATATTTATTTTCTTCTGCCATGGGAGGTTGTTGAGGTTTGCGAGGCTGATCTTGCAAGGGTTCAACTAGATCGAGCCCTAACTCCTTATACCCTGACCGCGTTGGGGACATGCAAAGAAAAACAAAGAAATAACAGGCTGCTTTGATACCACTGATCCAGATTTATGCAGGAACACAAAAAAATACATAAATAACCATAAACATAGAGATGCAGAGGAAATAATTCTTCATTTCATTAATATCAAAGAAATGAAATCAGCTTACAAACATAATGGAAATAAAATAGCTAGGGTGCTGGTAACGAATATATGAGAAGAGATGTGGCGGCTATAGACCTTTGAACTGTGTTACAATGAAGCTTGAGGGCCTATTTATTATTGATAAATAATGGAGAACTCTAAACGTCCAAAAACCTAACCCTAGGAGATGAAGCGCCAAATCTATGGGTTTTGTTTGGGTAAATTGGTGGTTCAACTTCCTAGGGACGTAACTTTGGCATCCGATCTCCATTTGACACACTCAATAGCTCGTTAGAAAGATCTATTCGAGGAGTAAAACTTTTAGTGTGAGCAACATCAATTCATGGGCACATGTTTCCCCTGGTTTTCCCAAAAAACGTCGTTTAGGGCCTCAAAACAGCTCCGGAAGTCCAGGACCCGAAAAAATGCTAAAAATAGTAAGTTTTGTTGCAACTTAAAAATTGAAAGAACTGATGGCGGGAGTTCAAATGGAATAGGTGGGTGGCCACCAATATCTACTTGGATCATTAAGGCCCCAAAATGGCTCTAGGAGTGGAGGACCCAAAAACCTGCTAAAAATAGTAAGTTGTGCTGAATGTGAAAAGCTACAAGAATTGATGGTGTTGGTTCAAATGGAATAGGTGGGTGGCCACCGATATCCACCTAGATCATTCCTCCCTCCTTAGGAAGCAATTGTCCCCATTGCGTTGAGATCCTCCATGAGATGAGGCAAATTCTGTTGAACTAGGTATTAGATTTGTTGAAGATGTCATGGACCTGTGGGTGGACATGCTAGATGCATTTAGTAAATTTGGTTTCTTTATCAGCCTCATACAGTACATGTTTGGATTATGTATGTGTAGTTGCAGGATGTATGGAAACATCAGGCAGTGGTGCGTTGGGAGTCAAATCAATGGAGTGCTTGTCCTGACAGTGGAGAGGAACCTCTGTGAGTGAGGAGAAAATGTTCTCGTATTCCTCCATGACTTTGTCCATCTGTTGTAGCCATGCAAGGGAGCCTTGTTTCGAGGTTGTGGCCAATTCTTCTTTCCCTATGAGTGAGTTGTAAAGAAAATAAATTTCCTGGTTTGGGAAAAAATCTTACTGCATTGTTTTGCAATAGTAAAAGAGATGACAAGAGGCACTCTAGTATCCTCTACAAGTTATTTCCCAAAGTAATAACAACAGCATGAGGCCTAGACTCATACATAGCATGTCGCCTCCACAAGTATGGTTGGCCCAATAATACATCAGCTACGTCAAGAGGAGAAACATCACACAATACCTCATTCATGAATGTCTTGATACTGTACGGAAGGCGGCACTGTTGGCGGATGTAGAGATCTCTCCCTGGGTGGAGCCACCTGATGGTATATGGCTATGGGTGTGCTATGGTCGGTAGGCCAAGCCGCTTCACAACCTCTGCTGAAATGAGGTTCTTTTGGCTTCCGCTATCAACAAGAAATTGCAGCGGAGAACCCTTCACCCACATCTGTGAATGGAAGAGGCGCTCCCCCTCCTCTAGATCCTCTGGATCCTCCCTCTGGATCTTGGTGGTGGCAACAATGGCACTGGGATCTGCATCAATGATCTACTTCCCTTTTTCATTGCCTTTGTCTAGTTCTAATTCAGGATCAAAAAATGCATCTGATTCGAGTGCCTTTAGTTCGACCACCAATGACTGTTTCTCCCGACACACATTTGTGCTGTGAGTGGGGTTGTTATGAAATTCAAACCACTTCCCTATATCCGTCTTTGGATTTGTGGTGTTTCTTTGAGTCACATTACTTTGGCCTTGCCCCTTGTTCTTTAGTTCGGGGGCACCTTTCAGATTCGCAGATCCGAAGTCTCGCTTCTTCTGCTTAAATTTCTGCTCGATCTTGGCAGCATAGCGGTATGACGTGCCAAGCGATGTAATGTCGAGGAAATCCATTTCCTCCTTAATGTGTTTGTGTAGACAGTTGCAGTACTTTAGCACCAAATGTCTCTCTAAATCTTTAATACCCAACTTTGTGCATAGGGTATGGAACAGATTCGTCAATTCGTGCACATCTTGATCCCTTTGTTGCCGCAGTGTGGTCCATTGGATGTTTTTGTCCTCATAGCTCTCCACAGGGTAATATTGTTCCTTGATGCCATCTTGGAATGAATTCAAACTGGGTGTGGTCAAGAACGGAGAGGGTTCCCCTTCGTCCTCTTGCTCATAGTGGGTTTCCCACTAGTCTTTGACATGGGGAGCAGCTTTGAGGAGTGCAAAAATAATATTTTCTTGATTTGATAAATCATGGACTGAGAAATACACTTCCAGAAAATTCAACCATCTATCTACAGCGTGTGCATATATTTGGCCTTCAAATACAGGAATGTCAAAGTTTACCTGTACCTTGAAGGGAGTGGCTGTTGGATGCAGATGCACCGTAGGTGGGCAGTCATTGAAGGATCTGAGCAAAGTTATCCATCATCGCGTTCCTTTGGTTCTTAAGGGCCTCCTCGAGAAATATTTTGATAGGATCTCTTGCTCCCTCGTATTTCTTTTCTTCCGCCATGGGAGGTCGTCAGGTTTTGCGAGGCTAATCTTGCAAGGGTTCAACCAGATCGAGCCCTAACTCCTTATACCCTGACCGCATTGGGGACATGCAAAGAAAAACAAAGAAAGAGCAGATCGCTCTGATACCACTGATCTAGATTTATGAAAGAACACAACAGAATACAAAAATAACCATAAACATAGATATGTTGCGGAAATAATGCTTCATTTCATTAATATCAAAGAACTGAAATAAGTTTACAATCATAATGGAAATAAAATATCTAGGGTGCTGGTAGCAAATATCTGAGAAGAGATGTGGTGCCTACAGACCTTTAAAATGTGTTACAATGAGGCTCAAGGGCCTATTTATTATTGAGAAACAATGGAGAACTCTAAACGTCCAAAAACCTAACCCTAGGAGCTGAAGCGCCAAAATTATGGGCCCCGTTTGGGTAAATTGGTGGTTCAACTTCCCAGGGACGTAACTTTGGCATCCGATCTCCGTTTGACACACTCAATAGCTCATTAGAAAGATCTGTCCAAGGAGTACAACTTTTGGTGTGAGCAACATGGGTCCATGGACCCATGTTGCTCCCGGTTTTCCCAAAAACTGTTGTTTAGGGCCTCAGAACAGCTCCGGAAATTCAGGACCCGAAAAAATGCTAAAAATAGTAAGTTTTGTTGCAACTTAAAAATTGAAAGAACTGATGATGGGGGTTCAAATGGAATAGGTGGGTGGCCACGAATATCTATCTGGATCATTAAGGCCCCAAAACGGCTCCAGGAGTGGAGGACCCGAAAACCTGCTAAAAATAGTAAGTTTTGCTGAATGTGAAAAGCTGCAAGAATTGATGGTGTTAGTCCAAATGGAATAGGTGGGTGGCCACCGATATCCACCTGGATCATTCGTCCCTCCTTAGGAAGCAATGGTCCCCATTGCATTGAGATTCTCCATGAGATGAGGCAAATTATGTTGAACTAGGTATTAGATTTGTTGAAGATGTCATGGACCTGCAGGTGGACATGCTGGATGTGTTTAGTAAATTTGGTTTCTTTAGCAGCCTCATAAAGTACATGTTTGGATTCTGTATGTGTAGTTGCAGGATATATGGCAACATCAGGTGGTGGTGCATTGGGAGTCAAATCAATGGAGTGCTTGTCCTGACAGTGTAGAGGAACCTCTGTGAGTGAGGAGAAAATGTCCTCGTATTCCTCCATGACTTTTTACATCTTCTACAGCTATGCAAGGGAGCCCTATTTCGAGGTTGTGGCCACAATATTCTTCTTTCCCTGTGAGTGAGTTGTAAGGAAAATGAATTTCCTAGTTTAGGAAACAATCTTACTACGTTGTTTTGCAGTGGTAAAAGAGATGATAGGAGGTGGTACTACCTCCAATATCCTGTACAAGTTATTTTCCAAAGTAATAAAAATAGCACAAGGCCTAGACTCATACACAGCATGTCACCTCCACAAGTATGGTTGGCCCAATAATACATCAGCTACGTCAAGAGGAGCAACATCACACAATACCTCTTCTGTGAATGGCTTGATACTGTACAGAAGGCGGCACTGCTGGCGGATGCGGAGATCTCTCCCTGGGTCAAGCCACCCGATGGTATACAACTATGGGTGTGCTATGGTAGGTAGGCTAAGATGATTCACAACCTCTGCTAAAATGAGGTTCTTCTGGCTTCCGCTATCAACAAGAAATTGCAGCGGAGAACCCTTCACCCACATCTGCAAATGGAAGAGGCACTCCCCCTCCTTTGGATCCTCTGGATCCTCCCTCTAGATCATGGTGGTGGAAACAATGGCACTTGGATCCGTATCAATGATATGCTTCCCTTTTTCATTTCCTTTGTCTGGTTCTGACTCAGGATCAGAAAATGCATCTGATTCGGGTGCCTTTAGTTCGACCACCAATGACTATTTCGCCCGACACTCGTTTGTGCTGTGAGTGGGGCTATTATGAAATTCACACCACTTCCTTGTGTCCTTATTTGGATTTGTGGTGTTGTTCTGAGTCACACTGCTTTGGCTTTGGCCCTTGTTCTTCGGTTCAGGGCACCTTTCGGATTCACAGATCCAAAGTCTCGCTTCTTCTACTTAAATTTCTGCTCGATCTTGGTAGCATAGTGGTATACTGTGCCAAGCGATGTAATGTCGAGGAACTCCATTTCCTCCTTAATGTGTTTGTGTAGACAGCTGCGGTACTTGAGCACCAAATGTCTCTTTGAATCGTTAATACCCAACTTTTCTTGTAGGGTATGGAATAGATTCATCAGTTCTTGCACATCTTGATCCCTTTGTTGCCGCAGTGTGGTCCATTGGATGTATTTGTCCTCATAGCTCCCCACGGGGTAATATTGTTCCTTGATGCCATCACGGAATGAATTCCAAGTGGGTGTGGACAAAAATGGAGAGGGTTCCCCTTTGTCCTCTTGCTCATAGTAGGTTTCCCATTAGTCTTTGGCATGGGGGGCAGCTTTGAGGAGTGTAAAAATAATATTTTCTCGGTCAGAGAAATCATGGACCGAGAAATACCCTTCCATTAAATTCAACCATCTATCTACAGTGTCTGCATCTAATTGGCCTTTAAATATAATAATGTCAAATTTTACCTATACCTTGAAGGGAGTGGTGCCTCCAGAGTGGTTGCTGGATGCAGATGCACTGTAGGTGGGTCTTCGTTGAAGGATCTGATCAAAGTTATCCATCATCGCGTTCCTTTGGTTCTCAAGGGCCTCCTCAAGTAATATTTTGATATGATCTCTTGATCCCTTGTCTTTATTTTCTTCCGCCATGGGAGGTCATCGGGGTTTGCAAGGCTGATCTTGCAAGGGTTCAACCAGATCGAGCCCTAACTCCTTATACCCTGACCGCGTTGGGGACATGCAAAGAAAAACAAAGAAAGAGTAGACTGCTCTGATACCACTGATCCGGATTTATGCAAGAATGTAACAGAATACATAAATAACCATAAACATAGAGATGCAGTGGAAATAATGCTTCATTTCAATAATATCAGAGAACTGAAATAAGCTTACAAACATAATGGAAATAAAATAGCTAGGGTGCTAGTAGTGAATATCTGAGAAGAGATGTGGTAGCTGCAGACCCCTGAACTATGTTAAATGAGGCTCGAGGGCCTATTTATTATTGAGAAACAATGGAGAACTCTAAACATCCAAAAACCTAACCCTAGGAGATGAAGCACCAAAACTATGGGCCTCGTTTTGGTAAATTGGTGGTTCAACTTCCCGGGGACGTAACTTTGGCATCCGATCTCCATTTGACACTCTCAATAGCTCATTAGAAAGATCTGTTCGAGGAGTACAACTTTCTATGTGAGCAACATCGGTCCATGGACCCATGTTGCTCTCTGTTTTCCCAAAAAACGTCAATTAGGGCCTCAAAATAGCTCCGGAAGTTCAGGACCTGAAAAACTGCTAAAAATAGTAAGTTTTTTTGCGACTTAAAAACTGAAAGAACTGATGGTGGGGGTTCAAATGGAATAGGTTGGTGGCCACCAATATCTACCTGGATCATTAAGGCCCCAAAATGGCTCCAAGAGTGGAGGAGCCGAAAACCTGCTAAGAATAGTAAGTTGTGCTGAATGTGAAAAGCTACAAGAATTGACGGTGCTGGTCCAATTGGAATAGGTGGGTAGCCACCGATATCCACCTGGATCAAGTACCTTCTCTGACAAAAGAGGACATGAGAAGGCAAGGTGTTTGATTTTGCATCCAGAACTACTACCTTCTTGGTTCTCCAAATACAAAAGAGACTTGAAGGTATCTCCAGAGAGAGATGAAAAATTCGAATAAGAAGTTGATTCAAGTTCTTCTTGTCATGCAAGTTCATCATCTAGGAAGCATAAGCCAAAGGAATCCAAGAAAAGGTATACTCGTCCTATTCATATGATTTGAGTGACATGTAAAGGAGAATGTCTCCATGCACTTTTTTCATTTCTTCTAACCATTTTGTAGATGAATGCAACAAAAGTAAATCCATCATCAAGAAAATATTTATGTCTTTTGAGATTGAGAACAAGAAGAGGAAAACTCAATCAAAGAAAAAGGCATGTGAGCTAAGAATATCTCAAAGGAATGTTTGCACTCACTGCAATATCAATGGGAATTGGATTGAGAAGTGTTGGAAATTGTTTACACAACTTCATCCTGGTAAGGGAAAGCAAGTCATGCAAGCATCGGAAGAGGAGGTGAGAAAAGAAAAAGTGGAGCAAGAGGTGACCATCCATGAAGCAGCTTCAAAAGAAGGAAAAGTTCAAATAGAGGGTTCAGTTACCATGTTGGGTAAGAATTGTTTAGACTATTTGTCCAGTTGAAGATTGTAAGTCTTTTTTTGCACTAGTTGCATATTCCCATAGTGGGTAATTTGTAAAAGTGATAATTCATGAATAAATCACTTACATGCAAAAATATTTTCTTTAGCATGTTTATGCTAGTTTGGCTTAGTTGTTAGTCAATTGAAATGGAAAATTTGGGTGTCAAGTTTCTCCATGTTGTAAAATGTATTTATCTTTGATTATGTAGGAAAGAATTTTTGAAAACTGTTGTATGAGTAGTGGAAACATATTTTGCATGTAAAAATGTGCTCAACACTCAATTTCTATAGGTATTCACCATGTGCAGCTTGTATTGGTTTATGTCAGTCTTTTGGATTTGATCCTCGGTAAGGATATTTGCAGATAAACACCATTGAATTCTTCTTGGGGAGGATGTTATTATGCATGGTCATAGTGACATGTACAAGTTGAGAAGAACAACTAACATGAATCCTTTGGTCAAGTTACAGTTCCAGTTAAACATGAAAAAGAACCGTCATGGCACTTCAAACTTCGATTGGGTCGATTTTATAAGAATGAAGGAGCTATACCTTCAATTGATAAACAAATGAAATGAAATTTTGGAGACGAAAAGTCTTTTAGTGGGGAGATATGATTAGCAGCTCAAATTTAAGCCCAAAAATCAAAGTTCTCATAATCATTTGGAACTTCAATGACTTCAAAGTGCTCGTCGCCCCGAATCCGATGCACTTTGTTTTATCAAAAACTGACTCCGTATGAGAAAGTTAGAGCCTGTTGTCCACTTTTCCAAACATACAAATTTTCAAAAAAAATGGTTAGAAAGGGAGCCCAGTTAGTAGTACGTACTGCTGACGTGGCAATTAAATGGGCTAGTTAAAGGATTGGTCAAAGTTCTCCGTCGAATGTAGGCTGCCACTTGGCAGAATTGGATTGGTTCGTATGGAGGGTGACATGGTACAATATCACTAGTTAATTTGATGTCCAATTAGGTGAGGACACGTGGTAATCCCAGAGGCCACCATGTACTGCCCAAGGTCAAAATGTATTGAAAACTTTTTTGGTCAAAATTTTTATGGAGGAACTAGGGTTCAACCCCGCGACCTCCCCTCCACCAATGCCAAGCTCTACCACCTCTCCTACGTATTATTTCTTATAATACAAAGGACTTAGCATATATTTATGTTTTAAAAATTGTATTAGTGGTGTATAATGGGGGGCAGCCCCGAAGGGCCAACCCCCAGTCCATGGGACCATACGCCATGACCACCGGCGAGACCAGAGTCAAATGCATAGAGTTTAAAACTTGCAAACCCACTTAATTAACCTTAAGCCATGTTAAATGTGCTTAATCAATAATTATTTTTGGATTAGATTAAACCGCATGGTTAACGCTTAAGTGTGCTTAACTAGCACTTAAAATCCTCTTATACCTAATTAATCCTAATTAATCTGAGCTTATCTTGCGATTAAGTTGGAGGAGCCCACCAATTTCGGTAGGATGTCCAGTTCTAGCAGAGTTAACTGGAGTTGCTTCAGTTTTAGAGGAGTTTTCCTAGGCAAAATTGATGAGATCACAACTTCAACAAATTTTAACCAAATTGGGCTCAGAAAGAGTCTATCTTGACATTTTTGGATATTATGAGAAGTTTGGTGTAGGTTTCAGAGGTAGAGGATCACTTCTGGAAATGATTTTTCTAGCTTGAAGATTAAATATGCCTAGGGCCACCAAGAAAGGAGGCCATATCTCCTTAATGTAAAGACCATTTGAAGAGCCAGAAGAGGATACTTAGGGGTTTTTGGATGCTCTGAATCCATTGGTAACCTATATTTTCTGATTTAAGCACATCTTCAGGGTCATATTGTAGGTTTTAAAAGTAAGGAGCATGGATCAATCAAATGTTTGAAGCAGTTTTGGAAGCTGTTGAGCAAGGAGGAGACCTTGTAGGGGTTTTCCCAACTCCAGAAAACTTTTTACAGCAGCTGTGAGTAGCATGGTTCAACTCTGGTTTGAATTCTTTATTCATTAAGTTTTTATTGTATTCTTCAATGTGGAATTGAAGGGTGTATGTGATGGGATTTTATCTCTCACCGGTGAAAGTATGTCATTTCTGTAGGAGATATATTGTGTTGCTTATATTGTGAGAGTTCTTTGTAGGAGAACATTACCTTGAAGGGGTAATAGCCACATGTTATTGGCAATAAACTGATATGTAACTTTTACACCAAATATAAGAGAGGTCTAGTCATGTTGACGACCAGGAGATGTAGCCCAAGAGGGGTGAAATCCTTCATCATTGGTTTGTTTCTTGTGGTTTGATGCACATTTTTTTTTCAAGAGTTAGATGATTTCATGCTTTGCAAATTGCTCATGGAATTACATTTTTGAAAGACACTTAAAAGAAATCATTGAATTAATATGATGTTTAGCTCAAATATATGCACATAAGAAGTAAGCATGTTTAAAATCTAAAAGAGGTACTTAGCATAACATTCACTAATAATCCTCCATTTAGATCACAACACCACATGCATACAACACCACCTGCACAATGTGTACACAATACCACATGAATTATGTGTACACAACACCATATGCACGATGTGTACACAACACCACATGCACGACATGTACACAACACCACCTGCACACAACACCCCATGTACAACATCTACACAAAACCACATGTACAATCATGCACATAACACCACATGTTTTACATAACATGATATGTAAAACATGCACACCACGACATATGTATGCAACACCACATATGCAACATGCACAAAACACCATATGTACACAACACCACATATCTAACATGTGCAAAACACCATGTGTACACATCATTGCATAAACATCATGTGCACAACACCATATATACATAACATCACATGTATATAACATCACAGGTAAAACATGTACAACATATACATAATAGTAGTACTGCACATCCCAAGACCACACACTTACTATATCAAGAAAAATTGCTTGTAGTTTCTTTCCACTATTTATGTTTGTCCCAAAATGTTTCAGATCACATTGTTTCATTCCCCTTATGTCCCCTCAAAATTACTTGCCATATCATAAACATAGACATAGTATAGTAGCATGATATAAATTCATATCCCCATGATACTTACCTAATAGATTTGTTAGGACTACTCTTCCCACTTGATTCCTCATAGGACCAAGAACCCCTTGATGGAATTCACTTGCATAAACAATCATTCCTCCACAAGAATGATTCCTGATGACCCTGTCAGACAATGTTATACATCCATAGATATACACATATAAACAACAACATAAAAAAATGATGATCCCTAACGACACTGTCAGAAAACAACATACGTACATACATGTATACATAAATTGACATCATCATAATCATGAACACCACATAATTACCAGATATCATAAGGTTAAGGTTAAGAGTGCTCCATTTATCCATGAACACATGCGCAACATTGAGAAAGAATTTCCCATCATATCCAAGGCATATGATGCCTCAAATACATTCAATTTACCTTCCTTGGTTACCTTTCTCAAGATTTTTCTGCCACCACCCATTTAACCTGATGTACCCAACCAATCCAACCGATTGTCATACTCTTTCCTTCAGCTACCCTTATACATTCACCATGATTCATCCGAGTCTTACAATACTCGTTGGGTTACATTTAGCTCTTTCCGAGCTCCATTAAATTTATTATTTCCCAATCAATTCCTAAGACCCTAAAAACATAAAAGGAAAGAACAAGAACAAACAAGAAGAAAACCATAAAAACCAATAACAATATGAAATGACAAACAAAGTGGCATGGCCATGCACTAGACACAATCAAAACTGAAAATCAAGCACAAAGAAATCACAAAACAACGAAAGCACAACACTTACAACATACACCATGAATCAACCCCCATGGTTTCCCGATGCTTCCAAGGATTCATGAGTGAAATATCAACCTAATTCTTAAATATCTATGGTAGTCTCTTTTTCCATTTGATTCCCTTCATCATGCAACACTAAATAATGCTTTTATTCATACCTTTACAAGATTGGAACTCAACCTCTTATCTCATGTATCAAATTTAAGATAAGAAACTATAAAATACATGTTCATGAATATAAACCATATCCACATAATGTCAAACAAAATCAAGGTTAATAAAACCCCTTGTATTCATGAAGGAACTCGATTTGGAATTGTTGTTTCCAAACATAGCCAAATGAATTCTCACCCAATTCTCACCTTGCTACAATTGAGTCTTATTATGTGCTATCACATTCAACTAGTTGTTAGTAAAATAAACAAATCAACTATTACCTTGTCATGCTAATACCAAGCATGTTTTCCTTGAAACTATTCACACATGTCAGTCGCATGTTCCAAAAATCAAGACATCATGCATGTTAATTTAAAAACATAATTTACCAATAATAAAAACCATGTCATAGTCTATAATCAACTCATAATTATTAGTCATAGTGCTACAACTAGCACCCACTTGCAATCAAGTGCATATCAATTATCTCAACACATATTAAGTTAGTACAAACATCTTAAAACAAGATTGTTCCTTCATGCAATCTGTTATGCGGGATTTACGATTGCAGACAAAAGTATCTCCCCCAGGTTTGGAGGCCAACCTATAACAATACAGAGAAAAATAATCCAATTTTTTCCTTAAAGTAAATAGATGAAGGAATGAAGGCCACGTGGAATTCGTTGCATGATTCACTCCTTCTATAGTTTCAATGCTCTAATTCTAGTTTTGATTGCCAAAATTAGAGCCTGGACAGTCACATACCACAAGCCAAAAAACTAAAATATCTATGCAATATCATTTAATTACTCTATTCAATAGATACACGTGATATTGAAAATACATGAAATAAGGAAATCACATATAGGAAAACAAAGAATAATTTGGATTAATATAAATGGAAGGAGATTACAACCACAGATAGGTGTTGATCTTGTAGAAGAGCTCCTCTATGATGTCTTGTCCTTTCATTGTCAAAATATTCACTTTCAATCACCCTAAATGCATGGAGTGATACCTATCACATTAGTGGCATAACGGTAGAATCACTCTCCAAAATGCAACCCCTTGCATATGGAAGGCTGTAAATATATAGAGGTGTGGGTTAAGTTGGGAGTTCTTATCCAATTACCAATCTAAGGTCTTAGATCCACCTTTGATGGGAAGATTGGATCAAAGGATAAGGGATGGAAACTCCAAAGAGAGAGAGGATAAGATCTGAATGTTTTATCTGAGGTAAATGGTTATAAAAAATTCTGGAATCTTCAAAAATTTCTCTCTTTTTCCTGAATTTCTAGAACCAACACAGGTGCAAAGGGGAACAATGTGTAGGTGATCAATGTTGGCCACAGTGGAGAAACCTGTAGGTGAACGTTGTCCAGAAGGAGGCTAGGGAGTGTTGGTCCTAAAAATGGCTCAGATGATGTAGTTTTAGGAAGAAATTATAGGAAATGGAGGCATACTTAAGGATTTGTGCAATGATGTTGAAAAGGGGGAAAAGGATATTTATTAATACCATTAGGAGTCCTAATGACTGGATGTGATAGAATGGCCTATGATAGATTACCACCTAAAGAGAAAAGTAAAAAATGATGACTGAAGTTCTTTAACTTGTGACAAGTCTAGACCAAGAACAACTAACAAGTTTCATCTCTTACAATACATTTACATCATGACATATTTTTGCTGAGAGAGGCATACCCATACTCAACACATAAGCTAACATAAATTTTACAATGATAAAAATATGCATCCTTATATACAATTGGTGGACCCATGACTGAATGATTGTCTATAGGATCATGACCATCATAGATTATGATCTTTGTATCACTCTTGAAATCATAGCTTGGATGCGAGATGGAACTAGATCTTTGGTCTTCTATCTCGATCACACGACCAATCATAGTACGAGCCTATCCACGTGAATCAATGAGCCGAGGTAGAACAAGGTAGACACCATATGATTATCAGTCGATGATGTAAGTTGTTAAAAGATGCAAGAGAAACCAACGATGATGTTAATGGCTTTCAAGGTACTACAGTACAATTTTTATGGTGTGAGTAAATGAGTTGATGTCGAACACCACACAGTATTTTGGTAAAATGTCAATGATGTAAACCTATCATCAAGAGCAAGGAAACTTGCCATTGATGTATGCAAGCACCAAGGTACCAAAGGGGTGTTTCTAAGTCAACTTTTTGGATAATGTGGTGATGTTGACAAGAAGCGAACGGTCGTAAGAGGGCCATGATGTATCCCCCATCAATGACATGAAATGAGTATCATGATTGAGACAAAATGATGATAATATGAAATTGGATCAAGAAAGGAAAACATGGAATGAAGGCTTAAGAGTATTGTAGCAAATATCAATTGAACAAATTCTCTTGAACACACCAACGACACTGAATGGTGTTGGAAAAATTGACCCAAAACCAAAATGGAGGCTCTGAAAAGGTATGATGAAATGAATGAAAAATAGATGACCCAACTTAACTACCATGGAGATGAAGTGGAAGAGTGTCATGTTCAAGAGCGCCTCACTTCATTAACAAATGGAATACCTTGTTTTCCTAATTTCCCCAACTATACTTCTTCGTTCTTCTTTATTTTTTAAAAATATTGAGGAGGATAACATATGCTTGATTTGTAAGTTCATCCTTTGGGAGAATCCCTCCAAGTATATTTAATGAACAATGAGAAGGAGTGGTCCAGCCTTGTCATATTCAGAAATTCCATCATTGGTTGATGTTTTAATGAGTCCAGCGAAGGTAAAACTCAACATATTTTTCATGTTTAGAGAGTTTAGAAAAGAGGCGAAAAAGAAAACACCAAATGTTCCTTTTCCTATATAGTCCCTCAAGTCTGAAAAGGCATAAAACAATACTCAAGAGAACATCTTAGCCATGTTCGACTAAGCTATTCATTTTTCATAAATAGTATATCTCAATCAGGAAAAGGGTTAATCTTATACCGAGAAGACATCTTTTCATTTACTTTAAAGAGTTCAAAAAGAAAAGCGCTCCACAATATATTCATATTTTGGGATTCTGAAAAGAGTTGAAAGAGGACTTCAAGGGATTCCTTTTTCGTATGTTTATAGATCTCGAAGAAGAGATAAAAGTATGCTCCTTGGTTAAAAAAGCATGTTTAAAGCATGATAAAAAACCATTAAAAACTATAGACCTACTCAAAACATCACAAAAAGGATTAAACATACATGTTTCATGGTAAAAACGAAGCATATCTAGGTAAAAAAATTAAATATGAATAAAATAATGTAATAAATGACCATAAATACTCAAAATGACTATTCATTTTTACCATTTCACATTTACCTTCAATAGTGAGAGTTTTGGAGCACTTTTTACCTTGATCTTTTGTAGCTGATTATGACCAATCTAGCGGAATATTTTGAGTACTATCGCTTATCTTTCTTTTCACTGTCCATTTTTTTGATTTCGTGCCAGTTTTTTGAGGTTTTGAGGGCCCTGGGGTTCCAAAAACACGCCCTAGGACCAATACACTCCCCCCGTGTTGAAATATGCATTGCACCTACGTAATTTGTCACTATTGGGAGAGGTGTAACACTATGTCTACCATTCAGGTGCGTTGGGCACAAAATGCTAAGTTTTTTATCAGTTTTCCCTAAAATTTTGTTAGATTTTTTGCATGAAAAAGAGCCTAATGAATCCCTTGTAGATGTTTCAGGTGTTTATTATCACAAAATGACATTAATTTGGTGAGAAAGAGAACATGAAGAACCTGATTTAAATGTAGAAAATGATCCTACTACCATCTAGGCACTGAAAAAATGTGGATTTCTAATATTCTTCTAGCTTCCTTGTATGAGGAAAAAAATGGAGTTGTGGAAATATATCGTTCATTCATGGGATGTTCAGGTACAAGCATTCAGGTTTGGGGAACATCTGCTCGAGATCAAGGTAGAGGATATCTAATTTCTGACATGTTTATCTAAGAGGGGTGTCCTCATCTCTCTCCTAGGGGGGAGAAGTGGTGGGGAGACAAAAAAATATTATATCTCTACCTATTGTAGACTTCTAGCCAAACCTACAAGGGATGGAAAGATTAATATCAAAGATGTGACCCAATTACCTTTGAGAACAATCCTATTGATCATTTCTATATTTGCAGGTAGCTTGACACTTCATGTAGCGAGCAGATTGTACATGCAGTATGGTATGGAGTGTGTACAGCCAACAATGTTCAACTGGAGTGAGGGTGTCTTAATAAATATGAAGGAACGACTGACTAAAGAAAAAGAGGGAAGTTAAAGAACTTCGGCTATGGTTCAATCTTAGTTTATTTTTTGCTAGAGCGAATGCCACTACTTTAGCCTCAACAAGTTATATTCGAGCATCTGAGGGCCCCACGGATGAGGAGGTGGATAGATCATATGTCCCGACTTGCAGGTCCGTCAACGATCAATTTATCACTAGCCTTATTTGGATGGTTGTGTAGATATTTCATCATGATCAATGATTATCGTTATACAGGGATGTATTTCCGTGATGATCTTGAGATCATGCTTCTTGAGGGTGAGAAATGGGATGCTTTAGGTAAAAATATTTTGACCATTAAGTTTTTAAAAGTTTTACAATTTCTTTTTTGTGTTTTTTGATGTTTCCCAGACTAAAATATTGATTTTTCATGCAGATATTGGACCAATTCGATTAGTGGGTGTTTCATCTCTCTGTCATGCAGAGGGACAACCACATGAGGAGGAAGTGGTACCATTACAAGCCACTGCAGTAGGAATGGATGCACAATCGGATCTTAAGGTAGCTGAGATGTTATCAAAGGTGGAGCACTACATGGAGAGACTTGACACACAATATTGATGAGACCATGGTCGATCATATTCCCATGCAACTTCAGTGACACACTATCAGAGTTCCTAGCCATATTAGTCGATTACTACACAAGATGGCTTGTGCAATGTTGTTTTATCAGGAGTGCCATTGATTTGTCTACTTAGATATTTGCATGAATTTTTTTTATGGGCAATGTAGTGATATGTGTCTCGAGGCACAAGTTTTTGTAAAACAAATATACATATATATATATATATATATATATATATATATATATATATATATATATACATGTTTTTAGTGTTTCCTAGTTCCTATTATGTTTTCAATATGATGTGATGTGAATTGAAACTTATTTTCATTCGTTGTAAATGCGTATATAAAACATCATTAGCTAGGGCATCTGCTAATGTGTTTAGATTTAGAGAAATATGCTCATATTGTAAGAATCAAAATGTATTTCTAGAATACGTACTCTCAAAACCATGTGAAGGATGGCGGGATTTATAACTGAATAGACATTAACAAGTTGTAGTACTATGAGTTTTGGGTCGAGCCTGATGACTAAATGAAGGATACCATGTGAAATCGCATCAGATAGTAGCTCAACTACTGCGCTATATTTATTAATGTTGTTAGTAGAGCGACTAATGAAAATTGATCGTACTCACAAGCTCTACATTTGGAGTAAAGATATAGCACACTACGGAAGATAGGTTCCAAGTACTATGACTAGCACCATCAAAATAACCAATGTACAGTTCGAGAGATGTCGAAATCCACAAACCAATGTAAATGAGATTAAGAGAAACTGTGGGAAACTTTGAAAACACACTACAAACACAATTGAACACACCTATATACAATATGTACACAATGTACCACACATGATATCAAGCATAGTATTTTTTGAGGTATAAGCTATTTCTAGGCTGCACTAATGGAACTCCATCGAAATATACTAACTTATAGGCCCCTTTTTCAACTCGCTTGACAATGTACATCCTCAACCACATAGTTTGGAAATTTCCTCGACCTATATTGTTGGTCTCCTAGTCATATAAGAGAACCATACGAAGACACAAGGTTTGAAAATTCTATCATATTTCACCTTCACACGTCTTTTATGAGCTTCATTGCTTAAAGAAGCATCGCGCTGAGTTTCATCCAAACGAGTCAAATGTAAAAGATGCTCCTCCTCTACAAAAGTGGTAGGAAGAAGTTATACATCTAGTTTTAATAATGAAATTTCACACTCAATAGGGAGGATTTACTCTAGACCACAGACCAACTGAAAGGGTGTGAATTCGGTAGTAGTCATGACTAACGTTTGGTATGCCAACAAGGTAGCATAAAGAAGCAAGTTCCAGTCCGATTTTTGGACCCCTACTATATGTTGAATCATAGTTTTAAGAACTTTGTTAACATCCTCAACTTTTCCATTATCTTGTGGATAATAGGGAGTGGAATTTTTGTGAGAATGTCCTAGCTTAGCAGCTAGTTCGGTCATCATATGATTCTGAAAATTCTTTCCGTGATCCATAACTATTGCTTGTGGTACACCAAACCTAGCAATAATGTGATTGAAAAAAACATATGCAACTGTTTGACCAATTTTGTTAAATGTAGCCATCGCCTTGACCCACTTAGTAAAGTAGTCAATAGTGACAATAACATAACCATGCCCCCAGGCCGAGTGAGGGTTAATTGTCATAAATTCAGTGCCCCGTTTTACAAAAGGACAAAAAATGACAATGAGATGCAGTGGATCAAGTGGCACATGGATCTTACGATCATAGATCTAGCATGCATGGAACTTTTGAACAACGAGGATGCAGTCGTGAAAGATAATGGGCCAAAAGTAACTAGTGCATAAGATCTTATACACGTTAGCATAACCATATAGATGTACACCACATGCCCCCAAATGACATCCATTAAGGAATTTATCAAATTCCTTAAGGGTGAGGCACCTCCATAGAATCATATCGATACCATGACGATAATGAGTGTCGCTGACGATGATGTAATTTTGGGATTGGTGTCAAATGCGTCATTTCTTGGAGCAAGAGGTATTGGGCCAAAAATTCTGGGTCTAGATATAGATAATAAAATTACCATACCATGGGTCAGATGAAGAAATCATAAAAAAATATTCATGAGGGATATAATCTTCAGATGCAGATTCAGAATCAGGGGAAGGTCGCACATAAGCTTGGAAAAAACTAGGGATTTCTTCAAATTGGACTTGATGAACTCCAAATCAAAATCTTGTAGAATAAATATCCACTTAGAGTACTTTCTCCCAGCAATTGATGTGATAGTATATATTTCATAGTGTTGTAATCCGAAATAACCGTAGTTTTCAGAAGAAACATGTAATGGTGAAGCCTTTGGACGGCTTGAACGACCACCAAAGCCAACTTTCCTACATGAGTATATCTGATTTCGGTATTGTTGAGGTTCTAACTCAGATAATAAATGGGATTTTCAATACTAATATCATCTTCTTGGACCAACACCATTTCTATATTAGAAATGGCACCAACTAGGTATTGGAAATAGTCGCGCTAAGAATTGGGGGGGGGGGGTATAATTGAGATGCCCGAAACAATGCATCTTTCAGGGCATCAAACACTTTCTGAGGAGTGTCATCCTCATGAAAGGGGACCCCTTTTTATAGTAAGTGAGTGAATCCTTTGGTCAATTCAGTGTAATCAGGGATGAACATCCGTAGGAAGTTACCTTTCCCTTGGAGTCTTTGTAACTGAAAAAGATAAGAAGGTGCAGGAAAGTCGATGATCGCTTGCACTTTTAGAGGATCAATACGAATTCCTTGTTTTGAAATGAAAAAAAACTAGGAGTTGAGATGAACCAATGCAAAAAATGCATTTGTGTGGGTTGAGTCAAATGTTTTAGTGTCTACAATGGAGTATAATAATCCAAAGATGCATCAGATGATCTATGCGATGTTTAGAATGAGCACGTAGATAATCCAAACAGGGTTGCATGATGTGTTTAATTCCATGAAAATGTTAATCCATTGCACGTTGAAACATTGCCCCAACATTATTTAAGCTGAATAGGAGCTTGCGATAGGAAAAAGTACTCCAAGGAAAAATAAATGTAGTCTTATTTTGGTCTGCTAGGAGAATGTTGATTTGATTATAGCTCGAGAATTCGTCCATGAGAAAATAAATCTCGGAGCCAATGCAGCCATAAAAAATATGGTCCATAAACAGGGCTGGATAGTTGTCCTTGGGACAAGAAAAATTCACATCTCGATAATAAACACATACTAGGATCATGCCATGTTTCTTCATGACAAGGAAAATGTTCGATAAACAATTAGTTAAAGGAACATGGTATATGAAACCATTCTGAAGAATATTTTCAACTTCAGCCTTAATCCTGACATCCTTCTATGGATGAACTAGACTGAGGCAATGCTAGACGGGTTTGGCATTAGGATATGCACTAATCTCATGAACTACTATTTTTGGGTTGATACTTAGAATTTCTTCATAATTCCAAGCAAAGACATCCCAAAAATCATGAAAAAGTGCTCTATAAAGCTCGATCTCAGATGGAGAACAAGATGCTCCAATGTATATATTTTCGAAAATACCCATTTTTATATAGATATCGAGAGGTTTCCTTTCTTTGATATTCAAAATGTTCTTTTTGGATTCAACCTCAACAATAGAGACTAAACTCGTAAAGGGTTCAAAAAAATTGGGTATATATATATCACTGAGATTATCCTCAATGGAATCTGTTAGGGAGGAATGACGGTGATGCTCGTCCCACGCATTAGAGAAATTTTGAGGTGTAAAATGGGCCTCCTAAGAAAAATGTAGAACCAAAATAAACTTTATAAGAACCATTAGGATTCAAGATGATGATTTCAACCATGGGGGATGATTCACAATTTTTGGAGTAAAAAAGTTAAAATATAAAAAAATAAAAAAATAATAAAACTACTTTTTGAACTCATATTTTCAACTTATCTACCTAAGGATTTACTCAAATTTCAAGTGGGATTACTCATTGGGTGAAAAATTTAATTCCTCATCCAAGGAGTACCTATGGTGCATACTTTCGATGGACTTTGTTACACGAAAAATGAGAAATACATGAAAAAACGTGATTGCAATCATGTTTTTCATGTATTTATCATTTTTTGTGTAGTAAGGTCCATCAAAATTATGGAACATGGGTACTAATTGGATGAGGAATTAAATTATGCATCCAAAGAGTGTTCCTAATCGAAATTTGAGTAAAACCATGGAGAGATAAGTTGAAAATACGAATTGAAAAAGTAGTTTTTTATTTTTTTCCCTCTAAAATTTGATGATGTAATTTAATATTATTTTATTATATCCACTATTATTTTATAATTTCCTTAGGAGGCCCATTATAGACCTCAAAATTCTTCTAATAGATCATCATATGGCATCATGATCTCTATGATGTTTTCATCAGTAGAGAATATGCGAGAAAAAGGATCAGAAGATGTGCCATAATCCAGTGATCGATCTACCCAATTGATCGAAGAGAAGGTATAAGATGCACAAGCTGTATATATAGCTTAGAAATCTAGCTCAACAAGGCTAAGTAACATTTAGTTTCCAAAACCTTAGATGTTGGTTTCATCAGGTACAATCGATGGATCAACTAGGATATTAGATGCTGATATGATGTTGATATAAGAAACCAAAGATGAGTTGTTGAGAAGGAGAGGAGGGAGAAAAAAGGTTCCCATAAGAGAAGAATCCTTCAATAATACGAATCTGACAGGCTGATGGAGTATAGGGTTTCTCCTACAAGTGGTACACTTCTAGTAACATGAGAATTAGAGGCAAAAAGGGTGAGCTGATCTATGTCTACAATCCCACCTTTTTGAGGAAATGAGATTATATGGAAGTAAGTAAAAATGACAAAAACCATATTATAAACCCATGTATGTCCCAGCAGAATATTATAATCGAGAGGTCCTTCAATAAATTCTACTTCTATAGAGATGGGTTTTCCCCCTATTTCTACTTGAAGGGAATTAAAAATACCACAAGGTTTGTATGTTCTTCCATTGAAATATTTCAATGTGGTGGTCGATTAAATTAGTTGAGGTGAACCAATCACCTTCCAGCAAGACATGGTGTTGGAGTGGGGTCCCTTAGGACCTAATTTCGGATAAAAATACTATATTTTTTGTTATTTTTTGTAAGTTAAGTCATGCGCACTAAGAGAAGCACAGGTCAAGGGGCTTTGGGGCAGTTCAAAGCCCCTCATTAGTTGTAAAGGGTCAAAGGGTAGAAATAGGGGCTGAAAATCACAGTTTACAGACCTTAGATGAGCACAGGATAATGGTATAAATAGGAGTCTAGATCGAGTCAATAGGAGGCATGATGATGTAAGAGATATGAACTATGTTTTGATGTTTTAAGCTAAGAAGCAAACTTTTTTGGGTTAGAAGGCTCCTGTTGTCTGTGTTCGCAGAGACCTTAGTCCCACTATGTGCGGACCCCACTGGCTGCGTGTGTGGGTATAAAGAAGGTGTGATAAGGAATATCTGAGCAATGAATGAATGAAGGAACATTTTGGTTGAAATATGAGTATCAAATGCATCTTTCTTTTTCTTTTTTATATGTTTCTGCATGTTATTTCTGTTTATTGTGTTATCTATGTTCGGATAAGTTGCGCAACTATATTTTACCTTAGATAAATGATTAACGTATGGATCTATTGCTATTAAACGTAATTAGTATGCATGAAAGACTATTGAAAGGGATTGTGGATCTGTATCAGTGTGCGCGCAGGATAACTTGTGTTAGTTTACCTAAATCTGCTTGGTTAGGGCTTCTATTGTGAAGGTTAGATCCTAGTTGTTTAGATCTAAAGACACCCACATCATTTAATTCTCTCTTAGGGTGTGGAAACCTGGTTCCAACACCCCTCGTACTACTTCAGGTGAGACTTTGACTTATGCAAGTAAGTCATTTCTGAAAGGGCCAGTAGTAAGAGGGTTTTTTTGGCTAACCTTAACTCTGAACCTGGGTCAAGACCCCTTAAGCCAAAAAATGGTTCTATTTTTTGGACCGGGATAATTTTGAGAGAGACTGGGTGATGTGGCGGCCATCAAAGCCTGAATTAGAGGACTGGTTTGGGAAGAATATTCAAGAATTTTCCCTTAAGGAAAATATAAGTAAGAAGATATCTGCTGAAGGTTGGAAACAAAATTATATCTTCACAGAGGTACATGAGATGTTCTTTGTGACCTTTGTGCACAAATTATAGGAGTGGTTTTCAATATTGGCATAGTTCCAAACCTGTTGGAAGGATGACAACGTCATGCAGTGGACTCCTGAATTGATCCAACAATTAGAGCAGACTGATAATTCACCCAGACTATAGATCATTGGGTGGACAACATCTTGGGTGGGTTTGTGACCAAATTTGCAGTAGATCAGTTTGTGTCGTATTCTAAAGTTGAAAGGAGATTTTTCAAGCGAATGAGAGGTAAATTCATACGCTATTTTCCTCTGTTGATTAACATGCTATTGTGTGAAAATGGTGTATGGTGAAAGCCACACTGAGTGAATGGCCCCAGATAAGCTAGAAAGCACTACGCAGAGTGGAAAATATTATCAGGTCAATCAGAGAGGGGACATATTTGTATACAACCCTTTGAGAAATTCACCTGTAGAGGAAGTAGTGAGGCTGCATGCACTGAAAATAGCCCTCCTACTATGCCATAGTCGAACTTGGGCGGGGGTAAGACATCTCCTACCCCACCACCATCGCCACCTACAAAAGATATGACTGTGCATATGAAGCTACCCACCTTTAAGGGTGGTTTCTTGAGGGGTCCTGACCTAGGTTTGGAGTTGAGGTTAACCAAAAAAACCCTCCTACTACTCACCCTTTTGGCAGTGACTTGCTTGTGCAATTCAAAGTCTCACCCAAAGCAGTATGGGGGGGTGCTAGAAATAGGTTTCCACACCCTGAGAGAGTTATGAATGATGTGGGTTCCCTAAGATCCAAAATAACCATGAAAAGACCTTTGCATAGAAGGCCTAACCAGGAAACCCTTACAGACAGATTTAGATCAATAATGCAGAATATCTTGCGCACAAGTTAACAAGATTCGTAAACCAAGTAATAACTCTTAACAAACAATATCAAAACCCAATAACATTAGATCCATTCAATAATCATTCATCTAAACCCAGTAATAGTTGCGCAAGAGATCTAATTGTAGAAAATACAGGAATCATAAATAATATGTAGAAATAGTCATAACATAAACAATAGATGCATTTCAGACTCAGATATCCACAAAATAGTTCTTTATTCATATTAGTCCATATCTTTCATACAAAAACCCTTCAGTCACCCGCGCACACAGCCAGCGGGGTCTGCACACAACAGGACTAAGGTCTCCATGCACATAGCCATTAGGAGCCATCTACCGAGACAATTCCACACAAAATATCACAAAATAGCCAGTTCTATCATTCAAAATCCAGACTTATCAAAATATGACTTCTTAGAGTCAATCTAGAATTTTATTTATACTTTTAGCCTACGCTACTCTAGGGTCCAAAAACTGTGGTTTGCAACCCCTTGTTCTACCCTTTTTACCCATTACAACTCATGAGGGGATTTGACCCATCCCAAAGCCCCTTGACTTGTGCTGCACATAACTAAACTTACAAAATGGTCTTTGGACTTAGGGGACCCTACTCCAATAGGCCCCCAACACAATCTTGTGACTCGTCCCAAGTCACACCAACACTAGGTTCTTCATTTTGTTATGGAGCTCCTCGATAGTAGTAGAAAAGGGTGCCAAGACACCCACACTCTAGTCTGCTGTGCTCTGCGTGGTCTCCACCAGCTTTTTCGAGGTCGGCCCTTCAGTGGCCAAAGTGACACTCTACAAGGTTTGATTAAGAGTTATGACTGTAGCATCCAGGTCCTGAGACAAATTCGTTGCCTCCTCTGCCTACAAATTCATATGATCAGTGACAATCTATTTCTTCTAGAAGAGCTCTTCGACCTAATCTCACAACACTTGGCTGGTCTAAAGGCATGCCATTCATTGGGAAGGAATGAATGTGGGCAAAGGCTCCTGCATATCCTTGAATTCTTGTTCTTTAGCGCGTAGCTCCTGGGTAATTTTCTTGACCAGTGGATCTGTCTGCACAAAGTTCCATAGTCCCATGGGTCTCCAGAAGTTTTGAGCTATTATCAACATTGGAAGAGATGCTTGCAAATGTTATTTTCACTAGGGCATCCCGTTGCGCGCGCACCTCCAGAGGGGTATGAGGCTGTAGCTTAGCCTGCAATGCAGTGATTTGCTGCTCAAAATATGCCTTTACTATCTGGATCTTGGACTTGGAAGCTTTGAGCGCGGTGACCAGGCTTTCAATCTTGGCTTCTAGCACGGCGAAGGCGAGGATAATTACTTTGGGAAATTCGCCCCACACTATGTCAATGAGGTTCTCTAGCTCCGTGTGCTGAGCTATAATTGCCTATTGCACTATTTGAGCCTAGATATAATCTGTTGTCTTTGTTGCTGCAGTCTACTCAACTTCACTGATCTGTTGCTGCTGTGTGTGCCTCCCTTCTCTATATCTTAGTGGAAATGAAGATGTGGAGAGCGTGTAGCTTTCCATTGGGTAGCTTCGTGAGGTCAATGCCGACCTCAGGTCAGGTTTGCACCTGGGCACACAGTTTTGGCTATTCCACGGTCATGGTTGCACCCTGGAAGGGGAATATTTTGCTTTTTGATGATGTGACGATCGAAGTGGTTGGAAGGCTCACTTGCACCAGCCTCGGTTGATCCATGCTCGCTTGAAGGGTGTCTGCCTTCAACTGTAAGACCTACAGAACCGATTACAAGGCCTTCACTGCATCCTTGTACTGCAATTCCATATAATTCCATCCATCCTTCGATATTGAAGCAACTACATCTGTGATCTTGTCAAGGTCCTCTTTTGTTAGAGTAACCTTTTCCTCTCCTACAGCCTTGGATCTTTTTCTATTTTTGTGCAGACCTTTCTACACTTCTTCGCCTCTCTTGGTGCTATGTGGAGACTCAATACCATCCCCATTGAGCCCATCTAAACCTCTGAGGTCCACCTTCTGATGTCCTTTATCTTTTTCTACTTCTTGCTCCTTCTCAGCTTTGGCCTTAGTGTCTTTGCCGACAGTCTTCTCAGTGCCTGTCTCACTGCGCATCTCGGTTGTGTCATTTGGGGATGTGTATTTACCTAAAGTGGATGGTGTAATGGGCTGGATGGAGGCAAGCCTAACCTTCCATGCATTTTTCCAAGTTTCCATGACCTGGTAAACTTCTGCTTCTATTAACATATATGGCAAGGTATACTGGTTAGAGTCCTTGTACACTTTGATCTGCACATTGTGCATGTTCACCTAGAATTCAACAATGCTCTTGTATTTATTATGCACCACTGGAAAAATTCTGGGTCTGGAATGGATGGGCGCAGCCAGTATGCCTTCAAAAATCACCCAGAATATTATATTCTCCTTAGCACGTTGGGGGCTGGATGAATCACATAGGTTAGCATAGCATGCCCCTTCGCATACACCCGACTTTATTTCGGGGAGTACTACATCTACTAGAGTCTCCCATTCCACCAACGCAATTAACAATAGCAACCACGAGTAGCAGAACTACATGCCCAGCTCCTGCGCCTCATGCACATTCTCCAGAAACCCTTCACAAAAAAACTAGGATAAGATATAATTGACCCCCTTCTCACATTTCCCTGTCAAGGAAATGATGTGCACTGGGACCATTTTTGGGCGACATTTCCTAATTATTTTTCATCTGAGGAATAGGGTTCCCAGGTGCATTTCCAGGTCAGCGATGGTCTGGACTAGAAATACCCTCTGGTCCCTTCCCACCATGAACTTTGTCTTCACGTCATTCACCACTTTCAGCTCATTTCTCTTCCCAAATCCCTTCATCTGATGGGGCCCCTTCTTTTACAGGCTGGTGATTCGATGGATCAACACGATGTATATGGGAATTTTCCCCTGAATCTATAGGTAGCCCTCACGGACTAAGGCCAGCAACTGGTGCACATAGATGCTGGTGATTAAGTACCTTCCGAAGTGCGAAATCCTTAGAATATTGAGGACTCCCACATTGTGCAACCCGCGCACCCAAGGCATTGGCTCAACCTTTAGCACATCTTCATAAAGCACTCGTTCCAAGTAATTCTTTGGCATGAGCTCAGGGAACGTTTCCTCATTGGCTAAGTCATCGTCATCGAATTTGATCTGTTGTATTTTGTCAAACAATTCATCAACTAGGGGGACATCCTGAGGGATCAATGGCATTTGTAGGTATTCCTGGACGGTATTGACATCCTTCGGTGTACGCATAGAGGGCTTCCTCGGCTTAACATAGGCTGACCGCCATGAGATGGGTTCAACAAACATGGACTCCTCTCTGGCACTCATCGAGTGCTTTGACAAATCGCCGATGGGGAACTGATCCTTAGAGGCCTGCCGCAGGGACGTTACATTCTGCAGAGAGGTGTGCAGCTTAGAGGTATCCCACTTTGAAATATTCCCCTTTCCTTTTCCTTTAGCCGACGTGGACACAACTTATTCTTCCTTGGGGATTATTTCTCAAAAATCATTTTATCCCATCTTTGTTAAGGTAGTGAGGGGTGCAGAGTGCTCCTCCGCAGGGTTGGTGCCCGTCATCTCGGTCAGAATATAAGTTTAGGATTACTAAAGTTAGATGGAGATTCACAGCTAGACATACAATACTTACAGACAAAAAGGTAGCAAAAATCACAAATAATCACAGAGCGCCAAATATTCAGGTAGCAAAGGAACCAATTGAGACACACCCTTTTTTAAGCCATCCATGGTAAAAATGATCAGATTATCATTAGTTTCCACTTACATTCAAGAAAACGGTAAAAAATCCTCCAATATTGCCTCATTAATTGCGATAAATATGCTCCATCCAACTGTAAAATCATTTTTTCACCCAGTTTCACTGTTCCAATGACTAGTTTCCTTTCCTGCGCGTCACCCGTGCGCTTCTGTTGCACCTGCCCACGCCCAACCTTTACGCTATGCATATAACCTTGGGTTTTGATGCTCTATCCATATAATCATTTATTGTCTCTATATGGCTTCAAACAACTTCCATTGAAATACCCTAGAAGGCTCTCACCGCACATCATGGCCAAGCGCACTGCACCGCCATCAGTGATTTCCTTCACAATATATGGCCCCAACCAATGCTTTTTGAACTTCCCTGGGTGGCACAGAAACTCATTATCGTATATCAAGACCAAGTATTCCTCCTTGAACACCTTCTGTTTGATGTGCCTATCATGAAAGACCTTTTCGTGCTCCTTCTGCACTTGTTGATGGAAGTTAGCAATGAACTGATCCTTTTCTAAGGAAACCAATTGTGCAAGATGTTCCTCCATGATATCATTCTCAACAATATTAGTGAATGATATGAAGCGCATGATCGAGATGATATATTCCATTAGCATGATCGCTTCTTTCCCATACACCATCCTGAAAGGTGTTTTCTAGTCAACTTATTGCATGTGGTCTTATAAGACCATAACACAAAAGGGATGCACACGTCCCAATAATCTCGGTTGGCATTACAGATATTTGTGAGCGTGTTCTCCAAGATCTTGTTGAAAGCTTCTACTACACCATTTTCTTATGGGTGATAAGGGGTACTCTTCTTGTGATGGATCTGGAATTCCTCTATCAAGGCTTCAATTTTTTCGTTAACAAAGTGTGTACCTCTATCACTCATCAGAATCTCTGGGCATCAAAATCTGGTCAAAATGTTCTCAAAGATGAAGTGTGCATGTAATATTCCTAAATTAGCACCCAGCTAATTTGAATATAAAATTTTAATTTTTCTCTTAGATAGAATAATAAGAGGGTATGAAGACCCATAAATTTCGTTATAAGGAATAAAAGACACTCCTAATGTGAATGGAGGTCATCTAAAAGCTAGATTGAAGACCCCTAGGTTTGAAAAGGGGCTGGATCATGTTAAATACGTCAACTTTGACCAAATCAAACAACGTTGTTATGGAGGAGTGGCATTAATGATGGGACAACGCATTTTTGGAGGAAGATTAATTGTATGATGGTGGAAACCCTAATGAGTGGGATCCAAGATAAGAAGGCTCACATTGTTTATAAGGAAGAGGATGGAAGCCATATGGGGTTAGCTTATGATTTTTATTTTGATATGTCTACTTAGAATTTTTCTCTCTTCAGCTGTTTAGCTAAGATTGCTGGTGTTGTTTAGCATGAGGTGTTCCTGGTTGGGAATCCCACCTATTTCCTTGAGTGGCTTCTTGGGAGACTATTGATCTATCATTTCCACATATCCATCATTCTGGCCAAGCTTCAGTATTCAACTACAGCGTAGTGTCTATTCAGATCTGAGTTGTGTTGCAAGGTGTTGCAGAGGAGGGTTGAGAAACCCACTTTTTGAGCTAGTTTCTCATAGGAGGAAGGATTCCTTCTCTTGGGAGATCAAAAAGTAGGGTTCTTGAGCATATTTCAGATATTTGGCACCAAGACAACCTATTCCCATCATCTACAATGTAGTTTCAGTTTGGAATTGCGTTATTTTGGAGGGCAGTTTCAGAGGAGGATCTATTAGCTCTTTTAGAGCGTTTTCCTGTAGGTGAAGAGTTCAACTTTTCATTGGAGGAGACCCTTTGAGGAGATCTACATAAGATCCATAATATTTCAACTTTCTATTTCATGAGCTTCAGTTGGCAGTGACTCTTCAATCTTAGGGTTGTAGATCACCATTTGTATTTGGGTGTATTTCCAGAAACCCTTCCCGGGTTCTCTTGGAAAAGTGTATAGGAGGCTAGATATTCACTCCTAGCATTATTTGAGCTATATAAGATCAGATTTACATTGATCTATCTTAATGCAGCAATTTATGCCCTAAAAATTCTTAGCTCAGGGAATTTTTATGGCAACTATTTCTCATGTGATGGCATATTTTTCTTGTAGAGGCTTGTTTTGTATTTCTTGACTCACTTGATCCTCAAGATCTTATGCCTATTATTTGCTGATATGTTTAATAAGATGGATGTACATTTTTCACATACCATAGTGTGTTTATTAATTCACTGTTCTTTACATTTTTGTGTTCATGTATTGCTGCTTCCCCTTTTGGGAATATTATAGTGGTATGAGAGCATAATCTTTGCTCATCCTATGGATCTCAGCCTTTAGGTTATCAGAAGAATAAGAAGAAGGAGAAAGATATCAGAATGGTGAAAAGAATGAGTTTTATCTCATCTCTTTTCAGATCTAAGAAGGACCTCACCAAGGAGGTCAAGCAAAGAAAAGTGGAGAAAAGGAGAGAAACCACACTAGGGTTTCAATATGAGGAAGGTCCATGTACTTCCTATCAGCAAAAAGAAGATCTGGTATTACACAGAACTCCAAAGAAACATGCTATGCCATTTTATTTTGAAGAAAAGAGGCATGGAGTCTAAGGAAACTTAGATCATGAGATTCTAAGTGAGTATCTTGTAGAATATAAGTCTCAACCTAGAGCTTTCAAGGAGAATCTAACTCTCCCATAGTTCATTCAACTCAAAGAAGAAAGGAGACCGTGCAGCAATTGAAGAACAAAGGGCAATAGATTTTTATTGACTACCTTTGATGGGTCATCCTCATGCATAGCAAGGGCGTGGAGAATGAATTTGGATTCATTCTTCCTACTATATCCAGTGGTAGAAAGAGAAGTTGTTGAGATTGCAGCACTGCACCTTGAGGGTGAAGCAAACATTTGGTTGTTCAGCCATTTGAGTCATGAAAATGTGTCTGCATATGCAGATTTTACTCAAAGGTTGATCAAGAAGTTTGACACGAATAAATCAGAGGAGAACAGGCCTTCACCATCCATTGCTGTAGGAGCACTTGCATCAGGAGAAATAACACTTGCACCTTTGCAAAGTGGTCTTCATCTCTTGATGTCCCATGCACTATTTTGGAGATGTGTGAGGAGGAAGAGACTTGTACTAGTGCTGATGCAGCCATAGAAGGGAATCTGTCATAATTAGTAGTTTGGTAAGCCATCACATTGGAAGGAGGAACCCTTGTAGCAGTACAAGATGTTCCCAAGATTTACCTAGGTATGCACATGTTTCCACTTTCTATTATTTCATCACATCATATGGAGGATTGTGGGAATGTACCATTGCATGACCTAGGGTCAAAGAACATTGATGTTTTGGAGCAGTAGACTATCACTGTGCTCAACAACCTTGATTTTTTCAAGGAGGAGATATACAATCATCCTAGTGTATCATTGTTGAGCTGCACACAACTCTTGGGGTTGGAGTGTAGATTCTTGGAGGATGGGATGAGCATTGTCCTGAACCATGCAATGTAGAACTATGTGTTCAACACTGAGCATGATATTGAGACAGCAGATGCATAATTATGGAGTTTAGCAGTGCTTTCATTGAGCAGCAATGATGATTTGGGAACCCAACCATTATTGGAGCATTCCAATGAGCTTTCTACATGTATAGTAGAGGATAGGCAGATGGTTGATGGAGGGCATCTTTTGAGGGATGACATCTTCCATTATTATGTTGGACACTTATTGATGGGTAGCTCACATTTTGATGAGAATTTATTGCCTACCACTTATTTGGGTCCTTATGGGGTCAATATGGTCATTGATGAGTGGTCAACATTTGGAGATCTCCAGAAGATTGCATTTCAACATACCATGAAATGCAAAGACAGAAATCTGATTTGGGAGGATGGTATTCTCCATTGGAGGGATGCCACTTTTGGACATGATGATAAAAACTCACCATTAGCTGGATGGGTGATATTGATGATCAAGAGGTTGGGAAGCCACTTGCATATTTATGACACCGAGTAGTAGGAGGCAAGACTGCGTTGGTTACTCTTGAAAGTGTTTGGTCATCACATGACACATTCTATTTCAAAGAGTAGGTTAGTGGATGGAGCTTGGATTAGAACTTACATCATATGGCAGAAAGGAGTTTGGATGTATTGGGGTGATGTGATATCTTTCATGTCAACCATAATATTGTTGCCACATAATTTATACGGTGATGGTGTGGAGAGGCAACAAGATAATCTTGTTGCTTTGGTTGTTGTTGGGGGGATATGGACTGATTTCCTTCCATACTTTGCATAATGTTGCATGAGTGGGTGGTGGCACTATCATGGTGAAAAGGGGATACTCCTTAGCCTTAGAGGATCAGGAGGTACTTCCACTTTGGAAGGAATCTCCCATATCTAGAAGCATTATGATTGATGGCTTTGACATGTGGTATGTCAAAGAATGGAGCTATGAGATGATAGGAGCCTTATTACAAAGGTCAACAGTGCTGTCACTTGGGAGCTTGGGTTTGTTGATGGAGTGTCCCTAGGATCACTTCAAATGTGATGCACTTGATAGGAAAGTAAGAGATGGGAGTGATGGAGTAGTGGATGGAGACATCTATTACCATGATATGATCTTCTTGACTTGGATTTTCAAGCATAAGAAGAAAGATCTTCATGCAGCACATAGTTCATTCCTCTTCATGGGAGTATATCATACCACAATGGAGGGCTCATTCATGGACCTTGTCATCATATTACTCTCAATACATGGTAATAATGGTGTTTTTTCACTTATTGATTATCTAACATAGTATTTGCATTCTCTTACCATCTCTATACAATGCATTGCTCCACAAGAGGGCAAGCCTCTATTTTGGCTTCCTGGTCATTTTGGGACCAATATCTATGAAGGATAGAGCCATTTCCTATATGGATTCGGGAAAGTTTTTTACTATTTCCTATATGACGAGTTGATATAAAATTCCATTTACTATTCACTAGTAAGTGTGATGACATGCACAACTAGCAATTTGTTGGGAGACAACTTGCCACATCATGTTCTGGAACTGCAGTTGGAAAAACTGCGTTGTGATTACTTGAGAAACTGTTGGTACCTTCCAGCACTATGTAAAACCTTCAGTACTTCTCTCATTTGGATTCCATATGATGATAATATCATATTCATTTTATATGGGATGATTTGGGCAAGAACCAAAGAATGGATCTTTATGGATCCTATTGCATTTTTTCTTCATGAAGGCAACATTATTGCAGCCTATATTCAACAATAGCTCTACAATTATCATAAGTGGAGAGAGAGACAACGTGGGATGGGCAATTTGATCCATCATGTTCAGCTATGCTGCCCACCTTCTTTCCAGGAGCCTAAGGTGGAGGAGAAGTTTCATGAGTTTCCATGTTGGAGGGTGACCCACTTTTTGTGGATGATAGCTTGGGGATGGAGGCTTAACATGGGAATGATAGTTCACAATATATTTCAGATTCCATGCCTCAAAAGGCCTCTAGACCACACATAGTTTCTTCCATGGATATTCTACTTTTTCATGATGAGAACCATTTGGAATTTTCACCAAAGGCATACTTTCACACTTGGGAGGAGCGACTTGGAGACTTATTAATGAAACAACATCTTTTTCATTGGAGCAGCTTATCACATGGGGATGCTGCAGGAGGAAGAGGAGAGGCTCTTCAGTTATATCCTTGCAATTGCTTGAAGACAAGAAACATTTGGGAGGGGAGGACTGTAATATCACTAAATTAGCACACAGCTAATTGGAATATTAAATTTTAATTTTGCTCTTAGATAGACGAATAAGAGGGTATGGAGACCCATAAATCTCCTTAGAAGGAATAAAAGACACTCCTAGTGTGAATGGAGGTCATCTAAAAGTTGGATTGAAGACCCTTAGGTGTGAAAAGGGGCTAGAGCATGTTGAATAGGTCAACTTTGACCAAATCAAACAACGTTGATATGGAGGAGTGGCATTAATGATGGGACAATGCAGTTTTGGAGGGAGATTAATTGCACGATGGTGGAAACCCTAATGAGTGGGACCCAAAGTGAGAAGTTTCATATTTTTTATAAGGAATAGGATGTAATCCATATGGGGTTAGCTTATGATTATTATTTTGATATGTCTGCTTAGAATTTTTCTCTCTTCAACTGTTTAACTAAGATTGCTGGTGCTGTTTAGCACAGGGTGTTCCTGGTCAGGAATCCCACCTCTTTCCTTGAGTGGCCTCTTGGGAGAGTATTGATCTATAATTTCCACATATTTGGCATTCTGGCCAAGATTTATTCTTCATCTACATCGTAGTGTCTGTTCAAATCTGATTTGTGTTGCAGGGTGTTGCAGTGGAGGGTTGAGAAACCCACTTTCTGAGCTAGTTTCTAATAGGAGGAAGGATTCCTTCTCTTAGGAGATCAGAAAGAAGGGTTCTTGATCATATTTCAAATCTTTGGCACCAGGCTAACCTATTCCCATCATCCACAAAAAATTTTCATCTGGGAATTTCATTATTTTGGAGGGCAGTTTCAGAGGAGGATCTATTAGCTTTTTTAGAGCGTTTTCCTGTAGGTGAAAAGTTCAAATTTTCATTAGAGGAGACCTTTTGAGGAGATCTACATAAAATCCACAATATTTCAGCATTATATTTCATGAGCTTCAGTTTGCAGTGACTCTTTATTCCTAGGGCTGTAGATCACCATTTGTATTTGGGTGTATTTCCGAAAACCCTTCCTAGGTTCTCTTGGAAAAGTGTCTAGGAGGCTAGATCTTCACTCGTAGCATTATTTGAGCTATATAACAAAAAATTTAAATTTATTTATCTTAATGCAGTATTTTATGCCCTAAAACTACACTGTCTTAGCTCAGGGCATTTGTATGGCAGCTATTTCTCATGTGATGGCATATTTTTCTTGTAGAGGCTTGTTTTGTATTGCTTGAGTGACTTGTGTTGAGCTTCAAATATGTTCTTCTCTTCCACCACATTCCACTTCATTTCCTTTGTCCATTATTAATTTCAGGCTTAAATGATCAATAAGATTAGTTAAAATTTCTTTGAGATTGTATATAATGTCTAACTTGCTATGTTTTCATGATTTCGTTGTTGTAGTACTTTTTGACTACACCTAGCTACAGAATGCACACATTCTATAGCTAGTTGTCGATTTTGTAGCTGTCTTCGTGTCTATGCAGGTTCCAGATGTCATCTTAGGGAAAAACACATATGGTCGTATTCCACATCATTCCCTCATCATTTGTTGCTCTCCACGAAGTTTGAACAAAATTCTATAGGTGGTTATGCACGTAGAAGAGAAGCAGTTTCCTATCAAAACAAAGACTCTACAGATGTTCGTAGTTAAGCACAAGACTGTTAATAAGAGTTTTAATTTGATTAGAAGTGAGAGAGACACTTATCCCCATTTTTCTCAAAGAGTAGTTATGTAACTTCATTATAAGTATGACTTGGGAGACCGAGAAACTGTTGGTTAGATTTTGTTTTTGTTGCTAGATTTTGGAAGGCCGTAAATACTCTGTTTTGAAGAATTTATCCTTTAATGAAAGAGACATCATTTTATTGCACAAGCTGAGGTCAATCTTGAGTAGATCCACGTGCTGATCCGGTGGTAGAGGGCCCCTACTACCCGTGAAGCGTTATGCATTTGGTTTAGATAAGTAGCCGTAGCTTTGTTTCATTCTCAATTTAAATAGTTTTCTGAACTTTGCTTACATTGGATACTACAGTTTAGCTTCGTTCTCATGAAGTATTCCAAAAGATCACTAATCCAGAATGAGGCATAATTGTAGCAATTTCGAAATTTACGTTTTTGTGTTCAATTGTAATTAGTTGTTACAGCTAGTCCTATTCTCATTAATCTCTTCAAAAATATCATTCACTTTGGATAAGACTTAGCTGTGGTGTTTTATTTTACCTACGTATTGTTATGTTTTTATTCCCATTTGCACTGAATGATACAGCCAGACTTGTTTGTACAAACTATTCCAAAATATCACTCATCTTGAACAAGACAGGGTTGTAGTATTTCATAGAATTAGTTGCACTTTGGTTCAGTTGAAATACTCCGGAGGTAGATGTCATTCTAGTTTAATTCTGTCATTATATTTCAAGCTTGATAATGGTACTCTAGTTTAACTCTGTTCACTGTATTAGTATCATTCTAGTTCAGTTCAAATTCATTTCAAGTTAGATAATAGCACTCTAGTTTAGTCTTAGTTCACTGTATTAGCATTCTAGTTTAGTTGTTATCCATTGCATTTTAAATTGTATTAGTTGTTAAATTTAGATACCACGGTCTTCATTATCTACAAAACTTCTTTTTTTCTAACTTCATATTAATACATCATCATCTGGACAGAAGATAGTAATATCATTTTAAGGCCTTGAGTATTTTGCAACCTTTTTACAATTTCACAAACAAGCCTTCTCTCAAAGACTATTTAAAAAAAAGAAATCTATAACTTTTGAATGAGGCCTAGTAGTGCTAAATTGAGTTGCAGAATATAATCAGAAGTTAGTTTAGAGTAGAAATCTTATTGTACTACAAATGTTCTTTTCCAATTATGTTCCAATAAACCTTTAACCATGGATGAGATGTTGTAACATTGTAAGTTGATTGTTGACTTAGGAAAACCTCAATTGCACTAAAAACTTATCCTTTTCTCAAGCTATTCCAACATATCTCTAAATGAATGAATTAGATGAGTTCATGATATGGGTTACTGAGTTCATGTTGTGATTTGTTTCCTTACTAGGAGTCATTATCAAGCTTTGCATTTTCTATTCTTTAGTACCATGCACAATTTAGAATAGGTTTTGTTCTGTTTTTAGTGTGTCCAACCACTGTCCTTCATCAACATTTAGTGCTTCCCTTCTTGAAATAAAACCGTAAAACCAAAAACATCATAAAAACACTAAACACAACGTAGTGAGAAACAGATATCTAGGCACAAACAGTGCACCACACTTCAACAGTTTACTAGCCCTGGTTGACAATTAATGACCTCAATTTAGGAACACTAATTTGAGCACAAAATTTTGGCGTCATTGCTGGGGAAGTGTAACTAGGTAGCCTTTTTTCTTATCACCCAAAAACAATGATATGCATAGAGAAAGAGACTCAAGGGGTAGATTCATAAGAAGCAGAAGCTTAATTCCTAGAACACCACTTGTTTCACCAAGACCTAGAGCCAGCACACCTCCAACTCAAACCCACATTCCATCCTTTACTGATCCTAGACTTCCAGAGAACTTAAGATCAGATATTCCATTAGAAAGACCTTATAATTTACCCATTGAGCCTGTCTTAGAAGAAGATTCAAGAACCCCTGCTAGGGACATAAAATTTTCAACTTCTACAGAAGAATCAACTATGGCAGAAGAAGGGGGAGGAGGAGTTTTTAATGGAGAACACACACCATTTGGAGGGGGTAGAGGTAGAGTTATAGGATAACGAGCTAGAGGTGTAGAAGGAGAAGGAGGTAGAGGAAGAGGTAGAAGAGAGATGGGAATCTCTTTTGGGTTTCCTATAGTAGATGAAGAAACCAATACAACTATGAAAAACATTTCACCCTCTGTCCTTCCAAACTTTTATGGACTTAAAACTGAAGATCCTGAAACCTTCCTATTCGAATTTGAAGTCCTGTGTAGAACCTATGACTACTTACAAGATGCTCAAAAACTTAAACTATTTCCTTCAACATTGAAAGGAGTAGCATTGAAGTGGTTTATGAGTTTGATCAACAGTTCTATTAGGACATGGGAAGACATGAAACAAGAATTTCTAGAGAGTTATTTGGATTACTGTATGCCAGTCAACCATAAGGAGGAAGTGTTTAAAATGCTACAGAAAGAGGATGAAAATCTGGAAGATTTGTTGGAGAGATTTAACTACAACATCAAAAGAGAAAAAATGGAAAACCTAGACCAAGACACTTTGAAAGCTCTCTTGTTGAAGACAATTAGGGATGAACGGTTAGATATCCTTAACATGATGGGAAAAGGGGATATATCTCAGCTCACATTACCTGAAATAGCTCAATTATGTATCAACCTTTCAAGAGGGAAATCTAAAACTGTAAAAGGACCAAGGGACCCTGCTCTTGCAAGGGCAAGTAAGTCTGCTTCTGGGACAGTAAGTAGGGCAGAAATAGGACATATGCTTGATGATTTCAAATCTGATATCTTCAGGAGTCTTAGTGAACAAATAGACACCCTTAAGTTACAAAACAAGAAAAAAGCTGAATCTGATTCCTTAGCAATCTTTTGTCCCAAATGTAGAAAGAAACATGCCTTGAGAGAGTGCCCTTTGGATGCCAAAGTTGTGGAGACTTGTGTAATTTGTTCAGAAAAACATGAGACCAAGATTTGTCCTTCACTTCCTAGTCTTAAAGCTATCTTTCAAGAAGATACTCCTACAAGTTCCACAGAATCTCTCAATTTTGTCTCTAGAAGGCCTTGGCAAGGACCTCAAACACAAGGATTTCATGATCAAATGTATAATCAACCCCCACCAAATTGGAATCCTTGGCAGCAACCTTGGCCCCAATTTCAAAATCAATCACAAACTTGGGCACAAGGAGCACAAAATCCCTATGGAAGATACTCTCAGTATTACCAATATTCACCATCCTATCCACTATATCCACATTTCCCTCCTCAACAAAATTTTCAACAAAATTCTCAACAAAATCCTCAAAACCAAAATATCAAAATCAACCACTTCCATTACCATTTCCTCATAAAACAAATTAGTTGCCTGCCCAACCCATACCAAACCCCAACAATAAAAATCCTCAGAACACATACATGATAGAAGGCCAACAGTTTCCAACTTATTTGATCACTCCTTTAGACCTTAGTGATGTTCAACTTAGGTCTGGAAGAATACTTGAAAAGAGGAAAACTTCTGTAATCATACACGAGCAAGAAAATTCTGAGGAAGATTATCTATGGGTAAATAAAAGTCTTGAAGAGAACACAACTTTCCAAGACTCAAACATTGAAAAATCAAAACAAAAAGAACCAATAATTTCAACTCCTATATTAGAGCATCCATCAACATCCACTTCTACACCTCCCTTCCCAGAAAGATTACAAATTGATAGGGGTGTAGAAAAAAAAATTATGGTGCCTAATTATGATTTCCTAGATGAGCTGAGAAATGTTTGTATTAAGATCCCATTATTGCAAGCCATCAAGGAAATTCCAATCTTAGCAAAAACAATAAAGGAGTTGAGCATGAAGAAAACAAGAAAAAGAATAAGAGAGATAAAGAAAATTCAACTGGCAGGAAAAATAGCAGATATCATGATGGGTAAGATTGCTATTACAAAGTATCTAGACCCAGGAAATCCAGTTGTCAAAATTAACATCAATGGAATTGAGATCCAAAACACACTCATTGATTTAGGAGCAACAATCAATATCATGAGTAGACAAATCATGGATAAACTGAAACTTCCTAATCTTCCTTTTACACCCACATTATTACAATTAGCAGACAGATCTATGATTAAACCTGATGGGGTAATAGAAGACATTCCAGTGTCCCTAGATTCTTTGGAGTATCCTGTGGATTTTATGATCCTAACTCCTAAGAATAATCTAGGAGGACACCCTATTATATTAGGAAGACCTTGGTTAGCTACAACTGATGCTTTCATTAGTTGTATATCCGACGATATGTATATCTCTGATGGTATTTCAACCAAGAAATTTACCTTGTATCCTCCAGCAAGAACAATTATAGAATTAGATGATACTCAATGGATAGAGGATGAAGAAGACTTACAACCTCTCTTCACAATTTCAGAAATTAGTGAAGATAGCCAGATTTTGAATACCTTAGAAAACTTTGAATCCTCTTTGGAATACAAACATGAACAATTTCAAGAAGAATCCAACATTGAGTTTTTATCATCAAGACATATGTCTCTCTATTCCATGGATAAATTTGGCAGCTCTACAATTGAGATATTTCCAGGCAAAAATTTAAACATAAACAAGAACCTAGAGAAATCTCAACAAGAAGAGCTAGTCAAGATATTACAGAGACATTCTTCTGCATATGCATGGGAGTACATTGATATGAAAGGGATAAGCCCCAAGACTTGCACTCATCACATCTACATAGAGGAAAATTGTAAACCAATTAGACAACCTCAAAGACGGATGAATCCAAATCTTAGGGAAATTGTTAAAGAAGAATTATAGAAATTGTTAAATGTCAACTTTATCTATCCCATTTCAGATAGTCAGTGGGTTTCTCCTTTGGTAATTGTGCCAAAGAAAAATGGTAAATGGAGGGTATGTATTGACTACCGGGAATTAAACAAAGCTACTCTTAAAGATCATTTTCCTCTACCTTTCATAGATCAGGTGTTAGATACATTAGCTGGCAAAAAGTACTTCTCATTTTTAGATGGATTTAGTGGTTATAACCAAATTCAAGTAGCACTTGAAGATCAAGACAAAACCACATTTACCTGTTCTTGGGGTACCTATGCTTACCGAGTATTGCCATTTGGACTATGCAATGCACCTGCAACATTTCAAAGGGCAGTACTAGGAATCTTTTCAGATCTAATACATGATTGTGTAGAGGTATATATGGATGATTTCATAGTTTATGGAAACACATTTGAAGAAGCCTTAGAAAAATTGGAAAAAGTCTTAAAGAGATGTAAAGAAGCAAATCTTTCACTAAGTCATGAGAAGTGTTTTATGATGTTTATTGAAGGAATTGTTTTAGGACATCACATTTCAGGGGATGGGATTAGAGTTGATGAGTCAAAATTTGAAGTCATCTCTAACTTATCTATTCCAAGTTGTCAAAAAGATGTTAGGAGTTTTCTTGGATTTACAGGATATTATCGAAGGTTTATAGAAAACTTCACCAAGATATCATCTCCACTTTTCAAATTACTTACCAAAGACTTGTGAATTCAAGTGGAATCCCGATTGCCAGTTAGCCTTTGAGACCCTGAAAACAAAAATCTCTGAAGCACCTATTTTAAGGGGACCTAACTGGAAGCTACCTTTTCATATTTCAACAGATGCCTCAGATATAGCTCTAGGAGCAGTATTGGGACAAAAAGACCTGATTCCTTATGCCATCTACTATACCAGTAAAAATTTGACTCCTTCAGAATTAAAATATACTGTAACTGAAAAAGAGTTTTTAGCTGTTGTTCATGCCATAAACAAATTCAGACACTATATAACAGGCTATGAAACTTTTGTTCACACAGATCACTCTGCAATTATATATTTAATGAAAAAATCAATTACTAATGACAGAGTCATAAGATGGTTATTTCTTTTACAAGAATTCAACATTACCATTCTAGATAGGCTTGGAAAACAAAACACAGTATTTGATTTCCTATCTAGACTCCAAAACATCCAAGACAATACCCCAGTTGAAGATCAATTTCCTGATGAATATATTTTTGCAATTTCTACTCAAACTCCTTGGTTTGCTGACATTGCTAATTATTTAGTTTCAGGGAAATTTCCTTCAATAATGAATGCAAGAGACAAAAGAAAGATCATTTATGACAGTGCAAAATATTCATGGGTTGCTAATGAGTTATACAAGACAGGTCCAGATTTTATCATTAAGAGATGTGTTCGAGAAGATGAGATGCCTGAGATTCTCAAGGCATGTCATGATGAACCTTGTGGCGGACACTTTTCTGATAAAAGGAAAACCTATAAGATCCTTCATTTGGGATATTATTGGCCATCCCTTTTCAAAGATGCTAAAGGGTATGTCAAAAGGTGTGACAATTGCCAAAGGGTAGGGAAACCTTCTCCTTCAGGTGAGATGCCATTGCAGCCTCAGGTACATATTGAACCTTTTGAAAAATGGGCTTTGGATTTTGTAGGACCTATTAGTCCTCCATCAAGACAAAAGAAATATATATTAGTTTGCACTGATTATGTTACTAAATGGGTAGAGGCTAAACCATTACTTGTTGCTAATGAATCATCTGTAGTTAATTTTCTTTTTGAGGATATTTTTACTCGTTTTGGTGTCCCAAGGGAAATTGTTACAGATCAAGGAGCTCAATTTACATCAAGGCTAGTGGAGCAAATGATGGAGAAGTACAAAATCAAACATAGAAAATCTACTCCTTATCATCCACAAGCAAATGGTCAAGTGGAATCTACTAATAAGGTCATTGAAGGAATCCTAACAAAGACTGTTCATTTACATAGAAGAGATTGGGTAGATAGGCTTCCTCAAGCCTTGTGGGCCTATAGAACTACATGGAGAAACACAACAGGCCATACTCCTTATGAGCTTGTTTATGGAAAGCAAGTTTTGTTTCCCATAGAGTTCCAGATTCAAACTTTCAAAATGGCAGTTCAGCTAGGACTTGATTTAACGGAGGCACAAAAGCATAGATTGGAGCAGATTAATGAATTGGATGAGATCAAACAAGATGCAGTTCAGAAAACAAGTCTAGTCCAACAGCAAAGGACTAGATGGCATGACAAGTACATCAAGGAAAAGAAGTTCAAGGAAGGTGACTGGGCTCTCTTGTTTGATTCAAATTTCAAGGATTTTCAAGGTAAATTCCAAACACATTGGCTTGGGCCATATGAAATCATAAGAATTTTTGACAATGGAGCAATAAAAATCAGGAAAATAGATGAAGAGAAGGTCACTTTTCTTGTGAATGGTCATAGATTGAAGCTGTATCATAAGCCACTCTCGAGAGAAGAATTTGTCAAGAAATTCCAGGAAAACAGTGATGTGAAGTTAATGAAGAAGAATTTTTCTTCTTCATCAACTTAATTAAATTTTCTGAAGTCAGATGATTGAAAATAAATAAATAAAGTATAAACATGAAAACCAATCACTGATTGGCATGTTTATACAGAAAAGGTGGAGTGAAAATCAGAATCTTTCTGACACTCTAGCTTTTCAAATCTGTTCTTTCTGCAAGCAGTTATTACAAAATCATAAATGTAGATCCATTTCACTTATGATCCATCTCACTCCATTCATCCATACTCCATTTCATTCATTCATCCACACTTCATTCATTTCACTCCATGGTCCACCTCATTTCCATCCTATATTTTTAAGTTTGATGTTTTTCTACAATTGAATAATACACATCATGAATTGCAGGCTACTTTTCATACTCCACTCCACTTCATAAGTTGTGATCCATTTTACTCCATTATTCACTTCATTCATATTCCATTACACCATATTTCATTATCCATTTTCACTCATTCCATACAACATTCCATTCATGCTCCAAACCATTCCATTTCATGTTTCAAGTCTTCTACAGGTACATTATGCAATCAGTCAGACATTCTACAGCTAATCAGACAGTCTGCAGCCATACATACATTTTGCAGCCAGAGATCCTGAAGGCATTGTCCAGTAATTATTTGATCTGCAACAAAATGATCCTGCATATCCATGACAAGAAGGAAAATCAAGGATTAATGATTTTCAGGGGAGAAAAAAGCATATGAAGATCACAAAAATCAGAGGAAAGGCAAAGGTAAAAGTTATGAAATTATTATAATGACAGATCATGAAAAATTTTAGTATAGTTAAGTTATGTATAATTCAAAAAGTTGTTGTAATTAATTGTGTTGATCATGCCTAACAAACCTCTCATAAAAAATTTGGATAAAATTCCTTCTATTCCGCCATTCCAAATCCCATATCTGATCATCATTTAAAAACTTAACGGTTAAAGTAATGAGGTGATTGGATTAGTCACGTCACTAGGCCAAATAATTTAATGATGATTTTGAATTTCCTACGAAATATCTCCACGGTCTTTTCTTCCAAGATATTTCCCAACTCATTAATTCGTTTACATCACCCTCACCTCATTATACTCATTCCGTAATCACTCCATATCATTCTTTCCCATAGCCAACTCTTAACCATTTCGGTCTATAAAACAGAGGAAGCATCTGTGGGGCAAAAACATCTCTTTAACAGTCATTTTCACCGTGAGCAGAGGAGCAGTAATTTGAAGGTTGGAAAGAAAAACTATGGGTCTTATAGTGACGACTGAACCGATTGGAACTAAGTACTTGGAGGGTTATCCACAAATCAGAGAAATGTTACAGCAAGCCGGGTGGTTGCAATTTTTGGAGAAATTTAGTGGTTTTCACAAAGAGGTGACTAAGAAATTTGCATGGTCCTTCAATGGAGCTGAGTTCGAAATAGGAGATATTAAATTCACCATTACAAAAGCCTTTATTGCAGAAGCAACAGAATTACCCAGGCAGGGAGAAAGGTGGTTCAAAAATAGAGAATTTCATAACGAGACATGGAAGCAAATACTCAAGTCACCAGGTATGGATGTTTCCATTTTTAAAAAGGGTATCCCTAGTTCAGCACTAAAGAAAAAATGGAGAAACATGTTGCTTATTTTTCAAAAATTTATCACTTGTGAAGGTAGATTTGGTACCTTCTATGTTTACCATATTCGATTAATGATGCATTTCTTAGAAGAAGAAATCAACTTGCCCTTTTTCTCGCTTCATAGTTTAAAGAAAATGGCCTCAAGTGTTCAAAAGAGAGTTCAATTTCTGGAAACAACCTTATACCACCATGGTTTAGTCAAAATATTGATTGAACATCATTTGAGAAAAATGAGAGATAATTGGGATGAGTTCTTAGTGAGAAATCACTTTGAAGAACCCAAGGAACCTCCACCTGAAGAAAAATCTACAAAAAGAAGCAGAAGATGGAAAACCTCCAAAACTGAAACTGAAACTGGTAAAACAATACAAGAGGATAGTGAAGAAATTATTTCTGAGAAATTGGCCCAAATTAAGAAGCAACTTAAGAAAGAGAGGATAATAAGGAAATCTGCCAGAGAGAAAGGAGAAGGGCCATCTCAACCAAGAAGGAGCCACAGACTTAGAGGGATACTAAAGAAAAAAGAGGTTAGACAAACTGGAATTATAAACATTGAGGATGAAGAAACACCTGAGCATCAGTATGAGGAGGATTTTGATGAAGAAGCTCCTGAAATAGACCCAGCACAGCAAGAAATTTACAATTATGTTGAGACACTAGAGAAGAGAGCTTCAGAAAGTAGAGACAGGACTCCTAGTCCACCAAAATCTGCAATTGATATCCTAAGAAGAGATAAATATGAGTTAGAAGTACTCAATAGGCATACCAAGAATGAGAATGAAATTCTAAGGGAGCAGGTTAAGCTAAAAACTGATATGAATTCAACTCTGTCTCTACAAATGCAAAAGTTGTACAAGGCTAGTGAAAAATTGAAAAAGAAAAATAAAAGGTTAACCAGGGCACTCACAAATTTGAGATTCAAGTTAGTCATAAGGAAGCCCAGAAGGCCATTAACTGCCAGGAAAAGTAGAAGAAGAGGGTTGGATGTCCTTGCAGAGGTCTCAGAGTTCATGGAATAGTTGCATGAGGACATGCAAGAACCTAGCAGCGGGGGTATGTTGAGCTTCAAAGATGTTCTTCTCTTCCACCACATTCCACTTCATTTCCTTTGTCCATTATTAATTTCAGGCTTAAATGATCAATAAGATTAGTTAAAATTGCTTTGAGATTGTATATAATGTCTAACTTGCTATGTTTTCATGATTTCGTTGTTGTAGTACTTTTTGACTACACCTAGCTACAGAATGTAGACATTTTGTAGCTAGTTGCCGATTCTACAGCTGTCTTCAGGTCTATGCAGGTTCCAAATGTCATCTTAGGGATAAACACATATGGTCGTATTCCACATCATTCCCTCATCATTTTTTGCTCTCCATGAAGTTTGAACAGAATTCTATAGGTGGTTATGCACGTAGAAGAGAAGTAGTTTCCTATCAAAACACAGACTCTACAGATGTCCGTGGTTAAGCACAAGACTGTTAATAAGATTTTTAATTTGATTAGAAGTGGGAGAGACACTTATCCCCATTTTTATCAAAGATTAGTTATGTAACTTCATTATAAGTATGACTCGGGAGACCGAGAAACTGTTGGTTAGATTTTGTTTTGTTGCTAGATTTTGGAAGGCCGTAAATACTCTGTTTTGAATAATTTCTCCTTTAATGAAAGAGACATTGTTTTATTGCACGAGCTGAGTCAATATTGAGTAGATCTGCGTGCTGATCCGGTGGTAGAGGGCCCCTACTGCTCGTGAAGCGTTATGCATTTGATTTAGATAAGTAGACGTAGCTTTGTTTCATTCTCAATTTAAATAGTTTTCTGAACTTTGCTTACATTGGATACTACAGTTTAGCTTTGTTCTCATGAAGTATTCCTAAATATCACTAATCCGGAATGAGGCATAATTGTAGCAATTTAGAACTTTACATTTTTGTGTTCAATTATAATTAGTTGTTACAGCTAGTCCTATTCTCATTAGTCTCTTCCAAAATATCACTAACTCTGGATAAGACTTAGCTGTGGTGTTTTAATTTACCTGCGTATTGTTATGTTTTTTTATGCCCATTTGTACTGAATGATACAGCCAGACTTGTTTGTACAAACTATTCCAAAATATCACCAATCTTGAACAAGACAGGGCTGTAGTATTTCGTAGAATTAGTTGCATTTTGGTTCAGTTGAAATACTCCGGAGGTAGATGTCATTCTAGTTTAATTCTGTCACTATATTTCAAGCTTGATAATGGTACTCTAGTTTAACTCTGTTCACTGTATTAGTATCATTCTAGTTCAGTTCCAATTCATTTCAAGTTAGATAATAGAATTCTAGTTTAGTCTTAGTTCACTGTATTAGCATTCTAGTTTAGTTGTTATCCATTGCATTTTAAATTGTATTAGTTGTTAAATTTAGATACCACGGTCTTCATTATCTACAAAAATTCTTTTGTTCTAACTTCATATTAATACATCATCATCTGGACAGAAGCTAGTAATATCAGTTTAAGGCCTTGAGTATTTTTCAACCTTTTTTACAATTTCACAAACAAGCCTTTTCTCAAAGACTATTCTAAAAATAAATCTATAACTTTTGAATGAGGCCTAGTGGTGCTAAATTGAGTTGCATAATAGAATTAGAAGTTAGTTTAGAGGAGAAATCTTATTGTGCTACAAATGTTCTTTTCCAATTATGTTCCAATAAACCTTTAACCATGGATGAGATGTTGTAACATTGTAAGTTGATTGTTGACTTAGGAAAACCTCAATTGCACTAAAAACTTATCCTTTTCTCAAGCTATTCCAACATATCTCTAAATGAATGAATTGGATGAGTTCATGATATGGGTTACTGAGTTCATGTTGTGATTTTTTTCCTTACTAGGAGTCATTATCAAGCTTTGCATTTTCTGTTCTTTAGTACCATGCACAATTTAGAATAGGTTTTGTTCTTTTTTTAGTGTGTCCAACCACTTTCCTTCATCAACATTTAGTGCTTTCCTTCTTGACATAAAACCATAAAACCAAAAACATCATAAAAAAAAACACAACGTAGTGAGAAACAGATACCTAGGCACATACAGTGCACCACACTTCAGCAGTTTACTAGCCCTGGTTGACAATTAATGACCTCAATTTAGGAACACTAAGTTGAGCACAACAGCTTGATCCTCAAGATATTATGCCTATTATTTGCTGATATGTTTAATAAGATGGCTGTACATTTGTCTCATACCATGGTGTGTTGATTAATTCACTGTTCTTTCCATTATTGTGTTCGTGTATTGGTGCTTCCCCTTTTGGGAATATTACAGCGCAACAGTATCTGTAGTACAATCCTTAATTGCCTTCGCCTCTACCCATCTGGTTACATAATCAGTTGCAGTAATAATGTAACAAGCTCGCATCTTCTTCCTTGGAGGATTCATTGGTCAAACAAAATCTATAGCCCTTTTATAGAATTCCTACAAGGTCATCTATGGTTTTTGGGGAATTTCATCTCTACGCGAGGGCTTCCCTGTCCTCTTACATGCATCACAGGCCTGACAGCATGCCTGTGCATCACTGTGTAGTGCAAGCCACCATAACCTAACACACAACACCTTCTGCATAGTGGCTTTCCTAGCATAGTGGCCTCCAGCCACTCCTCCATGAGCCTCAGCCAAGATATCATGTCTTTCATGTTCCAACACATATCTTCTCAGCACTTAATCTACTCTTGGTTTATACAGTTGTCCTGAAATCAAGATAAACATGAAACCAACTCCTTATTTTGCTGGAATGAATATTATGCAGACACTTTTCTCGTGGCCAGGAGATGAATAATATCAACAAAGTGTTTTTCAATCACCTTGATAGCGAAGAGTTGCGCATCAGGTAACCCCTCCTCCAGACTAGTTAGTTCTTCCCCAATTTCAATTCGTGATAGGTGATCAAGTCCAGAATTTAGTCTTCCAGGATCACAATAATTTCAAATTCATACTCTTGAAAAATCAGAAACCATCTACAGATCTTGCCCCCCAACACAGGCTTATTGACCAGGTATTTTAAATCAGAATGATCAATGAACATTTTGAAATGCCCTCTTAGCAGATAGTGTTTGTATTTTTGTAGAGCGTATACCATGGCCAATCATTCAATTTCTGTAGTTGAGTAGTTGGGCTCTGCGCTGGAGAGATTCCTACTAGAAAAACCTACTGGGTGATCAATGTTGCCTTCTCCTGGCTGTGCTAAAACAACCCCAAGTGCTATACTAGATGCATCCACATGCACATAAAAAACCTTAGATAAGTCTGGGAATATCAAGATAGGTGTTGCGACCATTTTATCTTTAGCAGTTCAAAGCTCTTATGACATTATTCATCCAAGAAAAATGATACATCCTTCTTTAGCAACTTCTCCACTGGTGAAGTGATCAGAGCATACCCTTTGATAAACTTCCTTTAATAACCAGTGTGTCCTAGGATGGAGCACAACTATTTCTCATTAGTAGGAACTTCTAAGTTGATGATAACCACGATCTTGGATGGGTCTACCATAAATCCTTACTAACATACTATATGCCCTAAAAAAATTCCAAAAGGTGCGCAGAATATACACTTCGTCAGGTTGAGAGAAATCTAGTGCTTCCTACAGGTGTCAAGAATCATGTGCAAGTTCGACACATGTTTCTTTACAATCTAAACATTGTCGAGTCGTCAAAATACACCTCCAAGAATTTATGCATTCATTCTTTGAACACAACCACTACCACGTGCGAGAATATTATAGGTGCATTCTTCAATCCAAATGCCATGACTATATATTGGAAAAAACCCCATTCAGTGGTGAAGGTAGTCTTGCTGTAGTATTTTGATGCAATTATGATACCCTAAAAATCCATTAGTAAATGAATAAGCTTTTTTTCCTCCTACATTATCTAGGATTTCATCAAAAAATAGAGTAGGGAAAGGCTCATGCACACATGCATCATTTACCTTGCGCAGATCTACACAAAACCTTATCTCTCCTTTGGTCCTTTTTTCTCCTGAACCACCATTGGGCTTACCCAATCAAACTGTTCGACCAGTTCAATGATACCCATAACCACCATATTTTCTAATTCCTCCTTTAATTTATGCTTGTATTTGGGATTTAATCGATATGGGCGCTGCTTGACAACAGGCACATTTGGTTTGAGTGTGATCTTCATAACACCCATGTCCCCTATAATTCCCTTGAGCTTAGAGAACTCTGTAGGAAATAGATCCTGATACTCTGTCAGCAGCTCTACAATATTTCCTACTATATCAAATTCCTAGTGTTCCCCAAATTTTTCCAACTTAGGCTACTCTTCCGTCCCAATGTTGACTTCCTTCAATTTCAGAGGTTTAGTGACATCCACCATCGCTAATGCGGGCCCTGCAATTGTGCACTCTCATTCAGACTCAGGGATGTTAATGTTCCTTGGGTCATCTTCATTATCCCCGATTGAAAACTTTATACAGTTGATGATATCTTGCATATGCGCATCCCAAGCCAGTGTAGCACATTCCTTTCAGGGTCGGGATTCGTCAAAGACCAGGGCATCTATGTCTTGCAGGGCTTCATCCAATTTCTCTAAGCCCCCAATCAAGCCAAAGGTTGTTAGGAAATCCTCATTCATTGTAAATCAGTTTTGAGTGCCTTGATGTAGCTCAACTTCTAGATACCAGGAGGTGAGTACCGGCCCCAACGAGTGAACAAACCTATGAACCCACTCATTCCAGGTATTTTCATCCCATACCTCCATCCACATGGTTAGGTGCTTGCGCGGATCTCCCCGACCATAAAAAATCTCAATTGGTGGGGTGGCTGGAGGTTCAAAACGCATCATCATCATTTTCCTGCATTCCTCCTAGTCCTAGAAATCTCCCTTGTGTGTCTCCCACCAATGCGTTGGACTCACGTGCATGGCCAAATCAAGCACCCAAAACCTTCTTTCCTCTGGGACAACTTTTTCCAATGTTTCCAAAAATTATTTGACACTACTAGAACTGTCAAAGTAGGGTAGTTCTCTTAGCTCTGAGGATATGCACTAGAAGTTCTTTGTGATCTTGAGGCAGTGCATCGTAGATACATTGTGCAATTGGTTATGCCAGTTCTCCATCTCGCCATCTGAATTGAAAAACACGAGCTATCCTTCTCCCAATTCAACATGCCATCAGCTATAGGGTTGATCCAATCTTTGTCCCATGCTTTCAGCTTGTAAATATGGTCGACATCACCCCCTTCGTGTACTGGTTCTATGTATCATTCCCCTTCTCTTTGATCCAGTGGGACTATCACCCGCGTACCATAATTCTCAAAGATCATCATCCTACGCTTCAGGTTGATGATACTCCCATATCGATGGCCTGATCCAATCCTAACAACGTAGGGTATGGGTCTGCATCATCCACAATTTGGATTACTTCGAAATTCGCACATACCTTTACCCCAACGATGTCTACCACAACTTGTGGGAGTCTCCCAAGTGGAATGAACTTTTTTTTATTAGCCATGCATAGATGAATGGTGTACCATTCGAACTTTCATTCTCCCATATTTTTCCAAGTTTTCTTGGATAAGACATTTGCATCAGACCCCATATCCAAGATGACTTGATCCATCTCATATTCTCCAATCTATATATTCATGCACATCTCCCTACGATTTCTCTTCTCATGCTTATAAATCTTGTTCACAGCCTTGGTCTTTGTTCGAGGCACATCCTTCTCCGCACAACTACCTATCAGGGCCTGAATATTATCTACCACCTTCTGATTGCACAATAGCTTAATGCAGGATTGTAGGAATGGTTTAAATTTATCATCAAATTTTGGTTCTATGGTATTCATTAATGTGGATGCTCCTACATTAGCAAAATGCTTCCTAGCCATAATCAAAATCTATTTTTCTTTCTACAGGTTGAGGCCTTCCTTCTTATCAGATTACTTTCTGATTAGTGGCGATGTAGTAGCCTTTTCCTCATTTCCTCTGGTGGAAACACCATTGCATGTAACTACATTTACACTTGGACCATTGTCGCGTGGTTCAACGTTAACCATATGTATGTTTTGCGTAGGTGTCTGCTGCTTTTCCTGACTTTTAGCTATTAACACAGGAAAATCTTCAATTACATGATCAAATTTCCTACAATACCTGTAGGGTTGTTTTGCGGGGTTCAGTCAGTCACATGCATAGTGTCCGACGTCTCCACAGTTATAGAAAATTAATTTCCCTCTCCCTCGACCTGCACCTCCACCTCTCACCCCTCCTCGTCCTCTTGCTATGGATCCTCCTCATCCAGAGGGAGATGCTGGTGACAAAGGGTTGGCCTACACCCTGTAAAGGTTTACATTGTCTATCATTAGGTCAAATTTTTGGCAGTGGTGCTCATCGTGACTAGCCGAAGAGCAGAATCTACACCACTGTTGCTTCAATTCTAGTATATAATCTCCTATTCGTGGGAAGTGGCCTGTATCGTGTCACCCAACCACCCTACAATCAATGCACCATAATGTGGGGGTACTAGGCCCAGCAACCTCCCTGGGGCATAGTTGATTTGGTCCCCCAACTTGTAGATAATCTGACAGTAGAGGGCATGTATCTTTGGTGTGGCCTGGTTCCTTACAACGTATGCAGAGAAATTTGTGCCAACTTCTTTCACCCAGTCTCTGCGTAAATTATAAACTTCTAAGTGCATAGATTTTAATTGGATATGAATTTTTAGCACTCCAAATTGAGCATCGTCTGTAGGTGCAACTTCTAGCTTCATAGAAATTTCCATGGCTTCTTCCTAAGAATCAATATTATATTGACCCATAGGCCCACACAGGTGTGGAAAGAGAATGGAAATGAGCCTTATTTATTCTTATTATCATCGTAAACAAATCCTCCACCAGTGAAGGTTTTCTTTAGTCATTGGTCAGCTTCCCAAACTAGTTCCTGCAGCCCTTGCTTAAAATCTTTCAGTTCTATTATGCATTGAGAATAGGATTTTGGTTTTTGAAACTGCTGCTTCAGAGAATCCTTAATCTATTGAACAGTGTGATCTATATTTTGAGCAAGGTATCCCATGAACCAATATAAAGCACAGCCTTCAAATGCCATAGCCAATTGCACTCTCTTAACAACATCAATATTAACATTTTACGTGGTCGACACCACATTCTCCACAAACAAAAATTGCTCCATATCCTCATCCCCCACACCTTTAAAGGTGGGTAGCTTCATATGCATGACCATATCTTCCACAGGTGAGGGCGGTGGTGGGGTAGGAGGATTCTTACCAGTGCGTGAATTTGATGGTGGCGTAGCAGGAGGGCTACTTTCAACGTGCGTAGCCTCACTTCTATCTATCTTAGGTGAGTTTCTTAGAGGAATATATACAGATCTATCTCCTCTTTTATTGAACCGATAATATTTAATACTTTTCATAGTGCTTTCGTTCTGATCAGGGGTCATTCACTCGGTGGTTGCACAAAATACCCTTTTCACACAATAGCATCTTAATCAGCAGGGTAAAAGTTCATAGAAATTTACCTCTTAATAACTTGAAAAATATCCTTTCAGCTTCAGAGTATGACACAAAATGGTCTATTGTCAATTATGTAACAAACTCACCCAAGATGCTATCAAGCTAGTGATCTACAGTTCGGGTAATGGAATTGTCAGTCTTTTCCAAATGTTAGATCAATTTAGGGGTCCACTACATGACCTGATTGTCCATCCAATAGGTTTGGAATTCTGCTAACCTTTCCAACCACTCCTGTCATTTGTGTGCAAATGTTATGAAGAAAATATCGTGTAATTCTATGAAAATAAACTTTTTCTTCCACTCTTCAGCAGACAAATTCTTACTTTTATTTTCTTTTAGGGAAAATTCTTGAAATTGTTTTTCAAACCAATCCTCTAGTTCAGGCTTTAATGGCTTCCAATGACCTTTTGGCATCAACCAACCTCTCTCAAAATGTTCTCGATCCCGACAACAGAACCGTTTGTTGGCTTGAGGGTTCCTGACTCAGGTTCAGAGTTGAGGTTAACCGAAAAAACCCTCTTACTACTGGCCCTTTTGGTAGTGACCTGCTTGCACAAATCAAAGTCTCACCCAAAGAAGTAGGGGGGAGTGTTGGATCTAGATTTCCACACCCTGAGAGAGGTTTGAATGATGTGGGTACCCTAAGATCCAAAATAACCATGAACAAACCTTCGCACATAAGCCCTAACTAGGAAACCCATATAGATGGATTTAGATCAATAATGCAGGATATCTTCTGCCCAGGTTAACACAGGATTCATAATCCAAGTAATAACTCTTAACAAACAATATTAGATCCCAATAAAATTATATCCATTCAATAATCGTTCATCTAAACCCAGTAACGATTACAAAAGAGATATAGTTGCAAAAAATACATGAATCAGAAATAATATGCAAAAACATTCATAACATAAACAATAGATGCATTTTTGACTTAGATATCTATAACAATAGTTATTTATTCATATCAGTTCATATCCTTCATAAAAAAACCCTTCAGTCACCTGTGCACATAGCCAAAAGTCTGTGCACAAATAAAGACTAAGGTATCCATGCACACAACCAACAGGATCCTTATACCCAGAAAATTTCGCACAAAATATCACAAAGTATCTTGATCTATCATTCAACGTTCAGAATTATCAAAAACTAACTTCTTAGACTCGATATAGACTTCTATTTATACTTTTATCATGTTCTACTCTAGGGTCCACAAATCGTGGTTTGTGGCTCCTTGTTATACCCTTTTTACCCATTATAACACATGAGGGGATTTGACTTGCCTGAAAGCCGCTTGAATTGTGCTGCACACGACTAAACTTACAAAATATGCTATAAAAATATATCAAAAATGGTCTTCGGACTTAGGGGACCCTACTCCAACAAAGGATGTGGGAGATGAGGACATGGATAAATTTTTGTTTGTTGTTGATGCAGTGTGGACTACGCAAAATGTTAACACTGATGCTGTCAAGAGAGCACAACTGGCTATGGAATTTGAAGTTCGCACGTTAGATTGGCTTATGGGATATCTAGCTCATAACGTTGATCCCATTTTTGTGCAGATTAAGGACGCTTTTAAACAACAATTCAGGAAGCCGAATTCCTACTCATAGTGTATGACAGAATTAAAAGATATCAAACAAGATCCAAATGAATCTGTTTAAGAGGCTGATCAACGACTAAAGTTCACCATCAGCGAAGGAGGATTTGTTTACGATGATAAGAAACATAAGGAATGGTTCATTGCCATGATATTACCACATCTGCGTGGGCCTATGAATCAACAAAGAATTGATTTTCAAGCCAAAGCTCTGGAAGTTGATATGAAACTTGAATTATACCCAGAGTGGATGATCAATTTAGAACAATGAAAATTCAAAGTCAACTGGAGGCAATGCACTTGGATATTCAGAACCTACGTAGATATTAGGGTAAAGAAGTTGGCGCAGATGTCTGGTGCATACGTTGTAAGGGTTTAGGCCACACCAAAGATCTGTGTACTCTATTCTCAAATTACATGCGAGCAGGGGGACCAAATCCATAGCTCCCCAGGGATGCTTCTGGGCCAATTGGTACTCCCACACTATGGTGTGTTGATTCTAGGGTAGCTGGACGACATGATACAGACCATCCATCGATTGGGAAGCTATGCGCAAGAGCTGAAGCATCAATGGTGCAGGTTTTTCTCTTCAGTTGGTCATGATGGGCACCACTACTGAACATTCAGCCTAATGATGGACATTGCTAACCTCTATCGAGTACAGGACGACCCATCTTCACCAACATCTCGCTTTGAACGTGGAGGATCCCCAACAAGAGGAAGGGGAGGGGGAAGAGGTGGAGGCGCAGGTCGGGAAAGAGGAAAATTAATATGCTATAATTGTGGAGACGTTGGACATTATGCGTGTGACCAACCAAACCCTGCGCGACAATATTGCAGATACTATACGCAATTTGATCATGTAAATGAATATTTTCCTGTGTTAATTGCTAGAATGCAGGAAAAGAAATATGAGACACCTACGAAAAAGTTACAAATGGTTAAAGCTGAACTGCGCGATGATGACCCAAGTGTCAACATAATTACACGCAGTGCTGCTGCCATTAGAGGAGATGAGGAATATAAGGCTAATGTAGAACCACTGATCAGAAAGGCTTCTGACAAGAAAGAAGGACTTAACCCAGAGAAGGAAAAGGAGACTTTTATTGAAGCCAAAAAGGATTTTGATGCTGCAGGGGCATCCACATCGAAGTCTATCATGGAATCAAATAATGATGATGAAGTCAAACCATTCTTACAAGCCTACATTAAGTTATTATGCAATCAAAACATAGTAGATAATCTTCAGGCCCTAATAGACATTTGCGCGGACAAGGAAGTACCTCACATGGAGACTAAGTTTGTGAACAAGATTTATAAGAACAAGAAGAGAACTGGTCGGGAGATGTGCATGATTGTGAAAATTGGAGAGTATGAGATGGATCAAGTCATCCTAGATCTAGGGTTTGATGCAAATTTTCTACCTAAGCAGACTTGACAAAATATGGGAGAGCTGAAGCTGGAATGGTCCACCATTCAGCTACGCATGGTCAATTAGCAGAATATCATTCCGCTTGGGAGACTTCCACAAGTTCTGCTAGACATTGCTAGAGTAAAGGTATGTGCAAACTTTGAAGTGATACAAATTGTGGACGATGCAGATCCCTAGCTTGCGCCGTTAGGGTTGGATTGGGCCATCAATATGGGAGGCATCATCAACCTAAAGTGCAGAAGCATGATGTTCGAAAATGATGGAATGAGCGTGATAGTACCTGTTTATTCAATTTAATGTCTTAAATTTCTTGCATAAATTATCAACCGAGGTTTGTGAACTAATGAAGTGTGGTGCACTTTTTGTGCTTAGTTAACTTTCTTCTTACTTCATTGTTTGTATTTTATGTTGTTTTGAGGGTTTGTTTCTATGATGTATAAGAATGTTTAATCTAAAACTATGAAAGAAATTAAATGAATCTAATGAATTTTAAGAAGGAAGAAAAGGAAGTGTTCTTAAGTTAAACTAACTTACATAAAAATAAATCAAAGGTTGTTGGTTAGTTAGAATCTAATCTAGAAAACAAAGTATTTAGCTTAATTGTTTTTATCTTAACATTAGTCCTATTCCATGGATCTATTTCTTATATCTGAGATTGAAATTGCAGTGCTATTCTAAGTGAAAGAAGAAAATTAAAACATCTAATATATGTTTATTTACTCCAGTATTCAATATGAAGTATTACCTTCTTGAGATGATGTGTAAGAAACTATCTATACCTTAACTTCTAATGTTCTAGAAAATAAATTAAAGTGTGCAAAGGAAAACTAATGTAGGCTTAGTTACTCCAACAATCAATATGAAGTGTCACATTCTTGAGATGATGTTAAGTAACCAATTATACTTAAAAAGTAAGTAAAATATGCAAAGGAAAAAATCAGTAATTGCATGAATTAGACATTCAATCATTCAATCTAGAAACATGATATAATCGATTTCTTGGAATGACCTTTAGGAACATCAATGATATAATTAAATGAGGATCTAAAATTAAATGTGAAAGCATGTAAATCTAACTATAAACAACTAATGTATGTTTGATTTACTCCAACATTCAATGTGAAGTATTACCCTCTTGAGATGCTATGTAAGAAATCAATTAGACCTTAGTTTCTAAGTTCCTAGAAAGCAAGTAAAATGTGCAAAGGAAAAACTCAATAACTGTATGAATTATACATTCAATCATTTAGTTTAGAATCATCTTCTTGAAATGACATGTAGGAACATCCATTGATACAATTAATTGATAATTCTATTCTAAGAAAGTAAATGATAGAACATTAAGGAAAACTAGATAACTGTGAATTCTTATTACTTCAAACTTGATTCAATTTGAAAATAGGAAGATCTATCTTCATGAAATGTTTTTAGAAGAATGAGGCTTATAGAGTTATGATTTAACGTTATGTTACTGATCAAAACTGGAATGAAACATTGATCTACTCCGAAAACATAATTGACAAAAACAGAGTAAGGAAAAATAAACTAAAAACAATAAACGAAAAATCTCCTCTAGTGCAGGGGCCCTCTGCAACTGATTCGACTAAAATCCTAGCTGGTTAAATATGTACTTAAGAAATCATTGGCAACACGATATTTGTATTATGATAGAAAAAAGTCTTAATACAAAACGTATTATAAAAATCTTAAAACTAAACTTAAAACTTAATTATTTTCGGTTCTGTACAACCGGTATTTAAAGAAAATAAACATAATTGTCTATGAGATAATTCTGCTACAGGTGGCTAATTCGACTTATAGAATTTTAATTGGACTGTTTAACTCTTGATTTTATATGATAGAGAAAATCATGAGTACTTCTATTCTCAGCTAATGTTCTTTAACCATGATATTAGGCCTTCTTTTATATCGATCTTGACCAAGTGAATAGGACAAAATCCATGTGGAGATAATTTTGAAAATTCCCATGTGGCTCAATTATCCATTTGACACCTAGAACTTGTAAGACCATGAGAGTAGCTACGGAATCCATGATTAGCTGTAGAATAGGTTGCGTTCTGTAGCCAAATTACAAAAATATATTTGAATTGCAAGAAAATGAGAATGTAACATGGAAATCATTTAAATGCATTCCTTGAGACAAAACATGGTATTTATCATTGATTGGGGTATGTGATCTTATGAGAAAGCAAGGGAAAAATGTGAGAAAGGATGACAGAGAGAGGATAATTCAAAGTTTCAGCATACCCCCACTGTGATTTCATTGCATGTCCTCATGCAATTTTCCAAAAATTTGAATTCTCCTCTCCTACTGAATCTATTCAAACACTTCTGCTAACACATCCAATTTCCTTCTTTTTCTTTTATTTGAAGTGATTGTTGTCCTAGGTTTTCTCATAAGAAGCTTCTATTTGAGAATAATGACTACCTTTTTTAGTGACTTGTTCTTTCTTTTCAACTTCCTATTCTTCTTGTACCAAAGTCCTAAATGCATAATCGTATTATCATGAATTACCTTTTCCAACTTGTTCTGCTACTTCAATGTATCATTCTCCTATTTGATATGTCTATTCAATATCTCTAGTTCATAAATTTATTGTTTGAGAGTTTCAACTAGAGGTTCTTGTGGATTGATATGATTCACTGTTGCAATTATTTTCTCTAATGATTCTATGTAATCATATATTTCTTGTTGTGTTGGGTCTATGCCTGGATATTTTCTGCTGGAGCTACCTTAAAAATTATGAATAGGAGAATTTTGAGGACTGTGTGAAGGAGAAATGTTGACAAGAGATGGATTTGGGGTTTCTTCATCTAAACTTATAAACTCTGTCTCTTTTGATAGTGTTTTCTTCATCAAACCTCGAACTCTGAAGCTCCTTCTCAGTTGTGGAGGATTTACATTTTCCTCAACTGTATCATTACTCCTCTTTCTTATCTTATCTCTTGTCTTGATTTTATTTTTCTTTCTAATATCCGTCAGCTCTTCAGAGATGAGCTTTTCATCATTATTCTACAATGAAGATGTAGTTCTGTCTTCAATGTTTGTATCAGTCTTCTTCCTTCTGCTCTTTCTGACATTATATTCTTTAGGTTGTTCTGGTGCTTCTTGAAAATGGTTTCTAATAAGAAATCTCTCCCAGGTATCTATTATGATTTTTAAATGAAACTGAACCAATATCTATACTAATCCATGATGATGCATGGTGTTATCTATAAACTTTATTCTCTTCTGCACATTTGTGGACATCCTTTTTAAGCTATTTAGCATAAATAAGGGAAGATATATTTCACCATTCTCTAAGAAATTCATCAGTAAACGGATATGGTATACTTAAATGCAACCAAACCTTCCTTCAGAGGTGATAAATTTCTGTAAAACCAAGAGCATGTTCCTCCATTTACTTTTAAGAGCTGATCTGGGGATACCTTTTCTAATTAAAATACAGTAATCCATACCTAGGTTTTTGAGTATAACTTTCCATGATTCACTGTGTAAATCCTTATTTTTGAACCATATTTTTCCAAGCCTTGGAAGTTCTATGGCTTCTGCCATGAATGAATCAGTAACTGTGAACTTGATGTCTCCAATTTCCACTTCTTTGCGATCAAAAGACTGAGAAAAATATTTTGTAATTTCCTTGTGGAAACCATCGAATTTCTCTATGATTTTGAGCCGTCCAGATTTCTACAACATTTCCTGGATTTGAGGGTATCCTTCCATATAATTTGTTCCCACTAGTTCTGATCTAACTATTAGTCCCATGCCTGCAAATTTCTCAACCTTCAGAATTACCCTTCTTTGTTTATGAAATGAATTGGGCTACAGATCTGATGAAAGGTATCGAGGGTTTGTAGGAATAAATAGGTGGTAAGGGTTTTGAAGAAACGTAGATGGGTATGTCACTTCAACCGGTCATGACCGTTAATCATCAGTGAGGGAGTCAATTATGGATTTTTATGAGACATAATGCAGAGGACACTAGCACATTTGGCCCAATTTCTAATGGCCAAAATGTCTCTCTTCTGAAACATAGGCGTCCCAAGAGCGACACTTTGAGGGGGAGAAAAACGTGGTTAGCCATTATGTCACAATTTCGACACTTCAATAAAGTGTCAGAAGAGCGACACACTTTCCGCAAAGTGTCGGAAGAGCGACGTTCGCAAAGCGTCGAAAGAGCGACGTTAGAAATGTGTCGGAAGAGCGACATCCGCAAAGTGTCGGAAGAGCGACGTTCGCAAAGTGTTGGAAGAACGATGTTCACAAAGTGTCGGAAGAGTGATGTTAGACAAAAATTCGCTCTACCGACGTTAGACAAAGCATCGCTTTACTGACATTAGATAAAGCATCTCTCTAGTGACATTTGGAAACGTCACATTACCGATGATCTTCTATCGAAAAGAAATTTAAAAAAAAAATAGCCACATGTCGCTATAGCGACGGGTTGAAACGTCACTATTCTGATGTAAGGAAATTAAAAAAAATGAAGTGTCGCTCTTTCGACAGTAGAAAATTAAAAAAAAAAACTATGTGTCACTCTTCCGACAGAAACGAAGCATCGCTCTTCTGACGGAAACAAGCGTCGCTCTTCCGACGGAAGAGAAGTGTCGCTCTTCTGACAGAAACTAAAAAATATTTAAATAAATCTCGCTTTGGCACATAAACCATCTAAAGCACATAAAATATAATGGTAGAAGACCATTTAAGGTAATTGACGTAGAATTTTTATGGCTCGGCATCTAGATTCTTTTAACAATGGGTTCAGTAGCTCTTAGTTTAGCTCAGTGTCTGACATTTTTAGTGGGAAACCCTGGTTCTCTCCTTTGGCCTTTAGGCATCCTCCTTCACCATTTCTAGAGTTCAAGGATAGCCTCCTTTGGTTTTCAAGGAAAAAAATCTTTAGCTGACAAGCAGAGTGGTTTTAGTTTCTGCCTTTGGCATTCTCGCATGTTCCCTATCCACTTAGGCATCATCCTCATGAGTCTCATGTCTGGATGCCTACTCTCTGTCTGCATTTTGTAGTATGTCAGCATGATTCAAAGTCTGTTTGTTATACATGTATTCTGGTAATGGGGGTGCCCCGTTTCTATTTTGGGTCATTCCAGTGCACCTTCATCTCTCATACGGGCCCTAAAGCATCATGAGGATACACTGGATTAAAACGACAGCTCAGTTCATTCACTTTAGGATAAACTGATTGATCAGGGATCTATTCCTGGAACCTATGTGGAAGTCATTATGGGTACCCTGCTACAGCAAAAGAACATTTCAGCTCTTGAAGCAAATTTTGTAGAATTTACACCTACCAGTTTGGAAGGCTCATGAAGTATCTATAGCATATCCACACCCTCAGCTATATGCTGGACTGCATTATATTTTTGGCTTGTCAACTAAATAACAACACTAATCTTGATATACTTTTTTGCTGTGAGCTTTGTTGCAGCCTTTATTGATACAAATCATCCAGTTATGTTTTAAAAAAAACAATGAATTGAAAAGGATAAGAAGTATGTCATGAGAAAGATCATAAAACAGAAATCAAGAGTAGGAATATTAACTAAAAAATAGTAGTTCATAAAACACCAGATATAAAAATAATCAGAATCTTATTTGAATTCTTTTTCTTGCTTAGGAACATCTCCATATTTGAGTTATAGCCTGAAGTTCTACGATGTATTGAAAAAGAGAAGGGAAGTATATACCATAAGAAAGCTTCAAATACAATATAAGATTCGATAAAGACAATTTCATTGATGTCCAACAAATGGCCATAGAGGTAGATCAATGGGTCTAAAATGTAAAACAAGTTGAATTACAATGTGGGAGTGCACAAGCAATTCCTAGGTCACTGAAAGAAAAATGATTAAAAGCTAAGTGTAGCAAAGAGCTATAAACTATCAGTCTAGGAAAAGGACATAAGATATTGTAACTACAGTGATACAGTAAGAACGCTAGCAACCAGAGATTTTGGTTTTCATCACGTGTGTGAGAGAGAGAGACAAAGAGATAGAGAGATAATGTGTGTGTGTCTCTGTCAAACCTACAGTTTCTAATGTCCAAGGGGGAGGGAATGAACCCAAAACCAAATAATAATAAAAAAAAAAAATTGACACAATTCAAAATAATGAATGAAATAAAATGTAACCCATGAATTAGCAAATATACAATAACAATCAGCTAGTTGAGTTTTTATTCTCACTTGGGAACAATATCCACATTGGGGTCTAGTCCACAGTTTTCCAGCCTTACAAAACCAAATAATACTAAAATGGTAAGATATTTTTATCCTATCAGGCCTATGCATTTCTCTTCTTTCATATTAGATCTCATTAAAAGTGTGGAAAGAAATAGAGAAAGAGCTGACACATACCTCTTGATTATCTCCAACATAAATTCAATCACCATAAGTGTGAATAGACACCATCATATTGGGAAAGAGCTTATTCTCACATTTCGGCAAAAAAATATTTTTTCCCAAGTCATATATTCTTAGCACCTGTCCAATCCCAACTAATAAGTTGCCTTGAAATTGACATAATCCAAGAGGTACTCCATCAACTACTGTTTTATGAAAAAGCTCCAGGGATCTGCTATCATCCACAGATCTATAAATATGAATAAAACCTCCTGAACAATTCCTCTTTGGCCAAAATTCTAAATCCTTTGCAGTTCCAATGGACACAAGTGTTCCTAATTATTTTTCATGAAAATTAACAGAAAAAATGCTAAATGCGGCTTCATTATCCTGTAGTGCCAAGAGGCATGTAGTTTCACCAGTTTTGGGATCTAGAACTCTAACACAAGATGCCCACTTCTTTGACTCTACTTTTGGATAACCATACTGCTCATCAGGAAGAGGATCCTCCTCCTCTTCATCATCACCATTCTCCTATTCTACTTCCATGTTCCCCTCTCCCCTAAACCAACAGCTTCTAAGCATTCTTTCTTTGCAGCGTCACGTTCTTCTGCAGTGAATGCACCCTAATCGCTTTCAATAATAATCAATGATTTATTCTTTATATGAAAAATGAACTTTCTCGGCGTATATCTAAGAGGCATAATGCTCTGATTGAATGTTTCTCTCAACCTTTCAATCATGAAAACACTAAGCGCATCCCCAGCAACTGCAACCACACCTTCAACAACTAAGATAGATGAGTACCACAATTTTCATCTCATAAACTGCCGACATCATAGACACATATATGATATGAATCTAAATTTATGGAAGAGTATCACTTATGGAAGAGGATCCTACATTCTTTTTTTTCTTAATATTTTCACCATATTAAGAAGGATTCGATCAAATTTGTCCATCGTACTTACGTGTTAATATATGCTTCAATACTTTCTCAAAAAGAAAAGATACATTAAAGATGTCTCCATCACTGGAACATGTAACTAACCTTCATCTTTGGATTATTTGTAACTTTAATCTGCTTCTGTTTCTGGAAATATTTGTTATTACCACCGAAAGAGAACTCTAGACTCACAAAATTGCAAGAATCCTATAACTTTCAAGGTCAAAATTTGAGAACAATGCTACATTTAGTTATCTACAAATTCAGTGAATTTTCAGACCTCATACTAACTGCAATAATGGAAAATATCACACCTCGGCAGCTTCTAAATTTTTTGAGACTCTACTATCCTTGGGTATTTTGAAGGTCACACCATTGCATTCAACTTCTAGGACTGGATTTCCTCCATCTTGATGTTCCTGCATGCCAAGGTCAAGACAAATTTATGCCACATTTATTTTTAAGAAAATTCTATCTATATTACACATACAGTGATCCCAAAATTGTCACACTTTGATTTTGAAAAAAAAATATTTGAAAATGTGAAAAATAGATTGGATCCTAGAGGGGAACATGACTCCTGAGAATTGAGATTAATTTCCAGTGGAGAGTGTCCACTAATTTAGGAAACTATGATTCTAAAGCACCCCTTAAAGGCCACATCCACACCACAAATAAAATCATGTAGTCACATAGTTGAAGAGTATAATTCAGAAGGGAAGATTTAGCTTAGGGAGGTATCCTTGAATAAGAAAAATAAGAGAGATCAATATTCTTGCATTTAATGCTCAAATTTTATAGAAATGAACAATAAGGAAAAACAAAAAAGATTCCTAGCCATCAAGTCAATCACATTGTTGGGGTTCTGTAATTTTAGCAGATTGGTAAGACTAAAAATGCAGAAGCAACATCATTTCAACCAACTTTGGGATTCTAGGATCTAGCCCTCCTGAATCCAGAGAGGGATCTCTCCAATATGTACAAAGATGGATTTGCCTTTGAATTTTGGGGTTATGATATTAGGCTAGTTATCAAGGCCAAAGGTTTGTTTGTTTTTTGGATGGTTGAGCATGATCACTGTTCAAGGTGGAAAGTTCTAAGTGCAAAAAGTTCCAAAGGTGAGAAGTTGCAAGCAATCAAAGTATGCTTCGACCAAAAAGATAGATAATTGCAAGATTTAGTCCATTGGGCTATGGAGTCATAATAGGGTTTAATTGGAACAACAAGAGGCAAGAGTGGTCCATGGGGCAAGTCATCTATGTCTAAGGATCTCTTTGAAGATTGATTTATGGAATGGAATGATACAATAAGAAGGAGAAATAAACAGATGCAGAAACAAGAGCAGCCCAGGATCTGATAAGTACTTTTAAACTAGTTAGCCTTTGACATGGACTCAAGAAAAACATAAAAGAAAACTAGGATCTGGTAAGTACTTTGAAACTAGCTAGCCTTTGATATAATTTAAATAGAAAACATCTTAAAACAAAGGGAAACTTGAAGGCAACTGTTGGAGTAAAAACTAGCGGGCCAGGCTCACCACAAATCCTCTCCTAGCTCTACTTTACTTGGTTACTTTCAAGACAAACACAAAGATAACAACAGAATGGTCTAATATCTAGTAAGTACTTTGAAACTAGCCAGCTTTTGACACATTCAAAGGGAAACAATCAGATAGTCTGTGGGATCATACTGGGACCAGGGCTCACCATATCTTTCTCAGTTCATCTTCACTAAAAATATACTGAAAATAACATCTAAGAATAACATTCAACTAAGACAATAAGAGGAGGGAACACCAACATTCCTATGCTTAAACTGAATTAAATCATTCCTAAATAACACAGATGGAAGAAAAAATTTAGATAAATATTTTCAGTCAGAGAAGGTTGCTGATATACAGTAGGTCCTAACTCTATGCATGTTGTTCTTTATAAGAGAATATGAAACAGTACATTTGGAAACAAAAATGAAACAACAAGTTACAATGATAAAAACATCACCGTCAACATAGACCAGGATCCCATAAATCAGCTTGTATTGATGCTTCAAACCAGTTATAGCTTTAAGTCCAGTGCTTTAGATTAGCAACCATCTACACATCTCAGCCTAACCTATCTATCATCGGCAGAGCTCCAAGAGCCAGTGAGTCACTATTTACAATAATAATTTGAAGCTCAAGTGTATATCAAAGTTCTACAACCAACCCCTCACTCATCTTCTGCTGTAGTATATATAGAAGAATGAGGAGGTGAGATATAATAAAAGATCTCAATTACAATTAATACAGAGTTAATGGTCTCTGGCCTTTGAGGGGCTCAATGAAGAAATTTACATGGGGATACTCTGCATTAAATTTTTTTACATAAAGATTAAGCTCAATGGGAGCTTTTGTTTGACCTTTGAGGCTCTGTGGAATGCTGAAGTAACTCTACTGATATTTTGTCATTAAGTTTCCTTGCAGAAGTAACTTTCCGACTGTGCTGAGGTGAAAATATTCATTCGATCAATAAATTCGGCCTCTGATTGAGTACTTTGAGGAACAGGTGGCACCATGGTAGCTGAGGAATCAATTTTCCCCAGATCGTGGCAGTGGAGGCATTCTTGCTTGATAAAACACTTTAGGTTTTCTGTAAGCTGTGTTTTATTTGGGGATTAGGCTTTTGATAAGCATATTAGATGTAATCGCCACCAAGTTGTCTCTAATCCTCTGTTCTGATACATTTAGGTCTCTGGCACTGATACCCTTTGACAGTGTTAAATCCATGGTTTTCTCGCTGATATGCAGGGCTGCGCAGAGAGGAAACGGCATCGATGCCTCCTAAAACACCGATGATATGTGAGATTGAAAACCCCTGCGAATGATTTCCCTGATGAAACGAAGGCAAGAGGATTGTCACCCTCAGCCTGTGAATTTTTCCTCAGTATGGCGGAAAAAACATTAAACCCTCCAAAATACAAACAAAAGTTATGAAATCCTGCGTATATAGTTTGACTGCTTCAAAGGATGTGTGGAAGGAGCGGGGCCATTGGATGGCATCATCCAATGGTCGGGATTAATCGGGGAGATCATAGAATGGGCGGAAGAAATATTAGATCACGGTCGTCGATCACGCAAATATTAATGGTCGGGAGCGAAAGGGGAAGTCAAAAACAGAGAATCGTTGACCGGGCAATCGAATCAAGGGGATGAAATTTGAACCGTCGATCTGCAGATCAGATCGACGACGAGAAATGATTTAACGTCACGCCAGGACCACATTAAGGGGTGGGCATCTTCATCGAGTGACAGCCATTGGATGGGCGGCTTTAGATCGGACGGTCCATGGCGATATCGCTCGGCATCCTCGTTTGAACAATCACGCGTGATGGACGACGGTTTTCCAAACAGTATAGGGGACGCGTGGCGGCAGGTGTATGGAATCGCTGGTGGTCGGGGGAAAATAGCCTTTCACCCAAGGGTGCTGCGATGGAAACCACTGGTTTTGGGCAATCGGCTTACGGGTGGTGGGGGCCATAGAGAGACGAACTCTGCACCGTCCGATCTGCAGATCAGATCGACGGTGCAGAACGGTTTAAGAAATGGTACTGGAGGAATAATGCGAAATAATTTAGAAAATCCAAAGTTTTTAAATTTAAAACAAAGGTTTTAATGTTTTCAGGGCAAAACATTTGTTTTAAAATGGATAAGCGCCTGATCGACTGAGCGCCTGGTTCTGGTGCTAGGGTGCATGGATAAAAAGGGTTAGGGACTTAGCCGAGGGGGCTTAAGTCCTATTCATAGAGAATATGCATTTTTATGGTTTTTCAAGGATTTTTGAAAGGAAATGAAGGTTTTGATAAGGCTAAGAAGGGGTCTTAGAACCTTATCAAGGGTTTTTATGACGTGGAAGGGGGAGAAACATGAAAAGGAGGGATTTTCATGGGAAATGAAGGGGTGGAAAAAGAGGTTAACTTTTGAAGAGAGGGAAAGGGAAAAGAAGCTTGCAGCAGGATTTGGCCTTGGAAATCAGCAGGATTTCAGGGTCTTTTGGGAAGTAAACAGTAGCGAAGGTTTGGAAAAAGGCATGAGGCCTTCAAAAAGTCTTCAAGTTCCAACAGTTTTTAGCGAGAAAAATTATTCCTTGATGGCTCAAAAATATATTTAGCCACCTTTTGGGATAACCAAATTTTACAGGTGGCTAACAGTGGCTCCACTTGGGGATGGTGCCTTCTTGAAGGCATCAATAAATTTCAGACCTGCATTCTCTGGAAGGCTGACCATGTGTCTGATCCTTTAATGTTATCTGGGAGGCTGATCAATTGCCTAATCCATTGGGCTGCTCTTCCTGTGCTAGGATGATTTTCTCTGAAAATGTATTAGCAGTCATAAAAGCAATGGGTCTTCATCAATACAACTTTCTACCTACCCAATCCTACAGATCTAAAATTTTTTCTTCAATAGAGTGCACTTGGATTGAAAAACTCTTTTCACGACATTTTATTCTTTTGAAAGTAGGAAACTAATCTAATTCTACTCCTTATTTCTCCCTGAACCTAGATTAAACAGTTGAGTTTAGATGCTTCTCTACCTAATCTACCATCTGTTGGGATTAAATTGTCCAACATATTTTCATTCTCTAAATTTCTAAAACAGAAATTGAAAAGCACTCAAGTTAATATTGAACAGTCTAACTTGATGCTAGTCTATGGCATAAAAGACAAGTTGCACATAGACATTTATTTCACAAAAATTAAATAAAAAATGGAAGGCTTAAGATCTAAAAATTTGGAAACATTTCCTTCCTCTTTTCACAGCTCTGTTTTGAATCTTATTGAGCTATCTTTCCTTTTCTTTTGGTTCAAATTTTGAGCTAATTAGAACCAGATTTTTACATCCCTTTGACTCAGAAAAATAGAGCAGATTTGAGTCATTTCTCTTTGCAACCTTAAGTTCAGATTTTGATCATGTTTGAACTTTTAATTTCTATCCTAAACTATCTACTAATAAGCCAGGATTAGATAGTTTGGCATATCGCATTCACTATCCTATCAATAGAAAATTTAAAGCTACTTAGTCAAGATTAAACAATTTGACTAACTAGAAGTGTGTTTTTTGAGAGTGGTATTTGAGCTTGCACACTTTCATATTTATCTCTCTTTTTTGGTATGGGGCTATACCTTGCTTGTTTTCAAAATCTGCCCTCTTTTCTTTCTTTTAATTGTTTTGTGTTTTTGTTTTTTACAACTTTGAATGCAATGGTGGATGAAATATTTATAATGGAAAATATAGAAAGGCTTCAAAATATAACATGGATCAAGAGAAGTAATGCTTAAGCATCCTGCCATTGACAGGACCCAAAAATAATTCTACTCCATTCACCTCCTGCAAGAAAAATGCATTGTTACCAGTAGCTGAATGAATAGAGTAAGGGCCAAGCCATAGGTTGTAAAAATTTCCATGCTTGCCCTTCTCTTTCCTTCTTGAGTCCCACTTTAAAAATTTGTCCCCAATATTGAAATTCCTGGCCTTTGTTCTTCTGTCCAAAAGCTTTTTAATGCTGTCTTGTTTCTACAATGCTTTGTTATATACTTCCTCTCTGGTTTGCTGAAGATGAACGGTCTGATTTATTCTTCTGATCATGTCATTATCTTCATTCTGCAACTCTTGAATCAACTTTATCACTGGTACACCAAGGCCGTTTGGAAAAATTGCATCAGTACCATACACGAGCTGAAAAGGTGACATACCAATGGATTTCTTCAAATTCAATTTGTTAGCCCAAAGTGCATGAATCAACTTTGTGTACCAAGACTTCTTGTTGTCATCCAAAAGTTTCTTGATTATGTTCACTAAAATTTTGTTTGAGGATTCTACAAGTCCATTACCTTGAGGGTAATAGGCCGTGGAATGCCCCAATGTTATCTGATATCTGTGACAGAACTCAACCATCTTCTTTGATCCAAATGTTGCTGCATTATCAGTGATGATCTTGGTAGGATAGCCAAATCTGGAGAGAATATTAGTCTCCATAAATTTTATGATAACTGAATCATTGGCCTTCCTACAAGGAATGGCTTCTATCCACTTAGTGAAATAGTCTGTGGCAGTGAGAATCCATATGTGCTGGGTAGAATATGGGGGATGGATTTCTCCTATAAAGTCAAGTCCCCACTATTGAAAAGGGGCTTCAATAGTGATTGGATGCAGAGGGAGGGGTAGCAGTTTTCTTTTGCCTTATAAAAGTTGACACTTATGACAGGCTATGATCATCTGGTGCACATCATGGAAAAGAGTAGGCCAATAGAAACCAGCCGTCAGAATTTTGTTGGTTGTTGTCTTCCAGTACAAATGACCTCCACACTCTCCTTCATGGAACTGGTACCTAACCTTCTCTGCATCAAACTCAGGAAAACATTTAAGCAATAGACCACTTGCATTTTTCCAATAAGGACATCTATCTATTATGCAATAGTTTACAGCCTTTACTTTTAAAAACCTTGCCTTTGTTTTTGTCAAACCAGGAGGTGTATTCAAATTAAGCAGAACATAAAGAATATCAGCATACCAAGAGGAATTCATAAAATGGCTTTCAACAATGGGTGTTGAGATTTCCTCTTGATCATCTAAAGCATTAATCATATGAATATCAAGAACTTCACAATTTGATTCAGCCATTAATCTAGCTAGACCTTGGCCTTGATGAGCTTAGTGGGTTTTACCTCTAAATCATATTCAAGAATAACAGCAATCCACTTACCTCTCTTACCATCCGGGTCCTGTGTTAGAATGTCTTTAACAACTGAATTTGGGACAAAGGCAATAATATGTGAATGAAGGATGTATACTCTGAAGTCTTTCAATGCTTTAACCAAAGCAAAATCTTGCTTCTCCATAATGTTATAATTCAAAGGGGCATCCCTCAATGCCTTGCTAAATAATGTGATGGGCTGCTCTTGTCCTTGTGGATTTTTCTGTAAAAGGACAACAACTATGGTATGTTCTGATGCAAAAGAGAAAATATAAAAATATTTTGAAAAATCAGGACTTATCAGAACCAGTGTTTTGGTTAACACTTGTTTCTCCAGTTCAAAGGATTTCTTTGCTTCCAAGGTCCATTTTACCCCTTGCTCCTTTTTTAGCATGTTTGTGATATTCCTAAGGAGCTCAGCCAAGTTTGGTATGAACCTTCTCAAAAAGTTAATCTTCCCAATGAAATATTGCAACTCCTTGATGTTTCGAGGATGAGAGATTTGCAATATGGCCTCAATCCTCTTTGGATCTATCTTTATACCCTCTTCTAAAATAATTTGTCCAAGAAGCTTACCTTCTTGGAGACCAAATAGTGTCTTCTTAGGGTTTAAAGATATTCCAAACCTTCTGCACTTCTCAAAAACATTCCTCAAATGTCCTAAGTGTTCTTCATCTGTTTTTGAAAACACAGTGACATCATCGAGATAGATAATGATGAAGAAGCCCAGTTCTTCTGAGAATTCTATGTCCATGGCTCTTTGAAAGGTTGCTCCAGCATTCATTAGACCAAAGGGAATTTTCACATACATGAAAGTGCCCCATGGTGTAGTAAAGGCTGTCTTTAATTGATCAACAGGGTAAACCAAGATCTGATTGTACCCTGAGTAACCATCCAGCAAAGAAATTCTTCTAGACCCTACCACCCTTTGTAAAATATGATCCATCTTGGGTAAAGGGTAGTTGTCTTTTAATGAAGCTTTGTTTAAATCTCTAAAGTCTATACAAATCCTGATTTCTCCAGTTTTATTCCTAACAGACACCAGATTAGATACCCACTTAGAATATCTAATAGGGACAATAATTCCAGCATCATACATTCTTTTAATCTCCTTCTCAACCAAAGGCAACTGAACAGGGTTTATCCTGCGCAGTTTCTGTTTGAATGGTTTTTGGTTTTCTTTAAGGGGAATTTTGTGCTGTATTATTTCAGTGTCATAGGATTTAAGATCTTCGTAGCTCCATGCAAAAACATCAGAAAACTCTTTAAAAATATCTACATATTTGAGTTTAATGTGAGCTGGTAAAGTTTTAGACAACTTAATCATTTTTGGTTTTTCCTCACTACCTATATTTCACTCCTCCACTTCAGTCTCTACAGGTTCCAGTTTTGGTTTTTGGGCCACATCATCAAAATCAAACAACTCTTCCAAAGGTGTTAGACCTCTAGGAAAACTTTCATGTTTAGCATGGAGAGTTTTCGACTCCTCTGTTTCGTTCGTAAGTTTGCTAGACAATAGGTTAAAATCGACAGGCTCAGGAGACAGTTCCTCTTCACCAAGAAAGTTTTCTTCACTGCAGTCTGTTTCATAGTCTGAGTTCGAACTGTTTAGTTCGAATTCATTTCTGAATTGCATGAAGTCTTATATTTGTTTGTCATTGTCAAACACCTGCCAATACTTCCTATTATCAGGCACTGCTGGTCTAAAATTTATCTCAATTGTACAGTCTTTGGTTTCAAATGGCGCTAAGCATGTCCTAGCTGCAAAGGCTAAATTGTGGGCTACAATGTTTCTTTTCCTTGGGAAAAAAATAACTTTAGACTCCTCGAATGTTTTTAAAAGGTCCATGACATCATTCTGGTAGGCTCTAAGTCTGGGATGATTTGCATTATACTCCCCAGTTACTTGCCTAATGATCAATTCAGAATCCCCATATACATTAATTCTTCTAGCTCCTAACTTTTTCAAAAGATGTAAGCCTTAGAGAAGGGACTCATATTCTGCTATGTTATTGGAACACTGAGAGTTCAATTTGCATGAAATGCATTCTGTGTGGTTGTTTTCAGTGTTAGCAATCCAGAAACTTGCACCAGCGTTAGTTATAGTGCATGACCCATCAAAATACACACTCCAAAGAGGAATTTTCTCGGTTTTATCTTGGTTAGAGTCCTCTTGAATTATCATGCTCAAGGGTTGTTGCGGAATCTCAGCACTGAGTTGAATTTGTTTTGATTCCCCCAGCTTTTCATTTATTCGAGGGGTACTTTCTTGACTCTCATTTTTTAGAAGTAAAGGACATATGACCTGTAGTTCAAGACCTACCTTTGGTTTGCTGTCATTTAAAGGTTCAGCCAACTGTTTGGATAGTTCATTGGTATTTACCTCCTTCTCTCTATTGGCCATTAATTCTATTAAAGTGACTTGTTCACTAAGCGTTTCATCATTAAACATGATAAAATAATACGAGGCCTGCATTGACAGAATAGATAGGAGAGTTTTTTGTTCTGTCTTGGCTTGTGACTGTGTACTACATATGGGACTCCCTGTAAAGTCTTCTAGTTTGATTGAAAACAGAAATAGTCACATAGGTCATGTCCATTTGCATAGTCCCTTGTAACTTAGCCCCCCAAGATCTTGATAAAAGCATTCCATATTTTGGGGGTACATCAGCCACAACAATATCCATGACTAAGCATTTGGCTAGAATTTGGGCTAAGTTAACACAGAGATCTTTGATCAATCCTAAACATTTTACTTTGTTGGAATCAAAGGAGTAAAGGTCTTTATAAGGTCTGGTGATTTCTAGACCCAGGCTCTCCATCACAGCTTTAGGCATTAGATTAGGAGAAGCTCCTGAGTCATGCATAGCGTTGTGCAAAATCTTGTCATGAACGTTAAAACTTACATAAAAGGGAGGAACAGGTCCCTCTTGATATTTTCCTTCAATCTTTGGACCAAAAATAAGCTATGGTTGGTCATCGTTAAGATTGAATGTGTCATTGTTGTCTTCTAAATTTAAATCCTTTAAAATTTGGGTCCTATATACATGTTGGGTAGCTAATTCGGTCAAGGGAACAAAGATTTTGATCTTTGAAATTTCCTGCTCCAGGATGAAAGGAATTTGGTTCTTTGGAGCACTTGTCTCAGCCCTATTAGCTGTCACTTTACCAGCAATGTTAGGTTGCTGTTTTGTTTTATTTACATTTGATAAAAAAAATTTCACATGAGTACTAGCTGAAGTGTTAGCACTACTAATGTCTGCACTCTGTTTTTCATTGTCTTGAGTGTTTTTCCTTTACCTTTATCAAAATTTTCAGCCACTGTTTTATCCTTTGGTTTGACAACTTTAGGCTTGGTTGCAATGCTGTTCTGTGAGGATTTATCAAAGGTTTTGTTGTTGAGGTTTTGTTGACTAGATTTACTTCTGAGGTCATATTCTCTTGGAGGTTCGGTGATGGCATTTTCCATGTCTTGATAATAATTTTCATTATCATCTCTTTTGTCATCATAAGGTGTATAAAGACCTTCTTTTCTATCATAATGAACCTCAAAGTCATCATCATCTACCCCAAAAAGGTTAATATAATCTTCCTCCATTATTTGATCTATTTCCTCAACCTCACTCACATAGTTTTGATGAAAGGGAGGAGTGATTTGTTGATCATCTTCCATAGGTCTATTTGGAGGTTGGTTCCTTCTAGAATTCTGATTCTGGTTTCTATTTTGAGGATCACTTTGGTTTTGACTTGCTTGTGCTCTATTAATTATGCTCATCTCTTTCATCATTTCTTCCATCATTCTTTCCATATTTGAGCTAGAAGTAGATGGTGTAGATTCCTCTCTAAAAGATACTCTTTTCTCCCCTTTCATCCTTGCTCTTTTCTCCATCAGGTTGACTTCTACAGAAAGAGCACCTCTTTGCCTATCTTCAAGAGTTGCAAAATATCTCTCTCTCAACTGATAGGTCATGTCAGAGTAAAACCCCTCAGGAAAATTATTTAAAGCTGAGCCTTGTGGGGGTTTTAGTTATGGGGAAAGTGCATTATACACATTATTGAATCTAGTGCAATAAGCTTGCACACTTTCCCCAGGGTTTATATGGAGGTTCTTGTAATCGGAAAGGACTTGGAGAGCATTATTTTTAACTTCCCATTTGTTTAAGAATGTTTGATGGAAGCCTTGGAGATCATTGATACTATGGGGGGCTAAGATTTTAAACCATTTTCTTACTTCTCCCCCAGGATTTGAGAAAATAATCTAAGTTTGACAGAATCATCATCAATTTCATTTCTGTCAAAATAGTCATCCATCTTATCCACATGTTGTGATGCAGTTGTAGTGTTGTTAGCATCATATAATGGAATTTTGGACTAATAGTCCTGTGGAAGGTTGACTAATGGTGCAGGAAGGACTAGGGGAGCATACCATGCAGCCATAGCAGGAGGTGGAGGTGGATTTACGGGTGGGTTGACAAAAGGGAAGGTGGGCTGAAGTGGAGTGGTTTGAACAATGGATGAAGGATGAGTAGATGTGGATGGAACAACAGTAGATTACTGAGCTGATCTTGGATGAGAGACACCTAATTTGTGGAGGAAATGTAAATCAGGAGGTGTTGTTTCTCTACTACCGAGATGTTCACTATTTTTAGGAGAAGAAAGTGAAGACTCAGAATCTAGCTGGATTATATCATCAAATGACCTAGTTCTAAATGGATTTACTAAGTCAGCTTGTGATTGTTGTAGAGCTGAAAGATGTTCAGGAATTGATTTAGCTCTCAAGAGTGGTCTGAAAACAGTTGATAATTTGATCTTGGGAGACTTCCTAAGGATACTTTCTGGGTTATCAACTACTTCAGGTGGATCAGGGTCAGAATAGGCTCTAGCGTGGATCTTCCTAGGAGCCACTATGCTATATTTTTCAGACCCAAATAAACAAGACAAGTTCAAACAGATATGACAGTCTTTGAATGGTTAACTAATCTGTTTACCTAAATTTCAATCCTACAGTCCTCTAACTGAGTTTGAATGATATTATGATGATCAGGTTTCTTCCCAGTGGAGTCTTAAGGTCTGTTCAGGATTGTGGAGTCGCCAAGTGGAAGTTTTTAGCTCTTTTCAGAGGTAAAAGGTTTTATGGTCCACCACCATGCTTGTGAAATATCCCTTTCAAGGATATCCCAGAACACAACAAACTCTAACCAGAGATTGACTAGGAGGGCATTTACCAGATATTTCACCTCTAAAAGAGGATGAGATCCGGAAGCTACCTGGCCCTTTCTAGACTCTGTCTAAGAGTATGGGGTAAAACACAACAAAAGGTAAGTGTCAATGTAGGAGTAAGTGTTTTACTACCAATATGAAATATTTTTGGTTTTTTCTGAGTTATTTTTGAGTTGTGTGGTTTTTAAGAATATGTTAACTCTGTTTAAAAACTTAGCTATGGTTGTGAGACAAAGACAGTCTACGCTTATGGCTAAGCCAGCTGATTTTTCAAGGTTAGATTTAGTCTCAAGGGAATCCCAGGGTTCACCTAGATTGTCACTGATTCAAACAAGTTTCATCATAATTACCATTTCTTGGTAGTGCTTGAAAAGGTTGCTTTTAACTAAAAAAATTTTATAGAGATGAAAAATGATTCTGGGTTCAGTTCCCCAGCAGAGTCACCAGAAATGTTGGGGTTCCGTAATTTTAGCAGATTGGTAAGACTAAAACTTCAAAAGCAACATCGTTTCAACCAACTTTGGGATTCTAGGATCTAGCCCTCCTGAATCCAGAGAGGGATCTCTCCAATATGTACAAAGATGGATTTGCCTTTGAAGTTTGGGGTTATGATATTAGACTAGTTATGAAGGCCAAATGTTTGCTTGTTTTTTGGATGGTTGAGCATGATTACTATTCAAGGTGGAAAGTTCTAAGTGCAAAAAGTTCCAAAGGTGAGAAGTTGCGGGCAATCAGAGTATGCTTCGACCAAAAAGATAGATAATTGTAGTTTTTAGTCCATTGGGCTATGGAGTCATAATAGGGTTTAATTGGAACAGAAGGAGGCAAGAGTGGTCCATGGGGCAAGTCATCTATGTCCAAGGATCTCTTTGAAGATTGATTTATGGAATGGAATGATACAATAAGAAGGAGAAATAAACAGATGCAGAAACAAGAGCAGCCCAGGATCTGATAAGTACTTTTAAACTAGTAAGCCTTTGAGATGGACTCAAAAAAACATAGAAGCAAACTAGGATCTGGTAAGTACTTTGAAACTAGCTAGCCTTTGATATACTTTCAATAGAAAACATCTTAAAACAAAGGGAAACTTGAAGGAAACTGTTGGAGTAAAAACTAGCGGGCCGGGCTCATCACAAATCCTCTCCTAGCTCTACTTTACTTGGTTACTTTCAAGACAAACACAAAGATAACAACAGAATGGCCTAAGATCTGGTAAGTACTTTGAAACTAGCCAGATTCTGACACATTCAAAGGGAAACAATCAGATAGTCTGTGGGATCATACTGGGACTAGGGCTCACCATATCTTCCTCAATTCATCTTCACTAAACATATACTGAAAATAATATCTAATAATAACATTCAGCTAAGAAAATAAGATGAGGGAACACCATCATTCCTATGCTTAAACTGAATTAAATCATTCCTAAATAACACAGATGGAAGAAAACATTTAGATAAATATTTTCAGTCAGAGAAGGTTGTTGATATACAGTAGGTCCTAACTCTATGCATGCTGTTCTTTATAAGAGAATATGAAACACAGTTGGAAACAAAAATGAAACAACAAGTTACAATGAGAAAAACATCACCGTCAACATAGACCAGGATCCCATAAATCAGCTTGTATTGATGCTTCAAACCTTTAAGTCCAGTGCTTTAGATTAGCGACCATCTACACATCTCAGCCTAACCTATCTATCACTAGCAGAGCTCCAAGAGCCATTCAATCACTATTTACAATCAGAAGTTTAAGCTTAAGTGTATATCAAATTTCTACAACCAACCCCTCACTCATCTTCTGCTGTAGTATATATAGAAGAATGAGGAGGTGAGATCTAATAAAAGATATCAATTACAATTAATACAGAGTTAATGGTCTCTGGCCTTTGAGGGGCTCAATGAATAAATTTACATGGGGATACTCTGCATTAAATGTTTTTACATAAAGATTAAGCTCAGTGGGAGCTTTTGTTTGACCTTTGAGGCTCTGTGGAATGCTGAAGTAACTCTACTGATATTTTGTCATTAAGTTTCCTTGCAGAAGTAACTTTCCAGCTGTACTAAGGTGAAAATATTCATTCGATCAATAACTTTGGCCTCTGATTGAGTATTTGAGGAACAGGTGGCACCATGGTAGCTGAGGAACCAATTTGCCCCAGATCGTGGCGGTGGAGGCATTCCTGCTTGAGAAAACACTTTAGGTTTTCTGTAAACTGTGTTTTATTTGGGGATTAGGCTTTTTATAAGCATCTTAGACGTAATCCCCACCAATCTATCTCTAATCCTCTGTTCTGATACATTTAGGTCTTCGGCACTGATACCCTTTGACAGTGTTAAATCCATGGTTTTCTCATTGATATGCAGGGCTGTGCAGAGATGAAATGACATCGATGCCTCCTAAAACATCGATGATACGTGAGATTGAAAACCCCTGCGAATGATTTCCCTGATGAAACGAAGGCAAGAGGATCATCACCCTCAACCTGCGAATTTTTCCTCAGTATGGTGAAAAAAACATTAAACCCTACAAAATACAAACAAAAGTTATGAAATTCTGCGTATATAGTTTGACTAGTTTAGAGGACATGTGGAAGGAGCGGGGCCGTTGAATGGCATCATCCAATGGTTGGGATTAATTGGGGAGATCATATAATGGGCGGAAGAAAGATTAGATCAAGGCCGTCGATCGCGTAGAGATTGATGGTCGGGAGCGAAAGGGGAAGTCAAAAACAAAGAATCGTTGACCGGGCAATCGAATCAAGGGGATGAAATCTGAACCGTCGATCTACAGATCAAATCGACGACGGGAAATGATTTAACATCGCACCGAGACCACATTAAGGGGCAGGCATCTTCATCGAGCGACAGCCGTCAGATGGGCGGCTTTAGATCGGACGGTCCACGGCGATATCGCTCGGCATCCTCGTCCGAACAATAACGTGCGATGGACGGTGGTTTTCCAAACAGTACAGGGGACGCGTGGTGGCAGGTGTATGGAATCACTGGAAATCGGGGGAAAATAGCCTTTCACCCAAGGGCGGTGCGATGGAAACCTCCGGTTTTGGGAAATTGGCTTACGAGCAGTGGGGGCCACAGAGAGATGAACTCCGCACCATCCGATTTGCAGATCAGATCGACGGTGCAGGATGGTTTAAGAAATGGTACTGGCGGAATAATGTGAAATAATTTAGAAAATCCAAAGTTTTTAAATTTAAAATAAAGGTTTTAATGTTTTCGGGGAAAAAAATTTATTTTAAAATGGATAAGTGCTTGATCGACTGAGCGTCTGGTTCTGGCGCCAGGGCGCATGGATAAAAATGGTTAGGGACTTAGTCGAGGGGGCTTAAGTCCTATTCATAGAGAATATGCATTTTTATGGTTTTTCAAGGATTTTTGAAAGGAAATGAAGGTTTTGATAAGGCTAAGAAGGGGTCTTAGAACCTTATCAAGGGTTTTTATGACGTGGAAGGGGGAGAAACATGCAAAGGGGGTATTTTCATGGGAAATGAAGGGGTGGAAAAAGAGGTTAGCTTTAGAAGTGAGGGAAAGGGAAAAGAAGCTTGTAGCAGGATTTGGCCTTGGAAATCAGCAGGATTTCAGGGTCTTTTGGGAAGTAAACAGTAGCGAAGGTTTGGACAAAGGCATGAGGCCTTCAAAAAGTCTTCAAGTGCCAACAGTTTTTAGTGAGAAATTTTTTTCCTTGATGGCTCAAAAATAGATTTAGCCACCTTTTGGGATAACCAAATTTTACAGGTGGCTAACACACATGATCAAGACTATATTGAAAAAAATGTACAAAATTTCTAAGCAAAGAACAATATGGAAAGAAAAAATATTCCTAGCTATCAAGTCAATCACATGATCGAGAATATGCTAGAGACATCTCAAAAAATCATAGAAGAAGCATTAGGAATGGAAAGAATTATGTCAACATACTTTTTGGATTGACAAGTTACCATACATTTGTCTAAGTACCTCTAAATTGGAACAAGTTTTCTGGGTGTTCTTTACAAGAAAAATTTCTACACGAAGAAGGAAAGGAAAATCATCAGTGAGGATAATTTTAGTAAAATTATTTTCAGTTCTATCACAATCCTGCAAATGCCAAGTATTTTACCTTCTTTGTCCAATTTTTCATATTGACATTGAATGGAACAACACAATGTTTCAATACTTTATTATATTGGATTAGAATAAATTTGATCTATTAAATTGAAAAATATACTGATGAAATGCAGGGAAAAACATGTTTTTCTTCATTACTGTTCCTATCTTTACTTTTTTCCAAATCAAGATACATATATGGGGTAGGTCCCACAAATAGGAAAAATACAGATATAAGCGAATCTTCCCTCATTATTAATTGTCTAAATATATGGTTAACCTATCTTTTAACATTTTAATACCCATTATGCTATCCTTGTATACTAGAAGTAGAAATTTTTGATGGGATCTTCTAGACAAAGTAAATCCAAGCCTCCATTGCTTCTTGAAGAAGGATCAAACGTCCTAGATAGAAAACCAAGAGATCTCAAGACATTATCAGACAAGGCTGAATATATCTGAGGTAAATTCTTAGTCTGAACCTAAGAGGGTCGAAAATCCTTAGTCAAAAACACAGGAGACCCAAAAAAGGAGCTTAATAAAGTGAAAGTCTGAGAGTGATTAAGAGGAAATGGAGAAGCCTAGAAGCCTAGAATATCATACCCTAATTTATTCAATATAGTAGTATGACTTGAGGCCTTAAAGACCTTGAGAAAAATTTTGAAGTTAGCTTTAGAGAAGGTTGAAGTTGTCTATAATATCAATTTGAATCTGAAGGAGATCATTGAAGTCCCTTGTTGAAACAAAAATGGACATTGGTTACATTTTATGGTTTTGAGATAATTTTTGTTACCACTATGTTATGCCTAGTGGAAATATTTCTAGGATGAAGGGTTTTTGATATGTAATGATTTGGAGATCGAAGATCATAATGCCAACTATTTTGAAGAGGATTTAAGAGCTATAAATCCCAAATTGTTCTTCTTGTTATTATGTTTCAATCAAGTCTAAGAGGCCTCATAAATTCAAATAGAAATTGCTAATGGCCATTGCAAAAGATATATTACTTCTTAAGTTAAGACTCACTATTTATTAAGAAAATTCTATATTTCCTATCTGAGTATGTGCCTTTAGAAGCTCTAGTCCGAAACTATGAAAGAAGGATAAAATCCAATGGTATTTGGTCTGCTATAGTAAAGCTGTAATACCTCATATGAAATTACATAATATCACATCTGAGTCATACTGTTCTAGAGTAGATGCCACTGTTGCACTTACAGTACTGGGAATCATAAATCATTTTTCTAAGAATACCACAGCAAGAAATAAGACCATAGTACCCGTAAATCACATATATAAGTCATAGTGTCAAACACATATGCCAAGAATTTCGTGACGAGAAGCAAGACAATAACTGTAGATTCCAACAAGATGTACAAGAGCATGTCTCTGAGGGATAGAAACACCATCATAGAGCCATCGTGAGAGGATAAAACTATGCCAAGGTTGAATTGGTCATCATTCAATGCTCAATACTGCCATCTGTCCTCAGCAAGAAGCTTATACCCAGAGTATAGATGATATAAGTATAACTGATCCATCCTTTAAGCAGCTGCAACAAAGATATGATACACTATGATTGTGTCATATCAAAGAGTGAAAAAATTGACAAGAATAAAGTGTCATAAAGCTGAGAATCGAATCAATCTTTTTGTGCCGAGATCATTTCATATAGACTTGAATTTCGAGAGTATACAACTGAGATGAGGCTGAGATCAATTATTGTAACAATACTGGAATCACGTTATCGAGACTATACAGATACCAAATTCTAGTATGATGAGGTTATTCAAAAGAATGAAAACATTGTCATTATGGTTAGATCATTCCAAAATCCTCCATCATGTAGAAGTCCACGTAGGAGCAGTTCTAAAACACCTGCTTCAGCAATGCTTCAACAAGCCTCAATGCTGCTACAGGACATTTCAAGTCTTAATAATGATGACATTAAACTAAAGCTATGAGGGTGCTTAATGTTTGATGTAATTCAAACTTATATATGAGAAGCAAAGTAAAGATAAATATGAGCTTCCAAGGTCAGTAAACTGATTGTTGGAACGAGGTCTCCTAACAAGCTATGAAACTGGTCCATTTTGGTTATTTTTTATTATATTTAGTGTAGCGCAGGGGTTCTGGGGTGGGTCAAAGCCTCAAACTCATTGTAATGGGTTAAAGGGTAAACTAGGGGTCTGAAAACCATGGATTGCAGAGCATAGGAATGTTAAAGCTAGATTGTTATAAATAGAGAGGCATTTCAGATTGCAAGAGGTAGGATTTGATGAGCTATTAATGTGATCTATTGTGTAAGCGATATGTTGGGGTTTTTGGGGAACGAACTCCTACTGGTTGTGTGTGCGAAGATCCTTGTCTAGCTGTGTGCGGACCCTACTGCTGTGTGTGTAGGTTGGGAAGGGAATTGTAAGGAAAGGTTGATGAATGAATGAATATGAAGGATTATTAGATTTGAATTTGTGAGTACTATTGAATGAATTACTAGTAATTATTGTTTTATGCATTTTCTGTCTTTGCGCTATGAAGGTCTAAATATTGAATGATTGGATCTGTTCCGCTCTGGTTATATCATGCTGTGAAAGTCTATGTATTGAATTGGATCTAGATCTGTTCTATTCTGGTTATGTAACGTTGTGTTGATGTTATGAAAAGCATAAAATTGTAGATCTAGTGCATGTGGATGAAATTGGATACATATTTAACCCTACGCAGAGACAAGGTAATCTGAACAGAATGCAACACTTGCTTGCCTTACCCTTCCTTTATCAGGGTGCAGAAACCTGGTTCCAGCACCCACCCATACTACTTTGGGTGAGACTGTGACTTGCACAAGAGGATCAATGCCAAAGGGCCAGTATTATAGGGGTTTGTTGGCAAACCATGCACATCGAACCTGGGTCAGGACCCCTCAAGCCAAAAAATGGTTCTGTTGTCAGGACCGGAAGAGATTTGAGAAACGGGATCGAGTGGCAGCATCAGAGATCTAGCATAGGGCTGAATGAGCCAAGGTATAGCGCAGAACAGTGAGAACTATCAGAACAGGTGAGAGGAAGATCGCCCTGCCCATAGTCCATCGAGACCTACACGAAATCCATTAGTCGCCCCTATGTTAGGCCTCAAGAAGGTGAACTGGAGGAGCCCATGGCGGCGCACTTAAAATTACCTACCCTTAAAGGAGCAGTCAATGAGGACCTAGAATGATTCTGGTTTGTGGCTGATTTGGTATGGACGGTGCAAGGGGTGGTAAGTGATACTATAAAAAGAGCGCAGCTATCCTTGGCTTTTGAGGAAAGGGTGTTGGACTGGTATATGCGGTACATATCTCAAAACGGGAGCGCAACACTTCAAAATATTAAGGATGCCCTAAAAAAACAATTCCAAAACCAAAATCCTATTTCCAACTGGTATCGGAAGTAAAAGACTTCAAGCAAGGAGCATCTGAGTGAGTCTGGGAGGCTGATTAGTAGCTAAAGAAAGCAATCCGAGAAGGTGAGTTCAAGTAAGATGACAAACAAGACACAGAATGGTTTATTGCTATGCTCCTACCTCACTTGCGTATGCCCATGGGCCATCAGACTTTTGAATCACAAGAAAAAGCCTTAGAAGCTGCCATGAAACTTGAAGCTGCACCTAAGGATGACACAAGGGAAGGAGTACAACAAATTCAGGAGTAGCTCGGGGCCATGCACATGGAAATATAGAGCTTACGAATGGAACGAGGGAAGGGAGCAAGCATAGACCTTTGGTGCAAGGATTGATGGGTGGCAGGACTGCATGATATTGGCAGATAAATAGAGGTGAATTGAAGCAACAATGGTGCAGGTTCTGCCGATCTATAGGACACGATGAGCAGAATTTCTGCACATATGACTTACTAGTAGATCGGGGAACTCTCTATGGGGTACAATTCGATCCTGCCTCTCCGAGATCCCCCGCGAGCTTTGGTAGCTCCCCTGCATGGGGTAGGGGGTGAGGAGGAAGTGCTGGATGAGGACAGGGCCAACTGATCTACTACAACTGTGGAGAGGTAGGGCACTTCGCCCGAGACTACTCAAATCCCACTACAGAGACCTGTAAATATTGCCGACAAGTGGACCATGAAATCGAAGACTGCTCTATTTTTCTAACAAAGATGAAGGAAAAACAGTCTACTCCCACACGAAATATACAGAGAGTCAAAATGGAGTTAAGGAGCATAATTCGTATAATGGTCACCCAGAAAACAAGAGAGGAGCTTTTTGTTCGGAAGGAACTAACCCCTGGAAATCAGGAATCACTGGGAGCCCCTGCGCAGCTACCAGAAGAAGAAGTTGAAACCTTTTTGAGGGCATGCTTGAAGCTCCTATGCAGCCCGCAGGCGGAAGAAAGTCTTCAAGTATTACTGCAGGACTGTGTAGCTTAGCCCAGCATGACGACCGAGGTTAAGGAAGTACACAAATTACACATCTATAAAAGGTGCACTGGGAGAGAGATGCACTTGACTGCATAGATTGGTGACTATGAGATAGATCAGGTTATTCTTGATCTTGGATCTAATGTGAATGTCTTACCAAAACAAACCTAGAAATGAATGGGGGAACACAAATTAGACTAGTCCACCATCCAGCTGCGAATGGTGAATCAATAGAAGATCATCCTTCTGGGATGGTTTCCAAGGGTTATGGTTGATGTCGCAAGAGTAAAGGTCCTGGCTGACTTTAGGGTCATAGAAATTATGGAAGATACAGACCCCTATCCTGCGCTCTTGGGATAGACTGGGCTATCGATGTAGGAGGTGTCATTAATATAAAAAACGCAGCATGGTGTTTGAGAAGAGTGGGACACATGTAATAGTACCACTAGATCCCACTGAGGGCACATGGTATACCAAACCAGCATATGAGGATGAGGAGCTCAATCAAATCTACAGGATGACAGCACAGGATGAGGACTAGGATGATCCTGCAACAGGTGGAGTATTCAACTGGGATAAGAACAGGGAGTACTTTTCTAACCCAGATGAGGAACTTGAGAAGTGGAAAATCCGACTACACAATGTTTCAACCCTATGATGCCCTCGGATTGCAAGGACTCTCTACTGCATCACTTCAGAAGTAAGGGACCTTCCCAACTTTGATGAGTATAGTACTTTTCAGGACTTTGTAAGAACATTAGAAGATAGGGTTCCCAAGGATCGACGACACTAGGTGCTCAATTTGGTGCTACGCGACACACCTTCTCGATGGTGGGATACCCATAAGAAAGCATTTCTGGAGTGGGAGACATGTAGGGATAGGATGGTGCTGCGATTCACACCCCCTGCCGATGTGTGCACGAAGATATTCCTGGGGCCCGGAGATCCCCATGCGCATCTGCATATATAGAAAACCAAGTGGGCCGAACAAACCCTAGACGAGCGGATCCATCTATTTATACATGCCCTAGGCCATATCCCCACTACTTGGTACTTAGATGCTGAATTACATCAGCAGACCCGCCATTGGGAGATATTAAAATTGGAATTCCTCAGAACATTCAAACTCCTTGGGGGAACAAAAATGCTTGAGGAAGCCCTGCAATACATTGATGCATTCGTCTTTAAGGAGCCTCACCCACACACCCCACCAGCCGTTCTGACATGGGAAGCCTAGATGTAAGACATAGTCAACTGCCGGAGCTTGGCGATTAATGAAGAGGAAGATAACCCGCGGAATATCTCTGTTCCAGAATTTGAAGGGGAACTTACCGTTATCGGACCATCGCTCTTAAATTTAAATGTAACACAACCTCTCTCGCTACGCGAGGCTAATATTGGGATAGATGAACACCCTAAATTGGTGAAAATTTGGGACTATTGGGATGAAGGCACTATGGGAAAAGTTGTCGAGCTACTGACGGAGTACCAGGACTTATTCCCTAAAAAAAATTTTGAGCTCAAGGGAATCACGGGGGACCTCAACATTATGCACATCACTCTAAAGCTGGAGGCATGGCCCATCAAGCAGCGGCCCTACCGGTTGAATCCTAAGTATAAACAAAAGGTCAAAGAAGAGCTGGACAAAATTCTAACTGTAGGTATCATTGAACCAGTTGAATAGTCAGATTAGATCAGCCCGATGGTCGTTCAGGAGAAAAAAAACAAAAGGAGAAATACGTATCTGTATGGACCTCCGAAAACTAAACAATGCCTACATTCACGACCCCTTCCCTACTCCCTTCTCCGATGAAATCTTGGATAGCGTGGGTGGCCAGGAGGCCTATTCCTTCACAGATGGATTCTAGGGATACCATTAGATCATAATTGCACCAGAGGATCATAGTAAGACCACCTTTGCCACTGAATGGGGCTCCTTCTAGTACATGGTCATGCCCCCAAGTCTTAAGAATGCACCTGCTATCTTTTCAAGGGTCGTAGTGGCCATGTTCAAAGAATTTATCCATAAGTTTCTGGAGGTTTACTTCGATTATTGGATGGTATTTGGCTTAGTAAAAGATCATGTCTTGAACCTACGATTAATGTTGGATGTGTGTGGAAAGCACCAGATCTCCTTGAATGTCAAGAAGTGTGTCTTCTGCAAGCCGTTCAGAATATTGTTGGGTCATATAGTCTGTCGGTAGGGTTTGATGGTTGATCCTATGAAGATAGCTATAATTATCAACCTGGTAGCCCCTACAATAGAGAAACAACTGTGCTCCATTCTTGGTCACGCATGCTATTACAGGAAATTCATTCAAGGATACGCCCTGATCACAGTACCCATGGAACAACTTCTAAAGAAAGATGTCTCTTTTTTTTGGAATGATGAATGTCAGAAGAGCTTTGAACTACTCAAGGAGAAGATGATTTCTACGCCCATACTGATATTCCCTGATTGGTCAAAAGAATTCCATGTACATGTTGATGCGTCAGGCATTTCCTTGGGTGCGGTCCTTACGCAACCTTGGGAAGGGGATATTTATCATCTGGTTGCCTTTTCTAGTCGAAAACTCTCAGGGGCCGAACGAAATTTCTCTACCACTTAACGCGAAGGACTGGCTATGGTGTATGCACTACAAAAATATCGACACTATCTGCTAGGGGGGCGCTTTAAGATGTTTACAGACCATTCGACTTTGAAATAACTGGTCAACAAGCCCTGTGTTGGGGGGGAAGATTTTCTGTTGGTTGTTGTTGTTTCAAGAATATGATTTTGAGATCATCGTGAAGCCTGGAAGGTTGAATGCAAGCCCAAATAATCTGTCTCATATTGATACAGGGGAAGAACCCACTAACTAGGATGAAGGCTTACTTGATGTGCAGCTGTTTACCATTAAAATGGTGGATGACCACTTTTCTGATATCATTGAGTTCCTTACTACGGGTATGGCCCATACTACATATTCGGTGCAACAAAAAAGGAGTTGGTTACCTAAGAAAAAGAATTTACTATGATCGCAGGACAACTATACAAGCTAGGCACAGATGAAATACTCTACATATACGTATTAGGACATGAACGATCCACCATCCTCACAGAAGCCCATGAGGGAGTCACTAGCGGCCACTACGTAGGTAGGGCTACAACGCAAAAGATTTTGAGGGCTAGCTTGTGGTGGCCTACCCTGCATCAGGATTCTTACACCTATTGTAGAACGTGTGATACCCGCCAATGAACCAACTGCCCCTCATGACACTATGATATGTCGTTACAGCCTCAAATGGCCCTACAAGCTTTCGATAAATGGGCCATTGACTTTATAGGACCCATTAATCCACCAGGCAAGAAAACCAGCACGTGCTACATTATCACTGCCACTGACTACATCACATGATGGGCTGAGGCATATACCGTGAAGGATTGTACCGCTGATACTGGTGTGCACTTCATCTTTGTGCAGATTCTGACCAGGTTTGGCTACCCGAAAATCCTAATGAGTGACAGAGGTATGCATTTTGTTAACCAAACGATTCAAGCTTTGAACGATGAATTCCGGATCCACCATGCCAAGAGTAAACCATACCATCCCCAAGCTAATGGGGTAGTTGAAGCTTTCAAGAAAATTTTGGAGCAGGCATTAACGAAGGTTTGTAATGGCGATAGTAGTGACTGGGATATTCGCATCCCCTCGGTTGTATGGGCTTACCGGAAAACCTGCAAAAAATTGACCAGTAGGACACTTTTCCGAATGGTCTACGGCAAGGAG